>JAOWCC010000577.1:117256542-118456542 GCA_030867875.1 Actinernus sp. WN-2022
CCCCTAATAAGAGATAGCACTGCTAACGATTTTAACCCCTAAAAGATAGTCGAGCACCCCCATCTATTTTTATGGGGGAGTCCCCTCCCCCTTTCCCCCCCCCTCCCGGGGAATTATTATAGAAATTAATCAAGCAATATGTGCTGAGCAGCCAATGAAATCGCACATTCTTAGGATGCTCCCGAAATTTATATTATTCATAATATATATTTAATAATTATGATTGATATGCATGCAATTAATTCAAGTGATAATGACAATTGGAAATACAGCACAATACTTGGATTTATTATACATGTATAACTCAATGTGCAATATGAGACCAGTTTTTTTATAACCATCAAATATTTTCTCTTGCACATGATTGGTTGAATGCATCATGTGACCCGATATTTTCTCTCAAGTGGAAAATATCAGCAAATACATCCCCTGTGAGCATATAGCTCATGCGTCAAAGAAAATATATCCCATACTAGGTCTGTGTCATGTGCAGTGATTACTCACTTCGTGCTAATTTTTTTTTTTTTCGTGGGTGTGATCACACTCCAGTTGGGAACCAATCAATTCAATCCTGAACAAAGCACAACTGATGTACGTCATGCTACATGTATAGTCGTCGTTCAGCTAGCTTTCATGACCATTATAATGGCGAAAAGTAATAATTCATCGCTTTGCAATATTCAGTTCACAGGAAAATCATTATAAATATAGCACATTAAGCGAGTAAATGCAGTGACACCTATATACTACAGATGGATGCTCCGGGTAATGGGCTCCTAGTTGACATGTATAGGGTCTTTAAATACACCTGTAACTGGTTTATTCAGTGTGTTAACCACAGGCTGCTTACAATGTGTTAACATTTAATTTATGGAAATACAATGTAATATTCTAACTTGTTCCCCAGTGTTTAAAGCGCTTGAGTCTAGACACTAGTCTGCTTCACATGGATGAGGGTGGTAAAGAAAACAACCTCCCTAATGACCTGATGGCAACAAAGAAAAAGAAAATGAAGAAGTGGAAAGGTAATCCAACAATTTTGGTAAAAATTGCTACATGTAGTAGAACCTGGGGGGAACTATGGTACCAAAATGACAGGGGTGCTCGACGGTCATTTTGAAAATGAAAAGTATGCATAAATTAAACATAAAGTGATTCCTTCGTGTACATTGTAAAAGAACCTTAAAATTCTAATTCTGAACCAGTAAAAGGTACAACTCGGGTTGCATAACTAAATCACATGAACAGGACCCCCTAAAAGGTACAGTTATGAGAATTGTTACCCCTAAAAGAAGTGCTGAGCACCCCCGGCCCGTCAGTTCAGTATACATGTTGTTGCTAGTAGATCGGACCATGTTGCTAGTAACATGCAGTTGCTACAATGTAGTCAGTGGTATTGTCCTCTAATTTCAAGCCCTATTGAATAATGGTAATATTGTCTATAATTGAGATTAACTACATGTATGGCAACATTGCTTCTAGTGACTATCAGTTAGTTAGCCTAGGACAGGTTTATCTGCCTTTCATAGCTAATACATGTGTCACATTAAAAGTTCACATGTTTTAAAAATTGTGTGTTTATTGTTTACTATTTATTGTTTGAAAGCTATTTTAGCTCCTATAAAGTGCCTATATTTTGGAAAAAAATCCAATATTTTCCTATATTTAGAACTTGCACAGCCTATATTTCCTATCAAATTTGTCCAAAAAGTGGCTGGGATGTATGATGTGTATATAATCTGCTTTAATACAAATTATCTTATTTTGCAGGCCAGATATTGGAATCCTCACATACAACTCTGCAGGCCAATAATAGGGACTTAGCAACTGCTCTAGGTATGTAACCATATATACATGTACATGTATGTCATGATATACAACGTGATACACAATGTACATGTAGTATTGATGGCTGCTACATGTATTCTTCACTGATTTGTGTATTAATTAGGATTTAAAATAATCCAATTGGGAATAAAAAAAGAAAAATGGAATGTTGGGTTTCCTGTGATGCAAAATCCTCAGTCTGGGGCACCACAGGTAACCCGAACTCCTATTTTCTTTCCCTTTCTCTCGTTTTTAACTCGTAGATGCGTGCAAGCGCATAAATGAGGTCTCAGGAAGGTTGGGGAAATCATGTCACTCACTCACTCACTCACTAAGTTGTTTGCAGAATGGAATGCTTGGAATGCAAATTGATAATAATAATAATCGGTAATTGATTTAATTAATAATTGAAGAACAATGTTGGAATTGACGTTGCCCAAGCCCTCATCGCCGGTTTCCCTCTTGCTGCAAACGGATTTATATAATGTTAGCGAGCAGCTGTGTTATCTATGTGGGAGATGTGTGTTCATTCATCACGCTTATCTGGGTCCCACTGACATAGTGACCTAAAACCCTTGTACGTTTTCACATCACTTGAAAGGTACAAAGCCTTACATCACCACCGGCTCTCACCACTTCAGCTGAATGACTTCGATTTGACCCTGATAGTGCTCCATAGTATCATACCTTCTTCATGCTGTAGTTCGTATACTATTCATGATTTGCAATCATTGTATTTCGGGTAACCTGTGGCATTACTGCTTGATTTCATAGGCGATTCGAGAAATACAAAATACGTAGACAGAGTGAAAGTACCACTCAATCAACTATATAAAGTATTGCTCTTTTATTTCTGAAGATACTTGATACATGTTATAAGGAAAATGCATCCACAGATCGCATGTATGAACTCTTCTCGAGGTAACGATCACAGGTAATACAAAGAGTGGAGCTTGGGATGCCTGTGGTTATTCAAAATGGCTGCGGAACGATGGCAAATCATGAATACCGGTATTATACGAGCTACAATACGAGCAACAGCACAAAGAAGCTATGATACCAAAAACAGCAGTTACTTACCCAGAATGGTATTTTTAGGGTAGTCCATTTGGGTAGTCCACAAGGTAGTCCATGGACTGGGGGTTCAGTGTTTTGCCCACTCCCTAAAACAATAACAGAAGCCATGACTCGTGTACCGTCCGGCTCGCGAGGTCCGTACTGAGAAAAAACCGGACCGCTGAGCAGCCAATCAGATCGTGTGATTTCGATGGATACCGGACCGGGGAAAAATAAAAGCACTTATTTAACCAATAGAAAGCATAGTTTTAAAGAGTTCTGGATCGAAACACAAGTGGAACATGAGAAATGGCTGTGGGAACACGATCCTGAAGGGCAAGTTTGTCCATAATTATCTTAAGGGAAACAAAAAAGTTGATTGCTTTTTGTTCCCTTATTTACCAATGGGAAGGACGTTTTTGTGACAGTTATAATGGACACCGTTGGGACTCCGATTTTGCGGTGTCCGTAATAGAGTGAGTCCCTAATAATACGAGACAAAAGCATTCGAACACATACGGTAGATTTCCGTGGATAGGCTCCGAGGACTATCCGTCACAAAGACCCTTTAGGAGGGTGTTATGCACAAGGCAGTATTATACGCAGGGGGTATTATGCACAGGGATATTCTGGCAGGGATAAAAAGATGCAAGAAAAGAGCCAACACGCATTCTTTTTGCTGACCGTAATACAGCGTTTTAATAGCCGCAATTAACATTTCAGTTAAAAATAACAAACCGTAAAGCAAAACTAGCGTGCCCATATAAATAAAAACCAGGCATATTTTTATTCTTAAAAGTTACAAAATACGTTTTCGGAGGGGGGGGGGGGGACTCTCCATGAAGGGGACTATATACAGGAGGATTATACATGACGGTAATAAGCATGAAGTGGAAAGGTGGGTTTAAACACGGGGATGTGACTGTCTACGAGGGGAGACTATATCCATGGAAGTCTACGGTAGTATAATTTGAGCATGTATTTGTGAACTGCTAGACTATATGCCCTGTGTGGAAACCCTTTTGAAGTGCTGACTTTCTCTGTCAAGAAGAGAGAAGTAGACAACAAAATCTCTCTGAAATTGTGACTGACAAAAAAAGCGAAATACATAACCAGCCTGAAATTTCTTCGGTGTCCGCTTTAACGGTTAGCTCAGTTGTAGAGTGCGGCCGGTCTTGTGTGGTCCGCATCCGATGGGCCTTGTCAGTAGTATAGAGTGAGGCGAATTACCCTCTTTTTTTGTGGTGGAATCCAATTTAAATGTGGTGGAATATATTATCTCGGATGACGTTATGGTTCTAGATATTGTCTTTTCCTCATGAATAGAATGTGGTGGATGACATGAGATCATGAATAATAAAATGGTGGGGATTACATTAAGTTTATCTATTGTTTGCAGTGAATGAAGCCATATATGGTTCTATTTTTAGCGACGAGTGTTGTAAATTGTGCCTCTTATGGGAACCCTGTGGCTATATAATTAGCGCGTCATGAATATTGGTTAGCGCGCACACTAATTAATCTTATTTAACAGGATAACTTGGAATATAACGGTCTAGAAAACCACTGACGCCTATTTTCTAATCCGGGACTGAAAACATGTCCGAAGAGCTAGAGAACAGGGTTAAACAATATGTAAGGTCTCTAAGAGGCGCTTATAAAGGCCATTGTTCAAGGGATACTGCCAAAGCCAAGGCGATGATGGAATTAGAGATTTCAGATATAAACAACTTGGAAGCCTTGTTCAGAGCTGTTAGAAAGACGAACCGAGCTGAAATTTCACAAATGGACCGAACAATATTGATGTCTTTGGACGACGAAGACACCATAGAGAAAGCAACTGAAGAACCTCTGGATTATAACGCTGAGATCACTGGCTGGAGACGTGAGATTACTAGGTTTCTAGAACTGAAGAAGAGCGAGGAAGGCAAACCGGATAGCCAGTTCCAATCTAGCAGTAGGGGCCATTAATTTGACAACATTAATGTTGAAAACATTTGGTGGAGACTCCTTGATTGGCTCACATTTTGGGATGGGTTTAGCTCGGCCATATACAAGAATTCAGATTTAAGCAACAGTGACAAAATGAACATAAGGAGGCTACTATTGTATTGTATTTTATTGATTCGCCACTAATGAAACTTACAAAGTAAATAATACAAAGTAAAATATACAAAGGTTAGTGGCGAGAAAGCCTAAAAAGAAACCATTAAGGGCTTTTGTGAATTTAGGCTTCCTCTTAAAACTAACAGCAAGTGGATAGATATGACGAGTAACTATGACGAATTTTTTTTTTTTTTTTTTTTTTACATGTATTCTTAATAATAACTAATCATGATTAATATTTACGAAAGAGATAAGATTTTAAATTTACTTTGAAAAGAGAAAGGGAGGCGGAGTTAATAAGTTCAGTATCAAGTGAATTAAATAACTTTGGACCTTGAAAGTATACAGAAAACTGCCTTATGTTGGGAGTGCGAAAAGCTGGAGCATTTCTAGTGTTGTAAGTATGGACTTGATTATTTGATAAAAACATGTTGAATTTGATTGGCAAAAAAACATTTTTGTAGGAGTACATAAATTGTCCTATCTGTAACAAAAGAATGTCATGGAATTTGATTATGTTTAGTTCTTTGAAAATAGGATCAGTGTGAGCATCACATTTAGTCTTCATTAGGATTCTAATGACACGTTTTTGAAGCAGTACTATACGACGAAGATTGGATGGGTAAGTAGAGGCCCAGACTAAATTACAATATTGAAGGTAAGGATAAATCATTGCATAATACAGTGTACATAAAGACGTTTTGGAAAGGTAAAAACTAGATTTAAAAACTATTCCTACAGACTTCGATATTTTGTTGGCTATATGAGAGATATATGGTTTCCAAGATACATGTTCATCTAGTATTACCCCTAGAAACATGGTTTCTTTCACCCTACTAAAGGGTGAACCAGCTCGAGTAAGTTCTGGAATACCTCTGAGTAACGAAAACTATAGTAGAGCTGTAGAACTGTTACAGGAACATTATAGTTGAAGCCAAACGCTAGTTAACTCGTATATGGATGCACTAGTTAAGATTTCATCACCCACTAATGACGTCAAGAAGTTAAGCTTTCATGATTCATGCGAGAGTTACGTTCGATTGCTAGTAGGCGCTTGCGTAGTAAAACAGATTCCTATGGGAGTCTGTTAATTCCAATACTTCTGAAAATACTCCCTGAGGAGATACACCGTTTACTATTCAAAAGTAATAAATGAGCAGATAATTCCTTGGACGAACTTAGGGCCGCACTCCAGCATGAAATAGAAACGCGTGACAAATGTCACTAGGCGTTTTCAGTAGATCAGTCGCCATCAACGTCTGAACAGAAAGTTGTGCTTTCTGCTGGAGCCTTGATATCTGTTGTGTCTGGCAGACAACCAAGTATAAAGAGTGACACGAAAAGAAACAAGCAGCTAGTGTATTTACTGCAGTGGTCAAAACAGACGAGATAAATGTGGCAAGGTACACTCCGTAGATGAAAGGATTGCTATTCTTCGTCGCCAAAGAAGGTGTTTCAACTGTTTGGGCACGTACCATATGGTGAAGTAATGCTACTCCAACGTACGCTGTGCTATTTGCAAGAAGAAACATACGCGCCAATACGTAAGCCAACAATAAAGAAAGTATAACGGCAACGGAGGAAACAGAACAGCAAAAGCACAATTTGTCCACTCGTGCAGGTTAGACTCATATTTATCAACCAGATATCACGATTTTGATGCAGTTACAGTCGCCGGTCCAGAAGGGCGATACCAGCTAGCTAGAGTTCTATTGGACACTTGTTGTCAGCGACGTTTTGTATCAAAGGTTCTTGCTGAAAAAACTTGGAGTAGAAGTTGAGAGGAAGGAAGTGTTAGGAATGCCCACGTTCGGAATATCCGAGACTAAAGTATCGGAATACGATTTTCTTTCTTAACTGACGAAGAGAGTCACTGTTTTAGTAGTCATCTCGCCAATCACGCCACCAATCTCCATGAAGCTTAATAAACCAGAGTGGTTAGATTCTCCACAGCTGAAACCGGAGAATGGCGCAGTGGTAAGCGCTTCACCTCTCACCTCTGCACTGTGACCCGGAATTGATTTCCAAGCGAAATGTGAGTTGAGTTTGTTGGTATCTCGCCCTTGCTCTGAGGGATTTTCTTCGGTTTTCCTCCCTTCTCAAAAAACAACCGACATCCGACCATTCCATTCGACCGGGAATTCTTCGAATACTTAATTACAATCCACTGGCTTGAGAGCCCCGATAATGACTCACTGTATCTCGACGTAAACTAAACTTCTTTCTTCTTCTTAAAGCTTGCCGATTCAGTAAACAAAGTCAAAAATTTGAAGGTCGAAGTTATCGTCGGTGACTACTACGAGGTAATCAAATGCGACAATGGACTATTGGCTACGAATTGCAGATTTGGGTGGTTTAATGGGTGGCCCTGTTCATCAAGAAAGTATCGGGACCAAATGGTTGACGTTCTATAGAATAGACGAACAGAGAGAAGTACAAGACATGAAACTTGTGGTAAATAGATGCAGTTGGCACATCTGAAGAAATCAATCAATCAATCAATCAATCAAACAAACCTTTATTTACCCACGGTGTTTACAATCAACTTTAAGTTGGTTTTCATGTAAGCCGTGACGCAGATAAAATTTATAGAAATAAAAATGGGGATTAAAAATGGGAATATGAAAGAATAATAGTAAGGCGAATCAAGTAATCCTAATGTAATGTTAAGTTAAATGCTAAGATATCCTAAGATGATACTAATTAATACATACTAATTAAAACTGAGATAATACTAAGTTAATACTAAGGTAAATATGGCACAAGACTAATCAAGGAGATTTATTCTCCTTAAATTTGATTTGAAAGTAGCTATAGAGACTTCGATTCGCGTATTTCTTGAGGTAGTGAGTTCCATAACTGAACACCATTATAACTGAGGCTTTTTTGAAAGGAATCAGTTTGGGGTCTAGGGAGGAACAATTTATTAGAGGCACCACGAAGGTTGTAAGAGGACACCTGGTCAATATAAAGTAAGAAGACGAGATTATGCGTCGATTTAGAGAATCTGTCTGTCACATTTAATGAAAAGGAAGGCCGCAATACAATGTTCGCCTACCACATAAAGACATTTTATCACTTTGCGTTGAAATAACACCGAGGGCCTGTTTCGCAGGCTACTCTTGGACGAACCATCAGGGATTACCTTGCGATGTCTTGTATTTGCGCAGGCATTCACAACTGACATAGAGAAGCGGTCCTGAAAATAGAGATTAAGGAAGAGGACATAGATACAACAAGATTCCTTTGGCTAAAAGATATCCGGCTAGCTACCGATTTTGTCGTGTACTGTTTGGGACAGCACCATCGCCGTTTCTCTTAGGAGCAACTATCCGACATTATTTGAATAGAAAAGGAGATGACTGGGTTGTGAAGGACCTAAAAGAGACAATATACATGAATAACGTTGTGTCTGGCGTTTCAAATGACGCGAAAGCAATGGAATATTATTGACGTTCTCGATATATCTTGCAAACTGTAGGCATGAATTTCCGCCAGTGGGCAACAAATGCAAAACCCCTTAAAAAGAAAATAGAGCAAGATAAGACAGGAGCGGCTATAGTATTGTAAAAGTCCTGGGCTCATGATCATCTGGAATTCAGACACTGATACGCTACTGCATCACTGAAGAGTCTAGAGAAAACAACGAAAAGATCTGTGCTCAACGAAGGCTGAAGGTGACCTCGGTGTCTGGGTAGCGGATGACCTTACCTGGACCAAGCAAGTGTGCGAACAGTCGTCGCGTGCAAACAAGCTCCTCGGCTACCTCAGGAGGAACATACGGTGCATTCGAATCACCCCACCCTCCTACCCTCCGGCCAAAAGTGAAGTGAGACCAAGAAAAATAAAGGGACTGTTCACAGTCTAGAAGCACCGCGGTGAGGCGTACACTATACCTGGTACGCCACGCAAATCTGGGCAGAAAGAACTCAGGCGTGCCACGAAATACATACTTAACCTACCGTTTTCTTGTTCTGTTAACTATAATGCTAGGTTACAATCTCTGATACGACGAATTTGTTACTGGCCCGAATATTAGTTTTTTGTTTCTCTTTAAAGTAACACATGGTTTAGTCAGTTTAAATTCCTCCGTCCTTCCTCTTATCCGTATTACCAGACCGACTAGATCATCCAGTAATGTTGTAAAATTCTTTAACCGTAAATGTAAAACTACTACTTATCAGAGATCCTTCTTTGTCAGATTGCCGATGAACTTAACCTCACCATGGACATCCTTGACTCGTTTAAATCCGTTATGTTAAAAATATTTTTTAACATCTCTAAAAACCTGCTATTTATGTTTATTATAAGTGTAGTAATATGATCCCACACATGATTACGTAATAATATTATATACCACATGATTCATGGTAATTAACATATAGCACATGGTCCGAACAGAGTATCAGAATAAACGGCTACACAGAGTCTTCACTCATGTCTTTCCTATATTAAAGAACCCTATAACAGGTCACTACATTGGCGACGAGGACTACGGTAACAGGAAAAGAAAACGAGAAGAAGAGAAGTGAAAATAGAAGCGACATTGAAATGCCAGACGGTCAGGAATCTGTTGGATCGACCAGCGCAGCGAGCAATGCTCAGAATATTACAGTGGTCAACAGACAACTTAACATAAGACCATTCATCGTATCGAATGATACAAATGACACAGCCGTTCGATGGTCCAAATGGAAAAAAGACATCGAGAGACAATTTCGTTTCTTCGGGCTGACGGATCCAGACGTCAAGAAAGACGGGATGATAATTTACGGAGGAATGCAGATTGCCGAACTGGAGGAGTCTCTACCAGACTTACCACTACAAGCGGACGAGGATGTCTACGCACAATTTGTTAGAAAACTAGATAAGCACATTCTGCCACGTAAAAACAAGGACTACGCCAGATTCCAATTCGGGAATCTCAATCAAGAGGCTAGTGAGAGCATGGGGAAATACTATGCTAGAATCAGAGAGATAGCACGGAAATGTGAATACACCAACGAGGACGAAACGATAAGAGATCACCTTATCAAAACAATGACCAACAGCCGACTGCGAGTAAAAACTATACGGAATAACTGGACGCTGACGCAAATCTTAGACGAAGCGGCAGTGGAAGAAGAATCGACTGCCCAGGCTAGCGAAATTGACAAAAAAGTACAAGCAACAACAGAATCACAGAAGGTCAGATTCGTGTCGAAGAACCGGCGGGACAGCGCCGAGCCATGTGGTCGTTGCGGATCAACGCACGAGAGACGCCAGTGCCCAGCATACGGAGTCGAATGTCATAACTGCGGAAAACGTAACCACTACGCGCGATGGTGCAAAAATACAAGCAACACTGTCAGTGGGGATAGAAGAAAAATAGACAAACAAGACTACAGGCGACCAGAAAAGAAACAGGAGCCATCACACAACGCACCACGCCACAAGCAATTCGGCGGAAATCAAAACAAACACGGGCGCAGAAGAATTCGACACGTCGAAATAGAAGACACCACAGAGAGTGATACCAGTGAATCAGAAAGCGATGAAGATATACAGCGGATTGTACAGCACATGAAGATTCACCGCACCGCACAAACGCATTCCAAGAAAAATAAGTGCAGAATTTCGATAAACGGAACGAGTGTTGAAGTTGAACCGGATACGGGAGCGGATGCAAATGTCATGGATGAATTCCAGTTCAACGAGTTACTAATGGCAACACCGGAATTAGAACTGTGTGACACAAAGATAAAGTTAAAAACACTGAAAGATGAGTTACCGGTTATTGGAGAGTGCAGTGTGACTATGGAGAATGAAACACGGAAAACGCATACGAAGATTGCTATTATCCAAGGAAAGATCGACTCACTCCCGCTAATCGGAAGAAAGACTCTAGAAGAGTTAGGAATGGTGACATTTGACGCGACCGGAGGATTAAAGGAACCAAACCGCGATGAAATTCAGAATGTAAACAGAATACAAACCGGAAACGACGAACTGGATAGAATTGTACACAAACACAAAGGACGATTTGAAGGCATCGGGAAGGCAAAACGTGACGGCGAAGACATCAACATACACCTACCGCTTAAGGACGACGCACAACCTATCGCACAGAAGCCGAGGAGAGTTCCCTATCATCTAATGGACCCGTTACAGAAACGGATGGACGAGTTCGTAGAGAAAGATATCATGGAGAAAGTACCGGAACACGAATCAATAACATGGTGTTCACCGATGGTCGTACAACCCAAACCTAAAAATCCAAGCGACATTCGCGTAAGCCTAGACCTACGAGTACTCAACAAATCCATGCAGCGCACACGACAAGTACAGGCACCAATCACAGAGGACTTCATAACCACATTCAAGGACTGTACAGTATTCAGTAAATTAGATATGAATCATGGATACCACCAGTTTTTACTGGACGAAGAGTCTCGAAGACTTATGACATTCTCAAGTCCATGGGGAAATTACCGATACAAGCGACTAGCATTTGGAGGCGTTAATAGCCAAGATTTGTTTGACACGGAGATGAGTAAGATTATCTCAGGAATACCGAGAGTATTGAACAACCGCGATGACATACTGATTGGCGGACTAGACTGGGAGGAACACAACAAGAACCTCGCAGCGCTACTACAGCGACTAGAGTCACACAACTTAACACTACGCAGAGAGAAATGTGAGTTCGGGAAATCAACGATCGAGTTCCACGGACATCTGTTCACCGCAGATGGACTGAAACCGAGTCCCAACAAAGTGAAGGCCGTGCGAGAATGCAGCGAACCTCAATCAAAGGAGGAACTTGTCTCATTTCTACAAATGATGGCATACTTATCGAGATATATTAGCAACTTCTCCAGCAGATGCGAACCTCTGAGGAGACTCACGAAAAGGGAGAACAAGTTCGAATGGACAGAATCACAACAGAAAGCGTTTGAAGACCTGAAGATAGCCATAACTACAGCACCAGTACTCATCCCCTACAAGCCGGGACGTGAAACGATGGTCATCTGCGACGGAAGCCCGACTGGTCTTGGAGGTGGATTATTTCAGAAGACAGAACACGGATACCAACCGGTACACTTTGTAAGCAGATCACTCACCGACACAGAGACGCGGTATTCACAGATTGAACGAGAGGCGTTAGCAGCAGAGTTCACCACAACCAGACTCCACATGTACCTACTGGGAGCAGAACACTTCCAACTGGCGACAGACCATAAACCACTGCTACCACTATTCAATAATCCAAGCGCGAAGCTACCACCCAGGATTGAGAGGATGGTCATGAAAATGCAGAACCTGGACTTTACTGCAATACACATACCAGGAAAATCGAACATGACTGACTATATCTCCAGACACCCACTACCGGAGATACATCATACCAGACACGAGCAACACATCAAAGCAGTAATCGAAATTGATCATGCAGTCGTCATGGAAACCATCAAGTCAGCAACACAGGGTGACCATAAACTTCGGAAGCTAAAGGAAGCAATACAAACGGGGAAATGGGACAAAACCGACCCAGACTTAGCACCCTACTATGATATGCGAGCGGAACTATACATGGCAGAGGGAATCATGCTGAGACTCGACAAAATCATTCCACCAGAATCCCTGCAAGAAAAGATTATAAGAATTGCACACAGACAAGGTCACTTAGGCATCACTAAGACAAAGGAAATGATCAGGAAGAAATATTGGTTCCCAGCGATGAACTGGCAGATCGAGAACATTGTCAGCACATGCTTCAGCTGTCAAGTGTCAACAAACACACATCACACCGAACCAGCCAAGATGACAGATTTACCGGAGAGACCATGGAACAGTGTCGAAGCAGACTTCTGTGGACCCTTTCCCAACAATGAATACGTGTTGGTTGTAACCGATCAATATTCAAGATATCCAGAAGTTGAGTTCATTAGCTCCACAGCAATCAAACCTGTCCGAAGGAAGTTGAAGAAAATCTTTGCAACGCACGGAGTTCCAAAGACTGTGCAGACAGACAATGGTCCACCATTCAACTCGAATGAGTTCAAGCAATTTGCATCAGAAATGGGATTCAAACACAAGAATGTTACACCGAGACACCCAAAGGCACAAGGCCAAGTTGAAGGTTTTAATAAGCTAGTGAACAAAATAGCAACCATTGCAAACCAGGAGGGAATGGAAGTGCACGAGGCAACTTATGACATGCTACAAGCTTACAGAGACACCCCACACCCTGCAACAAAGAAGACACCCTATGAGTTAATGATGAACAGGGATGTAAGAACGAAACTTGAACACTTTCCATCAGAATTATCACCGAATGATGAGGAAGTCAGATCCAACGACAGAACTTACAAGGAGAAAATCAAGCAGTACCACGACAAGCGACACCGGGCGACAACATACAAAGTTGACGTTGGAAAAGCAATTATAGTGAAGCGAGATAGGAAAAGAAAGGCTGAAACACCATATGAGCCTCATATTTACATTGTGACACAAGTGAAGGGATCTACTATCTTTGCTAGCAGACTAGGCGATGGAAAGACTATCTGCAGAGATGCATCAAGAGTGAAATTGTTGAGAACAGCAAACAGGGAAACAAGTGAGGAGGATGTGACAACAGCACAACCAGCACAGATACCACCACCCTACAATGCAGCACAGCAGAGAGATCCTGCACCAGCCCTGCAGGAAGATCAGGAGATCAACATCCTACCAGCAACACCAGAAGCACCGAGGAGATCGAACAGGAGACTTGCATCAGTATTTGATGGACACTTAAGAGAGTTTTCACAGCATTAATATCATATAGGATACCATGAACACTAACTAGTTAAAGAACTTGGGGAAAGTAATACGAACATTGAAGGAACAATTTGTTACAGTTACTAATTATATTGGAATTATTGTTGAATCAGTTCACTGGACATATACTATGATCCTTAGCATAACAATTAAGAAGCTGATTATTTTACATTATAGAAGCTTAACTGAAGGGGGAGGAATGTAGTAATATGATCCCACACATGATTACGTAATAATATTATATACCACATGATTCATGGTAATTAACATATAGCACATGGTCCGAACAGAGTATCAGAATAAACGGCTACACAGAGTCTTCACTCATGTCTTTCCTATATTAAAGAACCCTATAACAGGTCACTACAATAAGAATAGCATGACATGAGGAATATTAGTGATTAAATTTCCCCGAGAGCCAAGGGAGGATTTGTGGAAGTCCCGACGCCACAGGCGGAAGGACTTTTACAGAACCTCCTGAGGCTCGAGGAGAAATTTAATCACTAATTTCCCACTAATTTCTCGAAATGTCATGCTATTACTTTGTAATACTATTTATCACCGAGGAACGGGACAAATATCTGAGAAGTTCTGCCAAAACTGAAGACGTCGCAGTTGAGTTGCTTTCAAAAACGTTTTGTTATTATGCTTGATTGAGCGCCATTGATTGGATGACCCAAGCTTACCCTGGGGACCCTTACCCGTGTTGTTTTTTAGAAGAATAACACTAAAATACAATGTAAGTATGTGGTTGACTAAATATTCAAAGAGCATGAATGGAGTTTAATTACGTCACGTTTATGGTTTTAAGTATCCCACATGGAAGAAGCGAGTTTGAGAAATGAAGAGAATAACTTTCTTGAGCCATTTAACAGATAGGGTACAGGGTTAACAGTGCACGTGTGCACGTGTGCACGTGTGCACGTGTGCACGTGTGCACGTGTGCACGTGTGCACGTGTGCACGTGTGCCAAGGGACAGTCCAGTGTTCCCTCATCAGCGTGCATGCCCTTCTAATTTTCCCTCTTGTATGTCAATGAGGGAAAATTAGACCAATTATGCATGTAGGCTCGGTTTCCAGCCGTGGGGGTTTCGGTGAGCCCGCGATCCTCTCCCCACTCACGGCTGGGCGCGCGAGCTGAGACATTGTTCGGTTTTAGCCAATCACAAACTTTCCACTAAATTCCCGTCGCTGAATTTATTTGCATAATTTACATTGTAATATTTCAAAGAGCTTTCAAAGCCGGACCAGAGGCTTTGGATTGCTGTTCCAAAATGCGTTAAAATTTGCTCTGGAAAAGTTTGGATTCGAATAATTCAAGGATTCACACAAGGTAAGAGAGTAAGAGAGTTAGTTTTCGGTGAATACACTTTGTGAGTAAACGCACCGGCTTTGGAAAGTCACTTGGGGGCTAAACTGCAGAATACCCTCCCCTTCAAGCTACCTTATGCGTTGCCCGGTCAACACGTCGACGCGTTGACGCGTTGCGGTGAAATATACATTTCAAAATAGCGTGATGCCCGGTCAACACGTCGACGCGTATGTGAATTTAGAGCATCATGGCTACCTCCATCCTACTGTCAATCATTCACAAGAGTTTGTCAACGCGGACGGAGATCACACTAATAAGATTGGACATTGGCGCTTAGCCAAGGCAAGTTTGCCAGAATTTGGAGTAAGGAGTGGCAACTATTCTACTCACTTGTCGGAATTTTACTGGCGCTACGTTAAACAGAGAAGAGGATTTGTTTCAATGTTTTTTGAATGATGTAAAAAAGATATATGTGTTTTCATAATGCCTACCTGAACTGTTAGTAAATCAAGTCGGTCCAAGGTTGTCATAAAATACGCGGAGATAGAAACACAAATACTACCAATAGATTGTATATTTATATTTATTTATATTTATTTATGGTTGCACATACTGAACTTAAATGATATTAGATATTGATAAGTTAATGTTTTTCCTTCTACATTCAAACCGGAGTTGACGCGTTGACACCATTAAAGTATGCTCTCCTAACTACCTTCGTTCTACATTCAAACCGGAGTTGACGCGATGACGCGATGATGCGTTGATGCGTTGACGCGATGTCGCGATGATGCGATGTCGCGATGTCGCGATGATGCGATGACGCGATGTCGCGATGATGCGTTGACTCTCCCACCCCCCTCCTCTCTCTTTCTGAATTGACGCGTTGATGAGTTGACGTTCCTCTAGTAATGCAGCTTATGAAGGTAGGGTATTCTGCAATCGTTCCCACTTGGGAAACCGTCACTTGTACCAAGCTCGAAGGTCGCGAAGCCCTTATTAAATGTTCAGCCATTTCTCATTTAACTTTGCCTATGCAAGACCCAGGTAGCCATTCTTACTACAAAGAAAATTAATGCTGCCTTTATCGGAGAAGAAAAGATGGGCGACTCCATATTAAAAGAGTTTATATAAGTTCTTGAGAATTTATTTCACACTTGGAGTTTTAGTTTAAATAGTCCCAATGTGTTTTGAAAGTTGAGAATCTACGCTAAAGTCGTGAAAGGGTAAAAAGCGTTTCTTGTCAAAACACGCAAATTGAATAATATTGAATTTTAATGAGAGGACGTCACGGACACGGTGTATTGACCGCGCGCCCAGCCGTTAGTGGGGGGAGGCTTTGGAGAAACGACACCCCAACGGCTGAAACCGAGCCTATTATGCATGCTGATGAGGGAATTTAGAGATTAAATTCCCTGAACAAACAAAGAAAACCAAGGTGATCATGGTATTACTATTTTTTTAAGTCCTGGGTCCGCAGTAATTGGCTCAATGCTGTTGCGGATCCCCTGCCAAATTTTCTTGAGTTTGTTTACTAGTATTATTGTTATTTTTCTATTCTTTCCTTGTATGTTCTTTTTTTGACTTGAAAATGGCGAAGCTAATAAATTAAAATTGATTGATGCTACGTTTAGATTGGTTAGCACACTTATGAATTATTAATGATTTTTTTTTAAAGTAGATATATTGGTTCTTCCAGGGCTACCTCTAGTTAAGGTCTGAATTAACAAAAACTCGTCCTTCCACAGAAGAGGCCCGTGTACGGATCAGTGAAGTTAATTTATCCAACGTACACCTCAAGAGGGAACTTCAACATGAACGACAGTACTTCTTGGAAAGAATTCGACAGGAGGTGGATAATAGAGTGCAGGTGACAGATAGTTAAAGTGCCTATTAGCCCAATTTTTTTATAATTAAAATCGATTCTACATCAAGTAAATAGTTGAATAGTAAAATATTTCTTAATTTGAGTGTTGCATCTGTGGGTTGTGTTGCCATGATATATGGTCACGAAATGTTTAAGAAGGATCAGAGTATTAGCTTTACCACCAGCAGTATTACGAACGAAGAAGACAAAGAATTGAGAGTAGCACTGGCAGAATAAGTAGCACGAGTAGCTTGAGTAGCACCGGTAACACGAGCATCACTGGTAGCACGAGTATAACCGATAGCACGAGTAGCATGGTAGAACCGGTAGGACCGGTAGCACTGGTAGCATCAGTCACACGAGCAGCATAGTAGCACGGGCACCGGTGCTACCCATGCTACTCGTGCTGCCGGTGCTGCTTGTGCTACTCGTGTTACCGCCGCTACTTGTGACGTACTACCAGTGTTCCTTGTGCTACCATGCTGTTCATACTATCGGTGCTACCGTGCTACTCGTGCTATTAGTTTTACTCGTGGTACCGACGCTACCAGTGCTACCCGTGCTACTTATTGTGCCAGTGATACTCTCAATTCTTTGTCTTCTTCGTTCGTAATACTGCTGGTGCTAAAGCTCATACTACCCTTCTTAACCATTTCGTTACCGTATATCATGGAAACAGAACCTCTGTGAATTATAAAGGTTTATTTTTCGATTATTATAATGACGTGACGTCATTAGGGAATAATTTATTATACAAAAACTTGCTTGTAGAGATAAATGATCTTTTATAAACGTCTGTTATATTTCAAGCTTATAGTGATTTTGCCAAATATTCTGTCTAAATCAGAAGTAAATTTCATTCTCAGGGAGAATGAAATGACAGTAAATTTCCTGTTTGACGTTCCGTCATTAGCATATTCGAAAGAAAAACCACTCAAATCAAAAAAAAATTACTATTCAACTATGTACTTGATGTAGAATTGATTTTAGTGATATACTATTTGGGCTCATATGCAGTTAAATTTCTTTCCCGGTTTATTCAAGCTAAGGATTCGTTTAGAGTTTGTGGACTCTTGTGCGACAGCACACAGCGGCCAAACGTCACGCGCATGCGTTTTGACGAGCCCAGCGCGCGCGTCCGACCCAGTTTCCCGCCGAAACTAAAAGAAAACAGAGGCCATTACCTGTATTTTTAGTTTTACGGATTTACCTGAAATGTTTCGTGAAAAACAAGAACACTACTTAAAAGCTAAGCCTAAGACTTCAAAAGGTTTAAGTTTTCTTAATTTGTAATTCACTGTGAATTTACTAAGTTATAAAGTTATTTACTAAAAACGTTTAAGACCTCGGAAACTTGTATTTGAAACCAGAGCCTTCGTTCTTTCGGCCATCGGAGCATAACGTTTGGCCGCGATGTGGTGCGACAGTAGTATAGTGCGCACCGAATTGCCATCAAATAGTAGAAGTCCAAGGAGTACAGCAAAGCTGATCGAACAACGTATACAATATTTCGGCTGATCAAACCAGCCTTCTTCAGGTAGATCCTACAAATGAGGATTGTTTCACAATGGCGAGTTAAATATAAAGGTGATTACACAATGTGAAAAGTAACGGGAAATGACGTAAATAATATAGATATTTAGGCAAGCCAAAAAGCGGAGCTCCCAATTATCTGATTTGAGGTAACGACCCGAATAGACGATAAATTATATCAAGGAAACAAAGATAAAAGTACGAAAATGCAAATCAAGGGAAATCAGTGCAAGAGGTTTAGAAGTAAAAGGAAGATAAGAAAAAATGAAAAATATAAAGAAAGACTAGTATTATCACTAGCTACTGGCCAAGGTTTTGATACGGGCCGCCTGGTTTCAACAGTGCGCGCGTAGGTGCAGCAATTTAACAGGCGCGTCGGGCATCGGGGTTTGGGCGCGACGGTAACCGGAACTCAGCTCTGCTTGCGCGGGATATCATGCGGATAAGAGTTATTAGTATATACCACACCAGTGAATATTACTTTTCGCGCGCTCTGATTGGCTACTCAAACAGTGAATATGATTTCATATTCACCTCCGAACGAAGCAGCGATCATCTCGCGCAAGTTTTTGTCCATTTGACTAATAATAAAATAACTATTTGGTGCTGGCTATTCACCTGCAGTGTGGTATATACTAAAACAATTATTCACCTCCACTTCGGTGAATAATTGTTAAATAATACGATTAATTAATAATGAATGAATGAATGAATGAATGAATGAATGGGTGGATAGGTGAATAGATGGATAGGCGAATAGATCGATAGACGAATAGATGGATAGGCGAATAGATGGATAGGCGAATAGATGGATAGGCGAATAGATGGATAGGCGAATAGATGGATAGGTGGATAGATAAATAGGTGGATAGATAAATAGGTGGATAGATAAATAGGTGGATAGATAAATAGGTGGATAGATAAATAGGTGGATAGATAAATAGGTGGATAGATAAACAGGAGGATAGATAAATAGGAGGATAGATAAATAGGAGGATAGATAAATAGGAGGATAGATAAATAGGAGGATAAATAGATAGATAACAAATAAATAAATAGATAAATAGACGAGGTATATAAAATTACTTATACAGTGTATTTAAGGCGGTTTCATCACTCTTGTTCATGTCGAGAGGTTCGAGAGTTTTGGCAATGTCGATAACATGTTGACTCTCTGGCTTTACGGTATCTCATGAAATGAGACGGATCACATGGAATGACGTCAGTGGGTTTACTGTACTTTCCTCATGAATAAAATGTGATGGTGTTATTGCCTTGGGCTCATAAATATAATGCGATGGATCCATTCCCATATTGTCACGGCCCACGAAACAAAGTTAGTAGCAATTTCCTATCTCTATATAGAGAAACCAAATGACCGGAGAATACACTATTTATTGGCCATCACCCACTTCAAAAACCTCTCAGCGCTTTTCTGCACTATCCAAATGGCCCCAGAATGAAAGTACACGGAAAACAGAACAATAGATTTATATTCACTGTGAATACACAAGTGTCCCAAACGTGAGCTATTCCCACTATTCCCTACAAGATTACTACGCTGTCTTCGCTACGCTTAGAGAGCCGGCAAGGTTACAACACAGAATAGTTTTAGTAGTTGTCGACATCAAAGAGTAATACTTTCATAATACCATTTCTAGTAAATAGTACCATTACAATGATCATGGTATTAATCTATGGCACTCCCATTCTTGCATTTCAGGATCATTTTCAAAAGGTTAACAGAAATCTTACAGAAACTGTTTTTAAACTGCTGGAAAGCTCCAACCTTCTCGCATCAGCCATCGACATTGTTGCCATACCAACATCAATCAGAAATACACCAGTGTCGCATCCTATCCCGCCGTACTTCATTTTGACACCACCCCTCCACCCGAAGACCCTCCTTCAATGGAAATGACTACCGCGGAGCTCGTTCCTATGGAGACAACATCTTCTGGGCTTGGGGCTATTGAGATCGTTGTTTCCTCGTGGAATATTCCCCGCAAGGTTTGTTATTAGTTATTAGCGTGGTGAAGTCATTATAGAATTTTAGCGTACCGGTTCGGGGTTGCCATTTCTTATAAGGAATACAGAAAAGACCTTCCAAACGTGGCCACATATTCTAATTTGCACATATAACCCTTTTTGTATTTTGCTGCATCTTAAAATAGCAATAAGACGTTTTCACTGACGTCACAAAAACATTTGGCTCAAGAAAAAAACTGATATTTGTAAAATATTTGAAATGTTGCGTATTGAGCAGTAAAAATATATAAATGACCGAAAGTTTGGAGAAAAGCAATTAGAGAACTTCGTAACCGAGCTGTCGAGCAAATAATATTCGAACAATATAGTGTAATCAGTATGCGGCGGCCATGTTGGTGTACCACTTTGGTACACCAAGATGGCGGCCGAAAACGTACTCTACAAATAAAGCTGATTTTCCATCAATATGATTAGCGTTCACTTCAAAACACTTTAGATATCATTTTTAAAGGTTTATTATGTCTAACAATATAAATTGGCCGAAATACATGGATTTTCATGACATTTAGGACACGCTGAGCTGGGCTGTCACAAAATTCAAAATACTGTAACTAAAAAACGAATCACCGTATCGACGTAAAATGTTCGAAGAATACTGAGAACACCGATATCTAAGTCTTATTAAAATAACAGCTTTATAGATCCTATAGTTTTTATTTTAGAATTTTGATGACGTCACGTGAAAACGCTCTATTATAATAGCGCTTGTGATTTCTAGATAATCAAATTAACCCTGCTGGAGAGGAGGGACACGTTCTCCAAAGATACAGAACTTGATGATAAACGTGACATGGCACCAACCTATGTGCATTTGATGGCTGATGAAGTTTATATGGAAGACCAATGAAGCGTTAGCCACTATTCATTCTACTGAAACACCTGTTCGGGCAAGGCGACGTACAAGTTTGAATGTGTCTTACCGTCATGCCCAGTTCTTCGAAGGGTAAGGCATAGGTAGATAGGAGGTTTTCAGTTCCTGAATGCTTTATTTTCCGCGCAGTTTTTAATAAGTGTATTTCTCGTGCAGTTCTCGATAGGAGTCATTGTCGTGCAGTTCTTGATAGGTGTATTTCTCGTGCAGTTCTTGATAGGTGTCATTCTCGTTGAACTACTTGATAGGTGTCATTCTCGTGAAGTACATGATAGGTGTCATTCTCGGTGAAGTACTTGATAGGTGTCATTCTCGTGAAGTACTTGATAGGTGTCATTCTCGATAGGTGTCATTCTCGTGAAGTACTGTGATAGGTGTCATTCTCGATAGGTGTCATTCTCGTGAAGTACTTGATAGGTGTCATTCTCGATAGGTGTCATTCTCGTGAAGTACTTGATAGGTGTCATTCTCATGAAGTACTTGATAGGTATCATTCTCGTGAACTACTTGATAGGTGTCATTCTCGTGAACTACTTGAATAGGTGTCATTCCTCGTGAACTACTTGATAGGTGTCATTCTCGTGAACTACTTGAGTAGGTGTCATTCTCGTGAACTACTTGATAGGTGTCATTCTCGTGAACTACTTGATAGGTGTCATTCTCGTGAACTATTTGATAGGTGTCATTCTCGTGAACTACTTGATAGGTCATTCTCGTGAACTACTTGATAGGTGTCATTCTCGTGAACTACTTGATAGGTGTCATTCTCGTGAACTATTTGATAGGTGTCATTCTCGTGAACTACTTGATAGGTGGTCATTCTCGTGAACTACTTGATAGGTGTCATTCTCGTGAACTACTTGATAGGTGTCATTCTCGTGAACTACTTGATAGGTGTCATTCTCGTGAACTACTTGATAGGTGTCATTCTCGTGAACTACTTGATAGGTGTCATTCTCGTGAACTTATTTGATAGGTGTCATTCTCGTGAACTACTTGATTGTGTCATTCTCGTGAACTACTTGATAGGTGTCATTCTCGTGAACTACTTGATAGGTGTCATTCTCGTGAACTACTTGATAGGTGTCATTCTCGTGAACTATTTGATAGGTGTCATTCTCGTGAACTACTTGATAGGTGTCATCTCGTGAACTACTTGATAGGTGTCATTCTCGTGAACTATTTGATAGGTGTCATTCTCGTGAACTATTTGATAGGTGGTCATTCTCGTGAACTATTTGATAGGTGTCATTCTCGTGAACTATTTGATAGGTTGTCCATTCTCGTGAACAATTTGATAGGTGTCATTCTCGTGAACTATTTGATAGGTGTCATTCTCGTGAACTACTTGATAGGTGTCATTCTCGTGAACTACTTGATAGGTGTCATTCTCGTGAACTATTTGATAGGTGTCATTCTCGTGAACTACTTGATAGGGTGTCATTCTCGTGAACTACTGATAGGTGTCATTCTCGTGAACTATTTGATAGGTGACATTCTCGTGAACTATTTGATAGGGTCATTCTCGTGAACTATTTGATAGGTGTCATTCTCGTGAACTATTTGATAGGTGTCATTCTCGTGAACTATTTGATAGGTGTCATTCTCGTGAACTATTTGATAGGTGTCATTCTCGTGAACTACTTGATAGGTGTCATTCTCGTGAACTACTTGATAGGTGTCATTCTCGTGAACTACTTGATAGGTGTCATTCTCGTGAACTATTTGATAGGTGTCATTCTCGTGAACTACTTGATAAATGTTATTCTCCAATGACCTCTTAAGTCTGGTTCACACTTGCGACATAAGCATAAGCACATACGCAAGCGGCAGATTGTACTTCATGGTTAGTTAACCCCTTTATACTTGAGTAGAACAAAGCATTCATCCAACGTTAAAGTACAATCTGCGCTTGGCGTATGTTCTTATGATTATGCCTATGTCGCAAGTGTGAACCAGCCTTTACCATAGTCGCTGTTTTCAGTTGACAAGCGAAATGTGGGCCTCCCTAACAATAACGTTTGTCGCTAATGCATTTTTTCAGCAACTTCGACGTGGTGACCCTTTTACTGATTCTACATCCAAAGATGATTGTCTTCTTCATGATCAAAGTAAGAATAGCAGTAAAATTGACCCAAATCCCAATGTGGCTGCTGCTAAATTGTATAATGTTGAAGCTCGATATTTTCAGGAGAATAAACTGTGCCATTTAAAAGAAAATGTGCATGTTAATAATGTTTATAAGTTCGGCCATCTGTACCGCTCGAAACGAGCCACAGCATTGGCTTACCCAACAATACAAAACACCCTAACCTTTAGAACGTGCAGTACTAAAACAATAGAGCTACAGTATAATAAGTGCAATTAGAATACAGGTCTCGAGCGGTACAGTATTACTGTATAAGTTAGGAGATGACCCTTGTAAAACCAACCATTGTTATGCAAAAGTATCTAATTTGGAGCTGCGATACCGTAAAAGCCTATATCATAAACTTTCGAAACGTATTGATTTCAAAGTGATGTTTGAGGCGGGTAGGGGCTTTTATAGGAAGACTTTTGGTTAACGAAACTAAAAATCGTCATATTTGGATTCGGCCTATATCGTTATAAAATATAATAAATGTTTGGTGGATCCAGAAATGTTTAGAGGGGGTTTTAGTAGGGCCGAGCATCGTTGTTGGGTCGCCTTCCGTGATAAAGTAGTCTTAACTGGAAACGTATCTTAATTTAAAGCCTTGCGGGTATCAAAAAAGCCAGGAACATTGTCTTCAGCTGTAGTTTTCTTTTTGTTTTTTAGAGAGGAAAGGAAGAATGTCAACGGGCTGTATTAGTAAGGTATTGTCACACTCGCTTTTCACAGTGTATAACGATAGAACCAGTTCTAATTGGCTTCTCACTAAATTATAGCCGACCAGTCAGTCAATACGTCAACTCCGTTCTCAATTTATTCTTTCAGAGACCACGGTCTGCTCTTTCCAACCTCACAAACATCATCAACCGAGGAACAACTCATTTAAAGACATTGGAAATAGGATTGACTGGGATCGAAAATAATAAGTTACTGGCTACGCGCCGAAACCATTGCCACCTTCCACACTTGGTCTGTCAGTCAGCACATTCTCAGATCAGGTTATTTTTAGAACACCCGAGGTGGGTAATACCCCCAAGTGGAAGGCCGGAAATCTCGGGTTGCTCGAGTTATGCGACACCTCCAAAAGGATGGTATCTCTTTTCATAAATCATTAGGAAGCATTGTTTGACTTGTACATTGTTGCATACAAGTACTGTTCACACGGCTTCTCATTGTTTATTTTCGTGACAACCTGATTCTCAAAATAGCCTGATCTCACGAATGCATAACAGATGGCTCACGAGTGCATAACAGATGGACACTCCCGGTAATGGACTCCTGATACGCGTCAGTACCGATAACAGTATATATTATATATATATAAATATATAATGTAATTATTGCCACAAAAAAGGTATTATTTATAAAGAGTGAATTACAGTGTAACGAATTGTATTTAACAAAATTTCACATTTTGTAGAGAACAAAAGTTGCTAAGTTTTGAAATAGAAAAGTAACTTTAATGAAACTTGTTTCTGTTTACTTGGTGTTGATGAATTATTCTTGTGATAGCTTGAGTCTAGGGAGCTGGCTTAATAAAGTGCCTATGAAGCTTATGGTTTTTATTTTAGATATCAATTCTACATCAAGTGAATAGTAGAATGGTACAATATATCTTGCTTTGAATGCTGTGCCGCTGAGTTAAGGAGGTTTTAATATCCAAAATGCTAATTACATGACGTCAGGGGAGGCATCTGCAATCACTTCTTAGTGGTTGTGAATGGACGTTTCTACTGATATAAAAAAAACAAATTTCTAATATTATTTTATTTCAACCATGGGTATAACACTGATAATTTGAAAAAAATTGTTTAATTGAACAAAAAAAATTGTATAATAATTGATGCCTCCCCTGACGTCACGTAATTAGCATTTTGGATATTAAAACCTCCTTAACTCAGCGGCACAGCATTCAAAGCAAGATATATTGTACCATTCTACTATCACTTAATGTAGAATTGATATCCAAAATAAAAAAATAAGCTTCATAGGCACTTTAAGTTTTACGTATAGATGGGTTGCACATGACGTCACGGCGGCCATGTTGGTGTACCTTTAACAATAGATTCTTCGTTAGCTTCTTTTGTTAGGAACACCAACATGGCCGCCATTCCCTTTGTCATTTGAATCTCTGAGGATTGACTGCAACCCATCTATTCTTAGTGCGGTTTTCAATCCACCGCACAGAAATAAGATGGCGGCTGTACATTTTACCACAATCCCTTGCGAACCTAACACAGTCAAACACGTAGAAATCCCCTGTTTTTCTTCAATGACAGTATATTGGCAACATCACTTGTACTGGCTTGTTTTTAAGATTTAAAACCTCTACACAGCGATTGTATAACGGATTTTAAGATTTTCGTGCGCAAAGGATTGTGGGTAAAAGTAAAACCGCCATCTTTTTCGGTACGGTGGCTTGAGTGTCGTAACACCAAAACCAGTGAGCCAATCACGAGCAAGTAAAAACATCAATGAACCAATCACGAACTGAAGTAATTCACGATGTGTTTTACTTCAACCAATCACGAGGTAAAGTAAACGCAATCATGGCTAACTCAGTAACCAATCAAATTCGAAAGCAATTTCTTTTCGACACTCAATTGAAAACTGATCAAAGTGAGAATGTTCGTAGGTTCTGTTCGTTCGGTTCAGCCTACTCCCAGGCGTTCTGGTTGGTATTTTTTCCTGATTGGACTTGATAAGCAGTGACGTCACAAACCGTACAAACCACAGGGATCCAATTAACCAAATCTCGCAGTCTAGTCCCAGGCCACACCTCGGCAAAACGTTGGGCTCCGCTGGCCGAAAGAACGAAGGCACTGGTTTCAAATACAAATTTTCGAGGACTTAAGTTTTTTAAGTAAATAATTGTATAACTTAGTAAACTCACGTGAACAACAAATTGCAAATTAAGGAAACTTCAACCTTTTAAAGTCTTGTCTTGGCTTTTATGTATTTTTCTTGTTTTTCGCGAAACATTTCACGCAAAACGTCACGCGCATGCGCCTTTAACGAGCCGGTCGCGTGCGCCTCTTCCCAGTTTCCCGCCGAAACTAAATGAAAACAGGCAATCTATTATGTTTCGCGAAAAAAACAAGAAAACTATATAAAAGCTAGGCCTAAGACTTTAACAGGTTGAAGAATACCCGAGTGAAAAACACATTTGGGCTCAAAAGAATCTTTAACATGTCTTTTGTTCAGAAAATGTATTAAAATTTGACAAAACTTTTTTTAGAGTTGAGAACGAGCACCTCATGGGCGCCGCCATCTTGTTTGCATTTACTTCCTCTGGCCCAGGTTCGATCCCGGACGCGGCGCGATGTGTGAGTTGAGTTTGTTAGTATCTCGCCCTTGCTCCGAGGGTTTTTCTCCCGGTTCTCCGGTTTTCCTCCCTCCGCAAAAACCAACACGCTAAATTCCAATTCGATCTGTGGATTAGCCGGGACCTGGCTTTGATCAGCCCCCATGGTTGTTTCAGGTCTCGTTAGATATTCAGAGCTAATTAGTGATCCGATTCGATATGTACGGTGATTATAAGCCACGTGTGGCTCGGCTAATATTTTCGAATAGAGAGAAGTCAATGAAGTCAGCCTTTAATTTTTCCTTCTCAGATATTCAGGGCATAAGTCAAACCACAGATCAATATGGCTTTTGCCTAAACATTATCCATCTGAAACTTCAAGCAAGCGATTAATTCAGGTTGTGGACAGCGCTAAAATAAATGTAGACCCACTGACGTCGTCCAAGTTCTTACTACTGAGTATATATATGGTTTGATCGGGCTTATAATATAGTTTGTATTGGCTTCTTATCATCGAGAAAAATAATGATAATTGACTGTGTTGTTCTTTGTTTCAGTCGAGCGAAGCGAGTTTTTACAGAATCGGATCAATAATTAACTTTAGCTCAAACACATTTTTTAAAAAGCTCCAAGAATCAAACGCATTTCGAATTCAACAGAAATACTAATACATCATCATTTACCTTTAGCAATTTCCGTACAATATAAACGCATACAGCGATACCTCACATCTTAGACTTTAATAGCATAATGTTGTTCAGTCAACACTAAGCTACGCGACCACGGCCACCAACTTAGATTATTTCGCCTTCCAAATGGTTTCGATCGCCCTCTCGATCCGGGGTGGCGCAGCTAGTGGTCAAGCGCTTCGCCTCTCACCTCTGTGGCCCAGGTTCGATCACCGGACGCGGCGCCATATGTGAGTTGAGTTTGTTGGTACCTCGCCCTTGCTCCGAGGGTTTTTCTCCGGGTTCTCCGGTTTTCCTCCCTCCACAAAATCCAACACGCTAAATTCCAATTCGATCTGTGGATTAGCCGGGACCTGGCTTTGATGAACCCCCATGGATTCAGGTCTCGTTAGAAATTCAGAGTTTTCTCAGTCTTCTAAATCTTCCCTCACAGTCTTGTCTTCATCATATTTCAGTTCTAGTAAAAAAATGACTTTGCCATCTCGATGAAAATCGACTTTAATTCCGAGCAGTTGAAAAGTACAAAGGATAGGAGAGACAATTAACATTGAGAAAGTGCGTGCAACCTGTATACGTAAAACACGTCACAGCCTGGAATAAATGCAAACAAGATGGTGGCGCCATCATCACCATGTTTATTTGACTCAATAATAAGTTTACAATTTGGAAATATACTTATGAATTGACATTTACGATGTAAATATTTGAACATATAATATTGATTAACTAATAATTATTGTATTGAGTTCGGGTCATCCTAATAGCATAAACTAATCGAGAGGATGACCCTCGATACTTATATCTAAAGTGGGAATAAATTAAAGTAAGTTTGTATTTCTTTAGTAATAGTATTATTATCTAGCCCAGGTTTTCGCGGGGCCAACTTTGAGATGCTCGTTTTCGACGCTAAAAGTTTTATCAAATTTTAATACATTTTCCGAACAAAGGACATGTTAAAGATTCTTTTGAGCCCAAACGTGTTTTTCACTCGGGTATCCCTTTTAGTAATTTGTAATTCACTGTGAGACTTTTCGTGTTAATAAACATTACAATTGTTATGCTAATGTCCATGATTTCAAAAGGCCGCTTGTGTCGGGAACCAATGGATCTCCATTAATGACGTGCAGTGAGCATCGTTATATAATTATTTAGTAAAAAAAGTTTGAGCCCTTGGAAAGTTGTATTTGAAATTTTAGTTTCAGCGGGAAACTGGGGAGATGCGTGCATGTGCGTGACGTTTTACCGCTGGTGTGACTCGCAGGCGTTCTGGGCGAGAAAAGGAGGCTTGGTCGCACATAATAGTATTACATAATCAAGATGGCGGCTTCCTCTGCTAGATTCGCGTTTTCAAGAGTAACGCCGCGATTAACAGCGTTTCGATGGCTATCTTTAAGGGCCTCCTTTCCAGAAGGGACGCTAACAAGGTCACCAGCTTGTGCTACTGCCTATAGGAGTTTTACCTTAAACACGGGTAAGTTAGCGATACAATACTTTCTGTTTGGAATTGGAGGATACATGTACTGATGACGTGATGTAGTTCTTCCCGGCCTGATTAATCGATGACGATCGATGATCGAAAACTAATCGATAAATCGATATTAATCGATGAAATTACCAGATTAATATCGATTAGTATCGGTTAATCGATGATTAATCGATAGTCACACGAAGTTGGGCCACTAATTACATCGATTAGTATCGATTGACCTTATTCGTACTAATTTTCGCGGGCATTAATTTTCGCGATTTTTTACAAATCGCGAAATCAAAGACTCGCGAAAATTAGTACGAATAAGGTACATGTACAAAGATATAGAATGTTAGATTTAGAATGTTAACGTTAAATAAAATCTAATAAAACTCACCATGCTTTATTTATTTGATCGTGATGTTCATTAAACTGGTATAATTTTTTTATTTCCCGTTCATTTAAACCTGACATTCGATATTATTTTCAAATTGTGCTCTATTATTACCTGCAATGATTCTCCTTTAAAATCGATGTCAATCGATGCTAATCAATGTTAATCGATGTTAATCGATGTTAATCGATGTTAATCGATGTTAATCGATGTTAATCGATATTAATCGATATTAATCGTTATTAATCGATATTAATGATCGATGATAATCGATGATCGATTACTAATCGATAAAAGGTCACAACGGCCTTGGTCATCGATTAATCATCGATTTCCAATATTAATCGATTGATTAATATCGATTAGTATTGATCAATATCGATTAGCATCGATTATCGGAAATATCGATTAATCAGGCCGGGAGTTCTTGAAATAAACAACACAGTCAGGTATTTTTTCCAAAACACATGAATCAGCCGTATAAGTAGTGAACGTTTAAGGTAAGTCAACCTACTATCGCCAGTATCGGCCACCTCCGATTATCAGGCACGCATGTAAACAAATAAATCTCTCCCAAGAGGAGGCACACAAAAACGTTTTCAAGCCTGTCCGAGACTATTCTGCAATTTATATTGATACTATTAAACCCTATCTTGTTTCTTGATTCTCAAAATTCCAATTCGATCTGTGGATAGAGGTAATCGGCTAACGCTGTTGCCACCCAATTCAGATCATATGTGATGTAAACACACATTACTATTCAGATAGGCATGACTGCATTATGATTAGAATGAAAAAGGAACAATTCCCCAGAGTAGCATCTGTTTACATCACATGATCTGAATTGGGTGGCAACAGCATTAGCCGATTACCTCTATTAGCCGGGTACTACCATTAATAATAATAAGCAAATTCCCCACATTTTCCCACATCCCAAGGACACAAATTTGTTGCAAAATCGGTCCACAAAGTCCCCAATATTCCCCCACCTACAGCCCGGGGTCGGCCCCCTTGGGGAAGCTGATGACAAGGGCATAACTCCACATGCATACTATTGGACACCCTGTGGATGAAACATACAACTGGCATGCAAGTGCGGCTGTGGTGGGGAATTCCTTTTGGTGGAAGATTTTTTTACCCAGAGTGTAAACAATCTAGTTATAATGAAAAAAGGAAAAGGAAAGGTAAGTTATTGCAAAGAAATAGTTATAAGAATGTGAACTTGTCACACAATTTATAGCACAGTGTAGAAGCTATAAAACAACTACATGCAATGAGGAGGCAACAACCCTTGTTCCCGCCACGCTTGCTTGAAATGAAGTACGTTTTACAGGCCTAAATCTCTAACCTCAAGGCTGAATCCAAACACTTTGTAAAGGTTCTCCTATCGTTACAAAGTGAACAAACATTGAGTGGCCAATATAATGGGTATTGCTTGGCTGATAGTAGGTTAATCTGGCCGATAATTAGCCTTCTACTCTCCTTTTTCCATTTTCGCACAGCCAAAATCATTTTATCACTTTCTTTACATTTAAATAACACTGAGGGCCTGTTTTGCAGCCTGGGTAGCCAATAATACAGATATACATGTAGTCTTGTCAACAATGGACATGTTCAGTCGATTTCAGGGAAAATACATTGTAGTAAAATTCGAAAGGAATCGGGTTATTCAAACTTAGTCACAGCTACTAAAGATCATGAAGGAAGAAAGACATTGGCAATAGCCCCCTTTGTTATACGACTAATATCAATAAAGTAAACTGTCCGATAAAAGGTTGACTTACCTTACCATATATTGCAGGATTTTTGGACTGAAATAGCAGACTGTAAAGCTCATAAATTCATCTTCAATGTTTGCTTGCTTCAATATTGTGACAAGGGGTTCTGATTTTTTATTTTTTATTTCTAACAGTACGATTGTCGAGGGGAGCAAGAGGGGGGGTGAGGGGGGGGGGGGGGGGTGGCAAGAGGGGGGGGGGGGGGGGGCAAGAGGGCCTATTCTTCACAATATCCTATAGATCAATATCACTTTTCATGCCAAATTGATTGACATTCCAGATTTTTCATTAAAATTCTAATTGGTTTATTCCTTATACAAGCGGGTGGTCCTGAGGCTGGTGAAAAAGCATAACAGATCCCATACTGAAGTGAATAAATTAATGGAATCAAGAGATTCTTGATGATTTTTACCCGGCCTAAAAGATACAACCACTAGACCTCTGAAATTACTGTTTTTAATCACAAACACATTAAAAATACATCTAACTGCATTAAACACTTTTAAATTAAGATTTGCAAAGCATCGTCATGTGTTCGTTACTGTTAATATCTAAACTCGTTTTCCGTCATCATTCTGAATATGACACCCTAAATGGTATGGAGTTGGGTTGCATAATTAGCTACAACAAAATATAAATTTAACCTCTAAATGGTGAGGCCAAGCACCCATCACTTCAGTATGGGAGCCCCCCCCTGGGTAAATATGCTATAATTGAAGTGGAATAATTGAATCCACCCAAATCTGCTTATTTGTTTTATCCATCTATTTCTATGGGTTTCAATGCTAAAACTTTGTCTGCTAAAACATTTATATAGTGTACACCAGGGATGGCCTATGCTAACTTTTGCAGTCTTGAGGAAAGTTAGCTTTGCAGGATAATAAGATTTATTATTATTTATTTCACACACCAAGAGGGAACCATTAAATTATAATATAATTTAATTTCTTTATAGGGTTACTGAGACCCAGTGATTCCGAGTGGAGAGAGAAGCTAACACCTGAGCAGTATCATGTTTGCAGACATAAAGGAACTGAACCTGTAAGATACAGTGTATGTTAATATGGAAATAAATACATATGTTGCTTTTGTCATTTTATATTCAACAAAGTTGCCGAGTGTTAATTAAGGAGCATTGAGTCATTTGAGAATACTTGAGAAATGTTAAAAGCACATGCCTTCTGCATGTGCTTTCCACATTTCTCTCAAGCTCTCAAATGCCTGTTGTGTTTTATGACAGTATAACACATATCTAAAGCTTCTTTTATTTGTCAAATAAAGCCTTGGAGTGGGGAGTATGTTGACTTTGAGGGCAAAGGAATCTATTGCTGTGTTTGCTGTGGAGCTGATTTGTTCAGGTAAAGTTCGTGTCAATGTTACAATGTAGTTTAGAATCTATAATAATTATTACAGAACCTTCCATATTCTCAGATAAAGACATGAAATCGGTCAGGCCCCTCATCTCAATTTGTTATGCACCTATTAATGTTTAGATGGAGAGGGGGGGGGGGGGGGGGGGGGGGGGGTACGGGCAAAGGTGCGGCATTTGATTTTTTTTGGTCAAATTCCCAAACCTTGGGACTGGAAAATAGTTCAAATTTGATAAAATATCCACACCTGGGGATAACAAAACCGTGTAATGACTTGTATTAAAAGTCATAAAGTAATTTGAAATGTACGTTTTTAACTCCTGTTATCGAAGGTAGATTACATTATACTGAATACGAGATGGAACGCTGTAGCGGTATTGCATTATAAAAATATAATAATTAATACATGCCAACTTCACACTTACCGATATTTTCCAAGATGGCGTCTCCTGGAACACGAGTTTAGGACCCAGTACTCTGCACGGTTAAATTCAAATGGACCCAGTCCTCTGCACGGTCAAATTCAAATGTCCGCAGCATGGGGCAAAAATTTGTGGTCAAATTCCCCAGAGAGGGGACAGCAGAAGTGTTCAAATGCCGCACCTTTGCCCGTACCCCCCCCCCCCCCCCCTCTCCGTCTAAACATTGATAGGTGCATTAATATCTGACTCAAGTTTAGAGTAATACAGTACTGCTCGAAACCTGTATTCTGATTGTACCATTATACTGTAGCTATAGGTCATTTTGACGATGTTGCGCATGCAGCTAGAACAATGGCTATCTGGTTTATATAACAAAAGGCTGGTGAACCAGAACAACTCTTAGCAGCTCGCGTCTATTGTTCTACTTATGCATGCACAACATCATCAAAATTAAATGGCCTATTGTTTTTGTACTGCACATTCTAAAGGTTAGGGTATTGTTGGGTAAGCCAATGCTGTGGCTCATTTTGAGCGGTACAGGCCGGCCTCAAGTTTATGAGTTGATCTTTTAACAAATTAATTGTCATGAGTTACATGTATTTACCATAACTAAGGTTGCTTTACGTGCTGTTTAGTAAACAAGCAGCAGTGTTTTATCAGATTTAAAAACATGAGGGCATAGCCTGAGTGTTTTTAGATCTGGTAAAACATGTGCTGCGAGTTTATTGAACGACTTCAAAAACATTACTTCTAAAAGATAATAATTTTCAGAAATTTAGATGAAAAGCGAAGAATTAATTGTTTATAGCCTACGTTGTGCGTCACTGACATGCGCAGTGCAATACGGAACGAAACTTTGGGTCCCATAATATTAGCCTGGTTGCATATGAATAACTGTGAGCCAAGGGGCCTTTGTTTTTGAGCTCTTCAAGTCATTGCAACCACACTCGTACAGTGAAAAGTCGTATGTTAAGACCCTCCTTGTCGATCCTTATAAAACCAACTTTATAAAGACACTCATTCGTACAGTGAAAATTCTTAAAAAGATCCTTAAGGCGAATCTCAGTTCATGAGATGACACTCGGGGGTTGCTCAACCGCAACGGTCTAAGTCCTTTGTTCGAAAAAAGAAAAAAGCCTTAAACATGAAGTTTAAAATAGGGCCACATACGTACAGTGAAAAGTCGTATGAAGACTGTTAAGTTGGCTTGGTTAGGAGCATGCACGTGAGTGATTTGCTTCATCTGATTGGACAAAATTGTCATTAATTATACATGATTTTTGAACCTTAAATAAAGTTGTTTTATAGTCTCACCCACTCATTACTTGTGATTTTGATAGTGAGAAGACATCGAATTACTTTTACCAAAGCAGACATTTTCTTCTGTACATTTTCAGTTCATCCACTAAATTTGATTCAGGGTCTGGTTGGCCCTCGTTTTATGCTGCTTTAGAAGATGAAAAAAGAGTTGACAGCAAATCCAGACCGACAACTACATCAGTTGTAGAGAAATCTGATGACAGCCGTGGCATGATAAGGGTAGAAGTCGTCTGTAGAAAGGTGAGCAACAGCTTTGCCGTTTTCCAGTAAAAAAGTCATTCTGCTGCTATCTCTGATTCTCAACTTCAGTGAAATTGCTTGAAAGGGTCGTTACGTATACCTCAGTTCAGTATAAGTACTTCAATATTGGAATGAAGTTGGTCAAAAAAAAAAAAAAAAAAAAAATTATACGAATAAAAAAATATAGTAAGCGCTACTTAGAATACCTAAGGGCTAATCGAGCTAATTAGCCGACTCCTAGAGTCGGAGTGCTGACCTCCACTGCTGCATGCAGCTCTTTTTAGGAGACCTGAGGATGGAAATGTTTGATATTGTCGGGGGAAAAAAGGATTTTTGCTGAGAATAATGAAAGAAGAAGTCGGGTCGTTACCTCAGTTCAGATAATTGGGAGCTCCACTTTTAGGAATTATCTGAACTAAGGCGAGGACCCGAAAAAAAACGATAAATTATATAAAGAAATCAAAGATAAAAAACATATAACTGCCGGTAGAACTAAAGTGGCTACAATGTATAACCCCCCTTGCAATTATTATAGCTATGAACCTTCGAAAGTTTTGAGTACTTCTGTGAAGAAAATTTTGGCTTACAGAGACTAACTCAATGTTCTACGCTCGTTTGAAATCGTGTAAATGTGACCTTTCCTGACCCATGACCGCGTTAGTAAAACCTGGGTCGATCCCTGGGTAGACGTCATCTCATTGATGCATTATTCTCCATGGCGCCTTTCTATCACAACAACATCGATGCATAGAAAATAGATAAAGTTTGTGAGTTGTTAGTAAAGAAACAAAAGTCATTTTATTCAACATTTAAAGTATTTCTTCAAATGATTGCAAAGTCGAATTAATTATATGACGTCAAGATGACGTCTACCCAGGGATCGACCCAGATTTTTACTTACGCGGTCATGGATGAGAAGAAAAATGAAGATAACGGGGACTGGAAATTGCTTGAAAGGGCGACAGATCTGAATAACTACGGCGCATTGCGCAAGCTCAGTGCATGTTTTACCGAAAACACTTAATCAGTAATAATAATAATGTTTATTAACAGTACTTCCACTGGGTAGCTCTTCGCCTGTTAATCTAAATAATGTAAAATACAAAATGTTGATAAAATATGACAAAGATATAACTGAGATGTAATGATAACCGTACTAAGGATTAAAATATGGCTATACGTAACTATTGTAAAATTAATCAATGGAGTCTGTCGGCAGCGCAGTTCTTTAGATATCCTTTCGATAACCGACAAAATTCAGCAAAGGTTGTAGAGTTCCTAATATTTACAGGTAAATTATTGAACACGGATGAATTGGTATCCTGGAAGGTACCATTTTCAGGTAGGACCTTTAACTGTTTACTGCTGGCTGACCGTAGTGTTCTATTGGGTATGTACAATTCTAATGGAAGATAAAGTGGCCAGTCACTATAATGAAGGGCCTTATATACAAGCTTTAAACAAGTGAAATTTTCTGCGTTCTAAGACGGGTAGCCAATAAAGTTTTAAGATATCAGTTCTACTAGCATAACGATTGAGAACCAAAACCAGCAGCAGCAAGTTTGGACATGATGTAAGCGTTTGACAAGATAGCCAGGAATTGGTGTAGCACAACATAATTAAAGTCAAGCTTTGGTAAAATGAGACTTTCAACTAAATGCTTCCTAAGCATGAAAGGTGCTAAATGTTTCAGTTTTCTAATAATGGTAAAACAGAATAACAAGATGATATAGTAGAGTTTTTAAGTGCTGTTGAATTTGTGTCCCGAGAAGGCGAGCAGAAGTCACTCTTTCAAGCTGTTTGCCACCCACAGAGAGACGAATAGTATAGTCATCCAGATTATGAACCCGGAAGAGCTGAGCAGTGGAGAACAGCATGACTTTCGTTTTTTTGGGATTAAGCACGAGGTTAGAAGCGACGGACCATGATGTTAATTGGTCAAGGGCATATTGTAGCTGGTCCTCCGCACTCTTTAACTTTCATGGGCTTGCCGTGAGTGTATATCGTAGTGTCATCAATCTGTACATACTGTGTGCGTGCAGTTAGATATTTGACAATCCATCTCAAATAGGACTTCGAAAAGCCTTGTTTGTGTAGTTTCACCAGTACGGTTTCATAGGCAACGGTTAAATTCAAATGGACCCAGTCCTCTGCACGGTCAAATTCAAATGTCCGCAGCATGGGGCAAAAATTTGTGGTCAAATTCCCCAGAGAGGGGACAGCAGAAGTGTTCAAATGCCGCACCTTTGCCCGTACCCCCCCCCCCCCCCTCTCCGTCTAAACATTGATAGGTGCATTAATATCTGACTCAAGTTTAGAGTAATACAGTACTGCTCGAAACCTGTATTCTGATTGTACCATTATACTGTAGCTATAGGTCATTTTGACGATGTTGCGCATGCAGCTAGAACAATGGCTATCTGGTTTATATAACAAAAGGCTGGTGAACCAGAACAACTCTTAGCAGCTCGCGTCTATTGTTCTACTTATGCATGCACAACATCATCAAAATTAAATGGCCTATTGTTTTTGTACTGCACATTCTAAAGGTTAGGGTATTGTTGGGTAAGCCAATGCTGTGGCTCATTTTGAGCGGTACAGGCCGGCCTCAAGTTTATGAGTTGATCTTTTAACATTGTCATGAGTTACATGTATTTACCATAACTAAGGTTGCTTTACGTGCTGTTTAGTAAACAAGCAGCAGTGTTTTATCAGATTTAAAAACATGAGGGCATAGCCTGAGTGTTTTTAGATCTGGTAAAACATGTGCTGCGAGTTTATTGAACGACTTCAAAAACATTACTTCTAAAAGATAATAATTTTCAGAAATTTAGATGAAAAGCGAAGAATTAATTGTTTATAGCTACGTTGTGCGTCACTGACATGCGCAGTGCAATACGGAACGAAACTTTGGGTCCCATAATATTAGCCTGGTTGCATATGAATAACTGTGAGCCAAGGGGCCTTTGTTTTTGAGCTCTTCAAGTCATTGCACCACACTCGTACAGTGAAAAGTCGTATGTTAAGACCCTCCTTGTCGATCCTTATAAAACCAACTTTATAAAGACACTCATTCGTACAGTGAAAATTCTTAAAAAGATCCTTAAGGCGAATCTCAGTTCATGAGATGACACTCGGGGTTGCTCAACCGCAACGGTCTAAGTCCTTCGTTCGAAAAAGGAAAAAAGCCTTAAACATGAAGTTTAAAATAGGGCCACATACGTACAGTGAAAAGTCGTATAAAGACCGTTAAGTTGGCTTGAGTTATATATAGGAGTATGCACGTGAGTGATTTGCTTCATCTGATTGGACAACATTGTCATTAATTATACATGAGTTAAAGTTGTTTTATTGTCTCACCCACTCATTACTTGTGATTTTGATAGTGAGAAGGCATTGAATTACCTTTACCAAAGCAGACATTTTCTTCTGTACATTTTCAGTTCATCCACTAAATTTGACTCAGGGTCTGGTTGGCCCTCGTTTTATGCTGCTTTAGAAGATGAAAAAAGAGTTGACAGCAAATCCACATCTCCGACAACTACATCAGTTGTAGAGAAATCTGATGAAAGCCGTGGCATGATAAGGGTAGAAGTCGTCTGTAGAAAGGTGAGCAACAGCTTTGCCGTTTTCAGTAAAAAAGTCTGCTGCTATCTCTGATTCTCAACTTCAGTGGAATTATGTACTGAACTACAGCAATATAAGTACTTCAATATTGGAATGAAGTTGGTCAACAAAAATAAACAAACAACACTTATTTATATGAATAAAAAAATATAGTAAGCGCTACTTAGAATAACCTAAGGGCTAATCGAGTTAATTAGCACTCCTAGAGTCGGAGTGCTGACCTCCACTGCTGCATGCAGCTCTTTTTGGGCGACCTTAGGATGGAAATGTTTGATGTTGTCAGGGAAAAAGGATTTTTGCTGAGAATAATGAAAGAAGAAGTCGGGTTGTTACCCCAGTTCAGATAATTGGGAGCTCCACTTTTAGGAATTATCTGAACTAAGGCGAGGACCCGAAAAAAACGATAAATTATATAAAGAAATCAAAGATAAAAAACATAACTGCCGGTAGAACTAAAGTGGCTACAATGTATAACCCCCTTGCAATTATTATAGCTATGAACCTTCGAAAAGTTTTGAGTACTTCTGTGAAGAAAATTTTGGCTTACAGAGACTAACTCAATGTTCTACAATTGTTTGAAATCGTGTAAATTTGACCTTTCCTAACCAATGACCGCGTAAGTAAAACCTGGGTCGATCCCTGGGTAGACGTCATCTCATTGATGCAGTATTCTCCATGGCGCCTTTCTATCACAACAACATCGATGCATAGAAAATAGATAAAGTTTGTGAGTTGTTTGTAAAGAAAAAAAGTCATTTTATTCAACATTTAAAGTATTTCTTCAAATGATTGCAAAGTCGAATTAATTATATGACGTCAAGATGACGTCTACCCAGGGATCGACCCAGGGATCGACCCAGATTTTTACTTACGCGGTCATGGATGAGAAGAAAAAGGAAGATAATGGGGACTGGAAATTGCTTGAAAGGGTGACAGATCTGAATAACTACGGCGCATGCACAAGTTCATTCATGCATGTTTTACCGAAAACACTTAATCAGTAATAATAATAATAATAATGGTTTATTAACAGTACTTCCACTGGGTGGCTCTTCGCCTGTTAATCTAAATAATGTAAAATACAAAATGTTGATAAAATATGACTAAGATATAACTGAGATGTAATGATAACCGTACTAAGGATTAAAATATGGCTATACATAACTATTGTAAAATTAATCAATGGAGTCTGTCGGCAGCGCAGTTCTTTAGATATCCTTTCGATAACCGACAAAATTCAGCAAAGGTTGTAGAGTTCCTAATATTTACAGGTAAATTATTGAACACGGATGAACTGGTATCCTGGAAGGTGCCATTTTCAGGTGGGACCTTTAACTGTTTACTGCTGGCTGACCGTAGTGTTCTATTGGGTATGTACAATTCTAATGGAAGATAAAGTGGCTAGTCACTATAATGAAGGGCCTTATATACAAGCTTTAACAAGTGAAATTTTCTGCGTTCTAAGACGGGTAGCCAATAAAGTTTTAAGATATCAGTTCCACTAGCATAACGATTGAGAACAAAACCAGCAGCAGCAAGTTGGACATGATGTAAGCGTTTGACAAGATAGCCAGGAATTGGGTGTAGCACAACATCATTAAAGTCAAGCTTTGGTAAAATGAGACTTTCAACTAAATGCTTCCTAAGCATGAAAGGTGCTAAATGTTTCAGTTTTCTAATAATGGTAAAACAGAATAACAAGATGATATAGTAGAGTTTACATCATCAGTCCACTTTAAGTGCTGTTGAATTTGTGTCCCGAGAACGCGAGCAGAAGTCACTCTTTCAAGCTGTTTGCCACCCACAGAGAGACGAATAGTATAGTCATCCAGATTATGAACCCGGGAGAGCTGAGCAGTGGAGAAAGCATGACTTTCGTTTTTTTGGGATTAAGCACGAGGTTAGAAGCGACGGACCATGATGTTAATTGGTCAAGGGCATATTGTAGCCGGTCCTGGCACTCTTTAACTTTCATGGGCTTGCCGTGAGTGTATATCGTAGTGTCATCAATCTGGACATACTGTGTGCGTGCAGTTAGATATTTGACAACCCATCTCAAATAGGACTTCGAAAAGCCTTGTTTGTGTAGTCTCACCAGTACGGTTTCATAGGCAACGGTGTCGAATGCCTTTGAAAAGTCTGCAAGAGTAGTGGGAGAGGCACCGAATTAGCCTCCTTTTTAAGGTGTTATGCTAATTTTTAAGGTGTTATGCAATTTTTTAAGGCGCGCTCATTAATTCGATGACGTCACGGTTCTATTGTCTTTCCGCATGAACAAAGTGCGGCGCGCTCATGAATAAAGTGAGGCGCGCTATGAACAAAGTGCGGCGCGCTCATGAATAAAGTGAGGCGCGCTCATGAATAAAGTGCGGCGCGCTCATGATCTATTGTTCCTTTGGATGAGGTCATCGATCTATTCGGGTATGTTTGGCTAAAGCCTATTGTTTGGGGTCGTCTCTAAAACCAGGAGCGATCGGCCCTGAATAGATTCGAAGTTGAATGAAAAAAGTAATAAATATCTCGCAATATCTAAACCCCTTTGTAGCGTAAATAGTAAGAACAAACTACTCGTGATAGGCTCTAAACTGTCTTTATTGTATACAAAATCCACTGACTCATTAGAGCAACTTTGCTATTGTTCTTAGGGATTAGCGATAACTGAAGAGCCTATTGTTTTGAGGAAAACTCTTGTGATGCAAATTCTTCTCTAAAACCGAACTATAATCACCATACGAATAAAAACAAACAACCAGATAAATTCAACAAAGTTTATTCAATCTCAAAAACACCAATTTACAGTTCGTTTTCCTTATAGTCGCGGAGTTTTTAACTTTCTTATTTCTCAGTTCTTGGGTTGATATAATGTACCGTGTTACAAGATTACACTGATTTATGTTTCATTGATTTTTTTCTTGTTGACAAATGCTGCTTAAAGATAAGATTTACAATGTTAATTATATTCATGAAATTATGAAACTTGAGAAACATTAACATTGAGATTATTATTATGTTTATGAAATTATTTATATGTAAGCTAATTATTGTAATATTTCCTTTCGTATTATTAGCACCCTTTTCCTTTGCTCGTATTATTTTCAGTATTATTACAGTACTTAGTATTATAATTAGTATTAGTATTAGCATTAGCATTAGAATAATTAACATAAGTATCAACATTAGTATTAGGATTATTATATTCATGAAATTATTTATATGTAAACTAATTATAGCAATATTTCCTTTTGTATTACCAACACCCCTTTCCTCTGCTCTTTTTCTTATTTCTTTTGTATAATTCCTCTGGAATCTTTTTCCTCAATTTCTTCTCTGCACTTTTCCTATTTATATAATTCTTCTTTTTTCCCCTCGACTATTATACCTATGGTAGTGATCAACTCGAAAGCCTAGCGGCTACTTTGACCACTACGCACATCTAACCTAGCTCATTAAATTTAATAGCTTATATTATCATTCCTTTTTCCTACATATTTGTAAATTCTATTTAAAAAAAAAGGAAAAATAGTGCAAAATAAATGAATCTGAATCTGTAGGGATAAGGCTTCCGAATTCGCATTGATCGTCTGATCCGATCGGCTTTTAGATAAGGTCCAACACTTTCTTCGGCATCATCATCCAAGTAATTCTTGAGTTCCAAACGTCGGCGTTTTCTTCTTTTTCGTAGCGGGGAGAGTAGCTTTTTGGTTGATGAGTTCAAAGAAGACAAAGAAATATTAGAGAATGGGGATTCGTATGTTTTCTCTGAATTGGGCACTGTGGCTGGTTCAGACGAATCTAGGTGTAATTGTGGCGGTATGGTTGGTGAGCTCAAAGAAATGTTCGTGGCTGGGGACTGATATGCATTTGCTGAATACGGCACTGTGGCTGGTTCAGCTGAATCTAGGTATACTTGTTGCGGTGTGATGGGTGTATCGGCTATTTCTTGTTCTTGGGGTTGGGTTGTGATACCAGGTGAAAGAGTTGTAGGAGGTACAGGATAGTGACTCATTTGGTGTTTATACCTCATAAAATTGTTTTGAAGTTGGATATAATTTCTTGCTTTCTGGGTCTGACTGAGATACTCCCATTTATGCTAACAGTTCTGCCGCCACCCTGAACGCCCGCCCATGCCCGCCGCCCGCCAACGCCCGCCGCAAAGTCTGAAGGGCTGAACTCCTCCTGGAGGACGGAGTCATTTCGCGTTGAAAAATATACAAAATTCAGTGAAATAGAAGACATTCTGTTTACCTGTTGCAGAAATGGCGCTCCTTCCTCGTGCTGTACTTCATTGCAGTGACCACGCGATCCCCCCCCCCCCCAAAAAAAAAAAATCAAACCCGAAAGCAGCACAACTCCACTAGAACACTTTAATGGTCCTTTATTTCGTGAATATACTTTATCGCGTCCTGTGGCGGTTTTCCACTGCCGAGAGTAAATTCTCAACGTAATTCCGCACACCTGCAATTCCGGCGGACACCTTGTGGATGAAACGTGACGAACTCGCAATTAAAGCCACATAGACGTACTATATACGGTTATTACTTCCTACTATAGGACAGTTTATTTTTATCGCTTCCAGTCGTATAACGAAGTGGGCTATTGCCAATATTTTTTTCCTTCGTGATCTTTGATAGTTGTGACTACATTTGCATAACCTACCTATTTCCTTTTGAGTTCCAATACTCGACTGAAGATATCCGTTGTTGACAAACCTACTATCGGACAGGCATACCTATCATCGGACACTCGATGTTTCTTGTAACCATGGGAAAACCTTTAAAACATGTTTGGATTGAGCTAGAGTTATTCAGCGACAATTAGGCCTGTAAAACGTACTTCATTTCGGGCAATCGTGGCGGGAATAAGCGTTGTTGTTGCCTCGTTGCATTTAGTTGTTTTATAGCTATAAAGTGTCTAGTTTTCACATTCTTATAATAAACTGTTTCTTTGCTTTAACTTACCTTTCCCTTTTTCACTATAAATTTGTTCGTTTACACTCTGGGCAAAAAGGAATTCCCGCCAAAAGGAATTCCCGCCAAAAGGAATTCTCGCCAAAAGGAATTCCCGCCAAAAGGAATTCCCGCCAAAAGGAATTCCCGCCAAAAGGAATTCCCGCCAAAAGGAATTCCCGCCAAAAGGAATTCGCGCCACGCTGCAAGAGTATTTTTCCGAAATGACACCTCAAACCTTTATCGAGACCTTAATATCATTTTCCCTGCAAATACTGTTTCTGGCATAGTTCGCAGGAGACCACCGAGGTCCTGGTTATTAAAACTAAGTTTGGTGTAGAGGTGCAGAACGTTTTAAATCCACTTTCAGCAATCTAGACCGTAGTTTATAAACAGGGGTGACATACTTTACCGCATTTCGCGTGGTTCAACTAACGAAGACTACTTCTAAATCAGAATTGTTAATAATCGGTCCGTTCAGTATCTTTGGCTCAGCTACTCTTGTTCACACTTCATGATTTGTCTTACATACTGACGACCGCGTCGTGCACGTTCTAAACTAACGAAAACAAGTGCTTCAAAAGAACAAAAAATCACACTCGTGCTGACAATCTTCGGCTAAGTTTTATTGTTGTTCACGAGTTATCTTTCTTACTGAACAGCGCCATGCGCGTGGTTAAACTAATGAAGACAATTGCTTCAATCAAAATTCGTAACACTGTTGTTTCAAGTCTCATTCAGATGAACGCGCCGAATTTAACACTTTTCACACTCTGTTCGGTTCAGACTTGCTACAAGTCGACTACCGGTGAAATCTATGCTCAAAACCAGGCCAATCTTAGATGTGGGCTCCCTGTGCCAAGGTTTCGATCCGTGCCGCCCATTTAAAGGCACGCCGCGGTTCGGGATTCGGGCGTGAGGGTAACCGGAAGTCAATTAATTTTTGTTCTCATCCTATATGTATGGTGCTCTGTTGGCCCGCGCGGAAACTCCGCTATGGTGATGATGATGGCCACGAGGCTTCTGCATTTAATCCAACCTCGTGACCAGGGTCTTCTCGGTCAGATCCAAGATGGCCGCTACTCCGAGAGAAGACCCTGGAAAAGGCCGAATTACGACGTATTCCGATTGGCTCTTCGGTTATGACGCAAAGGTTGTCTAACAATGCTTTTTATTGGCCAAACGGGCTGGGACCACGGAAATAATTCGTATATAGTTTAATTTTCTCAAATTTTATCAATAAAACGATTTTAAATAACCTTAAAACACGTTGTGTAGGTAGAGCAATAGATGAAGTGTATTACTGGGTAGTTTTCTGGTGTTTCATCAGTGGGAAAGCCAGGAGAAGCCGTTTAACCTGAGCATGTGCTATCGATCGCTTCGCTTCAACGATAACGGAAAATGAACGACTTTTTAGGATTCTCTTCTAGCTTAGATACATCCTGGTAGCATTGTGATACCCTTCCACTGTTTCTTTATCCAAGTAAACTCCATTTCGAGCCGTTTAGTAGACCTGTTTTCACTACATCGTACGCCGCGTGGAAATACCGTTAATCGCATCTCGCTCACTCCGGATTGGGATACCTATGGTTTGTAGGCACGTGTTAAACATTTCCATATTTAACTTCGCCGCCATATTGGATGCCCACATCACGTGATTAAAATCTCCAGGATTTCTGGAGATTTTTGGTCACGTGATTCAGCCTTTACCAGGGTCTTCTCTCGGAGTAGCCGCCATCTTGGATCTGACCGAGAAGACCCTGGTCACGAGGTTGCATTTAATCTATTTTAGTAACAGTACGACATGCTATCGCTATCTGTTGGGTTTTAAATAGAACGGTTTTCGATTGAGTGTTGTAAAACCACAACCTGAACCAATCACAGGAGCAAGTAAAAACCCAATGAACCAATCACGAACTGAACTGAAGTAATTCGTGATTGGTTTTACTTGAACCAATCACGAGTAATCATGGATAACTAACCAATCGAATTCGAAAGCAATTACACTCAATCGAAAACTGGTCCAGCAATAAATATTAAAGCAATTCTGCATTAACTTTGTTCCAGTGCGACAGCCATCTGGGACACGTGTTTGAAGATGGTCCTCCTCCTACAGGCCTCAGGTACTGCATCAACAGTGTGGGTCTGCAGTTTAGATCAGCTCAAGAGAAATGACGGGAGTTGATTATTTAGTTATACGTGCTCATTGACCACGAACAGGCAAACTATGCAAGCGTAGTCTTGACGTCACCAATCGAAGTATGTACGTTACCAATGAAAGTGTTGACGTCACCAATTGAAGTATGTACGTTACCAATGAAGGTGTTGACGTCACCAATTGAAGTATGTACGTTACCAAGGAAAGTGTTGACGTCACCAATTGAAGTATGTACGCCGTTTACCAAGGAAAGTGTTGATGTCACCAATTGAAGTATGTACGTTACCAAGGAAAGTGTTGACGTCACCAATTGAAGTATGTACGTTACCAAGGAAAGTGTTGATGTCACCAATTGAAGTATGTACGTTACCAATGAAGGTGTTGACGTCACCAATTGAAGTATGTACGTTACCAATGAAGGTGTTGACGTCACCAATCGAAGTATGTACGTTACCAATGAAAGTGTTGACGTCACCAATTGAAGTATGTACGTTACCAATGAAGGTGTTGACGTCACCAATCGAAGTATGTACGTTACCAATGAAAGTGTTGACGTCACCAATTGAAGTATGTACGTTACCAATGAAGGTGTTGACGTCACCAATTGAAGTATGTACGTTACCAAGGAAAGTGTTGACGTCACCAATTGAAGTATGTACGCCGTTTACCAAGGAAAGTGTTGATGTCACCAATTGAAGTATGTACGTTACCAAGGAAAGTGTTGACGTCACCAATTGAAGTATGTACGTTACCAAGGAAAGTGTTGATGTCACCAATTGAAGTATGTACGTTACCAAGGAAAGTGTTGACGTCACCAATTGTAGTTACGTTACTCTACTGTGACTCGACACACCTTTGTCTAACTCGTTTCCTTCAAATGCTGTGACGAAGGCGGTTCCCATGGAGGTAAACCATAGGGAACCCTTAGGGCCAACCATTTAACTTCTTTGAAGTGGGTGTTTAGAGAAAAAATAACCTGCACGCTGCCTTGTAGCCTGCTATGCAGACGTAGTTTTTCACTCATGAATCTTGCAGAGGAACACAAGCGAGAATAAATATCGTGCACGAGCTTTCAAGAAAAAAGAGCCGAATGAGGAGAAAATAATGCACACGTATTACTTGGGGAAAACATGCGTACCATTCGAGGAGTGAACGAATAAATTACATGCACATACTAAATCACCCACCCCTCCCCTAAGAACTTAAATGGCTGGCTCTTTACCAGTTCTTAGTCGATAAAACCATTGTCCAACCAGAGGCTTGCAAGACTTACATGGATATACTTTATTGGCAACCTTGTAAATATGATATACATTAATGTTGTATGCAATGTGTAATTCACGTGCTTTCACAACAATGGAAAATATTATTGATCAACCCTTAAGTTAGCCCCATATAGATTCATGAGTTTAAATGCTCTTGGGGCAAACGCTAAGCAGGATTTTGCCAAGGGAATGTCCCGACAACAACTTTATGTACTAGATAAAGAATGAGCGGACGATCTTTATGAGATTTACAAACTAGAGCTGAAAGCGAGAGTTTGTAAATCCCATAAAGATTGGACGCGAATTCGTTACCGCACTTATCAAACGTCTAGATGTAGTCACGTTTTCAGTTATTTTGGCGATACGACTTATTTTGGCCGAGAAAATCGAAGCCAAAGTTTATGTAAATCAGGACGAAATCTGTATCAGATTAAAAGATCACTTATCGGTCGGTGATTTCCTTTGTTTTGCTTCATGAATTATTAATGAGCTTGATAATAAACAATAACATTCATTATGTTGGTTCAGTTTCCTTTGTTCTCTAGCGGTCTTTATCTAAGTTGTCAACCTCAGACCCATTCGAAAAATGGCGTCCAATTTAAAAAGCTATTGTCCTGGTAACGTGAACACGAGGCTAGTCAGTACAAACAAAAGCTTTTGAACGTGTAAGCGAGGCTAGTCAGTACTAAACAATAGTTAATTAAATTGGACGCCATTTTTCGAATGGGTCTGAGGTTGTAACGTTTTTTTATTTCACTCTTAAAGTTACAAGTAGTACGTAATAAACAAATAAGACTGAGTAGGAGGACCCGAAAAAAAACACGACAGCTATCTAGCCGGGACCCCCTTTACACACCACAAAAGACAGAGACGAATTTGCAATGAGTTGAAAAAGGGAGAGGGGAATTTTATAAATTATTATGCTGGGGTAAGTCTGTATATTATATTAACTACTTATCAACCTGGAGACTAATTTGTTTTAGGAAACTTCACCACCGTAGTATATAAACGGTTATATACCTTCTACCTTGGTGTCGCCTAGGGTTGATATATCGCTTATACACCTCTGTAGCGGTATAGAACCTTCATACATACAAAATTATTACCATCAGCAATTAGCACACTAGAAGCTATTCGAGGCGGGGGGAAATGTACAGTATTCCAGTATGAAGATGAGGGCAGGATAAGGGTTAAGACAAGGCAAAATAAAAAGAATGAAATAAAGGTGAATGAATTAACTAATTATTTAACTAATTACCTTAAATTGTGCCAGAGGTACTTGTCTCCTCGAGGGTCGGGGCCCCGGGAATTTGTGAAGATTTCTTTCCCTGAAATGTAATTTCCTGCATTCCGAAGTAGGTCCTGTAGATATCTTTGGTATTGTTTGATTCCATTCATTCTATGATACGCATTTTGTTCGAACCAAAGGGAGAGGGGAGGTCACGAGCCTGCTAGGACCTCCCCCTGGAGCATATTTGGTACGAGTGGAACAAACTACGGCATGTCCGTAGCCTTACCGTGACCGTGCTGTACTGTATCTGTAATTTGATTGGATTAGCAGGACAAAAACAAGGAAACCATTTCAATGTTACGGCATACCGTACCGCACAGTAACCGTACCGTAGCCATTGCCGTAGTTTTTCCCACTCGTACGAAATCTGCTCTAGCCACGCCCCGTGTTTAATAATACAGGGTTCGTACTACTGAGAGAGGTGGAATTCTAGGAGTTTTCAAGGGTACAAAATTAAAAATTCCAGGACCCAGAACTGGGAAATTTCACGGCTTAAATGGTAAACTAAATTGCTTTTTGAATAAGTGACCTGCCATGTTACATTCACCTAATGTCTATAAAATTCCAGGAGTAGGTGAAAAAAAAGTGAATTTAAGGAGTTTTTCAGGGCCCTGGAAGAAATTCCAGGAGTAGTGCGAACCCTGATAATATAATGATCTTTTAACAGCAAAGCCTACTCACCCGAAGGTGATTTTCAGTAGGTCTAAAGTATGTATATAATGTCTGCTAAAAATTATTAATTAAAATGATTAAATGAAATGGTGAGAATAAAAACGCTAAAGTATTTACAATAGCAAAAAGTCAAGAGCTTACAAATAACTTGTTTAAAAACTGTAAGAGAATGAGATTCTCATACTTTAGTCAATATTGTTCCGATCTGTTACCACAAATGACGTTGTCCATTGGCCATACAGCATCGAAACTGCAGCTTCTAAAAAGGACCATTGTAAGACTTAAATGACTGTGGCCTCAAATCCTAGTTACCATTGGTAAAACAAAATAGAAAAATCTATATTCAGTATTATGCAAAATCAAGCGGTGTGCGTCACGAAATGTTGGCCAATCAACGAGGTCCATTAAAAAACAGGATTATTTATTTGTCACTGACATCCATTATTTCTTAGCAGTCTCCGAAACTCACTATGTAGCAGACTGGAAAAAACGTCATTTGACTCGATTCTGCTGTGTGTGTTAATCGAGTTAGTTTACATGCGTACTGATAATACAGCTCGGGTTTCCTGTGGCTCATCGCTACTTTTAGCGAGATGAGCCACAGGAAGCCCGACATGTATTATGAGCGCGCGCGTAATTAATATTAAGTATTAATAACGTAAAATGTTCGACAAAAACGTTTGTTTCGAGATATATAGTTCACTCGATCGTGTCATGCCAACAAGGAGGTCTCCCACAAATTTACCCATGATGCTGTGCCAGCTCGTGACGCACACCGTCTGATGCAAATTTAAGTAATTTATCAGTAGTTACATAAGTTACAATCCTTGAAATTATTCCAAGCAAGTGAAATTGTAGCATGCAATGCAGACGTATTTTCACTCATAAACTCGAAGAAAAAGTAGTCTGCTTACCCGAGCGCTTAATTAGTTTCCAATATGCAAGCACGTTTGTTTTATTTTTCTGCCCAATCAAAGCCAGTTAGAATTTTAGTGAATTGGCGCGCCAGTGAATACTCTCCTATGATTGGTCAATGGCAAATGTATTGTCTGAATCCTTTTAAATTCAACATTACGTCACTTTCCAGGATATGGAAGGTAAAATCACAATGAGGTGTGCATATTGGAAACTAATTAAGCGCTCGGGTAAGCAGACGTTACTTTTTTCTTCGAATTTATGAGAGTGAAAAAAATATATCTGCATAGCAGGCTGTGAAATTGAAGATGAAGTTTAAGGTCACGTAACCTTCCTTGAGTTTCGGGAGAATTTGTAGAAGTCGCTTCCAGAAATTTTCCCTCGGCTCACAGGGCAATGTAATCACTAATACCCTCATGCCATGGTATTACTTATTAGTATGCGGCGGCGATGTTGGTGTACAAAGTAGAGTAAAATAAAGCTGTTTTCCCCATCAATACGTTTAGCGTTCACTTCAAAACACTAGTCTAACATTTTAACAAAATACTGTAACTCAAAAACGAATCACCGTATCGACGTAATATTTTCGAAGAATACTGAGAATACCAATATCTAAATCATATTAAACGAACAGCTTTAAATATCTTCCACTTTAGATTTTTGATGACGTCACGTACAAACGATCCATCTCAGAAATGGAAAGAGCGAGCGAAAATCGGTAACCAAAGCACGTTTTAGGTTCATATCTTTACAACTGAAGCAAATAATTTATTTTTGAAATATCCAAATTGATCAGTTTATGAGGCTGGAAGGTATGTTGATTGACAAGGTCACGTGACCGCTTAGTTCAAGTCCCCTAAAGACCATTTTCTCAGGTATGCGCACGCAATATTGGCCCGCCAAATCGCTTTTTGAATAGCCGCCAATTTTTGAATAGCCGATAATTTGAATAACAAAGGCTGACGCATCAGAACGAGTCTAACAAAACTCACGGCCCGCCAAGAAATACTTCATGTAGGCAGCTTGGATTTAGTATTGGTTGAAATAATAGGGAAGGTTATAGGAAACCACTACGTGATTGCCCACGTGAAGTATTTACCGGCCCGTCAAGCCTGTTGCGTGCGCATACTTGAGAAAATGGTCTATTCAAAGGAACACAGAGGTTTTTACAGCTTTCTTTGTCCAGGATGAAAAGGGTTTGGGTCAGTCAAGTGCATGGAGCTCAGGGTATGATTCACAACTCTATGATGCGCCTCATCAGCTCGGATAGCAAGGATCACATCGCGCATCAGAGCATCCTCCTGTGACAACAAATATGAATTAATTTAAAGGGATACTCGAGTACCAAACACTAATGGTGTAAAAATGATATTTGCACTGTCCTAGAAACTAAAATCGCAAGAAAACTATATTTTGCAATACAAGTGTGAAGGATGTTTTTGAAAGTTTGTTGTGCCATAGTTTGGGTCGGGTGGAACTTCTCGAAACGAGCGACAGTATTGGCCTACCCAACAATAGAAAACACCCTAACCTTTAGAAAGTGCAGTACAAAACAATAGAAGTATAGTATTATGGGTGCAATCAGAATACAGGTCTCGAGAGATTCCGTGCTACTCCATAGTTCTGATGACATTATTTAGTTGTCGAGATCACACGTAATCCTCACTGCTCAGTCATTTTCTCATAATTATCTAATTCTTGTTTCTTACACTTTTATTCTTAAATGTCATAGTACTGCGCATGTGTCGAGTAATCGTTCGGTTGGTGGCTTTAATTGGATACAAACAGTTAAACTTCCCTCCTTCAATGCTTGATTGAAAGGATTTGCAATATTTTCCCAGGAGACTGTTTATATACACTGTTTGTTGTTCATTTTTGCATATTTGTTTTGATTTTAAGCATCCCACATGGCCGAGTGGTTAGGTAGTTCATATCAAACACGGTGGAAATAGGTGTTTCGATTCCGGCCCGGAACGCGAAGACTATTACCGTGACACAGCCCCTTTAAAATTGCTTTAATAGAGTAGTTTTTCCAGATTTTCCAGCAGAATGAGTAGCTAAGTTTTACTTGAAAACTATATAATGTCATCAAAACTGGTAAATACAATTTCAAAAAATTCCTACGCGTTTGCATTGTAAACGAAATCATTTATTTATTTACAATGCTTTCATACGAAAAAGTCACAATTTACATGATGCGGGACGACACAAAACTACGAACAAATCTTGTTATACAAATTACGTACACACATAAAATAAACTTAATATACCTTCATTAATATTTGAATCTCAATCGAAATTAATGTGAAGAAATACGATGAAAATAACTAAGAATTTGTTTTTGAGTTGTTGGTCTAACAAGGTCTAATAGCAACATACTTTGTTAGATAAGATATCACGCTATTTCACTTTTCAGGACAGTCTAAATACCGGTTTTTAGTGTTTTGTACTCGGGTATCCTAGGTTCAGTTCTCTCTTCGTGAAAGACGGGAGTCAGAAACGCCGGGAAAGCCTCTGGTTGAAAGCGCCACTTGGGGAGCCGGGGTGGTGCAGTGGTTAAACGCTTCGCCTCTCACCTCTGTGGCCCAGGTTCGATTCCCGGACGCGGCGCGATGTGCGAGTTGAGTTTGTTGGTATCTCGCCCTTGCTCCGAGGGTTTTTCTCCGGGTTCTCCGGTTTTCCTCCCTCCGCAAAAACCAACACGCTAAATTCCAATTCGATCTGTGGATAAGCCGGGACCTGGCTTTGATCAGCCCCCATGGTTGTTTCAGGTCTCGTTAGAAATTCAGTTGTTTTTACTTGACTGATCACATCGCGCCAATCAGACGGCGAGTAAGAAAAATCTAGTACAGAATCTGTACTATAATTAAATATTTACTAATTAATTAAATCGTCGCTATAAGACTTCTCTTGATTGGTTAACGTTGATGAAAGAACCCGCGTAATATCACGCCTGTCAAAAGTAACAAGTAGCTACATTTGAAACGTGTAACGAAAGAATGAGGTCCTGCGAGAAATAACAGCAAGATTTGAAACTCCAAATTCTCCGAAATCTAGGGAATTTATCAGTAAACAGAAACAGGAGCATTTTTGCCGACTGCATATGGAAAATAAGTTGTATTTCAACTGATACCCGACGAGTGTGAAGCTGGGCATTCAAAATCTCTGATATTGAAATACTCGTCTTGAACTCCTCGCTCATAGAATCTCATAGCATTTAAGAGAACTTGCAAACCACCACCAACGTTTCTCTCCGGGGAAGATGCAGATAAACGTTTTTGTATTGTTTTCTCAGCGAGTCGATTTCTCGTACAACTTTTTCACGACAATCAATCAGCGGTCCCAATCAGCTACATTTTCCCTCCTTGACTTTTTCCCGTGAAATATGTTGAACTCTTCCGAAAGCCAGACACAAATGGTTGTCTATCATAAGACAATGTATTATTCCTAAAATCATATAAGCTACAATGAGAAGAATGACATTTTTAAACCAAAGTGACATCTAATAATAACAATAATAATAACAATGTTCTTATGGCGCATTTAAAACTCACTATGCGCTAACATGATGAAAAGTTCCACCTAGAAAAATGGTAAATAAATGTTACTGCGAATTACTTAATGCATTATAGTATTATTATTAGTTGTAATGCTAAAAATACTAAATGTGTGTATACTAACATACCTACTTATTGCTTTAGATAAAAATAATTAGATGTAATCAAGTGTTACTATATGTATATTTTCTTGAAAAGATTTTTAGAGCAGTTTTAAAGGTTGATACTGAAGGTGATAATTTAATGTAGTTCTGTAGAGAGTTCCATAATTTGGGAGCAGCGAGGGAGAAGGCTGTCCACGTTACTGTTCTTGGGGAGGGGGTATTAAGGAGGGAGTGACTGGACGAGCGTAGATTATAAGTAGGGCGGCGTTCTTCTGGGAGGGTAGACAAATATGGTGGAGATACGGGCCATGAATGATCTTGTAAGTTGTAAGGAGAATTTTAAAGTCTATATATGCAGCTGTGTTTTGGACACGTTGCAGTTTATCTTTTTCATATTTTGGCAGACCGTATATAAGGCTGTCACTGTGAATAGTCCAAGCGTGAAATAATAAAGGCATGCATTTACTAGGACTTTGAGGTTATCTTGGGAAAGATATTTCCGTATGCGCCCAATAGCCCTTATAGATAAAATAGCTTTTTAACAGGTTTCATTAACATGCTGGGTAAAGTTTAAGTTATTGTCTAACGTAACTCCAAGATTGCGTACTTTATCAGTTGCCACGATGGTGGTGTTGGTGAATCGGAAAATCTGAATAGTAGGGTTTTTCATAAAGCGAGATGTAAAATGAATAACTGGTTTTCCCTGCGTTACATAGTAGCATGTTTTGAGTGTTCCATGACATAACATCTTCTACGCACCTGCGAAGAGTGTCAAGTGCAGTAGATTGATTATTTGGATTTATAGCAATGTATAGTTGTGTATCATCAGCATAAAACATGTAGTTTACGTTATGATGACAAATTACGTCTTGGAGCGGAGCCATATAGAGTGTAAACAGGAGGTCCAAGTATTGATCCTTGTGGTACACCATATTCCAGAATACGAGGCGAAGATACAGTGTTACCAATAATTACTGATTGAGAACGTCCATAAAGATACGATTCAAACAATTTTAGTACAGTTCACGAGAATGCAAAATAGGTTCTAAGTGTTTCTATCAGAATCCTATGGTACAATTTGAGGTAATAATAGGATTCCTAATTTTGGTCGTCATATCAGGCACCAAAATCATGAAGAGTTTACATTGATTTTGTCAATTTCTTGAAACTGACATTTAATTTTAGGAATGACATGTCAAGAATACATTCAATAAAATCTTCAAACTGTTATTACGAACACCATCATGAATTTACCTCAAAAGACTGGACAATGATAACCAAAGACATGGAGAAATTACTTGTTTGGCAAAGAGAGAGGTTTATTGATCACAAATTGCCCCCCATCGGGAGAGGGAAGCAGAAATACTACAACAAGCTCTCCGACCACCACCAGGGAGGGTGGGGTAGAAAAAAAATTGAATAACTAATACGCATACATGAAACTAGGGCAAAAGTAAACCCAAACTGGAACGAAAACGCCACGTCGCTAGAACTCGTAACTTGATAGCCTAGTAACATGCCATGTAAATCTATTAATATTAAGTCAGGAAATTAACTATTTTGAGTGACCCCAAAATAAAACAATCATTTAACTTAAATGTCACCAGGGCCTTGGTGTGACACAACCCGTACACATGAATAAAACTACATGTTTACCTGTAGCTTCCAGTAGTTAACAGCAATCGCTGGTGCTTTCTGATACTTCCACTGGGGTAGTTTACCTTGGTCAATACACTAAGGGGATATCAATAATGGAGCAGAGAGTATTGGAGAGAACAAGAAATTATAAGCTGCCATTAATACACCACAATTTTGGTATCAATAAACCATGCTGCATTTGGATACACTAACATTTATAGCTTAAATGTTGGATATTTAAAATGCATTACAAGTGCTTATAAGGTCAAATTACATCACTGATGTTGATTGTACAAAAAGTGAAAAGCTCAATAGTAAAATATTTCTTAATTTGAGTGTTGCATCTGAGTTATGAAAGTAAAATATTATATTTTGAATATGGTAATTTGTGACTTCATAGTAGAAATGTACTGTCATTTATTTCTCCTTTTCAATGAAACTTATAATTATACATTGTATTTCCTGATTTAGACAAGGGATTCACAGGGTAAAATTATCGATAAAAGCCCCAAATATGAGGCACATGGCTGTGTAAGAAAGGTCATTTATCTCTGCTGGCATGTTTTTGTACAATATATGCCTAGTACGATGTAGCATCATTCGCATAATTATTAGAAACAGAAACCTTTATAACTCATAGATGCAACACAAACAAAACAATACTATTCATCTATATATTCACTTTATAAAGAATCAATACTAATGATATAACATTTGACCTTATGCCACTTTAATCTCAGGTAACTGATTGCGATAAGTAAATGTGGTAATTAATACGAGTGAGCACAGCAAATTAGTGTAGCACGACAAATTTACCACGAGAAGATAAAACCATATTTCCAAGCTGCCATGTAATATTCAAAGAGGTTATTACACGGAAAGTTGTGAAATACGGCCGGTTATTTTTACGAGTCAGTTTTATTTTTTCTAGCCTGAAAGGCGAGAGAAAAAAAAATGACGATTAAAAATCAGCAGCCGTATTACACAACTTTTCGTGTAATAAATTGTTTATTATATGACAGCTAACACGAACAAAAAAGGTTTGTTTTGGCTTATCTTACTGCTCTGTTTGACAAGAAATCTCGAGAAGAAACTTCTCAGCCTCAGTTGAAGTCAAATGTCGGGAGCACGCACGCACTGAAAAAGTTTTTCCCGCGCTAAAAGCTGATTGGCTGTTACTCAAACAGCCCCATTTCGATTGGCTCGCGCGCTTACAAAACCTTTTAAGTGTTTAATAAACCTATGCAAACCAGTTTGTGACCCATGTAATTGATGACTTCGTATTAACTAAAATGGCTAAGTAATTCCACAACCTATGATTGGTCAATTTGCGGTCCATAACTTTCTCCCACATCTGGTCTCAAAGAAAATAAAGAAGCCATATAATAAACATTTTATTAACCTCGCTTGCTCGGTGACTGTACTGTACAGTCCCACTCAAAAACTTAATTTGCAACCACCACTAAACGACAGACGGCGCTAACGGCTTTTGGCAGTGTTAGTGCCACCTAGCGTTTACGGTTAGTGCCACCAAACCACTAGATGGCTTGAACCGTTGGTGGCTAGCCACCAAATGGCTTGAATCGTTGATAGCTAGCCACCAAATGTCTTGAGCCGTCAACGGCTAGCCACCAAACGTCTTGAGCCATCGACGGCTAGCCACCAAACGACTTGCGCCGTAGACTGCTAGCCACCAAACGTCTTGCGCCGTAGACTGCTAGCCACCTAGCGTTTACCGTTAGTGTCACCAAACCACTAACGCTCAGCCGCTAAAATTTTAATGGCGCTGGTGGTGCCGACGGTTGCACAGTTTTTGAGCAGGACTGCATGTACATGTAAGTTATGGTTCCTCGTGTTTCCCCCCTTTTATATGGTCCATTTCTTCATGCTTGGACCATAAAAAAGGGGACAAACTATGATATAGACCTCGCACTCGGTTAATAACAGGTATATATTACTTTCCATGTAATAACCTCTATTGGCTAACCTCCAGACAGTAGGTATAAGTCTTGACAGCCTCTTCCTCTAAGTAACCTACGAATCTGTGACAGAAACGAGGACTCATCAGGTAGGCTATGAAGAACATGTTAACAAATACACCTAGAATACAAAAGAGAAAGAGAAGAATATTTGATCATCAATTCATTGGTTTTGCCATCAGTCATCATCATGCATTAGTGTTGTACACTGTAACAGTATGTAATGAGTGTATAAACTATACTAGGGCATTGTATTTGATTGACTGTATTCAGGAATAAGAATTGCATGCTGACATAGAATATTCAGGATGTATTTATTGTTGCAATGGCTCAAAAGTCCCAATATAAGCAATTGTAGTGATCGTTCTGTGTAATCATTTTCCGGAATACGGTCAATATTATTGAACGCACACCCTAAAAAATAATATTATTGTTGTTATTAATAATAATAAAAACTCTGAATTTCTAACGAGACCTGAAACAACCACGGTGGCTGATCAAAGCCAGGTCCCGGCTAATCCACAGATCGAATTGGAATTTAGCGTGTTGGTTTTTGCGGAGGGAGGAAAACCGGAGAACCCGGAGAAAAACCCTCGGGAGCAAGGGCGAGATTCCAACAAACTCAACTCACATATGCCGCCGCGTCCGGGAATCGAACCTGGGCCACAGAGGTGAGAGGCGAAGTGCTAAACCACTGCACCACCCCGGCTCCCCGGGGTGTTGTTGTTATTATAATTATATTACTTTCTTATACTACATATATTAAGTATTTAAAAAATATGCTGAGCACAAAATATTCCCATACATAAATTCATGCAAAATAACATATAATGTAATAATTATGTAACTTGTGTAGCCAGCACAATACAACTGAACATATATAAACATAATACTGGTAGTACCTTGTGCAGCCAGCACAACAACCCTAAACAGGATTCCAGGCTTCTTGAGTTCGAGGGCCGTCATAAGGTGCATTCGTTCATTCTCAGCTTCCTCTGTCAGTGGAAAGAGTAGAGATACTGTACTATTTACTTACTCAGTAATGTTTCTGTTTTTATAACACTGAGTTAAGATGTCCTTTAATTTGGTAGCCCCCTTGGTGTACGAGGTATTAGTGTTAAGAGCTCAACACCCTGCATTGATCTGTTCATTTAATAAGTGTTTATGGCTCAACTATATTGTATACGTAACTCAGTCTGTTAATTAACCTCTACATGTAGTTGAGTATTACATGTAGCTTATATAAATACAGAAGACAATATCAAAAGGTAAAAAGTGAATTCCCAATCATGACAAGTTATTCAATTTCAGTTAAAATTTAATTACACAATGAAATTTATAACCTAGTAATGTGTGTATCCATCCATGGTCTCTTGTTAGCCTACGAAGGGAGTTAAAATGTCTTGTCATCGCACCAATCATTCCTGGAACACCAGCTACTGTCTCCAGCATTATAATACGACTGCAAAGAGAAATAATTAGTTGTGATTTGGTGATCTGGTAGTGATCCTCCTTTCAACAAAAACAAACGTTTCTAGTAGTTTAACACGGTAAACAAGTTGAATTCAATTGGACAAAAATATGCATTGTTGAAGTGTTGAAGTATGTGTAAGTACTGTATTTGTAAGTTAATAGAAGGCAAATATGCTTTTTACATAATTATACATGTAAAGTAGAGAATCCAGATAACTCGAAACCTCAGGGAAAACGAAAAACAATTCGAGTCATCGGGAGTTCGAGTTGTTAAATGTGGGTCCAAATTTCAGAAAATGGCTGGAACTGTGTAAGAACACTATAGCTACATGATCATTCAAAAGGATTGAAGAACAGAACATCAATTTGCCAATTACATAATGAATAAGCCTATCACTAATGCATAATTATTTACTTAAAAAATAATTACCTTAATTCACATTACGGCGATTTGAAAACTTGAACTGGCATTGCAATTGGTCAAAGTACGGCTGTGCGACGAGTTCGAGTTAGCGCCGGTAAATTAGTGGGAAATTGTCCTCAAAAAAATCATTAAACACTCGTAATACAATACACAATTAACATGATCATGTTACATCCCCCAATCCTTTACTGGAGATAAAATTCCAACAGTAACAAGACTTAAATGTTCACCAATGCTTAACAGTGTCTATAACATAAACCAGTCCTTATGTGTCCAATGTTTACTAGCTAATATCTACATGTACATGTAATATTAAAGTCTTTGAAGTGAGCCAGTTCTCTGGTGGCTAACTTCAGTCTGTAGGTTGCAGGTGCTAGTGTTGACGTAGCACCCGCATCATCATGCGGCAATTCCTGCACTGGCTCATCTGCTGGTGAAGCCGCTGTTTCTGGTGGGGATGTGAGTTTCAGCTGTCTTCTTCAGATCTATCCTATTGCATATGTACACGCTATCATTGGCTTCAACCTCGTACAACCATTCATCCAGCTGTTTTCTTTTTTAGCTGGAAGGGATGCATGCGCACAACGCCCCCCTTCCTCTAAGGTCTCTAGATCTCTGCCGTGCTTATTGTAGTAATGCACCTGCTTTGCTTGGGTTATCTTCCTCTGCACCTTTGAGCTCTGCTCTAGCTGAGAATAGCATTTTGGTTCAGCGACCCAGTAGAAGCTGTGCTGTGCTTGTTGCCATTGACTCCGATGGCATGTTATGATGAGCTAACAATGTGAGGTAAGGATTGTGCCCATCAGCCTTCGCCTTGCCCAGCAACCTCTTTGCTGTTTTCAGTGCTGCTTCCGCCTTTCCATTTGCCTACTGATCTATTATGCCCTGGGCTGCTAATGTAATGCTCAAAGTCCCACTAATCAGCAAACTACTTAAAGCTGTCTGATGTGAACTGGGGACCACTGTCGGTGACAATGCTGTCCACGATCCCATACCTTGCAAAATGGCTCTTCAGCTTCTTGATTGACTTCCCAGAATTTTGAGAAGTAATCGACAATAATGATCGAGGTAGTCCCTGCCATTCAGAGAGAAAAGGTTGGCCACAACCTTTTCCCAGGGTCTGTCTGTGGGCATGTGGCTTCTGAGTGTCTCCTTTGGCTGCTGACATTCGTAAAGCCAACATGTCTCACACTTGGCTATGTACTATCCTTTCAGGTCATCGTTCATTGATGGCCAGAACATGCTCTCCTGTGCTCTACGAAGGCATCCATTCACTCCGATCTGAGAGCTATGAGCCTCCTCGCACATCATTGGTTTAAGCTCTTTTGGAATGACCAGTTGTTCTCCTCTGTATACAAGACCATCATGTACTGCCAGTTAATCTCTGATGCTGAAGTATGGAGTGAACGCCGCTGAAACACTGCCCCTGTCATCTGGCCAGCCATTCAAAATCATCTCCTTAAGCTGCTGCAAAACCTTCTCTAGCTGTGCTTGCTCTGATGTGCTCTTTCTTCTTATTGGTCATAGGGACATGCTCAAACTCCTCTTTGACGCTTTTACTACCCGCTCTACTGAGGGTGTCGGCTATATACACCTGCACACCGGGCTTGTACACGATGTTGATGTCATACTTCTGCATCTTTAGGAGCATGCCCTGAAGTCATTTAGGGGCATTCTTAAGAGGCTTCCTTGCGATTGCCTCCAATGGCTTGTGGTCGCTATTGATCGTCACTGGCCACCCGTAGATGTATTGATTAAACTTAATTGTGTAGAGCGAAAACTACAGCGAGCATCTCCTTCTCTATTGGTGCATATCTGGTCTACGTGTCTGTGAGAGCGCGGCTAGCAAAGGCGAGAGGCTAACCATGCTGCAGAAGTGCTGCTCCCATGCCCTTATTGCTGGCATCGCGAAAGAGGCATGGGTCCAGATCCCACCATGTAAGTATAATGCTTTATTCAGAATTAATACAAGTCCGCGTATATTCTTTGCATGCAGTATACGTGTGTGTACTTTTACACCACTCGTAATACAATACACGATTAACATGATCACGTTATAGTTATCCAGGGATAAAGTACTGTAATACTGAGTGGAGCAAACCCAGGGAAACTGCCTTTAGTTCGAGTTTAATAGCGAAAAGTATCCAGTGTTTGAGTTATCGGGATTCTACTGTATGAAAAACAAATTACAGCTATTAGGTCAGTCAGGTGGGATCAACGTTTTCAGAAAAATAGAATCCCTATATCCTGTAACACGTATTCATGAATATATTAATTTCGTGAACTTACGTAAGCCATTTCTTTTCTGTCATGGTGCCGATTTTATAGCAAGAAGCCAAATCAAAGAGGTGTCGGAGAAACTGCACAGAATAGTAGGCCAACTGGAAGTAAAAACAAAAATACAATGTCATGTGCATGACAATTTATTAGACTAAGAAGTGATGCTCAATAGAGGTCTAGAAAATGGCAAATGTGACACACCCTGTGACACACCCCCCACCAGGAAATGAAAATACCATATGAAGGGCTGTGAGAAATAAGGGCGTAAGTGATCCTGATCACAATCTAAATTCTCCGTCAAATTCGTCGTTTCCTAATGGAGAATTTAGAACGTGGTCAGGAGTCACTTATGCCCTCGTTGCACACAGCCATTCATATTGTTACGCGAGCTGGATTCCGGTTCGGTATCGACTGTAACTACAAGTCCACTGCAGGAACACAACTCTGTTTATTCCGTTTACAAGCAGATTTACACGCTGAACGCGAAGCATGCCCAAGACACGAGTCTTCTTGGTTCCCCGAACTCCGTTAGGGGTCCTAACTACGTCACACGCGTGACAGGGTACACACGTGACACGTCACACTACACCCCCTTAGATTAACCGACCCAGTTAATAACAACAACGTTTAAGTGTCTGTCATATACATGTAGCCACTGTCCATGACGAAGTCCTGATATCTCAGAGGAGGACCCCTTGTCTTTCAAGAACGTCTTCGACTTGTGGGTTCTGGGGTGTCGATGTCCGGCGACTCTGACGCCTTTGCTGCAGTACCACCAGTATCGTGGACCTCTGCTGTGGAGATCCGAGTATCAGTGTCAGGGTCTGTGACGATCCGCGAATCAGGGACAGGATCTATGGCAATCTGAGTATCAGGGTGAGCTCCGTTGTCTGTACTCCCATCTGAAGCCTTGAACCAGTCTTCCTTTTCTGTTCCACGGTAGCGACATAACTGGTCTCGATGCACAACCTTAGCCTTGGACCGGGGATTCCGCTTTATTCGATAGGCAACATCATTGATTGGCTTCAACACAACATAAGGACCCTTCCAATGGCAACTCGGTTTTGGTGAACGGCCCTTCCTTCGCTGTGGGTTGTGGAGCCTTACGAGATCTCCCCTCGCAAAGTTTGTCGAATTACAACACATAAAATTATGATATCATGCTTTCATGCTGTTGCTTGCTGCCTGGTGGTTAGCTCTTGCAAACCCATACACGTTCTCGATTTCTTCGCAATCCTCTTCAGGAGGTCTACCGAAAACCAGGTCCAGAGGCACTCTTAGTTCCCTGCCAAACAATAAATATCGCTGGAGTGTACTTGGTGGTCTTGGTGGTCGATATGACATCAGCAGTAGCGGTATATGCCTGTTCCAATCTCTCTGATGGTCTTCAACTAGCAAGTTGGTTCTTAATAGTCCTATTGAAGCACTCTACCATACCGTCGGATTGTGGGTGTAGCGTTGTGGTTCGTGTCTTTCGGATTCCAAGTAAGGTACATAACTCCTTGAACACATCAGACTCGAAATTCCGGCCTTGATCCGAGCGCAGTTCATCCGGAACACCGCAATGACTGAAAAACTGCGACACAAGAACATCAGCTACGGTGGACGCTCCGGCCATTTGCTGAAGTAGTCCATAGCGATCACAAGATACTTGTTTCCTCCTTCGGTTTCAGGTAAGAGGCTGAGAACTTCAATGGCGACATGTTCCATAGGTTCACCCACATTGTAGATGTGCAGCGGCGACTTCGGTTTGCTCCGTGGGCCCTTTCTTGCTCGGCAAAAACATCGCAAGGTTGGCACCATTCCTCGACGTCACGCCGCCAGTGAACCCAGAAGAACCTAGCCCGAACTCTCTCCAGTGTCTTATTAACTCCTAAGTGGCCACCAACACAAGTCATGTAGGAACTAAAGCACCTCTCGTTGGAGCACTTTGGGGAGCACGAGCTGCCAAGAGACTTCCTTGTCTGTAGGGGATTCCCATCGTCAGTACAGCACACCTCCCTTTAGCTCAAGGGAGTTCCACTGAGCCCAGTACGCTTTCGTTACAGAACATCTGGTCGATACCTCTTCCCACGGAGGACGTCTTCCACTTTCTTTCCACTTGACGATAAGTCGGATCACTTTATCCTCCAACTGATGGGTACGAAGTTGCTCGAGTGACCTCGATTCTCCATCCAAATATACATCATGGGCTTCCCCTTCCTCCTCTTTAGACTGCTTGGTCGGTCCCGGGCTCGGAATTATCCTTCTGTACGCTTGATCTATTCAGGGGTATCATGGTCTCGCGCGCAGCCTCCACTATCTCTTCCTTTTGTTTCTCGTCCAAACGTTGGCAGTGTTTACAGCCCGTCGAGACAAGGATGTCGCGACAAGGATGTCGCGACAAAGCATCAGCGTTCTGGTGGTTGCGACCGGCGCGATGCTCCATATTAAAGTCTATTGTATCGTATTTTATTCGCCACTAATAGAATTTACAAAGTAGATAATACAAAGTAAAATATATAAAGGTTAGTGGCGAGGAAGCCTAAAAAGAAACCATTAAGGGCTTATGTGAATTTAGGCTTCCTAAATAAGTCTGTAGCCGCTCTAGCCATCGTGCACGTTGCCCTTCCGGGTTCTTGAAATTGAGCAACCATTGAAGCGATGCGTAGTCGGTTCTTACGGTGAAGTGTCGTCCATAAAGATAAGGATGGAAATTATCAATGGCTTTTACTATGGCTAGAAGCTCCTTCCTGGTTGCACAGAGGTTCTACTGCCTCTCTTCGCGAAAGTTAGGCGCGAAGCCCCTCCATCGAGGAGTGAAGAGAACCTCTGGTGGCGCGGCTTGCGAATCTCACTTCCATGCTGGAATAGTATCACATTTCCCGAATAACTGGTTTTGCAGTCATGACGTCTGTTAGCTGTCAAATGCATGTTTACACTTTTCCGCACCGATTTGCGCTACACGTGCCAACCACTTGTGTGTTCAAAATTCAGATAATGCAAGAGTCTCCACTGAAACCTGCTTTTTAATAGCGAACATGTCTTGATTCCTCGGCTCTCCGACTCTGTGTGATTCCACAAGTGAATTTAAAGGACATGCAATTATAACAATAGCTTTCTGAGGAAAAGGCAGAACTATTATATCAAGTTCAAGAACGAATCGAACACAACGCGGGAGTCATTTCAAACAGTTTCTGTACTCATAGAAGTGAGGCTGGCTATACGCGCCACCAGTCTCTTCGCTTCGCTCATCACCACAAACCGCCACATAACGGCGGTTTGTGAGACCGGTCAGTAAACAAGTGAAGCTTTGAGACTCTGGTACCCAGGGTATGTTACGGTCGGCTTAGAGTTTGGCTGTAGTACGCAATAACGCATTCTGTCCGTCTTGCATCTGTGACAATACAGCACCAACGCCACAGTTGCTGGCATCCGTATCTAAAATATAGGGACCATTGCCGACTGGGTATGCCAGGACTGGAGAGGAGAGGAGGTGAGGGCTTCCTTCAGCCTTGTGAAAGCTCCTGCACATTCTTCTGTCCACCGGAAGTGGTGACCTTTCTCTGTGAGGTTACCCAGTGGACGAGCAACACCAGCGAATCCTGAAACAAACCGCCGATAGTAGGTGCAAAGCCCGAGATATCTACTCACCTCATTTACGTTGCAGGGAACGGGCCAGCTCTTCACTGCTTCGGCTTTCTCTGGATCTGTTGCTACGCCTTCCTCGCTGACGACATGGCCGAGGAACCTTACTTTGCGCTGAAACAGTTCACATTTCTTTGGACTGAGTTTTAAGCTGTTCCCTCGCAATCGGAGAAAGACGAGGCGCAAGTTCTCTAGAGCTTGTTCAAATGAACTTGCATGCACTATGACGTCATCAAGGTAGACTAAGCACCGTAGATCCCTCAGCAGACTGTCCATTAACCTCTCGAAAGTTGCCGGCCCATTACAAAGACCGAAGGGCATAACCACAAACTGTCATAGTCTATTACCTGCCGTGAAGGCTGTTTTTTCACGGTCTTCCTCCTCAACTTCCACCTGCAAGTACCCGTGTGGAGAACCAGGCAGGGCCAGACAAGGCGGCATGTATTGAGTCGATTCTAGGTAAGGGACGAGTCCTTCTTGGTCACAGTATTCAGTCTACGGTAGCTAGTCCACGCAAAACCGTGTGGCACCATCCCATTTCTTCCCATAATAATAATAATAATAATAATACGTATTAGGAGCATCATACATAAGTCTCGATGCTCGATAGGAGACGCCCACGGGCTGGAATATCATGAATTACACCCCCACGCCGCATATTGTCCTCGATTGCACTAAATGCTTCCTCGCGTTTAGCCAATGGCAGCCTCCTTGGTGGCTGACGAATTGGCGAAGCATCACCAGTGTTGATCCTAGGTCCTCTAGAAAAGACATCCTGAAACTCCACAAGAAGGTTGTAACGTAACCGCAGTTGCTGTTGGCTGTCCAAGTTAACTGAGCTCTTTTAATAGAGGTCCTGGATAAAGCCTGGTACATCGCTGTTCTCAAGCGCATCTGTCCCTGTGTCTTCATTACCAGTCCCGTGCGGTTGAAGGACGCTTTCAACAAGCTCGCAGACGTCCACCACCGCTCCACAAGCGATTTCCTTTGGCTTATCGGACACATTCAGCATTATAATCACCTACGTCTTCCTCAATCCGAGCTGAGACGATCATTTCGTGGTACGGTAACACAACTGTGGTTGCCGATGTAACGACGTGATTGCAGCTGGCTGTATGGCGAACCCGAAGTTTACGAAGCGGTACCTCCTCTGACTGAATAAGAAGGATTCCAGTACCAATGTCAACGGTACAACCGTTCATTGTCAGAAAATCCAACCCAAGGATACAATAATCTGAGATTTCTGCCACTAACACTTTGTGGTTAAACTCCCGTGTCCCTATCATTTGTTTGCCAAGCACCGTAGCCGTTTCACCTTTAGCTGTTCTGAGTACACTATTTGAAGGCTGGAGTTCCAATGTTCCCTTTCGATCAAACAGGCTGGGACAGACTACCGTAACATTTGCCCCGGTGTCCACAACCAATGGACACGCCTTCTTGTCGATGTATCCGTGCACCGTAAGAGTTTCCTCTTCGTAAGCTAACTTTCCGGTCATAACAATAATGGTTGGAGCTTCAGAGTCACTTTTTCCGGCCGGACTTTGCCCCACAAGGCCGATCTGTTCTAGTTTTCCTGCTGCTTACTTGTATCCTTCTGTGGTTTTCCTGCAGCCTCTGACAACTTATCTGAACAATCCCGTCTAATATGCCCGCTCTTGCCACACCCCTGGCATTCATCCTCGGAAATTCCGCATGCCGGCTGCTCCTTGTCCTTGGATTGCCATGATCGGCAAGCATTCCTTTGATCTGCATCAGTACTTCAAATCGCTAGTGCTACGTTTTCTTTGTCCGGGGTCCCTGTGGTTGGGTGTGATCTCCGATGGGTTCGCTGGAGTGGCTCATACTTGACATCACGGACTCGTCGTTCTTTCTTGCTCTAGGGCGAGCTCTAGGGCTCCGTGAAGGGATTGGGGTCGACCTTGCTTAAGTCGCAATTGCGTATCCTCATCAGAAAGGGCATCTAGAAATTGCTCCTTTGATGACACATCTTTCAGGGCCTCATTAACAATTCATGAAGGAAAATCAAAGGAAATCACCGAGCGATAAGTGATCTGTAAATCTGATACTAATTTCGTCCTGATTTACATAAACTTTTGCTTCGATTTTCTCGCCCAAAATACGTTGGATCGCCAAAATAACTGAAAACATGAATCTATACATCTAGACGTTTGATGAGTCAAATACAGAATTCGTTTCCGTGCTTTATCGGATTTACTTAACAAATAAAGAAGCCTTAGCCATGTTTTATACTATCATAAAACACGATGGGCATTTGAGAACATGAGAGAATTGTTACAGCACAAGCCGAAGGCGCGTGCTTTCAACATTTCTAGAGTGTTCTCAAATGACCAGAGTGTTTTATGATAGTATAAAACATGGATTTAAGGCTTCTTTATCTGTTTTATAATATAGATTTACGCACGCGATGAAAGGAAACCGCCAGTTGAAAACTATATAACACGGCTAACCATGTTATATACTCTGATAAAACATGGCTTCTTAGCCAATCAGAGCGCGCGTACTATCGTATCTATATTATAAAAACTGATAAAGCACGGCCACTCATTTTGTATCTATTACTTAATAATTAGGTAGCATTATAGGACCAGAATATGTATTAATAATATTGCAGTTTTCATGTCAGGGTGGGGTAGGCTCGGTTTCAGCCGTTGGGGTATCGTTTCTCCAAAGCCTCCCCCACGGAGAGGATCGCGGGCTCACCGAAACCCCCACGGCTGGAAACCGAGCCTAGGGGTGGGGTTGCCCTAGTCAGGGTTGTGGCATTGTCTGGACCCCACCTTTGTGAGGCCTGGTTTGTAAGCAGCTGAATTTGATACATGTAAAAGTTCTTGGTTGATTTATTAATAAAGCAGCTATGTGGTAACACGTACATGTACGTAGCCATTTAATCCCTAAAACATTGTTATATTGTTTTGCCTTCCAAATGGAGCTCAGCACTGATACTAAATGCACTCCTGTATATGTGAATGAGAATGCTCTAACACACGCTTTGAAATTTAATTTCAATCGAACATGTTTTAATAGGTTGCAAATGTTAAGGTCTTGATAAAGGTTAAACATTGGAGAACTTGTGGATACAATGTTAGTTATATTTTAGCAAGAGTACATTGCATTATGTATGTGGTTCCAGAAAACATCGATATTACCCTGGGCACACCCTGGAGTTTGTTCTAAGGTTAAGGACATTAAATTTTTGAGAACAAAAATACAAGCATGTTAATAATTATGCTAGCAGTAGATAATGTTCTGTTTGTTTTCCACTCGAAAAAAAAATCCTACATTGTTTTTTGCAATCCCAACAAGACAATATATTTTTAGGCCACCATCATTCAGATGAACAGGAACCGGAAATATTATATTTATTTACTATTTTTTCCACAAGCATGGATGTTAATTCTGATCAGGTTTTTGAAGTTGTATTTTGCAATTACATTGTATCTGAATGTAGAACCTTGAATAGAAGTAACTTACATTTGTACATGTACATTGTACATGACTAAAGAAATCTAGCTTGTGAATTGGAGAATTCTCTGCAGTTGAAGTCACCAAAGTACGGTCTCATGTTATTAATTACCTTATCCAATTTTGTTTCTGGTGTTGTATGTTTTATTTCCACATTGTTGACATCTTCCTCTGTCCTGTAATATATTTTATAAATCATTACTTTATTGATTGATAGTTCACCAAAAATTGCCCACTTTAGAAATGAGTAGGATGGACGAGATTTGGTTTCGCAAAGGTGCTTGGGATCGTTACTGGGGACAGTTTAAAATTTGTTTCTTTGTTTAAAAAATGTTTCTTTGTATTCTGCAATTAGGGTGTCCCCAGTAATGATCCCAAGTGCCTTTGCAAAACCGAACTCACCCCACCCCTACTCATTTCTAAAGGGGGCAATTAAGAATTGGGCATTGTTGGGAGCTACTGGCATTAAATATAGAACTTTATTAGAAAGAAAGTACCAAATACATTTGCACATTTAATTAAATATTATTCTATTTATAGTTCACCACTAAATGTTCTCCAATTTTGATTCAAATCATTACCATAAATTTAATCTGCTGAAAGCCAGGCCATTTTTAAAAACAATTTAATTCAACCGGGGAAATGGGCTGTTGCCTGGCTATTACATGTACACCCCTGGTAGCCATACAGGGATGTATACAATCCACCATTATATATAGTTCACCTCTAAATTCTCTCCAATTCGGATTGGATGAAGTTGATTAATGTGTCACTTTTTAGTTGTCATTCACAGGTGCAAACTTAATTATACATGTACAAATAGAGTGTGTCCGTCAAGGAACTATTGGCTGATAGTTGCCCCTGGAAATTTGATGTTCTTAAAACAAATATAAGGCTGATAGTTATAATTATACCCTTGGAAATTTGATGTTCTTACAACAAATATAAGCCTATAGTAGTAGCTCGAACGAAATATGCTAGTTTTAAAAACATCAAATTTCCAAGGGAAACTATCAGCCTATAGTTCCGAGACAAACACACTCTATTTATTTGTCGTTATTGTTCATCACAAAATTGTCTTCCGCACTCAGCGGGCACTATTATACAAATAGAGTGTGTCCGTTGAGGAACTATCGGCTGATAGTTTACCGCAGAAATTTGATGTTCTTAAAACAAATATAAGCCCGAGAACACAGTTCGAGGGCTAATATGCTAGTTTTAAGAACATCAAATTTCCAAGGGAAACTATCAGCCGATAGGTCCGAGACAGACACAGTCTATTTGCGTTATTGTTCAACACAAAATTGTCTTTCGTGCTCAGCGGGCACTATCGCCTGATAGTTTGCCTCCGCGGAGGACAACTATCACGTCACGTGATCGCTTTTGACCAATGAGCGCACGCCACAATTTTGTGGTGAACTATAACGTTTGATAGTTTGCCTCCGCGGACAACAACTATCACGTCACATGATCGCAATAATTATTTAGTGCTGAACAATTAAATGACAAATAGAGTATTTTTGTCTTGGGACTATTTAATAATTAGACTACAAGTTCAAGGTTTCTGTTGGCAGATAGTTGGCAAGTAGCGTAGTTAGCTAGCCTATCAAAGTCAATAGAAACCAAGGGTGAGAAGTCAAATTGTTTTAGCATAACCAATTTCTATCAACTTAGCAATCGAGAAACCAGTGGGAAAAAAACTTGCAAAAAGCATTTTTCTAAGTGATTTTTAGTGTTCAATTGATAAACAGAGCCTTGCTATCCATCAGATGACCAGTTTGCTAATACATGTAGAATTGGCAGCTGGTTTATTCTAACATCTGATCATCTTCCTTGGAAATTTGACATTCTTAAACTGGCATATAAGCCCTCAAAACCTTAATTCTCGGGCTAATATTATTTTGTTTAATAACATCAAATTTCCATGGGCAACTTAGTATAATAATTTATATCAGCCGATAAGTCCGTCAGCAAGCACACTATTTGGTAGGTGTTGAACAGTTTCTGGAATGAGCAGAAGAAAATTTAGTGTTGAATAGTAAAGACCATAGGGTTTTTGTTGTCTTGGGACTATTGTCTGTTATAGTTCACCACAAAATTTTGGTGCGCTCTCATTGGCTAAAAGCGATCACATGACGTGATAGTTGTCATCCGCAGATGAAAACTATCAGGCGATAGTGCCCGCTGAGAGCGGAAGACGATTTTGTGATGAACTATAACGACAAATTGACTGTGTTTGTCTCGGAACTATCGGCTGATAGTTACCCTTGGAAATTTGATGTTCTTAAAACTAGCATATTATAAGCCCTCAAACTTATATTTGTTTTGAGAACATCAAATTTCCGCGGGCAACTATCAGCCGATAGTTCCTCGACGGACACAGTCTATTTGTATAATAGCATATTGTAAGCCCTCAGAACTTCAACAACAACAACCTTTTATAATTAGCAATGGGGAAAAATATATTTTACAAGTATTTAGAACGAAATAATTATTTGTAGAACAGGCTAATGGTAATACTGCTGACCCAGAATATACTACAGTGAGCTAATCAAGCTGGGTAGCATAATTATATTAATAATATGAAAGAAGTATTGGCCATGAGAAGGTGGCATATAATTATGTAAAGTAATATTATAAAGTTTAAAAAAAGGACAAAGTGAAACGAAAAGTTACATGAACTACATGTAGGTACCAGTCTAACAATCAGAAAGAAATATATATATAGATGTATCAGTTTAGAATATAGTGAGAGAACACAATTAAGGGGTGGACCATTAGAAATCCTGGGAGGGGGGTGGAAAACTTTTTGTGCTCGATATTTTTTTTTAGCAGTGTGAGCTCTGCAAGAAATTTTTTTTAAGGCGACAGCTCTACATGATTTTTTTTCAATGCACATTATTTAGGTACAATGCATGTACATTGTAAATGCTATTTTCCACCTTCTTTCAATTCTCAACCCCTAAAGGTGGTCACCGTTGCTTACAGGAGCTGCTAATTACAAAGTTTTACTGACAATTAAAACAGGGTTTTATGAGCGTGATTGCTGAAGGGACTGGTCAGAAATTAGCAGGGGGAGTGGGGTTGAGAAAGGGGTAGGCTCATATTTTTTGAACCCCCAAAAACGGAGGGTCATAAATCATTGGCAACTGAGAAAGGGTTGGTTATAGGGGAAAAGGGTCAAACTATTTCATACTAATTGCCCCCCCCCCCCCCTGTTAATTTTTGACCAGTCCCTAAATGTTAAATAAAATATTGTGTGCATTGGATTCATGCAAAAGCCATGTGGACCGCTTGGAAAATAAAATTAACTTTATTTAAGCTAAATAGTGTATGTTCATGACTGTAATTATAACATTATTACTAATAATACAAGTGAATGCATAATTATATGAACGATTGCTTCTATTTGTTTAATCTGAAAACATAAAAAAAACTTTAATTATTTCTGAAAATTTATTTACTATAAATTTAAAGCAGATTCAACCATGGATTGGGTTAGGCTTGGAGGATTTTAGTTTGCTTTAGCAATATACCAACCATTCCAACTCTAACCCTTTCTGATGGGCCGGAGAGAACTGCCCAGGAAATCCCATTATCCCAATTTCAAAACCTAAATATATTTTAGTGTTTTAAAATGTTCTGATGATGTCATACCAATGTTTTGCATTTGTTTTCCTAGTTATTCTGTGTTTCTGAGACAGCTCTAATTCAATTTTCTTCTTTTGACAGTCGTACAATTTTCTTCTTGACAATCTGAATCTAATTCAATTATTTTTTTGGGTATTTCAAGTCAACTTTCTTCCACATACAGTGTTCACTCAGTAAATAAATCTACACACCCAATTCTATTTATGGTTGTTCTAATCAGTTCCAGTATCTGTGTATAGCTCTACCAATTTCAAACCTGCCCATCCCCAAGAGGTGGGGGCATTTGACTGAGATTTGGTCCCGGGGGTGGGGCATTTGCCAGCAAAGAAAAGTTGGTGGGGTGGGATAGTGTATAAAGAGTCAAAACAGTGACCTTTATAAGAGATTTGCACCTGTACCAAAGCCCCACGGTGGAGCATTTGCAACTATGTCAAATACCACACAAATGCCTGTGTGTGTTTTTTTTTTTGGGGGGGGGGGGGGGATGGGCAGGTATGGAATTGGTAGAGCATAATTTAATATGTAACTCAACAGTTTTTCGATTTGTACTCTCCAGTTCTGGTTTTATGACAGTTTCAACTAGCTCGGTTTGCTAAGTCACATCCAATTCAATTCTAATAAAGTATTCTCGGTTTGTACATGTAAGTCATATCCAGTTTTGTTTATGGGTTTATATGAGTTGTGTTATTTTTTTAACGATTTCAACTTTTTCTTCTTGGTCTCTATGAAGTCACATACAGTTCAATTTACGATCGATTTCATTTCCAGTTCGAATTACAGTCTCCATTACATATATATACAGGCATATAGTCATTACACTTCATAAAATTTTAAAAATACATGGAAGATTTGTGTGCATATATACATAATTTCAGCCTCACCAGTTCAGATAATTATGTTTGCTTTCAAAGATAAGGGTCAATCACTTTCAAAGATAAGGGTCAATCACTGTTCACTTCCTGCTTTTGCGACTCTTGAGTTGAAGTCTTCAAGACTTCAAGACTTAATTCCCAGTTGTCTCAAGAGTACTTCAGGAGAGTACTAATGGTGGTAAACAGCCAAAATTTAAACAATCAAAATCCCTCATTTGACCTCCTCACAGTGTGTGATGGTATAAACGAAGAGCGTTTCACCAATATCAACAACGCAACACTGCAATCCTATGGCACTTAGATGCAGCAGTACAGGCATTTTCGTTCAGTTTCCGTGGATTATTGGACAAAACCTTCACTCCTCTAGCCATCCCTTTCGTAAATGTGAGAATTTTCCATCGAAAGCCCCTAAAAGTCCTGTTACCCCTAGAATAACTGAACATCTTACAATTTCAGTCGAAGAAACCTTTGGTTTCAGCAAAATAATGGGTAAGAATTGCCCAAATCTTTGCTCCCATTGATGGGAAATTATATCAAACTTAATTTGCCTCTACAAATAACCGGAAGTGCCTCGAGTGGTGTCGAATTTGATTGGTTGATCCTGTCACGTGTTGTCCATCGAACAGAAATTGAAAGAAGGTGCAATCTCATTGAATTGGTCAGTGGTGGAAATTAAAGCTTGACTTTAAAAAAACAAACATGGGAAACCTTGACCATTTTTTCAAGGCTTACAAGCATTTAGTTTCTTAAAGAGTGGAGTGGAGTGAGTATCACACTTAGAAAAAGTCAATATTCTCACAGCTTTCTTCTGAAGTAGGATCATTGGTTTTAAGGATGAAGAATAGGTATTTAATACCTCAAACCACTAAGCAATAGGTCATTTCTTGGACTTAAATATTCATTTTAAGACCATCAAATTTCCACTATCGCTGGCAATCATCAGACGATAGTCCCTCAACATAAACACTCTATATTGTTTAAATGGACCATTAAACTCATTAAATGACATATCTCACCATATTGGGTGTGGTAACAAATAAGACCGGTCATCAGTTTCTGGTTTGACATCTTTGGTGGATTCTTTGAAGTGGGGGAGATTCTGGGTGTTAGAGGTACTGGAATGGAAATGGGTAACCTGTTTGAAAAATATATAATTTTTATTAAAAAACAAAATAGTACAACAGTCGTCAGCCCATAAACAGATTTACAAAGGTCAGCTCCTCTTTCCTACCCCTAAAAATCCTACTGCAGTTTAAAATATATGCCACAAAAACATACACATGCATAGAAGGCAGCAATCCAGGTGGCAGCAATCCAAGGACTCTTGAGTTGGAGTCCCCGTGCATTCAATCATGTTCGTAAATAACCAGTCGATTTGCTTCCTTGTCGACTGGGATTCTTATGTTGTTTAGTTTAAACACAGCCACATCGGCTTGTGCTGCAGTTAAATGCACTGTGTGTTAATAGTGCTATTATTATCATGTGATTTCTGACCAGTGCTCTTCACATTTTCCAATTGTTTTTCTGACGGGGTTTCAATTTATTGTTATCAAACAATAGGTTCTGACATGCATGATAGCTAGCCAAAGGCATATATGGCTGTCAAGTGGCTGATACCTGATAACAGAAGTTAACTTAGGCTTACATATAGGGAAATTACACACACAAAAAAAAGAAAGGAAAAAGCATACATGTATATAATAAAATATTAATGTGAATAATATGAGACAATACAGAAAAATGTGAATAAATGAGATGATACAGAAAAGAAATTGCTGAATTCTATTTAATTAACTAATATTTAGAAATTTTATTATTGGGACAAGTAGTACTCCTTTAATAATCGCTTGTAGTTAAAGTGCATATACATGTAAGCCCTGGCCAGTTTTTTTTTTTTTTTTTAAGTTTAGACCTTAAAAGGTAGGGAAAAATTCTGAAATTTTTAAATAAAATTGTTTTCATTATTTTTTAGCGACTTGACTTCCAAATTTGGAATAATTTCCATGCACGTTCAGGACTGGGACGAGAATAAAATAAGATTTCATCAACAGGGTTTTAAGCATCAATTGGCTTATTTGCAAAAAATTGAATAGATAACTGAGAAAAATGATAATATCACGCTAAACGTTTTGGAGCTTTATCCGGCAAGGCCAGCTATCATGCAATTGCGCATTGAATGTGTTCTGTTGATGATGTTAAACTTGACCAAGTGCCAATTTTGTAAAGCGCTCTCATGCACTGGATTTTCGTCCACAGGCAACCCAAGACATGTTTTTGGGCAACTTTGAACAGCCAATACACCATGACAAATAAATCAAATAGACTTTTTATTCCAGAATCCTTTGTCTATGGCCTCTAGTCTCTTAATTCATAAGAAATATAATTAGCCAGGGCTTATACATTCTGTATATATGCACTTAAAGCATTTGAATGAAATGCGAAGGGAGAGAGGGATTCCAAATTTTAGGACCTTATAATTGAAGGGGTCCATGCAAGAACAACGTAAGTGACTTCTGATCAAATTCCAAATTCTTCTTGATATTCTTTGTTTTCTAAGAGAGAATTTAGAACTCGATCAAAGTCACTTACGTTGTTCTTGCACGGACCCCTTCAATTGTGATCTAAGGGAAAATGAGAGTTTATATATGGGATGTAATTAATATGAAGGTTATGTTTTTGTCTGGTATTATGATGAGTTTCAGGGTTTACTACAATGTGAGACAATAGATTGAGGCAATATAGCTAGGTTGTTGGTGTGTTGAAAGATAAAGGAATAAATTTGATAATTAAAGATGTCAAAAATACTCAAAATATTCAATTGTTTAAATGATGGTAGAGAGGGGGCAAGAGGAGGAGAGTGAGTTATGATACATGTACAAACAGCCTTTTTCTTTCACAATTTTCAAGTGATTTCTGGGGGTGACTGAGAATGATTGAGCATACCGTATTCACTCACGGATAAGCCACACCTTTTTACCCGAAATCTTCGTTCAAAACGGGGGTGCGGCTTATCTGCGAGAACATCTACCGAACATAAGGTCCGGAAATGTCCATAAATTAACATTTAAAAGAAATACTAAGCTATACTAATAAATACTACACCAAAACAAAAGAAAGTAAGTGTGGTGGCTCCTAACAGATCCGTTTATGTTGTGAATATTTTGTTCCTCCGCAAGCGAATACCACGTTAAATGGCACAATGTTTCTTTGCAGCTTTGCAATTTAACAACAAATTTGTCGAACAGATCTTCCACCTCTCTTTGAGTAACAAGTTTTTCTCAAATAGATGGCTTCGGGATATCCTTTTAAAAAAAGATAAAAAGATGAAAAAGCAAACTACACCATGTTGTTTTGACTTCGTTCAGCGAAAACAAAACTTTTAGTGTCCAGTTCTCTCTCTTCCAACAGGTGTCTGGTTACTAAGCTACGGATGAACACGAGCACATTGTTGGCTTTGTTGACACGTAAAATTCGATCTAAAAGGTGACCAAATCACCAACTTGGCAAATGTCTCTTCCTCTCCCAAGAAAGTTCCTGTCGGAGTTCCTCAAGGAAGCGTCTTAGGACCACTACTATTCCTTGTTTATGTAAATAACTTACCCTCATGTGTTAATTACTGCGAGGTGTCCCTCTACGCTGACGATACAGTAATTTACTGCTCTTCGACTAATGCCCAGGAACTTAAAGATAAATTGAACGCTGATCTTCTGTCCATATGTCAATGACACTGAATACATCTAAATGCAAGTTCATAATTTATGGCAGCGCACGCAAGTTCAAGGATTTCAGAGAGGTTTCACTAACCATAAATGGCTCTGCTCTTGACCGAACTGACTCTTTTAAATATTTAGGAGTGACAGTCAGTCAGAACATGAGTTGGTCAGAAAACCTGGATAGAGTCAGTAATAAAGTCAATCAACGTCTTGGCATCATCCGCCGGGTAAAGCATTTGCTGCCCTTGCATGCGCGGCTTAACTCTCTATAAATCTCTTGTCCTTCCCTTACTTGACTATGCCGATATCGTCTGGGGAGATAAGAATAATACCGTCCTCATGGATCACCTTCAAGTTCTTCAGAATAATGCTGCTCGACTAATGCTCAACTTTCCCTCAAGCTCTTCTGCATCTCAAGTACTCGAACTATTAAACTGGAAACCACTGTACCTTCGACGGCGCTATCATCGCTGTATTACTATCTTCAAATGCTTAAATAGCATGGTGGACTTCAACTTTAAATTAAAGAAGAATCACGACTTTCATACATATAATACACGCCGTCAGCACAATCTACATTTGCCATTCGCACGTAGGAATTGGGGACAACAGAAGTTTACCTACCATGCACTATTAGACTGGAACTCTTTAGACTCTGAAGTTATACAATCAACTACATTATCAATTTTTAAATCTTACTGGCACATAACTTAATTTCATAATAATCCTTGTTCTATTTCTATTTTATTTCAACCATTCATCTTTTCTGTTTTCCATATATTAGTGAAATACATATTTTTAATACAGGACCTCCCTGAAAATCACAAATTGTGAGTGGAGCTTTCCTGTCAAAATATTATTATTATTATTATTATTATTATTAATGACCAGATCCAGGTAAACATTAACACTATGGAAATTAAGATAAATCATATATCTAAGTATGTAGACATGAAGTTTATACTATTTCAGAGCTGAAATTACAGGTACAACTTTGGAGTTTTCTCCAGTTTGAAAGTCTGATGAAGCATGTACGTTTGATATTCTTCCAAAAAACTTTTTTCCCCTGAATCAAGCTTCTAAACTTGGGGTGCGGCTTATCCGCGAGTGCGGCTTATCCGTGAGTGAATACGGTAATTATATTCTGAGCCCTGGGTAAAAGACAAAAATGCATTTTTTTCTGGGGTTAGGCAGGGGTCGCACTTGAGTTTCTGTTAGCATTTCCAATAAAATCTGTCAACACGTTGTTGTGTGTGCGACCCTTGAATTTTCGATCTGCAAAAACTTTGCGGATTGACCAAAACTTCAAAGAAACCGAAGTGTATGGGTGGGGCAGGTATTTTGAGCAAAAATTAGAGCTGAACAATAGGAATCGCTTCTGAAGTGTCAGCACTTCTCAACTGAAAGAAAACCAGACCTCGAGAAATTGCAAAAGAGCCACAACCATGGGAGTCTGTCACGTTTTCACCGGAATTCTCTTGAAAGCAGCATGAACGGGCAAGGGTTCTTCCTCGATTTAATTCTTTTAACCAAGAATTCACTGGACATGGAACTCTCCAGGCATACGGCGCATGATGAATCCTCCTTTGACGTTGCCTTGCCCACCTCATAAGAACAGCAGTCAAAACAGTAAATAGTTCATTGTTCCATCTTTCTGAATTTGAAGTTGCACAAAGAGAAAGAAGAACACGCTTAAAGTTATAGCTAGTGCTTCGGCAGGCCACATGGCTGCGCTTTGTTTACCAAAAATTGGCTCATTTTATGGATAAAGTATAATCCCATCTGTTTTTGTCAATGTCAGAACGTGCTAATATACTCGGTCTTATACCGCTAGTGCGACCCTACGGCACGTCAAAGATGTTGGGATTTGTTTTCATGGTTGCACAATTTGTGCTTGTCATTTTTGGGCAAAGTTGATTTGACCCCCCCCCCCCCCCCCCCCAAAAAAAAATCAGCCCTCCACCCTGTAATTAATGACCGGTCCCTTATGGGGTAAATTACTGTAGATATCATCAACAGGGGTAATTGTTATCCATTACTGCCTTTTATACTGGGCCGCATGTTAGATAACTATGTAAGGTTAATGTGTCTTCCCTCTGTAAATAAAGAATATTGTATTGTATTGTAATGTATACTGGATTAGTTAAAGTGCCCCTACGATCAAATTTTGACATATCAATGTTTTTGCATATTCATAAAGTAGAGTTCATATATTATTACCAGTTCAAGTTGTTTTTCGATACAACGACAGGAAGTCTTATTTTTTTAGCTCCGAATATTGAATCTACACGTCCGCCATTACTGGAAGCCGTGCCCTTTGTTCAGCTTTAAACAAAGGTTTATTCACCGGAAATGATGTCATACACTTAACGCTCGCCTGCAGAACACAACGCCTGGAGGTATATTTCTACTAAAAACGTCTTCACGTACATAAGAAGAAAGTTATATTTATCTTTGCGAGGTTGGCTACTTTTTTATGCACGCTATTTCGCGCCACGAGGTTGTCGTGTTAAGTGTATGACATCACTTCCGGTGAATAAACCTTTGTTTAAAGCTGAACAAAGGGCACGGCTTCCAGCAATGGCGGACAGGATTTTACCGGTAAACTCTCCTAAAATTTGTGGTTTAAGATGCCCATTTGGGAATATTTTTTGCTATTTCGGATATTTCTAATACTGATTGACCTATAGACACTGAAAAAGTGGCAAATCGAAATGGTAAATTTTCGTCGTAGTGGCACTTTAAGCAGTACTCCCAGTAGTACAGATGGAGTTGTCGAGTGCACTCGTGGTTAAAAAGCAAAAAGAAATAAAATAACCTAGAGCATTTCAGGATTAAATGTTCAATAATAGTTAAGCTTTAAATAGGCTGCGTTATAAACTCACCGAGTGACATGAACACCCCGTACCCGGGAGTAAACTAGCAAATGTGGCGGGAAGACGATTGCTCGTTAGAAGTAGAACTCCAGGTTTCAACCCCTGGCCTTGTGCAAACTTCGATAGCACTGATCGAGCAAGAACTCGACCAACTGGCGTTAAACCTCGTTGTAATTCACAAATCCACATGATTCGAGCGAGCCTTTCTCCAAATAATTAGAAGCTCGCATCCTGGTAAACGAAATTTATAAGAGATTTGCATCATCTGTGACGTCACCACCACCTGCGTTCCCGGATCTTGGATTACAATACGTCACTAGCGAGAAAAGTGCTAAGTCATTTTCCTGCTCTGAAATAGTATTTTATTTTCTCGAGCTAAATGCCGGATAACGGCATTTATTACACATTTGGGGTTGATATCCGTGTGATAAAGCCGTGAATAAAAACAACAAGAACAAGAAGTTTATTTTACTCTGGGTGGAACTTACTTTACAATTACAGATGTTTAACACACGCTCATACACACACACACACACACACATCCGCAAGCAATGGAATATTTTAATTAATTTTGTTAAACAGAGAAGGAAGTTCTGAAAAAAAACACAAGGCTAACGAGTCAGAACTACCTTGCTGGTCAGCAAATAACAGTAATATACAGTGTTAGAAAATAAATAAAATCAAGGGGCAATAATTATCTAGGCAGGGAAAAGTTAATTTATGGAATTGCAAAATAGAATTTAAATTACTTCAGAGAAACTCTAGAAAATAGAAGTACAGTAGCAGAGGTACTCACCAGGATTTTCTGTAGTACACCTGTCTCTTTAGCTGTCTAGTATTGTAACTATGGATATTTGATAGGGGAGTAAACATATTAATAAAAGTACTACTAATATTTTTATAATGTATATCATGCATAAATAATGCTGAATTTAATTTATAGATATCAATTTTAAGTAAGTTTAATTTATGAAATAGAGGTGTTGTATGGCTGTATTGTATGCTTAATTTTGTGTTATTGTATTCACTCGCTCGTTCGCGATATGATACGGAAAACCTCGTGAATAAAAACGATATCAAGCTCTTAACATGTAATAATCTCTATACAAGCTGTACACAGCCTTTACCTAGCCGTGTTAAAATTTCAATGGAAGATAAATATCCATGTATCCTGGGTTCCCGAGAGGCGGGTGTATCGAAAACACGATGACCAACCCGAAAACGTCAAGACCCTGAAAAAAATTTTTTTAATAATCCGGAAATATTATTCTCCCGGTTTCAGAATGAATTTTTTTAAAAAGCAGATAAGATGTGTTGTATCTCTTTGTTTGCCATTCACGACAGGGAATCTTAAAAAATTACGGGAATCGGATTAAGACTTGGTTTATTAATTCCGGAAATTTATAGGGCGCTCCTCAACATATTCGCGATTTTTTAAATTTATTTTTTATTTTTTAGTGTTTTATACAGTGGCTTATAAGGGATTGTTCAAGTAAGCAACCGTGAACGGTTATAAGGGCCATCATGAGAAACCGAGAATGCGAGATACGGAGAATGCGAGATGCGAGAAACCGACATGTGAGATATGAGAATCCGAGACTAGCCTGCTTGCCGGCTCTCCTGTAATTTTTTTCGGTCGTTTCTTTTCGGATTGGGTCACCTGTGGCACGCGGTCAAAATGGGGCGAGGACAAAAATGAAGGGAGGGGGAGGCCCATTTTGACCGCGTGCCACAGGTGACCCAATCCGAAAAGAAACGACCGAATTACAGGAGAGCCGGCAAGCAGGCTAATCCGAGACTGACGAGAATCCGAGATGCGAGATGCGAGAATCCGACATGCGAGAATCCTACATGCGAGAATGCGAGATACGAGAATCCGAGCCACGAAAATGCGAGAATCCGAGTTAGGCTAGGAAAAGCGGGAAAGCCTGGGGCCGAATTGCAGCTGTATGAGCTGTTCTTTTAATATGATTTAGATATCGGTATTCTCAGTATTCTTCGAAAAATTTACGTCGATACGGTGATTTGTTTTTGAGTTAGGTACAGTACTTTGAATTTTGTGACAGCCCAGGTCAGCGTGTTTCCTAAATGTCAAGGAAACCCATATATTTCGGCTAACTTTATAAACCTTTAAAAGTGATATCTAATAGTATACATGGTTATCCAAGGGTCTCCGGAGGTAGGGGTACCGGTAGTCTAATGTTTTGGCGGGGGAAATAACTGTTATTGACCAATAATATTTTTTAAATGCCCCGCTTTGTCGTGTTTTCAATTGACTGGTGCATAATAGGCCGACTCTTGTACAGAAGTAAGTTGCTTTAATCTATCTTGTTCGTTACTGAGTAAGTAAAGTCAGCACCTGATTTACCATACATACTATCGTATCTCCTCGCATCTCGTATTCTCGCATCTCGTATTCTCGCATCTCGGATTCTCGCATCTCGAATTATCTTATCTCGCATCTCGGATTCTCGCATCTCGGATTCTCGTATCTCGGATTCTCGCATCTCGGATTCTCGTATCTCGGATTCTCGCATCTCGGATTCTCGTATCCCTTTTTAGCCACCGTAGTTTTACCTTCCGCGCGCTCACCGAATTTACCAACAAAAGACAAAACATTTAACCTCTGGAACCCATGGTAATATCCATGCGATGATTGTGTGAAATTGCTTGTGAAAGACCCGTACGTTTGCCGTAATTTGAGATCCCGGCAGTGGGGCATTTACAACTTTAAATCGGCCCGGAGGTAGGGCATTAGACAGCATAAGCAAAAGACAAATATAGGCAAATATTTCACGAGAATTTTTTATTATCATTTGGTATACGAGCCTTTACCAAAATAATCTGAATTTCGAGTGAAATATTCGCCGGTATTCCATAGAAAACCATGAAATAACCATATTATCCTAAAAAACAAATTTACAGGAAGATTTATCACGAAAACAAAGTAACTTACCGATCGATCGATTGCAAATTTTCTCGCCGGATAACAAGTTTCGAGTAGCGGACGCGTCTGCAGACTAATTATGTATTCAAAATCTTGAATTCTTATTGGTTGATAAACAAAGGGCGCGAATTTCGTGCATTTTGATTGGCCTGATCTAGTCATGAAATACCGCTCTGTATTTCATTGAAAAACCATGAAATACCACCCTGTATTGCATAGTAAAGCCGAGCTCTGCTTGGCTGAAATATCATATTTAAATTTATGCGGCCGTGTCACAATTTTATGCTAATTTCGCAGATCGTGTTTCATCTTACGCCTAAGGATTATATTTTCCATGATGGCGTTGCATGGATATATATATATATTATAAATTAACGTACATAACAAAGAGAGAGTACCACTTAGCTACTTTCCGGACATCTACAGAGGGCGCCAGTGTCACGTGGTAGATTGAATATAAGTCTAGCAGCCCTGCAGTGTATTGATTCATTGATTCCAAGGCTGATTAAATCCATCAACAACCGCGATCACATTCAACTCCTGAAATGTGATCACAACTCAATCACATTCAACAATTGCATTCAAGGCTTGAAATTTGAATCACATTCACGAAATGAAATAAACCACATTCAACGCACTACAACTGAAGTTCGGATCACATTCACGGAAAAAAAGTAAATTACATTCAACATCTGCATGGAAATGTTGTCAACAACAAATTCGCCCTTGTCAACAAATCCCATGGTCCGATTCGATGCGGAGTTTTTTGTCCTCGAGAAAAAATCTAGGCCCCTTACCAGCCTAGTCCCTAGGCCTTCTGGATGGTATTTAGTCTGAGTGGGTTAATGGGATCCCTGTGGTTTTTAATGGCTTGTGACGTCACCAATTGTAACAGTAGGCAGTGACGTCACTAAAATAGAAATGATATTTCTAAACTTTCATTCCTCTATTAAAACATTGATTAAGTGGTTGTTCAAGAAACGAGCCTAACAGGTTTGTCCTCAGCTTTTTCTCTTTATTAACATCACTGATGGAACACTAACACAAATTATTATTGGTGCACTTTAATTTACAATTCAAGTTATTAACTGGAAATAGTCATTGAACTTTACCAATTAAAATTAGTTAGTTATTCAATAGATATTAAGGTTTTCAGTAGTGACATGAGCATAAGAACAAGCAACATACAGAGATATGGTAATGTATTGATCATTATTGATGCCTATTCAGTCTGATCTTACACCAGGAGGCCTGAGTTCTTTAAAGCCCAATTAGCATTATTCCAGTGGATTAAATTTTTACAGAGGATTTTGGGTATATACTTCATGGTAGTGTTTCGTTCCATATAGTCTCCCTGCGTAATAATTTTCTCTACAGTTTTACAGTATTATGCAGGGTGACTATATGGAACGAAACACTACCATGAAGTATATACCGGATTTTGTTTCTCTTGGTAAAAGGCGTTTCCTTATTCCAGGATAACTAATTTCAAACAATTAGATTTTAATCCCAAATTTATAGTCCACAAGTTAGCAAACCAACTAAAAATACCCTTAATCCTAGATTAGCTTAATTGGGTATTTGAGAACTGTGCCTAGAGTAGAGAAATGCTAAAACCACTAATGGAAAAACAATGACTGCAATCGGTTGGTCTTTTGTCACCAAAAAATATGTATCAAACCTACATTGACAGAAACACATGCAAACTCAGGGTTCAAGAAATTAATTTTTCTACATGGAATAATGAATGAAATAAATCTACCCCATTTTGTTTTGGAGTGGATTAAACGTTGGTACACAGGAGGGTACAAGTCCCAGGGACAAATTCCCTCGTGTGCATAACTCAATTTTCATGAAAAATCTTTCAAGGCAACAACATTTTGTCCCTGTACATACATACATACATACATGTACATACACTTTATTTATCCTAGAATTTACAGAGTAGCTGAAATAAGCTAATATCTTCGAGAAAACAAGTCCCCTCGTCTAAACACAAGGGATTTGTCCCTGTAACACGTCCCTTCGATTTGTGTAAACACAACAAGGGATTTGTCTCTAGGACATGTCCCTGGGACTTGTCCCTTGCTGTGTACGGACCTTAAATGTCTATTGACAGTACTATAAACTATGTCTTGTAAAAGAACATCATAAATTATTGTAAAAAGCTTTTTTAAAGCACTGAACATGCAATGGTTATTGAAAACAAGAAATGTGTGCTTTTAAATTCTAAGACTCGCATGCAAACTCAACCTAAACACCTATGTGATTATCTAATCCTTCTGCAAACTGTTTTTAACAAAAAAAATTCATTAGCAATTACATGCTCTTAATAATAGCCAATTTGATTGAGGTGTTTGCTGAATGCAAGTGTTACAAAAATAACACAGCATTAACAAAACTGTCTCATGTTTTTGCTCTTCTAGTTCCTTCTGGTATCTAATAATGATCCATCTAGAGCAGTGTCATTGAAAGGTATTTACCGGTACTTTCAGTTGCTGTATAATTGGTACACATGCATTGTTACATCCGTTATACAAAAAATATATAATGTTAAATTATTATGAAACTATGTTCAACTAATAGGATTCTTAATTTTGAATTCTAAAATGTTAGAGTGATTTTACTTAACCTGTAATATAGGTATTAGACTAAGACACAATAAGACCCTAATTCCATTATGTTCTTTTATTCCTACTTGACTATTCACTCTTTTCACCTGGTGGCCATCTTGGATTCAAAGCGAGGCAATCCTTTGTTTTTGTCAGGTTAGCCTCGCAGTGACGGATTGTCAAAACGAGGCTAACCTGGCAAAAACAAAGGATTGCTTCACTTTGAATCATACATGTAGGTGGCCACCAGGGCCCGGTTGTTCGAAGCAAGGTTAAGCGCTAACCCAGGGTTAAATCACCAACCCTGGGTTAAACTGTACAGATTGCAATTAAAGATTTAGCGCTAACCTAGGGTTAAAGTTAACCTTGCTTCGAACAACCCGGCCCAGGTGAAGAGTGAATTAGATACTGACTATTAATTTCACCTAAAGGCTTGTTGTATACCAAATAATACAAATTTCTGGTGAAATATTCACAGGTATTACATAGAAAACCATGAAATAACCAGTAATTATTTCTCATGATCAGGGGCTGTGTCTTTTTCCCATTTTGACTGTGCACAGGTAACCCAACCCCCCACCCCCCAAAAAAAAAAAAATTTGAAAAAATTTGAAAAAATTATAGAAGATCTTGTCAATTGACCTACATGTATGTCATTATGACGTCAAATCGAAACAATCTATTGTTTAAACGCTAAGGATCACGGTCATGGGAGGGGGACAAAACAGCTGCAACAACACAAAGGAAATAGCTATCAAATGCATTTTGTAGAACGTAGAATAGCGGTAACAGCCACCAAATACGGTAAATATTGTGGGATAAACATTGACACAGCTGATATCTGGAAACCAGACAATTCAAAGTTAAATTTTCCTCAGCAGAGCAGATTTAGTTCAAAATTCTATTGTTCAAGACGATTCTGTCCCCCTCATAAACAAGCCATGACATCATAATGATATAGGGTAATTATGGTACTTTAAATTCCACGTTCAAACACTTAGAATACAGTATATAAAGATCAATGTACTTCATTACCAAAGTGAAACAAACCAAAATGGTCAATGAAAGGCAACATTGGGAATAGACTCTGAATTTCTAATGGTACCTGAAACAACTATAGGCACTGATCAACGTCGGGACCCAGCTAAACCACAGATTTAATTGGAATTTAGCGTGTTGGTTTTTGTGGAGGGAGGAAAACTGGAGAACCTGGAGAAAAACCCTCAGAGCCAGGGCAAGACACCAACAAACTCATCTCACATATGGCACCACATCTGGGGATCAAACCTGGGCCACAGTGATGAGAGGCGAAGTGCTTAACCACTGCACCACCCTGGCTCCCGTGACTGGTTGCACCAAAATGTTTCAAACTATCCACGATATAGCTATCACATTGACCATGTCAATGCATTTTGTTATTCTCTTAAAGCTGTCAGGACTTTGTCTCCTGGCAGTGCTGCCTTCAGCTGATTCAACTCCTTAATCAACTGTTCCACCTGTAACTTCAGTCCATGATTTTCTCTTTCTAACTCATGCACTTTAGTAAACAAATCTCTATGTCTGCCCTTTCTCACCCTTCGAAACTTCTTTGAGGCCTGGTTGTTCCGTTTTCTTTTTACCAATGTTTTGTCGTCATCATCATCATCATTATCCAAAGATGATGATGATACTTGCACATCATTGAACTTAGCCACCTCACAATCTGACATATGTACTGGTACAATGCATCCACTCTCCACACTCCAACTCATTTCACTACAACAAGGAGAGTTAGTATCATCGCTTCCAGATGATTCTGAGAGACAAGAATATGGGTTCTTTGATTCTTCACTGAGTTCCAGGCAAAGGTCTGATTGATTCCAGATGACAGGATTTGAATTCTGCAGTGAAGAATCAGTGGTTCCAATGTTTTGCCCCCTTTTAACTGGTATTGTCTTTGCTCCATTAAGACTTAAATTGGAATCTGCATTTTCATGACTGCCAACTTCACCTTGGTCAGGGACAAAGTTTTCCAGTTCTGCAACTTGGTCAAAAAAGAGCTCTCCTTGCAGAATCTGGTTCCAAGGGCCACGTACCCAGCCATCTCCTAATCCCACACCTTGGGCTGGACTTGAGATGTCTAGCAAGTCCTGCAAGGGGGTTGAAGAGGCCAAGCAGAAAACCCCTTAAACACAAATTTGTAGACTCAGTCAGTATACATGTACCATCTTATAATTTAAATTATGGGAGCATCTTAAGAATGTGTAATTCTGGTCCCGGGGCGCTTATTTCAAATATTGTGTTCAAGGGGGGTGCTTAATCGAGGGGGGGGGGGGGGGCTTAATCAAGGAGAGATGCTTAATTACTAGGACTCAGTTTGTTTTCTCTGATGTAGCTTTTAGTTTAAAAAAACATGACGTCCAAGGGTAGTTCATTCCACATCTACATCATTGTCCCCATCTTCATCATTTTCAATAACGTTCACCTCGTCATTGGCCTATTCCTGGTCAGATATAGTGATATCTTGAGGAGGGGGAAGGGGGGCCGTGCTTATTCGATCAAATACGGTATTTATTTCTGCATAGATCGAATTTTATATAAAAAAACAAATAGTTTTACATAGTTAAATAGTTTTTTTCCTGCATGTACACTGCATGTTCTATAACAAAATAATCCACTTTCAAGGTCTTGAAAAGCTGCCTAATGCACTTGTGTTCCACTCGTGCATCCACAGTTTTTCAAGACCCTGAGCGTGCATTATTTTGTCAAAGAACATGGAGAACCATCTTTCATTCGTTAATTACATGATTGTGTAATTAAATCATGTCAATGAGTTATACAAGTGCATGCAGTCCTGTGCATGTAGCACAAAAAATGTTAACAAACTTTCGGTCGGTACTGTACATGTATGTCACATTCTCAAAAATAGACAACTTTTTTTACTTTTCTCAGACTAAAATAATATTACACATGTGGAGATTGTAAAATGTGTGTGTATTTGTAAATGAATCAAATTCACCACAAGAATTCAGGGCAGAAGTACATTGTATTAGCAGGAACCCTTCAATTTTTTTGTGACAATAAATACACTAAAAATACAGTAAATGTTTCAGGATCTTACACATACATGTAGATACTGGTTTATCAGAGAAATAACTACAGTATTTTGAGTATATTTCTCACAAGTCAGAGTTACACAAGGTACATGTACATGTACAAGATGTCATTAATCCACAAACCAAGTTGTCTCAGTGCTGAATTCTGATGTCATACAGTATGTGCTGCTGACTTGAGTAGAGGTACATAAACCAGATTCAGAGACCCAATTATTGTAAATACCTATTGGCTATTTCAGACAATCACTTCATGGCGAAAAACCAAAATAAGAGCTATATGGAGCACAGTTCTTGAAAGGAATTGGCTAATTACCTTGAAATTTTCCATGAAACTTTGAGTTAATTTATGGCAAAGATCAGAATTTTGAAAATCTGTCCCTTAGTAAGAATTTGAGTTTATATTTTAAAATGTGTCTAAAATTTGAGTTTTGGTGACCAGAATTTCACAACTGAACACCAGCTGGCGACTTAGCTTTTGACCCAGGCTCGATATTTTTTACTTTTAAGAAACACTGATTGAGGATATTAACACATTGAAGAAAGGTTCCTGCCAATAAATGTAGCAAATGGGTTTGTTTCAGTGGTTTCTTCCAACAGAGGTAACCACAATACACTCTGGAGCAACTCATATTTACTCGGCCTGGCAAAGGCAATATGGTGGCATGGTGAGCCAATTAAAATCACTGAGAAATATACAAGTACTGTAATTGAGTTGCAAATTGAGTGAAGGGTTATGGGAAACATGCTAGGACCTGTGGAGAACACCGTTACACAAAAAATGATAAGAAAAACAGATACTTTCGGTGTGACCATGAATACTATTGACAAGTAAGTTCAGTTGGCATTGGCTTGAACAGCTTTTGTCAGTCTTTTCTTACTCCTCTGCTGTGCTGTGTCCTTGTATGCAGTGTTTGTTGTTCAATTCGAAGTTGTTCATGGTTAAAATCATTTTAATGAAATCACAAAGAGTTTCTGTTGGTACAGTAGACGTAGTGCGAGTGTTGAGAAAATGATGACAAGACTCAATGACATAGATATATAGGTACATTGTATGTTGGTGTATAAAGAAGAAACAGGGGGTGTATTCGCTGATATTTCCCGCTCGCAGAGAGAAAATATCGAGTCACATGACTCTTTCAACCAAACACGCAAGTGAAGTGAAAATATTTGATGGGCTATAATAATGAATATTATATTAATATATAATTTTCGATGAAATACCAGTGTATATGTCTTTCTAATAAGTGATATCTTCACATGTGAAGATATAAATGATATCTTCACACGTGAAGATATCACTTTTGAAAATGACTCGATTTCAAAGATTTCTAGCCTTTTTAGTAAGAGATTGAAACTAGTGTTTCATCAATAATTATATATTAAACAGAACATTACATGGCCGCTTGGAGATACGGATTTTATCTTCTCGTGTTGATGAGTATCTTACTCGTTCGCTGCGCTCGCTCGTAAGATATTTCATCAACACTCGAAGATAAAATCGGTATCTCCGCGCGGCCATGTAATATCCTCTATATGTAAATTTTAATTCATACATGATCGGCACATGTTGGAATTTGGCAGTCTGCCATAGATATACAATTTTGTACATTACTATTCGTCATTTAAAACCTATATAGGCTGACAATGATAATGACGACCAGAAAGAAACTTCTCTCTTCTGATATTCGACCTGGGACTCGACCTGAATCCTGATATAAATTCGACTTTCGAGACGACCACGAGAACAGTGAATTGAGAAATGGATGTACATGCATGTCGATGGAATAAGAACAAACAGTACTAGATAGTAACAATTATACGACCCATTTTCTACAAGGCCTTACCACTGTCAAAGACGAGGCATGGATTCGTAGAGAGCTGACCCACAGCCAGTGAAGCGACTGTCCCTTGCCATTGAAACCTCCGCACCAACGGCCGCCATTGCAATAGGTAAACTTTCCGCCTTTAAAAGTGCCGGTGAGACCTTCATTTTCTTATTTTTGGCTTTCGTACGCGAGGTAGAACTCTTAAAGTACATCTCAGTAATAAGTTTGCTTTCCTAAGAAGATTAAAGATAGAGAAAAATTACGATTTTCTCTCATAAACGACGGCTGTGGCGGCTGGACGTGCTCCTCGATCTGGTGACGTCACGACGACGTAAGAGTAAGCCCGGGCACTAATTCGCAAAGAACGCCTGGTGGTAATTGCAGAACAACTAAAAATATTCCAAAAATTATAACAGAAGAACTTACATTTACATGTATAATATTCAAGTAGTTCGAATATCGCTGGAGTGAGCACTTTATACGTGTATTGCAGTACTTATTGTTTCTCTGTGTTGCTTCAAATCAATATGAGCCATGGCTTTGTTTTAAGAAGCAAAGTATTCCGAGAGAAAGAAGAAAAAGTGCGGGGAAATCTACGCCTGGCGATCGAACAGGAGCTTGTTGACGACTTGAAAAGGTAAGCATGTTTTGATGGATTATCTTGAGAAATTAGTGAAATTGTACTTTCAGAATGAATCTTTAATCTTTAATCTCCAAATAGCAATTCACACATACATGTATATGTAGACAATAGACCAGTTCGCGGTTAATTAGGGGTGCAAACATGGCGCGAAATACAGTGTTTGTATGGGAATCCGATGCCAAATAATTTCCGTAAAATCGAATTTCTGAAATATTAGGGATGTACATATATATGTAGCTGTTCTGTGAAGCATGCAATCGTGTTTTCAGTTTTCCATACATTTGTCTATAAACAATGAGTCAAAGTCTGTGGAAAATTTTACAGACAAATGGCTATACATATAAAAGGCTATTGTTTATCTAACTTATATAATGTATCGATCAATTTGAAACATCAACATCACCTCCCCGGGCAACCCCCGGGCATTTGAATTTTTGGAGTTTGGATTGTTCAAATTCCCGTCCCACGGGCCAAAAATGTTGTTCAAATGCCCTACCCCATCGTCGTATTAGGCGATCAAATGCCCCCTACCCCCGGGACTTCAAATACAGCTTTTAGAGTCTCTTTGTTTTTAAGCCAGTCGCTTACAAAATCAGAATTTTGTCCTTTTTTGAAGTCGTCTAAAGTGACCTACGGAGCCCTGTAAGGGCCATCCACAAACACAAATGTTATGAAAGAATATCGTGCAATACTGCTTTACTATCGCACGATAAAGTGTTACTATCAATTTATCGCACAATACTGTTTTATTATCACGCGATAGTGTTTAATATCGTACGATAATATGTTATTTAAAAATAATTATGTACATTAGCATGGTGGTGAACACGCTACATGATCATGATAATGCTTTTCTCCTTTATATGTTTCTTTTACTTCCGACAACGAATTTGGTTTTACCCGAACACTTACCGGCGATTCAAAATGATATTGAAAATAACAGGGATGCATTAGTTGAGAAATACTAGCCATCTAAATGCCATATGAAGTTAGGCCCTGATGCAAAATAATGCCTGCGCTAATTAATCTGTGTCTTGCTACCGTCTTTCAACTCCTTCATCAAAGTGTATCTAACAGTTTCCTTGCTAATTTAATACCAGCGAATATTTGTTCCTTAACAAGTGGTGCATTTGCCTGTAGCCTAGACAGCTCCCACTTCCCTGGAGTTCCATTTCTATGGCATCAATTATTTCATCTGGACTACTGTAGTCCTTTCTCCTTCGTAAATTCTTGCTTCTCAGAACATGTTTAAGCTGGCGAAGACTCATCTTGATGGCATTATAAATTAAAAGAAAAGCGAGGATTTCCATATAATTCAAGCCTAGATTAAAGTACTCAGTCAACTAATGCATCCCTGTTATTTTCAATAGCATTTTGAATCGCTGGTAAGTATTCAGGTAAAGCCAAATTCGTTGTCGGACGTAAGTGAAACATACACTGTATAAAGGAGAAGAGCATTACCACGTAGCGTGTTTGCCGCCATGGTGTCTTGCTTAGTAATGTATGTATTTTAAAATAACACATTATCGCGCGATATTAAAACACTAAATTATTGCACGATACTGTTTTATGGTATTGCACGAAAGTAACACTTTATAGTGCGATAATAAAACAGCATTGCGCAATAGTAAAACAGTATCGCACGATAATAAAGCAGTATCACGCAATAGTCTTTCATAAAATGTGTTTGTTGATGGCACTTACAGGGCTCCGTAGTGACCTCCCCGCTCCAATTCGGATTTCGATCGAGGAAACCACGCAGCACATAATATAACATGAAAAGCGAGACAACTTGTTCAAATTTTCCCCCCACCGCTCCCTTCCGGTGTCAAATTTCCCACCACAAGGATAGCTACCGATGTCAAATTCCCTACTCCCCAGGCACGAAAATGAGTCAAATGCCCGGGGGTTGCCGGGGGGGGGGGGGGGATGTTGATGTTTCGAATTGATTGGTACATAATCAAGCAAGACATATACATGAACAAATTATGTAATTACTCCACAATTTTTATTGATTGTGATTGGCTTAAATGAGTGCAATTATATGCATGCGCATTTGATATTTTTGAATGACAGAACATTGCAAATGCCCTACTGTGGGGTCAGCTATATGAAATGCTCCACTGTGGAGCTTTGGAACATTAGTGCAAATCTCTTATAAACAGGGTTGATGTAGAATTTGCTATCTTTGACTCTTGACAAATTCCCCATACCCCCAACTTTTCTTTGCCAGGCTATGGGCTCATGCAATTGTATGATATAATATTATATATACTCTTTGAAAAACCCAGTCATGCAAATTAATCCCAAATTGCACTGTCTTGAAACCATGTGATCACCTATATGAACATAGTCACAATCAAAGAGTATTAAATTTATTGTGGCCTATTTAATAGATGATTTAAATAGCATGTGTGAGACACACCCAGGTTGAGAATCTTGCCAAGATCTTGCCAAGATCTTGCCAAGATCTTAGCTAATGATGCATGATCATGCAAGATCTTTCCAAGATCTTGCAAGATTCTCAACCTGGGTTGCTGGTCTTATTTAAATCATTATGTTTGAATCTGGCAGCTCACTTCACTGCACTGACTCGATCATTGATACATTTTACATCTTTATTTGTAAATGTATATGGGTACCAGTATGCAGTATTTTTCGGGGGTTAGAATCGTCTTGTTCAGTTCTCTGATATATCTTATACTGTACATTGTATAGATCTCTATTAAAAGTCAATATTTTTAGGGGTTCTCTCCTGGGAGACGTCCCAAATATGTGCATTGCCCTAACTTATTTGCATAATTAATCAAACTTCATGGTATTACTTAACAGTTGTGTACATTGAGTATATATAATGCTTTTTAATGTACTTAATATACAACAGATGAAGCCAGCATTTTTGAAATAATTTATATTCCTAGGGAGCAAGATGAAGTAATTATATAATATATAAAGTAACTTATTACTGTAAAGTATTAACTTCATCATTCACTAGATATATACAGTAGCTATTAAAGTGCCACTATGATCAAATTTTGACATACATGTATCAATGTTTTTGCATATTCGTAAAGTAGAGTTGATATTATTATTACCACTTCATATTGTTTTTTGAACAATGACAGCAAGTCTTATTTTTTGAGCTCCAAATATTGAATCTTAAAACGTCTGCCATTACTGGAGGCCATTCCCTTCGTTCAGCTTTAAACAAGGAACACAATGCATGGAGGCATATTTCTACTAAAAACGTTTTCACATACATTTGTACATGTACATAAGAAGAAAGTTATATTTATCTTAGTTAGTTTGCGAGGTTGGTTACTTTTTTATGCACACTATTTCGCACCACAAGGTTGTCGCATTAAGCGTATGACATCACTTATGCTGAATACTGAGAACGGCTTCCAGTAATGGTGGACATGATTTTAATGGTAAACTCTCCTAAAATTTTGTGGTTTAACTACCCAGGGTACCAGAGGTTCTACTGTCCCATTCGCGAAAGTTAGGCGCTGAGGAACGAAGTGACTAGAGTCGAGGAGCGCAGCGGCGCCTAACTTTAGCGAATGGAGACAGTAGAACCTCTGGTACCCAGGGTATGGTTTAACATGCCCATTTGGGAATATTTTTTACTATTTTGGATATTTCTAATACTGATTGACCTATTGACACTGAAAAAGTAGCAAATCGAAATGGTAAATTTTCGTCTTAGTGGCACTTCAATAATATGTCAATACAACTTCAAGAATTTATTTAATTCACAGGAAATTAATTGGTTGCATGGATATCTTATAATTCTACATGTTTTTAAAGGTTACTTGAAGACAAGGGTCAGTGTGATGTGACTTTTGTCATCAACAAAGAGGAATTTCCTGCCCATGCTGCAATTCTTTGTGCAAGGGTACCACAATTTTGCCATCATTTCCTACCTGACCTATTATTACCAGTGTCAGAGCAGTCATGTACGTGTATATGTATCGAACAAGTGGAGCCTGAAGAGTTCATAGCATTTTTGAGGTAGGGTATAGTTGATGTGGCATACATGTACCATTAGCTAATAATAATCACTACATGTATATTGCATACATGTACATAGGTAGCTACATTTGTAGAATGTCATATATGTTCACACTGTTACATACATGTATGCAAGACTTAATGCATGTACTTACAGACACATGTGTACATGTATAAAAAAATGTATACCTGTAGTTTATGAACCCTAGCCAGTTATCATTGAATTAAAGTTCAAAGCGAAACACTGCAAAAATAACTGACATAGGAAAATAGATGATTAGCATCAGTCATTTTCGTTTATTATAAGTAATTAATAATAAGATTTCAATTATGTCATTTAAGTCACAAGCCAATTCTAGTTCCTATTGCTCTGTTTTATGTCAGTTCCACTTGTTATAATATATTTCAATAAGATTGCAATTAAGGATAGCATGTCTGACACCTGAAAAACAACTGAAAAAATAGACACATTCAATGTTACGACTCAATCATTTTCAACTCATTAATTAGCGTAATTATTTAATTAATTAGTTCAAGGATTTGTACAAAAAAAATCAACTTGATAAACCAACAATAGGCCTTTTGCAATAGACAGTCACGCGACTTGTTGGCCCATAGTAACGCCATACTGGGTTGCAAGCTAACCAGCTCTCCCTTGACAACCAACAGAGATTGACTGAGCCGTGGTATCATAGCTGGACTTCGAAGCGTTTTTTCGTCTTACTTACCAAATTCATCTCGAAATAAGTCTTATACAGAACAAAAGTAAAGGTTGTTCTTTACTTTTGATCCGGTATTTTGTCAAATATGCGGCGCAAAATAGAGTTTGGACGCTCAAACGAACTCACCTCGAATCTCAGGCATGGCAAACATGGCGGCCGCTCAACAAGGTAAAGTAGTCATAATTACACGAATAGTATTGTAATAGTTGAGCAGATTCCTTCTTTCTTTTATACTATGTTATATAAACCAGTAATTACGGCGTTAATTTCTCAGGTTTATAACTTTGGAGAGTACACGAAACATTGACGAATGGTGACAGTGTCAGTATTAAAATGCAATGGTCGATATGACCACATACAGGAAGGCCAAGCTCTGTATTTGCACTGTGAAAGTTCTAGAAGAAAAAATGAAAAATAAATAAAATATTTAACTTTGAAGAACTGGTCTTGTGTTATCATGTGTCTATAATTAACCATATAGCAATCAGTTAGTGCTCTGGCACCTGTAAATCGGTATGTTTTCTGGCTAGCTCTTTTTCTTTGATATTTATAAAGAGGGAGTCAGTTTTTCTCAACTATATTTTTCCTATGTTTGGTGTGGTGACATGAAATATTGAGAACTTATTAAACATATTGTAAGCTTCCTGCAGCGAACACATCAACTCTAATGTTTCAAAAAGTGACATGCTAGAAAATGATAAAGAACTTAAGAATTTTATTTATTTTATTTAATCTAATTGTTAAATTAATTAAGCTTAACTGGTTGGAATACTTAGACTTGGTGTTTTTCTTTAAGTGCAAATTAGGCATCGTAAATCTGGATATCAATCATTATACTTCATACAGTCAGGACCCGGGGAGGGGGGGGGGGGGGTACTCTACCCAAAGTTGGGTAATGGTGTGCCGCTGGGGCTCTGAAACCCTTACCCTGTTTAAGACAAAAAACCTCAAATTTCCATATTACCTTGTTCAAGACAAAGTGTTAAAATTTTATACCCTTCTATAAGACGAAAATACAACAAGAATCCACAAGAAGTGTCTATAAAGTCGACTGTTTTATTTAGAGGTCAGGGATAAACTGATTACAAATCGATATCTGGTAATGAGTATGATGTTTACATCAGATAAATGTCATGTCAAAAGTGATAAATACCATACCCTGTTCAAGATCTGTCAATGTGAAAATGGATACCCTGTCTAAGACCAGAAACTCGAAAAACCATACCCTGTCCAGTGGATCATCCCCGTATAGTCCATATATGGGAGTACCCCCAGGAAGAAGCAAGGCATATAAAACCAAAAAATTAAGGAATATATCTGATAGTGTTTATTAATCTAATATATACTTTTACATGGTTTAATGGATGTCAAAGGGGCACTGTCATTGGAATTGAATCTTCAAGTTTCTTTAAAACAAAACTACAAACTGATAACACCCTGAATTTGAAGAGTAATACTATGTGAATGCCCGGATATGGTTTTCAAAATTTTTCAATAAAGGATGACTAAGTGGATTACAAAAGCTAATTCTATGAAGAGGCCTGGTTAGGGGTATTGGGGATAAGCTGGATAACCAGCAAAATAATGACTGGGATAAGGGATAACAAACCAGATCAAAACAGTAGGGATAAGGGATAACCAAAGTCCATCGGGATAATCGATAACAGCCATCTGCATCTCAGGGATAAGTGATTAACTATCCTGAAAAATATAGGGATAAGGGATAACAGCACCCCACCTCCCCCTAATAACCGGGCCTCTATAAACTTGATTTCAGTTACAGTGAACATATTTCAAGTTGCTCTAAATTTCTCTTAAAAGCAGTATTTTTCATCCACTCAAATCTTTGCCATCCTATGAATTATTAATGATCCAAGTTGCGGGGTATTCTATAATTGCTCCCCAATATTCTTTTGAGTCCTGAGCAAAAGCTTATTGTGTTTGACCGATTATTCACTAGCATTAAAACAAGCAATCGAAAGAGTTCACTAAGTTGTGTTTAGCGGCCGCCATGTTTGCCATGCCTGAGATTCGAGGTGAGTTCGTTTGAGCGTCCAAGCTCTATTTTGCGCCGCATATTTGACAAAATACCGGATCAAAAGTAAAGAACAACCTTTACTTTTGTTCTGTATAAGACTTATTTCGAGATGAATTTAGTAAGTAAGACGAAAAAACGCTTCGAAGTCCAGCTATGATACCACGGCTCAGTCAATCTCTGTTGGTTGTCAAGGGAGAGCTGGTTAGCTTGCAACCCAGTATGGCGTTACTATGGGCCAACAAGTCACGTGACTGTCTATTGCAAAAGGCCTATTACTGGTTTATAGGGCTCTGCATCAAAAGATGAATTACTGATCCGATTCACAATGTTTCCTTAGTTATGCTTAAGTTTACATCAATAACTTACTTCTGTTCAAGGTTCTCCATTCAGATGATTGCCAAATACAACTTCTAAAACCCGATCATTCCGTGTTTGTCATGTGGTGAAACTTGTAATAATATAATCCCGCATGATCACCCAAACATATATAAAATTAAATATTTAAATATTTTATTTGTTATAGCAGGCTGATTATTACAGCTTACAGCTGGTGGGAGCCTGCTTTTACTCCTCACACACTCCCCACTTCATTAACTGTTTTGGACACACTCGACTCACGGTGATTTTTATGGAGGGAGGAAAAACATGACCTAAACAATAAAATATTTTGCTGGGTTTGCAAAAAATGTGGGATTTTTGTCGACTGGAAAACAGACAGGACATTATCTCTACTGCTAGGGTACTAAACACGCTTGTTTTTTTTTGTCAAACGGAACTCCAGGCGGGTTATGGATATTTTCTGGAACCACATAATTTACAAAGTACAATAATATTATAATGCACTCTTGCTAAAAATATAATTAACATTGTATCCACGAGTTCTCCATTGGAGGGGAATGTTTGTGTTTACCCCAAAAGCAAATAAAAGCTTATAGGGGGCTCACACTGACTCTCGTTTACGATTTTATGGACGAACAAAAATCAGAAAAGGGCTAAACGGTGGTCAGAGAGAAGCGATTAGTATTGATATATAACTTTGAACTTCACAAAAAAATACAATTAACTTCATAAGTTAAATTTAAAACAAAACCACATAAAATGTAGTCAAGTTTCTTTTTTTCGCTGCTCTTTGACCATGTTTCACTGCATATTTGTGCAGCTGAGGTAAGAAAAGAGGCAAATCAGGGACATGGCAAAAAATTGTTTTGCAGTTTCATTTTCTAATCTACACTGATCACATTTAGGCGAAACACAACAATTAATTTTATACAAGTAATTATTTACAGCACAGAAACCAAGCCTAAGTCGAGTGTGATCGAAGCACAGAACCTATTCTAGAGAAGGAGTAATCAAATAACTTATTGTAATTTTGTAGGAAAAATACAGAACATAGTTTTGCTTTAAAAGTAGGTAGCGAGATTGAATTCCTAACATCTAAACTGAAAGAATCCCATAAATTAATTGTAGATGGATAAAAGGACTGTTGAAATCTTACCATTTTACAATCAAAAGAGCTAAAATTCTGATTAGATCTTAATCGGAAATATGTGTATGTTCTTTAGTTGTGAAGTAGTAGTTTCAGCGCTTCTACGTAAATCAGTGCATCTATTCCAATCTAATTTTATTTCCTGGACTAGCCGTTTTCTGATCCCCAAACACGATCCTTAATCTCTTAGTAGGGAGTCATTCAAGCAATCGCAAACGTTACATGTTTTTTTCTAGTGTTCTCAGCTGCGTGGTAACGTATGTGTATATCGACTTGTGTGCCGCTTTGTCGCGACTGTTGAAGACATATCTCTCACATGTTTCATTGATTACGTCTATGGTGAACTTCAAATATAGTTGCCCCTAGTTCACCACTACTGACATGGATAACTAGTTCCTGTGAAAAGTCGTATAGGTCTGCATTGGCAGTGAAGTTAAACACCGCCGTGAGAAGAGAGTAGCAGCTGACGTTCTGAGCGTTAGCCCACTATTGACCTCAGTCAGTTAGTTAACCCTTTCACCACCGGAAGCGTTTGGGCTGAATTGGTGAAATTCAGAGTGCTAACTCAACCCTCCCCCCTCAGTTCCAGTTTGGCTTGCCCAGGGTAGTTAAATACTGCTGACTTTTTAAACCAAGGGCTCAAACTTTCCCCATGATGCCATTCGGCAGAATTCTACAGACTCGGCAGCGGTGAGTATGGTTTCTTCTGTAGGTTTTCCAATGAAATGTGCTTTAATTTTGGACAAATAAGCCACTGTAAGAGAGCTAGAGGACATCATTAAGTCTGATGACGGCTGAAAAGTACTTGGTTTGCTTTTAGTAGGCCTTGTGAGGGGTTTCATAGGGTTTTTCTTTTGTGTTTCTGCTTTGGCCTTTGGGACACATGAAATAATTCTTCACTGAAACCCTTGAAATTCTGCAGTTGGTTGTCTTTTCCCCCTGCTCAACCTATTAGGGTGTGTTTTTGTCACTTTAAAGCAACGGCTGGAGTCCAAATCACCGCTCTTGGTTGTAGGGGTAAAAGACTTATAAAAAAATCCTACAGGAGTCCCAGAGGGGGGCTCCCCTTGTGATTTTTTTGCTGATTACCCAGCATGCAATTGGAGTTGGGGAGCAGGAAAACATGGTGGAGAGAAGTGCAGCATTAAGAATAGCACGCTTCACAGTCGTTTGGTGGATTTTATGCAAACAAACCTGCTGGTTGGAAAGATTAAACAAGGTACTGTAATGACTGAGTGGTTATTTTGTGTTTGCTTTTGATTTCAAGTGCAAATGGGAAGGTTTTCTTGAGCCGATTTTCAGCTCCTCAAAATTCGCGAAAATCGAAGAAACGAACAGCGATCTCCAAAACAAATGCGTTTTTCTCCAAAGTGGGAGAGTCAAGCGATCCCTGTTATAGCTCTGACTTTGAAGTTATTCATCCCTTGAAATAGTATCGCAACATCGTATCTCCAGCATGTCTAGGTTTGATGCAATAATTTTTCCCAGGTACATGCTTCATATTGGCCGCTTTTCCGGCTTGTAGTGGTGAAAGGGTTAAATTGAGTTACTCAAGTTATGTATCAGTCAATTCCAAACCCGTGCATCCCCCCCCCGGGCCACCCCCGGGCATTTGATCAGAGACTTGCTCCCGAGGGTGGGGAATTTGACGAGTATCTATGACCTCAGGGGCGGGCATTTGACAAACAGTGGGGGTAGGGGGTGGGGCATTTGATCAGTGTTTAAAAATATATTGTCTGTCTGTCTACAAGCGTCGAAATGGCGAACGCACGTGGCGAACGTACGAGGACTTCCAGGATAAGCATTGCGCATTTGTAGAGGCTTGAAAGAGTGAACCTGCCAAATTTGAAGGCCACTTTCAGAGGTAAATTGTTTATGTTTAAACCTATAAACTATGTTGTTTTGCTTTGTTTCGTGAACTTTGACCGACTGCGTGATATTAAGTGCGTGACAAGAGTTGTGATAAGTTGAATTTGCTGCGACCCTCGACAGCGCGAGTTAAAAACATAATTATTTATATCGGTAAAAGACGGACCGATTGGTGCCTGTTACTTATTACGTGTACTTTATATACCAACAACATAAGCTAACACATTCAATTTCCAACCATTACGTTTATTATAAAGTATATAACTGAAACCAAGAACGATCGAGCCGGTAGAAATGATTGTTCTCATCCCTGCCCGGTTGAAGGTGGTTTTCACCGTCGGTGTTTCCTCAGTGTGAATTGCTTGAGGAAACACCGATTGTCGATAAAGCAATGATTTCATTTATTTGTCAATAGTCTTTGCCTTGTCTTTGTCGAATTTTTTTTGGAAAATTTTCCGAGCCGGTCCCCGATGGTGGGGCATTTGAACAGCCTGGATGAAAAACTGGTGGGGCATTTGAACAGTTTTTCTGCCTTGGTAGTGGGGCATTTGATCGAAATTTTTTCAAAATGTTCAAATGCCCGGGGGTGGCCCGGGGGGGGGCATGCACGGGTTTGGAATTGACTCATACATTACTCAGTAACACATCGCTCATGGTTGATTAACAGTGGGTAGCCAGCTTGATCAGTCAACCGACCACCCTTGGTTATGGTTGACTGGGCCAATTAATCGCTTGACCATGATCTGCCATTTTATAAGGCTTGAAATCAGAATATACTAAAAGCAACACTACTTGCATATTTCTATTTGTATCTTTAAAAAAGTGTTGACTCAACAGTTTATATATTTGTATTTCCTATCGTCTCCATATAATACCTGGATAACCCAGATGTTCTTAGTTGCTTTGGAGCAAAGTTCAATAAGTGGACCGGAACTACATGAAGTCCAAACCAACTTGTGAATTCTTTTATACACATTTGCAAATAGGCTGTAAAATTTATATTAATGGGTATATACAAATATTATTGTTATTGTTTTAGAATATTTAAATAAAACAACCATGATTTAATAGGCATTGAAAAATATAATTGTTATCTCCATAGTTTTTTTGCATTTTGCCAGCCTGTTTGAATATAATTAGCTGAAAGAAATTAATAAATCATTGTTTATCAATAATGAACAGGTCTGTTTACATGGACAATGACGTGCAGGACTTTAGCCAGTCTGAGTATCCATGGAGACAAAGAGTATCCTTGTCTTTACCCAATGATGTAATCCTACATGTACAAGATGAACGGTGTAAGGAGAAGGAGGATATCATGAAAGAGGGCTGTATACATGAAGGTAGTGATATCCCTGAATGCAATAGTGAAAGTGGCCTACATGTTGATCATTGTCAAGGTACAGGAGTAGCTGCAAATCATGAAGTAAATGTATGTGAAAGTGACTCAGCTAAGAACAACATTACAGAGGGCCGAGATCATCATGGTAATGTCGATAAGAAGTGCAACAATGCTGTTAATGATTTTAATAGCTTATGTGGTGCTCCAGTGATAAATGATGGTTTTCGAACATCTGGTGTCACAAAGGACATAGCTGAACAGTCTGCATCTACAGGGAACAAAAAAACGAGTACAATTAAGGTAGGAAAATTAATAACAGAATGATAAGAATAGTCGTATGCGTGCTTACATGTATCTAATGATGATATATTTGTATATCCTGCAGAATATATTTAATTAGGTAATAATTACAATGTAGCTGTCACTTTGACAATTGCCCACTTTAGAAACGAGTAGGGGAATGGGGCGAGTTCGGTTTCGCTTGGGATCATTACGGGGACACCCTAATTGCAGAATACAAAGAAACATGGCAAATATCACAATTAACTGTCCCCAGTAACGATCCCAAGCACCTTTGCGAAACCGAACTCGCCCCATCCCCCTACTCGTTTCTAAAGTTGGCAATTGACAGGGCTCACTCCCTGTTTCTGGGAAACTACCCACCCACCCCTCCTTGGATATGCATCGTTCTATTAATCATTAACCATTAAAGGGTACGGTGAAGTATGGGGGAGGGGTGGGGGTTTCCCAGAAACCGTGATTGATCCATTGACAGATACATATTCAGGGGTTTTCAAGGGTATCTTACTGCGGACTACACGCATGTGTTGTTAATGTTTTCTGTTGGCATCGGTTTTGTAATACTGTAGTCTACTACTGTAGAAATACTGGGGCATTTGTGAATTGTTTGAGGCCGGATTCTTCCTGTGTTCTGTCATTATACCGTGACTGTTACACTACTATGAAACAATCCACTAACTCCGAAATTCGATCGGAAGAATAGGTTGTTTACATCGGGAATGGAGGGTTTAAAGTGCCACGATCAAATTTTGACATATCAATGTTTTTGCATATTCATAAAGTAGAGTTGATACATTATTACCAGTTCAAATTGTTTTTCAATACAAACACAGGAAGTATTATTTTTTGAACTCCAAATATTGAATCTAAACGTCCGCCATTCCTGGAGGCCGTTCATTCCCTTTGTTCAGCTTTAAACAAAGGTTTATTCAGCGGAAGTGATCGGTCATACACTTAACGCTCGCCTGCAGAACACAACGCCTGGAGGCATATTTCTACTAAAAACGTCTTCACGTACATAAGAAGAAAGTTATATTTATCTTTACGAGGTTGGCTACTTTTTCATGCACACTATTTCGCGCTACGAGGTTGTCGTGTTAAGTGTATGACATCATTTCCGCTGAATACTGAGAACGACTTCCAGTAATGGCGGACAGGATTTTACCCGTAAACTCTCCTAAAATTTTGTGGTTTAACTTGCCCATTTGGGAATATTTTTTACTATTTCGGATATTTCTAATACTGATTGACCTATTGACACTGAAAAAGTGGCAAATCGAAATGGTAATTTTTCGTCGTAGTGGCACTTTAAGTGACGAAGAGAAGTGTTTAATAACTAACCGGGAGGCAAACGTTGAAACTTCCTCTCCTTCTTTCTGCCGTAGTTGTACCCCGGGGGGGGGGGGGGACTCCGATATAAAAGGGGTAGGGATGCTCGTCGGACATTTTCGATTTGACCCCTAAGAGGTACTAAAATGGGCGTGGCTCAAGCTTATTTTGAACCCTAAAAGATAATAAAATGTAAATTGATAACAGCTTTTTTGTTCAATTGACACCCGACACCTACATGTAAAAGGTACCGCTTTACATAGAAATGTCTGTGTTTGATAGTGGATACCCTAAGTGGTACCAAACTCCTGATTTTGACCCCTAAAAGGTACGACGAGCATCCATGTACCCCTCACATAAGGGAGTCCCCCCCCCCCCCCCGGGAGTTGTACCCTGGATGCCAGAGGCTCGAAGCGAGACGTCTTAGTCGAGCGAAGCGTGACCTCTTTCCAGGGTACCGTAGTTGGTAATAGCGAGCAGTTCGTTCCCGGTTGCTGCTCCATCTTCGGTATAAAGGGGTACCCGCACCGAAACCGACAATTTTACTTTTCCCTTCGCCTTGTAGAGATCGCCTTATCTGCTCGACTATGACCTCTTCGGAATGCAGACATTCCTTAATCGCACTCTCCACCTCAAATCGATATGTTTTCTCTTCTGCCGATCTCCGCCAGAGAACCCACAAAACGTAGAGAACTGGGATCACGAAAGGTAGTGGATTTGTGGCCCCATTTGGCTTGGTGTGCTAGGACTAGCACCATTACTTATCCACAGATGGTTGAAGGGTAGAATTACCTTGTCAGCATTTAATTTAAAGCCACATTCCCTACGTAGGAACGCCCCCAAAGACGAATAGTCGATTTTTTTTATTTTTTTTATTATTTTTTATTATTAATACACTTGACCATTACAAATAGTGGTACCTTACAAACTACAAACTAGCTACTATGACGTACAAATATTAGTAAATATAGTTACATTATTTTTGATTTACAGAAGAACTGGAATTAAATTTTCGAATTTTCTTAAATGGGACCCCAGTTTACTATTTTTCAGAGCGATTTTATACTCAATTTTTGCATAGTATTTTAACTTACTAATGAATTGAGGTAGAGTAGGGACACGTCCACTTTGTCTTTCGTTGTAGATCATATATTTAAAAAGGAGCAGAATAAAATTGACTATTCCATTGTCGTTTTCTCTTCTGCCGATCTCCGCCAGAGAACCCACAAAACGTAGAGAACTGGGATCACGAAAGGTAGTGGATTTGTGGCCCCATTTGGCTTGGTGTGCTAGGACTAGCACCACTACTTATCCACAGATGGTTGAAGGGTGGAATTACCTTGTCAGCATTTAATTTAAAGCCACATTCCCTACGTAGGAACGCCCCCAAAGACGAATAGTCGACCTTGTATGCTTGTAGATCGAGCTTAAATTTCTCCGTGTAGGTGGAAACGATTTTATCCAAGGGAACTGATTCCTTTGCCTGGCTCACGATTTTCTGAACCCGGGTTTTCTCTAACCAAATTCGCATGGCTAAAGTGAGTGGAACCAGCCTATTACCCGATGAAAATGCAGTGGAGATGCATTCTAAGCTGCTGTTTTGGGAGGGGTTGAAACCTTCAATTAAGGCTAAGGCTCGCCACCGGAGTGATCAATGCAAATCGTTCGTTGAGCTAATTAATGCAGCCAGATACGGAGAAAGGGAATTGCAATTGACATCCCCTACCCGACGTGTTATTCGATCAAACCAGGCGCCGGACACTGGCGGATGACCTTCGGCTGAGTCGCCACCCAAATGGTTAAGCGATGTGTGTGCGGCGATGATCCACGAAGTTCGCTCAGCCTTGGGGGGAATAAAGGATAATACCAAGGTGCCACAACAACAACAACAACGACGACAACAACAGAGAGATAACAGACGCCCACACGAAGAAAGAAACCAAGAGCCGGAAATTAGAGGCAATACAGACTTAACTCGGTGCTACCGTTGTGGCCATATCGGTCACATTCAATGGGGATGCTATAATACCCATTGATCAAGGAAGCCGGAAGTCGGAAAATTCCAGACTGCCTTCGAACTGGGTCGCTCGGAGGCAGTAGAAGTCGTTTCGATGCCCAAGATGGCTCGTCAAGGACTTGCTGAAGGAAGCCAATGAGTGTTCGGCAAAAGTTAATGGACAGTCGTGTTTGGAATTACTACATATCGGCAGTCAGGTGACATCGGTGTCGGCTTCATTTCATGAGAAGTACTTAAGTACTAGCCCCATCCAACCGCTTAATAATTTGATTCGCGTAGTTGGAGCTGCGGGACAGGAAGTTCCCTATCATGGATATATTGAAATCGCCGTGGAGTTCCCAGCATCGGAAGCTGGACTGGGCGGTGTCTGCCACGCCTTAGCCCTCGTGATCCCAGATAACGCGTATGATAAGAGCGTCCCTCTTTTGCTCGGAACTAACCTGGCCGAGCTTAGCAGCGAACAGTGCCGGTGGGGTAAGTGTGAAATAATTATGCAAAGAATGCAGTGTTCTAATGCCTGGCGACGTGTATATCAGTCACTTGGACCCCAATATCGGTTTAACAGGGGAGCTAACACGACTAATCACAAATTGAGTGTTGTAGCTCATCGTCAGTGATTTTGTGGGGACAAACAAGGACTGCACCGGAAACACCTACCAAAGTTGTTATTTAGCCATGGGAAGAGCTGACAATGCCTTGGAGTCTCAAGGTAACACCTTGGTTAGTCAATTTAAGAGGGGAGGATACGAAGTGTAGAGTTCCAGTGGAGCTAACCAATAACTCGAATAGGCTAGTTACGCTCTCCGCCCATGCTATTCTAGCAAAAACCCGACTGTGACATGTTATACACCCGCTAACTCAAACGAATGAGTTATAAGAGGTTCGCAGGGAATGCTATAGATTTAAGCACAGCCCCGCTAACAGAAGAGCAGAAAGAGCAAGCAAAATTTACGCTAGAGAAAATGGCCTATGTCTTTGCGAAGAACGATTACGATCTGGGAAGCCGACTACTGAGATAGAAGATGAAATAAAGTTAACGGGCAACATGCTCTGTTAGGAAGCGTACCGCCGAGTACCACCCGGCCAACTAGAGGAGTCCATGACAGCACTGCAAGACTTGCTCTCAAACAGTGTGATAAGGAAATCCAAGAGTCCTTTCGCATTCCCTGTTGTCTTGGTCAGAAAGAATGACAAAAGCCTTCAGGTCTGCGTAGACTTTAGGAAACTGAATGCGCGCACAGTCAAGGACTCATACCCCATACCGAGAATCCGCGTTACACTACAGGCTCCATGGCACGAAGTGGTTTTGTTCTCTGTATCTTCAGAGCGGAAATTTACAAGTACCGTGAAACGAGCAAGACAAAGCCAAAACCGCAATGACAACACCGTTCGGTCTGTACGGGTTTAACCGCATGCCTTTCGGACTTACCAACACACCAGCAACTTTCCAACGATTGATGGAAAAGTGCTTACAAGGGATCAACCTGAGGGAATGTTTAGTGTATTTGGATGACGTTATTGTGTTCGCTAAGGACTTTGAATAGATGCTAGAGCGTCTGGAGAATGTCCTATTGCGCCTTGGTCAGTACGATCTCAAGTTGAGGCCTTCGACGTGTAAACTGTTCCAAACGGAAGTATCTTATCTCGGCCACCTTGTTTCCGCGGATGGCGTTCACCCAGATCCCCAGAAGATAGAAGCCCTCATGGAGTGGAAATCCCACCGTCAATGCAACACGAGAGAGCTACATACATTCCTAGGATTTGCTGGGTACCATAGATCATTTGTTAAGGGCTTCTCGAGCATCGCTAGACCACTGTTCGAACTTAATGGTGGCTTTCAGAAGAAAGGAAAGAAGAGCAGACGAATGCAACAGTTCTCTTGGACTAATGAATGCCAAATAGCATTTAATACATTAATTGCGAAGCTTATGGAGAAGCAAACGGCGAAGTCTGAGGAATTGAGAGTACGGGATAGATGTTTTAACATGCGAGTGGTTAGAAGATGAAAATAACACTCACAATTCCTTCTTTTGCTCTTACGAAGGGCTAGCGCTCGAAACGTCAGCTGCTACTCGCTCCCCACGGTGGTTATCATACCTTAATCGACTTTTAGTTGATCATACCAGTGTTAATCAAGACAAATTTGAGCATTTGTGAGGCATTTGAGGATTCTTCCTGTCTTCTGTCTGGTCATTATATTTATTATATTTATTAGTTGCCCCGAGAGCCGAGGGGCAATTTAAATCACCAATACCCCGAAATGCCATGGTATAAGTTTGTTATACCATGATCGCCGAGGAACGGAACAAATCTCTGAGAAGTTTAGTTTTCTCTGCCGAAACTAAAGACGTTGCAGTTGAGTTGCTTTCGAAAACGTTTTGTATAATGCTTGACTGAGCGCCCCTGCATGGCTTCCCTTGGGGACAAGCGTGTCGTTTTTGAGAAGAATAACACTAATAGACTAAATATTCAAAGAGCATGCACGTTTATGGTTTTAAGTATCCCACATGGAAGAAGCGAGCTTGAGAAACGAAGAGAATAACGCGCAGATTGAAATAGCTCATCCCACATGGATTACGTTGACGGGTATAATGAAGACAGGTCAGTTTGGATTCAGTATTTTTCACCAGGGAGCGCGGGGATAGTCGTGCCAGAGGGGAGCAGGAGTTGATGCTTTTGACCCTCTCACTTCCAGCCTGCATTCTCTTCTAATTTTCCCTCATTACGCTTGTAGGAAAATTTAGACACTGCATATTTCTAAATATCCCTCCCATCAGGGAAAATTAGTGGTTTAAATGTGCCTCGGAGAACAAAAGAATTCGAGGCTACCATGGTATAACGTGACTAACACTACCATGAAAAAAAACGTTTTCAATAAGTCTTTGTAACACAGTAATTATACTAAAGTGATTTGAATTTGAATTGTAACTACGTTTTTAGATACATTTAGCAGTGAGGCAGGCGGAATTATAGAGGGGCCAGCAATGGTTTTGCAACATTTATATTTAATATCTACTGCTTGTCTATTAAGCTGAAAATAGTCAGTGAAATAGCCCATTGCCCAGGTCCTGGGTGTTCGTAGCAAGGGTAACTTTATCCCTAGGAAGGTGCTAAATATGTAGTTCTAATCTGTACAGTTTACCCTCGGGTTAGCGATTTACCCCTTGGGTGGGTTGGGGGGGGGGGGGGGGTTAGTGCTTAACCTTGCTTCGAACAACCGGGCACAGATGTTTATCACGGTCACCTGTCTAGACTAGCCCCCAATGGTTATTACAGGTGTCCTGTACTCATTTTTTTGTTGCTTTGGTCTTTATTTAGTTTACACATGTAACCAAGAAGTACAATAAAATGTTGTTGTTGTTATCTACACTTCTGTAGACCTAGTCCCGCCAGTTCTTATTGAAGCATAATTTATTGCCCACAGGCATGTTGTAATATAGGGCAGGATCTTCTCACACTTGTAAATGACAGCAAAACAAGTGACGTCACCTTTGTTGTTAATGGAAGTCAGATGATAAGAGCTCACAGGTAGAGAGATATAGCACAATTATATTCATTAAATTTCAGTATTTGCCAATAAATTAGTATATAAACGAACTAACAAACAATCATAATACATGCATCAGGAGTTCCGAACTTCCGGTTGGATCAAACTGCATTCTGGGTAGGTGGGCTCAGAAAAGTGGGCATCAACTTCCAGAGCGGCCATATTGGATTTGAGCGCAGTCAACTTGGAAACTTTATTAATCCCGTTCTAAAGCTTAAACATCGACTTAGAACTCCCAACTGAAGAATCTGTAAAGGTAAGATATTCCGTGTATTAGGTAGTAAGTTTTTGAACTTGCAAAGGAGCAAAAATTGACTGCACTCAAATCCAATATGGCCGATCTAGAAGTTGATGCCCACTTTTCTGAGCCCACCTACCCAGAATGCAGTGTGATCCAACCGGAAGTCCGGAACTCCTGATGCATGTATAATAGGCCATATTTATATAGTGCCATATCACCACAGTCTCATGGCGCTTTACATTTTACTGACATATCTCGTCAGTGAATTTTTCGAACTGCTTTTACGGCGCCAATGGCTGCCACGCAGTTTACAATTTTGAGTGTGTGGTTAGTGCAATGGCCAGGCTGCTGTACCGGGTGACAATCCCCTTCTCTCTTTCGAATAGTACAACAGGTTCTTTCACGTCCCCTTCAAATAGTGATTAGAAGTAGAAGGAGACAAGGCCAACGGCTTATAAACGTCCCTGCCCAACTGGGACGCTGCTGGGATTCGAACCCCAATACTTATAATACTTATAATATACTACAGCACCTGGTATATTTTTAGTTATTCTGTAACAGAACTGTTGTTACTTCATATCATTGCAATTCTTCTATACAGTCGTCAGGTAGATTTTTATATTATGCTACTCCTGAGATAAACTGTGTTGTATGTCTGACATCAATTGGGTAATAAGTTGCGACACTGATCAAGTCTTCAGTTGATACAATGTGCAACCTTCCACGGTCAGGGAAAGTCAGGGAAATACAACAATTTTTCAAGCTAAGGGAATTTTCAGGAAATTTAGGATTGGATCAGGGAAATCCCAAATTTCAATGCAAAGTCCGTGAAGAGTAAGGGAATGTTTATTTTCAGACTTCACAAACGTATTTCTTTGGGCTGTTTTGGGCTGTTCTGTTCAATGTTTCGTCTCAAATTAACGTTTGGGAAACAATACGAGCCTGCAGTGGAGATCAGTGAAAAAAGCTTCTTGGTCAGTGAAAAGTCAGGGAAAACTCAGGAATTTTTTCTGTCAGGGCCATTCTGTGTGCTCGCTCAAGTTATTTTGCTGCAATGCTTTATGGAGGGTGGTCAGAAGGACAAGCTACAGAGATTCCTCTTTATGGGTAAGAGTTCACAGCTAAAGGTAGTCTAGCTACAGACCAGATATTTCAACCATAGCACGAAATACCTTTTTACAGGTTTGCTAAAATTAAAGCTCGGTGTACACGATAAGACTTTTGGGTACGTCACTCCTACAGTTTGGTACGTATACCAATTTGTTTTGGTACGGCACCCCTGATTTTCCAGTAGGCGTGTGCCCGAACATCTAGGAGTCCCAAGACGATGTGGAAAGGTAGTCTCGGTCCACCTGTTTGGAATGCTGTGCTCAAAACATTGTCGTTAAACTGGGCTTAAATCCATAGTGGACTGCTAGGTTGACAAGACCTCTGCGCTGCCGCCATCGCCGCCATCTTGGGTCTGACCGAGAAGACCCTGGGAACGAGGTTGGCGCGCGGCTGTACATTTAACCACAATCCCTTGCGAACCTAACCCAGTCAAAATAACGCGTAGCAATTCTCTGTTATCTTAAATGATAGTGTGTTGGCAACAGCATTTGTACTGGTTTGTTTTTAAGATTTGAAACCTCTTTACCGCGATCTTATAACGGATTTAAAGAATGTGCAAAAGTTTTCTAGATATTGGAAGATCGGCATTTTAATCGACGCCACTCCAGCGTCGCATAATGCAAGAGCATCTGCCTGACCTAATCCATCTGCTGCATGTATTAATTCAAACTTGTCGAACCTAATTGATTCAGATGCTGCTCTGCTGTCATACTTAAAGTTTGCCATCTGAAACTGGCCTACAGTCCTCCTTAACTTTAGTTTAACAAATTTATAGAAATTGGTTTTCTAGTTTACATTGCAGGGCTTTAACATACATCTAACTTCAACAAGAAATAAAACCAACTACTGCTAATAATATGTACCTACAGGCATGCATTTGTAAAAAAAAAGTCATTGCAATTTTCGGTTTGATTTTGGTTAAAATAAATATTATATATTACTGTTTAATATTCAAGGAATAGAAAACATTTTCCATATTTCCATAGTGGTACAGAGAAACATGAGTTGACACAACGTTTACAAGTGTTTCTATAACTCTATAGGCACACTTCAAAAATGTACTCTCTTTCCTTTACAAAATGTCGATAAGTACAAAAAAGAAAAATTGCACGTTAAATATAATAATCAAAACGTAATTTCTCCTAACTAACTTGTTCAATACATTATCACTCCAATATTTATTCAGAGAGACACAGCTTCCAGTCAATCAGAGCACATACCTTCTGTGGGTTTATTATTATATTTCTATACGATTAGGTAGATACTGTAGATAACGTATTCAACACAACCTGATGTACAAAAAGCCCTACAATTATTACGCATTAGATCCAACTCCAATAGGTGTAATGTTTGTGTTGTACATTGTAGATTGAGTGCAAAGGCGTTCCTAACTGTTCTTCACTTCTTGTACGGTGGCATTACACATATCCCGTCCAAACTGGCAGACATCTGGTAAGTGACATTAGAACTTTGCAGAATGAATTCTACCTGTTAGCGATAGTTTTTCATTCCTTCATTGTATGTTCACTGCATATATAGACCCAGTCGAAAAGTGGCATCCAATTTAAATCTACTCGTCCTGGATTGACTAGACTGCTGCTGACCAGTCGCCGCACAAAAGCGTTTTAAAAATTTCACGTGTATATGAGACTAGTCAGTCCTAAACAAAAGTTATTTGAATGGGACCACCATTTTTCGAATGGGTCTATGAAGACATTTTAGGGCCTGTGTACGCAGTCTAACTGTAAGTATAATCATTGACGTCATCCACGTACTTCTCGTGCATCGGGACTCGAATGCTTGTTTGAAAATGTTGCTATCAGCTCTTCTGCTGCAGCTTGTAGAGTCTGAATTGTATTTCCATCTTTTAATCAAGAACTCATGAGTTAAACATTCGCGATTTGTTTGATTTTCAGTGATTGACGTTACTATAATTGAATTCCAACCACTTATTAATGTATACATGAAGGGAGGTTGACCCTAGCTATCTTCGTTGTATTGTAATCCCTCGAGATGATTTGCATATCGACAACAATGCTGCTGGTCCTAGCATCGAGACTGTTTTGCATATCGACAACAGTTGCTGATGGCCCTAGCACTAGGGCTATCTTCATTGTATTGTAATCCCTCGAGTCTGTTTTACATAACGACAACAATGCTGTTGGTCCTAGCACTATATAGGGTTAACCTCTCTTCATGTAAACAGGCCCAAACTGTCCTTGTAGGTGTAATGTATGTATGGTAATTAGTGCGAGTTTGTTTACAAAGCCTAGTGGTAGCATGGCAATTGTGAGGATAGAGTTTCACTGTAAGTTAGCGTGTGTTGGCTTGAATCCAACAATTCTAGTAGAGGCTGAATTACCTGTGGTGATGTCATTGCATAACGGAAAAATGACCTCAATACATTGCTAGCTTTTTTGAGGTACGACAAACCAAATATAAGCTAAGGAGCAGTGGCCATAATTTTATACAACCATCATATCTAGTTTTATTAAAGATTAACTCATTTATGGAACCAGTTGTCTTTAAGTTTTAAAAGTATTTTAAAATATAATTAAGGAGTTTAGTAAAAAAAAAACCAGGGACATTGGACGTTTTTTACATGAGCCGCTGGCTCGGATGTAACGGGCAACCATATCCTACGTTTCGACAATAATAAATTGTATTGTATTGTACACATGTGACCTGCTTATGCCTTGAATCGCAGAGCTTAAATCAACTCTACAACTTGTCTACGTCCACGTTATGTGAATGAAAAAGAGTAAGGTTTTCTGAAAATGTGATTCATAAGGTTATAGGTTTAGTCGGAGTTAGCTCTAACTGAACGATCATGAGCTGATGGAAAATAATGTTTGATGTTGGCGTGATCATGATGTATCATATCCACAATAACGAGACATGGTGTGATGTATCATATCCACAATAACGAGACGGGGTGTGATGTATCATATCCACAATAACAAGACGGGGTGTGATGTATCATATCAACAATAACGAGACCGGGTGTGATGTATCATATCCACAATAACGAGACCGGGTGTGATGTATCATATCCACAATAACGAGACGGGGTGTGATGTATCATATCCACAATAACGAGACGGGGTGTGATGTATCATATCCACAATAACGAGACGGGGTGTGATGTATCATATCCACAATAACGAGACGGGGTGTGATGTATCATATCCACAATAACGAGACCGGGTGTGATGTATCATATCCACAATAACGAGACCGGGTGTGATGTATTATATCCACATTCAAAAACTCATGAATAATTAATAAAGCAAAAACAAAGGAAATCAATGACTGTGAAGACATTTTATACCTGATAAAATTTCATCCTAATTTACATAAACTTTTAGCTTGGATTTTCTCGGCCAAAATAAGTCGTATCGCCAAAATAACTTAAAAAGGTATCTTTACCCTCTTTACGTGTGAATGTTTTTGAAGTCGTTTAATAAACTTGCAGCAAATTTTGGGCCTTTATCAGTGAATTTCTAATTAGGATGAAACTTTATATAAAATTTCATCCTATTAAAAAATATTTTCTTTATGTCATTCCCTTGAGATGTGCGGCTTTCTTTCATTACATTCTTAAAGCGTTGTTGAAGCGATTTTACACTTGATAAAACACTGTTGTTCATGTTTTAAACCGTACATAACGAGACAGGGTGTGATGTATCATATCCATAAGAAGGTGTACTTGGTGGGCTTCTCGAAGGAATGGTTGAATTGACGGTCTTCTGATATGCTATCTGGTGCATTTTAGGAGTAAGATTACCTTGGTTTTACTCTCCTTTTTTCGTAGTTACAAAGGAGTTTTCTGGACTGCTTGGAGTGGGGTGAGGGAGGGAGGGAATCCAAGTGCATCTTGGGACATCCTCTAGTCAGCCCCTTCACCCGCATTCACCATATTTACCTAAGCGTTTAACATTTCTTTGTCAATTTTAGTGAAGTTGCACCTTTAGCTGATATGTATGGCTTGGAAGGACTCAAGGAGGTTATCATTTGTGAACTGAAGATTGGCTGGTGTCATTTATTTCACAAGGTACAGTAAACATAGAATTGATCATAACGCCATTCTATTAAGATTGTTCTTTTTTAACTCGTGGATGCGCGCAATCGCAGAACCTAGTTATTGGGATGGTTGAGGAAATCAGCACAATATTTTGCTTTAAGCGAATTTTTATTTGCATTCGACAGTAAAAATCTGTGGGACGCGTTAAAAAGTGAACAGGAAATGTATAAAATTCGTTTAAAGCAAAATATCAAAATTCGCCACCTTTCTGAAGACCATTTTATATTCTACGTTATCGTGTAAAGTTTCAGATAGATACGTTTTATTCAAATATGTGAAATTCATTGATGTGAACATAAATTCTCCAAACTTATGTTACAATAGCAATACTTAACAAATTCATACAGACAGTTTATCAGTGATCATTTTGGTACATGCATATATGCCCATGTACAACCCTTATTTACCCTGAAGGTATCCGCTAACCTTAAAACAGCACTCAATATAGCAAGGCATTCTCTTATTATATCAGCAACATGTATTTTTTAACGACAAATCTTCTCAAAAACACTGGGTATGCCAGCAGAGAGGAGAAAATACCACAAATCATTACATCCGTCCACATGCATCCAGCTATAAATGTCCTGACGCGATATCCATTGCGTGCGTTACGTTGGCGTTTCAGTTTGTGTGTAATTATATTAACAACAGCCTTTAATATATTATTTTTTATTCGTTTTCTCTGATTGCCTCACGACCCACAATTATGCAGAGGGTCTTTTATTGTTTTAACCTACAACATATATTTACTTATTTAGTTATTTATTTATTCCAAGATACAGTAAAGGATTATTGTTGTTACCCTTGTATCCACGAGTTATCCATTAGAAGCCTTATATGTTTTATTTTGGTTGGCATACATAAGTGAAGCGGTAATTCCAACTCTGCAAGCGACATGTAGTATGCGTTGTGATACGAAGTGCTAGTTAAAATCGCAAATCGTCTAGGTATGCGTCGGTTCAGCTTGGAAGGGAAGGGACGGGGGGGGGGGGGGGGGGGGGCAACACGGATCATCATTTTGCACTTTTAAAATTAGCTACCTACTCGAACCTTATCTTTTAAATGTTCACAATATTGAACACAAAAAAGCACTTACGCGCCTTAGAATAAGTAATCACTGCCTTGAAATTGAGAAAGGGAGGCATGAAAAGCCACATCGGAAAGTCGAGGACAGAATCTGTCCCAAAAGTAAAAGGGAGACTGATGATGAAAGACACTTCTTAACTAAATGTCCAACTTACGACTCTGATGCAGTATAATCAGTATCATCAATGATCAACGAAAGTACAACTCGACAACACTGAATAACAACACCCTCTTTAACATTACAATGAATCCACCGCTTGCACTCCAAAAGCAAGTTGCAAAATATGTACACGTGTGTTAAAGTACGCAACGAATCATAGTGTTGGTCCCCAAATACTATTCCTACTTCCGGTAATTAGACTCCATTTTACATTATTTGTTATTAGCGTACTTGAGCCTACAGTTATCTTTTTACAGATTCACTCTAAAACATCCTGCAAGAACAATGTACAACATTTTATACGGTGCTAATAAATATGTCCAAATATGTCTATGTCTATTGCAGGAAACTCGACTCATAAAATATTTGATGCAAATTGACATATACTGAAAAATACCACATCTGGGATATAAAATATGTCCATTGTTTCTACTGTACACGTGTTTTGTTGTTAATCAATGTTATGGAAGAAAAATGAAAATTAGTAAAACTATTGATGCAGCTTTTGAGGGGCTGATGTCCCAGTACAATTTGTGCCAATCCCATGACACTTTTAAAGCCCCGCACTCACCCTATGTGCCTTGCCGTTTTGTTGCAGTCGAAAATTAGCACACGTGGAGCAAGACTTGATAATCAACCAATCAGAGCATATATCAAACAGTAGCTCGATTTTCAAAACAAATCAAACGGCCACAAACCGTCTAGGTGATTGTTGACCTTTAAAGTGCCACTACGATCAAATTTTGACGTATCAACGTTTTTGCATATTCATAAAGTAGAGTTGCTATATTATTACCAGTTCAAACCGTTTATCGATACGACGACGGGAAGTCTTATTTTTTAAACTCCCAGTATTGAATCTAAACGTCCGCCATTACTGAAGGCCGTTCCCTTTATTCAGCGGAAGTGACGTCATACGCGCAACGCGACAACGAGTGTGGCTACTTTTTATGGACACTTTCTTCTTGTGTACGAGAAGACGTTTTTAGTATAAATATCACTCCAATGCGCCGTGTTGTGCAGGCGAGCGTTGAGCGTATGACATCACTTCCGCTGAATAATGAACGACGAATAATTTTTCTCTGCATTTCCCCCCAGCCCTGTACGGTGTGTAGTGGTGGCGTACCAGAATGCTTGGATGTTTCTGACATGTTCCACTTCACTGAATTAAAGAAAACTTGCGTCAGGTATCGTGTAATTTAGTAATTTGTAATAGCTTAAAAAAGAAAGACTTCAAAGGATATGATGGTCGTGCTTACCTCTTACCGCTAGTAAACCACTCCTTCATTCACATTCTTACCCGTGCAATAATGCATGTTGTCTTTTATCCCATTTAACTCGTAGGTGGATTGCAAAGTACTTTGATCGCGTTCTTGGCACCAAGAGTTTTGCAGTTCTAAGGAAGGAACTACAGGAAGAAGTTCTCGTAGAAATTCAGAGTGGCGTGGTAGGTGTTTTTTGGGTAGTCTTACTATTGTCCAAATGTTGGCCTCATTTGATTTGAGTGCGGAGAAGCTGCGATGGCTCGAATGTGAACGAGTCTTGGAATACCAGATGTACCTTGGTTATTCTCTGAATGCCTGGTCTTGGTCTTTCGTGGTTATGACAGACAAACTCCTTTTGTCTGTATTATAAAGCCAACACTAAGAAGCACTATAATTTGCCAAATATATAATTAGGGCCTTAGAATATTGTCTGGTTTGCAATGTTTCGTGCTATGATCCTGGTCATGATCCAGTACACTCTGCTCCAGACCGGACGCACACAACCGGATACGATCAGCCGACCCGTAAACGGCAGCGTTTGAACTCAATGTGACATGCGTAAAATGTAAACCAATCATAAACCGTTTTCGTCCACTGCTGTGGACGGCGGCTGTCGGTTGCGTGCAGAGGTTCCTTTCTCTCTCTTCGGTCTAGCAGGGTAGTCAATCGAACGCGCCCCAAGTCGGGTGAAATGGCATACGCCTATTTAAAAATAAAGTTGTCTTTTAAAACGCTCGAAGGGCAATTCGCAAAAGAAGATTTCGAGGAGAAAATTATAACTGAATCAATCAGTGCATTGCCGTAAGTGTGGTGTGTTTGAACAAAATGCAAATTTACGAAATGTAAAGCTCCAGCAACTCCTTTGGGTCTTGGTAAAGGCGAATCTTTGTTTACGTTTTTTTTCATTAGCATACATCAAACATCAAGCGACGTACACACAAACAGACATAATCCGAAAATCTGAGAGTGATATGATAAATATATTTTGAGGAATGAGCGTTTAAATATTCCAAAATTTACATGTATGGCTGTCAGCAACTCTTGCCCCCAGCCCATTTTACCGTTTTGAAAAGGACAATTTCTCCGTAAATGTTTAACATATCAGTCTCAATTTTTTGGTGATTACTCAGTTTAAAATTCTCTTTCAATGATGTAGTCTGTTTGTTTGTAGCTTGAAGTTTAATTTATGCTAATGAGGCAAAAATGTAAACAATGACGTCAGCAAGGATTGGCCTATTACATATCGCGCCTGCACCGCGGCAAAATATTACACTCCGCTGGCCGAAAGAACGAAGGCTCTGGAATTCAAATACAAGTTTCCGAGGTCTTAAACGTTTTAATAAATAATTTTATAACTTAGTAAACTCACAGTGGATTACAAATTAAGAAACATTCAACCTGTGAAAGTCTTAGGCTTAGCTTTTATGTAGTTTTCTTGTTTTTCGCGAAACGGTTCACGTAAATAGGCAATACGTACTAAAATTAGAAACAGGGGTGATTGCCTCTGTTTTCTTTTAGTTTCGGCGGGAAACTGGGAAGACGCGCGCGCGACCGGTTCATCAAAAGCGCATGCGCGTGACGTTTTGCCGCGGTGTATCGCCATGGATCGTCTTTTTACGATCCATGGTATCGCGCCTCGCGCTTTTAAAAAGTCTTGAGGTAGCTGTGTACATCATGCCCACCACGACTTGGTGATATTTCGTTCTGCTCATTTCTAACAATGGTATTGTTTTTGTTTAGGCTGCCTTGACTGCGGTTGAGATGTTGAAGCGCAGTGACCGTCTAACTTTCAGTACGCCTCACATTAAATGGGCCGATCCCATCCACTCCCTTACTTCCAAACTCATAGATTATTGTTTGCACTTCATCGCTGTGAACTTTCCGGTTATCGTAGAGGACCCTGTATTCTTTGACATGATGAAGGTTAGAGGACTGAAAGCTATTGCGACGCATTGCTCTTGTCATTTACCCACACTAATCTACTCTTACTCAGAGACAGTTCGTTACCCCGTTAGTATCTTTGCATCCGGAAGCTTAATAGGTGACTTTCTTCTTCCAATAAATGTTATGATATTACATGTAAAGTCTCATGAATTTCTTAAACCCTGATATAATAGATGGACGTGATTAATCAGTGCATTGCAATTTAAAATGATACCTCTGCCTTGATCTTTGCCCTACTATATGTTTATAAATATGTTTTGTATTCGTGTTCTCTTTCTTAATTTACTGAATTTCTGACCTAAAAAATAGTCAGATGCAAATTTAAAAATCATAAAACATAGACATTTTATAAGCAGAAGTTAATACAAACTGTTGAATGATATGTCTATTCCTCGGTTTGGTATTCAGGACCCGGTTGTTCGAAGCAAGGATAAGTGCTACACCGGGGTTAATTCGCTAATGCGAGGTTAAACTGTACAGACTACAATTACAGATTTAGCGCTATCCTAGGGATAAATCAGTTTACCCTGGCTTCGAACAACCGGGCCTAGAAGTTTATTCAGAAATTCCTTTTTTGACTCTTTAGGGTGTTGGTTGGTCTGCACCATTGTTAGACAAGATTTTTGCAACTGTGGCAAGCAATTTAAACATCAAGAATTGCTGTGAGCAGTACGAAGTGGTCACGCGTTTGCGCTGCTTTCTGGATGAGGACTTTCCCGAGGTTTGTAAATTTGAAAGCTAATGCTCTTAAAAGTTATTGGTTATGTGAAGTGACTTTATGATTTATTCATGTGCTTTTAAGAAATATGCAATGCCAGTCAGATGTTAGTTTCCAGTTCATTAAAGGAACTCCGACTGTTGGAATAAATTGCCGTGAAATTGTTGGCAATATAGTAGAAATTGAACATATGTTGAAAAAAATGGAAAATATTTGTTTTAATTGACCTATATCATTATGACGTCAAATCAAAACAATCTATTGTTTAAACGCTAAGGATCACGGTCGTGGGAGGGGGACAAAACAGCAACAACACAAAGGAAATAGCTATCAAATGCATTTTGTATAACGTAGAATAGCGGTAACAGCCACCAAATACGGTAAATATTGTGGGATAAACATTGATACAGCTGATATCTGGAAACCAGACAATTGTGTATACATATTAAATAATGTTAATGATACTGATAATAATAATGTTGTAATCATATGTTAAATTAAGTAACTAATATACAAAGGCAAGTAAAAATCTAAAAATGCTAGTAAAAATCTAGAATATAATTCCTAACATTTGATCTATTTATTAATATATACAACTACCGGTATGCTAGCCTGCGAAAGCAACCGCCTATTGCGTGCTCACCCAACGGGCCCACCCAAACAAGGGAAGCCTGCTGGGTGAGCACACAAGAAGCGGCCACCCTGCTTGTTATTGTTATTGTTATTTTTTTTGTTTTCGTGTAGATTGATTCGTGTTAACCGTGAAACTATGTGCAACTTTGTTTTTCAGGAGAGTTGCCAGTTCATCGAGAGTTGCCAGTTCATCGAGAGGTTGCATAACAGGTGTCAGAACTTTATTGTGTGTAATCTGCTTCGAGTATCGCACACTGATGGGTGGAAACACCTCAGCCCTAGCACTCAAACTGAAGTACGCAAATCTAAAGGTGAGTTACAGCAGAGATCTCACTCATTCGTATAATAGGCGTTTTGCAGGAAACAGTCACGTGCTGGTATATCACTTCAATAACCAATGAATTGCACTCGTGATCCCACCGGAAAGGCTTATCTGGAGGGCAAACAAAATGCTATTTTAGAAAAATGGACAATCGATTGGAGGTGGAAAACAGCATTTACAAACAGGTTTTGCTAATAACACGACCGATCTCGTACAAGTGCCTTTAAAGTGCATATGAAGCGAAAATTAAGTTGATCTAATGTTAAAATGCTTTCGAAATGAAGAATAATAACATTCTCCGTTAATTTGTTAACATCTCATCTCGTTTCAGAGATATTCAGGTTTTTGTAATATGCAAATGAGATGGCCATGGAAACTCTCATGGCCACACGCACCTTTCACCTTGAACATAAAATTCCAATTTCTTTCCTTGTTACACAAAATAAGTTGCTTAAACTACTCACATACAATGCCTACATTGTTCCAAATCTTATTTTGGACCCACACACAAAAAAATGTCTTTGACAAAGGAGAAATTAGGGAAGATTGTGTTATTTGTAGTGGAAGCCTGGAGCCAGAGTGTTTCCATGGCAACATCATAATTTGCAAAATGATGTGTATTTTCCATAGTACCACATACATTGTATGTGCAAAGTTGCAATAGTTTTTATCCAATATTTGTAGAGATATTCTTCATTTGTAATTTATCTCCAAGGCTGTGCAAACAATATGACGTCATAGATGATCTCATTTGCATATTACGAAAACCTGAATATCTCTGAAACGAGATGAGATGTTGACAAACGGAAAATGTCATTATTCCTCATTTCGAATTAAAACATTTTAACATTAGCTCAACTTAATTTTCGCTTCATATGCACTTTAAATAAATGACGTCAGATGTTTTGCCCTCCAGTACAACCACGTGATCGTATCCTGCCAAAGGCCCATTAACACAAGGCGATTCTTCTCCTGTCTGGGAAAGAGTTTTTTTTTGCTTGAAACCATTTCAAACAAGAGACTGCCGGTGCTGCCAATCAAACTCGGGCCGACAGAGCTCGGGCTTTTGTGGCCCCGGACATTTTGGATCAATCACGGTTTCTGGGTACCCCTCCCCCACCCCTCCCCCACACTTCACCCTAACCTTTAATAGTTAACCATTAAGAGAACGATGCACATCCAAGGGAGGGGTGGGTGGGTAGTTTCCCAGAAACCGGGATTGAACCGACATTTTAGCGCATGCGGGAACCTAACCTGAGTATCAGGCTTTCAAAAAGAGAAAAGAACGAGAGCCTGACACAGAGTCTTGGAGAAAGGCTTTCCGCCCCCAAAGATTACATTATCGAGGCATCACTTTTTAACCAATGAAATTTATTTCCGGTTTTCGGAGAAGACATAACTGTTATTACAGATCGAGCTCAGGAATTAGTTTTGAAATGTCGGCTGGATTTTACATCAATCTTTTTCGATCTCTGTGAAAAAAATGTGAGACATAAGTATGGTACTTTTATTTCATCCGTTTCTTTGTTTTGTGCTACGACTAACACAGAGTTCTGCTGCTCCTTCAAGGGTAATAACTGCTGTAATTCTCTCGCTTGAAGCTTTTGAGTTAAATTATGTTGACGTAGGAATTGTTTTGTCAAAGTGGTTCTGCTTACAAGGAATCATTGCAAAATTTCGCAGCATTCAAGCGCCACAGCGTTGATACAAGCCTAGAAACTTGCTGTGTTCTTATCAGCTCCTGTAGACTGACGGCTACAATGACGGTAAAGATGTTTGTTTCTCCTGTTGTTCGGTTTTGAGAACTGTGAGAAGATCTTGGGATAAACTGGTATAAAATTAAACTTGTCCGTATCCCGCCAGCTACACTCCAATGATGTCCTTTCTTTCGTGAAGCAAGCCTTCGAGACCAAGATTTTGTGCTGGCTAAAGACTAATATTTGGGAAGAACTGTAAAGCGTCTTCCAATGTTTGTATGAAATCCATTTCATTCGTAATACCATAGAGGACAAATTAATCCCTAATTTCAACTTGAAATTTCACGCGTAATTTGTAATTTCACATGTGAAATGTTCTGCCCCTATCAGGGTTCCACCACGCAGAATTCCTTTCCACCGGAGAGGAGAAATATAGATCGAAGTGGAGAAGATGCTGTCTAATGGTGTGATAGAAGAGTCAAGTTCACCTTGGAGTTCTCCAATAGTTTTAGTAGCCAAGAAAGATGGCACCACAAGGTTCTGTATATATTATCGCAAATTCAACGAGATTACGAAAAGGGACGTTTATCCCTTAGCGCGTTGTGACGAAATCTTAGGTGCACTGGCTGGCTTTACCTAATTCTTCCACTTAGACTTGGTGAAGGATTACTGGCAGATAAGCGTAACAGAGGAAGATCGTGACAAGACCGTTTTTAACTCGTGGATGCATGCATGTACAGGAACGAGTTATTGGGGTTAGGTGGATTATGTAGCTTTCCGAAGATGTATGTTAAACTGTAGATATACTCGTACGATGTTCGGAAAATGAAAACTCCTGGCGCGCATGTGCATGTTCATTGACAGGTGGGTCCTATCAATCACTTAGTGGTGATGATTTTAAGAACATGCACATATCTCCCTCATTCCTAATGTCAGGCGGCTCAAACTTTGATAGACATGGTATTGGGTCCCCGTAAATGACTTAGTGGCGATGTCGTAACGATGACGTCATCAGTCACGTGATTTTTAGTACATACCCGTATCTCCCTCATTTCTAATGGCAGGCGGCTCAAATTCGAATGATGTATGTTAGATCAAGGTATACTCGGAACTCCTGGTGAGCATGCATGTGTAGAACTGTTGACGAATTATTTAGATGGTTCACAAAATAATGAGCTTTTGGGATAATAAACCTACATGTATTGGAATTTAGTACAATCAATGCTTACAGAAGAGCTTTTGGCCTCAACATCGATATCGCTCCCGTTCACTGGGGAATGAAAACTCGTACACTGAGTTAAGCGAAGGACGAATTGACGGCCGTCTTTGGTCACTGTGACTGTCCAAGCTGTAGATATGCCGCTTTCTAAGGTAAACATTCCGAAATGACATAATTTACTGCTGTGAAGTTTCTCTGCTGTCTCTGTTTCTATCTTGCTACACTAATTCAAACCATTTGACATATTTTCGGATTCCATCTACTATTTGCTGCTGTAAAAGCTTTGCCGCTGAGCTGAACGCTGATCCGTTGACCAAATTGAAATGTTGCTAGTGGCCAGCTGGGCCATCTAATTTACTACAATAGCGCCAATTCAAATCGCTTGACATTATAGAAATTATGATTGTGATTTTGAAAATAAGATTCCGGTTATTTTCGGAGAAAACGTACGCTTTTCCAGGCCAACATGTATTCGCAACTTGTATCCCCATTTGGTTATCTAGCTAGATGGCCGGTGCATAAGTATAATTATTTCAAGTAGTTCTACTACAACTACAGACTTCATGTTGCATATGTAAGAACTAGAATGGGGCTTGATTTCATTTGTGAATTCATTTCGATTGATTTTTCCATCTCACTTGAAATTCAGTTTATATAGTTCGTTTCGACTCAGAATGGCCACTATCAATTTAGACGGATGCCGTTTGGCTTGACCAACGCAGCAACAACTTTCCAAAGGGCCATGATTCCATCTTGGAAAGAATGCCTGGTCTACCTCGATGACATGCTTGTCTTTGCAAGAAGTTTAGAACAGCATAACCGGGCTGAAATTAGAGGCTGTGTTACACCGTCTTAGCAACGCTGGGTTGAAACTTAACCCAAAGGAATGCCAGTTACTGAACGAAGAAACGACGTTGCTGGGGCACATAGTATCAAAGGAAGGTATCACCACGGATTCTGAAAAGGTCAAAGTGCTGAAATAATGGCCAGTTCCTTGTAGTAACTGAATTACGTTCGGTCCAACGCTGCAACAACAACAACACATTTATTTCGTACTAGAATTAATAATAATTACAGGTTAACTGGAAGAAGGTGCTCTGGGTACTACAGACAATTCATTGAGAATTATGCTGAGATAACTAAACCACTGTACAGCTTAGAACGGAAGAATACCCTCTTCAAATGGTTGGATGAATGTCAGGCCACATTTCGCAAGCTGAAGATTAAATTGGTCGCAACGCCGGTCCTTGCTTACCCATATTTTAACGAACCATTTATTCGGCTTAGACACAGACGCTAGTGATGTCAGTATAGGAGTCGTGCTGTACCAAGTCCAGGGTGGAAAGGGGAAAGTATTAGCTTACGCAGCCGAGGCCTTCAGTAAGCCTGAGCGTAATTAAAGCATTACCAGGAAAGAGCTCTTAGGGATGGTCTGGGCGATGGATCACTTCGAACTGTATCTGCTGGGATGTACGTTAACTTTCCGCACAGATAGATCATCATGCACTTGTGTGGCTGCACATATTCAGTAACCCCATGGGGCAAGTTAGATGGTTAGAAAGACTAGCTGAGTTCGAATTCGTTGTAGATTAGAGACCGATCCGGTAGATAGTTGTACAGACGAAGAAACAAGTCATACCGGAACTGGTAAATGGGCTCCAGTTGGGACAATATCTGAGGTAGCAGATGAGAGGTCAGATCCTTGGGGCAGAGAAAATGTATGTCTTTTTCAGCGAGAAGATCCTGCTATTGGTCAGGCATTCGTGTGGTTGTTGCCTGAGACGACATTGCGACACCCTGGGACGACATTGCGACGACATTGCGACACCCTGGGACGACATTGCGCGAACGTCAATGGCGAGAAACCTGTTCGCTACGCCCACGGAAACGAGGCAACGTCAATAAACGAAGACTCCACTCGTCCACGATCCTCGTCCGTGTTTTTAAACGATGATTTCTGAGTAGGAGCCTAGGTGCTAGCTAGATGTTGCGCTGAAAATCGTTCCGTGTAACATACTCGTTGCCGCATCAATGTTACGCTAAAGGTTGTCTCGTGTAACATGCATTAAAATCGTCGTTAAAAGTCGTCTCGTATTCTTATTAAGGGTATTATTAAGGGTCTTATTAAGGGTCTTAAAATAACTGAGTGGAAGTTGCTGCTTTGGTGAAACATCTCGTTCTCAAACTGTAAATGTAAACCCCTCATTGGGCTCAAGCTTACTGCACGGTAGCATTAAACCCTTAGAAGTCTAGAAACACATACCTTGATGTTGTCCTGGCGGTCTTTGTAAAAATGTGAAGAGAAACGTTTTACAGTTCAGGGCCCGATTGTTCAAAGCAAGGGCAACTTTATCCCTAGGATAGCACTAAATCTGTAACTGTAATCTGTACAGTTTACCCGGGTTAGCGATCTAACCCCCAAACAACCGGGCCCAGAACAATCTAAAGGCTTATTGCGATTTTTATCAACTGTTATGACGCGAGACAATCACTTCAGTAGCGCGCGAGTCACGTCACACGGAGTGTTCGATCGAACATTCGACAGAATGGATCAGTTTTTAGTTTTTACACAGGCTAACCATTCTCATATTTCGTGTATTTACTCGCTGTATTGAAATCAAGTATCGTTTTGACTTGATTCTGCTGTTTTGTTTCTTCAGTAAGGTTGTTTACGCGCGCGTGCGAGCTCACATTACAACTTGGGCTTCCTGTGGCACACAATTTTTATGAGCCACAGGAAGCCCAAGCTGTAATGTAGCGCGCGTAAGCAACAAGTCATTTCAACACAGTAAGTAAATACACAACATGTGAGGATGGTTAGCCTGTGGTTTTTATGGAGAAATATATAACCCTTATATTTGTGATTATAAAATAGTTTCGATAGTACGCGCGCTCTGATTGGCTGTAAGTCTATTTTGGGTTTCTCCAAGTCATTGTCATACGATTATCTTCTCAAATACGCCGACACAGGAACCTTGGCTGAACGTAGGAACCATCGATCTCTAATTCTATTTTTTAATTGCATGAACGATCGGGGTCCAGCTTATATAAATTACTTTTTCAAGCTTAAAATGGTAAGCTACAACTTGCGCGGAAATGGTACCAGACTAGAACAGCCTCGTTTTAATTTGGAATGGCTTCATAAATCGTTTTCATATATAGCAAGTGTTCTGTGGAACAAACTACCTACTAAAATAAGGGAATGCAAAGAAATTATATCTTTTAAAAGCGCTTTACGATCACATATGTTATCGTCATAAATAATTACCTCGAAATTTCTAATATAAATTTATTATAATGAGTATATATGCATAGTTTAATATACATTTTTAATATTGTAATATTTCAAGACTTCGAAATATTTTAAGACTTTTTAATACTCTTAGACATCAAGTGTGTGTATCTAAACTTTTTTAAATTATAAGTTTGTATGTATTTTTATTTGCCTATCTTTTGTTGTATAAGCTCCTAGGCGACACGTGGTTAAATAAAGTATTGTATTGTATTGTATTAGTCGGGTTTCTATAACTCTATAGAAACATAGACAGTTGAGCGCGCGCTTGAGCTAGTTGTGAGAATTTACATTTTGGTTATCAAATTAAGCGAGTGTTTCCGTGCTTTTATTCGTTTATTTTATAAAGGAAATAGAAAACATTTTCCCCTTGTTTCTATAGAGTTATAGAAACACTTCGGACTCGTGTTCCCACTGCCATTTCTCGTTCTCCCAAACTCCCACTCGTGTTTCTATAACTCTAAAGAAACACGGGAAATGTTTTCTATTTCTTAATTAGTAAATATATAGATAGTCCTGCCATACGTAAATTATATATCTACCCTCTTTCTTTCTTTATACATTATTTTTTTTATTTTCTGAAAACAACCTTAGTCATTTTATTAATACTATTGTAAATAGCATATTAGGTTCCCTAAATCATTCATTGAATTACCCTGGGTGCCAGTGGTTCTACTGCCCTCTCTAAGCCAAGCTTTGGCTAGAACCTCTGGCACCCAGGGATCATTGACACCATCACCATTTAAATTCAACGTAGACAGCGACCAACTCGAAAGCATATGCTACTTTGGTCACTGTGCACATATTCTGCAGTTTTTCTTTAGTTATACATCCTTTTTGCTTTTTTAATAACATATTTAATATATGTAATATGCACACTAAATGTAATGTAACATAAACAGTGCGAAGGGAGGGAGGGAGGAAAGCTGGAGAATCCGGAGAAAAACCCTCGGAGCAGGGAAGAGATACCAACAAACTCAACTCACATATGGCGCCGCGTCCGGGATTCGAACCTGGGCCACAGAGGTGAGAGGCGAAGTTCTTAACCACTGCGCCACCCCGGCTCCCCGATAACAATATATCCTCTGATCGATTTGAGACGTTACGCTCTAATAACTCAAGGGCACCATTTCTAATACGTTTCGCATCAATCAATAATCTGTTAACTATATATATATATATTATACACATTACAAGACAAAAACTATAGATAATAAATAGTATGTATGAAGATAAGTTTCAGACAAGTAGATCTTCTGGTAAAGATGCAGGTAATAGTGGTGAGCAAGGAAAAAGCGAACAGAAAGTTGCTGCATTGTAAGTTAACGTCTAGCAGAGATTTATAAAACATGTATATATGGAGGGTGATCAGTTAATAAAACTCCAGAGAGCTTGTACAAATACTGATCGCCCAGGGCGGCAATGTTACGTTTGTTGAGTACATTAAAGAAATTGTCAGCAATAGATTGGACGGCAGCAGAGTCATTCCATTTCATTGAAAACACATGCTTCGAGTTTGGCCTGGAATGCCTTTAATGAAGGTGCTTGGGTAATGGTGTTATCAAGAGAGTTCCAGAAGACTGACAGAGAGTTCCAGAAAGCCGTATTAACGAACTACTAAGCTTTTAAACAAGGTATTTTTCATGTCAGTGGGAGCACTAGAAAACGAGATGTCGAATACAATAATGTTTTTTTCAAGCGCAAGCGGCAGCTTGTTGTTTATGAAGGAGATCTAAACAGAAGTAACACTTGTGCAAACTAAAGATCTTCAAAGATCAATTCACATATGAATTCTAGTGAACGCTTCGAATTAAACTGACTAACCTCTTTGATACATGCTAGATCGGCTCGTAAACATACAGATTGGCCGCGGTTTCGCCCGTGTGTTTTCACCGTTACTTTCAGACGGTACTATACTTCTGTTCAACTCATAAGCGTGAATAAACACATCTGTAATGGTGATTTCAAACTCACTATGAGGTTTACTAAATAGATTGTGTAGGGATTATTAAAGTCAACCTCAGTTTTCCATCCTTTGTCTCGGTGTGAACCGTACTGGTCTGGCTGAAGCCATTTCTGTCCTCGCACCGGGCCGCTGAGGCATGATATTTTCAGACGATATTTACTATTCCTACCCTGTGTAGGGAACTTTTTCTCCCAGCTGACTTTGTTCGAAAAATTTGAATTTCCCGCACAAGTGATTTTCGTTCGAAGAGAAGTTCCCCATATCGTACGTCATACATACCAAGGAAAACAATCACACCTCCAACAAAAAATGTCCCATTTCCACTATTACGTCAACTGACTACAACTAGCAGAATCCTTTTCGAATTATTTTCCTTATTCAGATTTGTTAGCTCCTGAGAATACTAAGACAATGGTCTAAATTAGAAGAACAAAAGAATCAGCGCAAAGCATTCTGGTAGTTGTAGTCAATTGACGTCATAGTACAACGGCATATAGGCCAATCTTTGTTTACGTTTTTTCCTCATTAGTATACATCAAACTACAAGCGACGCACAAACAAACAAACATAGTCCATATATCGAAAAAGATTGGCACACTTGATAATCACCGAAAATTTGGGAGTGATATGATCATTATATTTTGAGGAATGAGCGTTTAAAACTCTCAAAATTTACAAAGAACGTATGGCTGTCAGCAACTCTTGCCCCCAGCCCATTTTACAGTTTTGAAAAGTCAATTTCTCCGTAATTATTTAACATCAATCTCAAATTTTCGGTTATTACTAATTACTACTGCGAATGGAGCAAAAATGTAAACAATGACGTCAGCAAGGATTGACCTATTAGGAGCTGTTACTCCAGCTTTTCAGTGTCGGGGCCGGGATAGCATGGCAAAACTAATTTTCCCCATATCTGACGTCACAAATTACAAGACCTGAGCCGTTTGTACATAACGGAGGTTATGAGGTTTCCAGATTTTCTTATCTACGATGCATAACAATAAATTGAATTATTATCTAAGGCGCTTCATATATAGCTTGATTCGTAGAGCTAAAGTTGATTTTTGACTACAGTTCTCCTTTACGGGGGGATTACAGTTGAATTTATATGAAAAGGATGAGAATCAAGGAAGGAAACAAGGAAATGAATACTCACCAAATTTCTTGGATATCCACTCGAGAGCACATTAGCAGTCAAATTTGGTGCCCATATGTTAAATGTTAACTTAAAAAGTACTAGATAATAAATGAGCGGACGATCTTTATGGGATTTACAAGCTCGAGCTGAAAGCGAGCGATTTTTTATCGCACTTCTCACTGAAACGTCTAGATGTAGAGTCATATTTTCAGTTATTTTGGCAATACGACTTATTTTGGGTCAGAGTTTATGTAAATCAGGCGAAATCTCTGGAATTAATTCCCTTTGTTTTTGCTCTTGAATTATTAATGAGGTTGATAATTCTTCATAAAATCATCATTTTCCCCTATTTCTTAAAAAAAGATTTATATTTTACTTTTTTGACTCATTACAGGAGCATTGTTTGTAGAGATGGGAGCAGCAGCACAAGGACGTGAACACAAAGGTGCCGCATCGAGGGAACGCCGGCCTCTTACTACGCGTAGCGCCCCTCCGAAAAGGCCTTCGAGCACCCGTGCGAAAGAAAAAACTCGAATGCACGGTCCTCGTGTAACTGGTATCGGGCTATCAACCCGACAACGATCTGCTGGCTCTACCCGTGAACGAGCTTCATTTGCTCCTAGACAGGGTCCAAATAATATGAGGTCTGGAGGACGAAATCCAGTGGCCGCTCAGAGCCATCCTGGTGACAAAGGAACTGAGGTGCATTCAAGACCACGTCAAGCGGAAAATGTTCCCAGACAGGAACCAACTAACAGAAGTAATGCGAATCGCAGACGGCTCAAACCAATATCGTCTGAGTCTGGCTCAGATGGAGCTCAAACAGAAGTAAATAGAGGACTGATGAGTAGAAATTGCACAGCGGATGTTGAAAGTAAAGAAACAGAAACGAGTAAAGAACTGGGAGCTGCGACTCTCGAAACAACGACGGCGATAGGAGAAAGAAAAGCAACTGTCGTGCTCGACAAGACAGCTAAAGAACTGACTGTAGAAGCCATCACAGGGGCAGTTGAAGATCTAGAGGCTGCCTCAGAACAAAGTGACGATTTTAGTGCTGATTAAATAGAAGAAAAAGGTGAAAAAGTAACAGAATAACGGATTGTGGTACAGCCAACTGTAACCACCTCGAACGATAGAACAGTTTAAAATAGCAACACGAAAACAAACAAACACTTCCACAACAACCACGGTTACAAAATTTGTAAATCGGATAAAGCACGGACACAAATTTTGTATCTGACTTATCAAACGTCTAGATGTCATGCCATAATAAGCATGAGAAGTTGATGTTGTAGGGCAACCCGATCATCATCTAGTAACGATGTATACACTATCATATCAAAGAAATGCAAAACTGCTATATATCCGTGCTCCTTTATTATTAGAACATGCAGAATTTGGAACGTACTTTCTGAAAACTTAAGACATAGAACAGTTACTCTGAACTCTTGTAGAAAATTATTGTTGGAAAGTTACTACTGCGCTTTGAATAATGTATACGACCAAGACGACCCATGCCGGACGTGGAAGTCTATCTGCCCTAAGTGTAATGCTGTCCGCTGTCTAGTATAGTCCATGCCCCATCTTGTTGTTTTTAGTTGCTTATCGTATGATTTATTCCTATAAATAACTTGATAACTTGTATACGTGGTTTTTTGTGTGTTTCTTAATTCAATAACCAAGAGTTTTGTAAGTATTTGTCAGCCCCGGACTTCTCTGAAATATTCAAACGAACTCCCAACTTTTAGCCTTCAAATGTAAAAAAAACTAAATATGTAATTGAATAAAATCATTCATAATTTCATTTACTAAAAGGGCTTTTACCTAGTTATATATATTTTTTTACCTTTCAGTATATGTAGCCAGCAGTTAGACTCCCACGTTTTAGTGGCCGGGTATTCTAAAGTTGCGCCTTCATGGCGAACATTGCATGTCTTCGGAAAGGTTCAGGTTTTAGAAGTCAGTTAAAAAACTCGCATATCGTGTTTTATCATGTGATATAAACTCTCGAGCTGCGCCCTCGAGTTTACCAAACTCATTAATAATTCATGAAGGAAAAACAAAAGAAATCACTGAGTGATTAGTGATCTGTAAATCTGATACAGATTTCGTCCTGATTTGTAAAAACGTTTGCTTCGATTTTCTCGGCCAAAATACGTCGTATCGCCAAAATAACTGAAAAAAACATGACTCTATACACCTAGACGTTTGATAAGCCACATACATAATTCGTGTCCGTGCTTTATCAGGTTCAGCTCAAGTTTGTAAATCCGATAAAGCAAAGTGTAATGTCCTTACTTTCAGGTACTCATTCTATGTATGGTTGCCAGCACTAGTGCTCCATCGTTAGCAACATTTAACAGTGCTATTGACCCTGCAGTACAGACCATGTTAACGCCACCGTATTTAATGCGTTTATAAGTTATTTATGTATCTAGTTGCACTCTATTTAGTGCACTTGTACATTGATACATTATCATTGTAATTAGCTTGTTACCGATTATTGTTCTTACCCTTTTATGCACACTCTGGTGTTAGTGTATTATTAGTATACTAGAATGAAGTAAATATCTAAGATCTATAAGATCATATTGGGAGCGGTAGACTCTAAATAATGTGATTTGTTATGCTGGTAAGATGCGTTCTCTCTGAATTGCTGGTTTGCAACCAATAACTAATCCCCAGAGATTCAAACGACAAATCCGTGGCGGCCATGTTGGATGACACAACAAGAGAAGCTGACGAGGCATGTATTGTTATCGTCATCTAACCAGGGACGGCAAAGCGAAATTTCAAGTCGGGGGGAGTGGCTAAAAAATTGTCATTGAGCCGGTATGACCAAACTTAAACTGACTGAGAAGTAACTAGGCAAAATATTACTTTGCCGGTACCCCCCCCCCCCCCCCCCCCCTAACATAGCGGCGATAACGTAACGTGCAAATGAAGAATTCAGAGATTTGTATAAAAATGGATACAATCACGTGGATGTACGGGATGGCTAAACAATATTATTAGCAAAACCTGTTTGTAAATGCAGGTTTCCACTTCCATCAGTATTCTTCTAAAACTACATTTTTGAAGATTGTTTGCCCTCCAGTAAAAAGCCTTTCCAATTCATTGGTTATTGAAGTGATATATCAGCACGTGACTGTTCCCTGCAAAAGGCCTGTTACAATGGCACTGGTAGCTCTGCTTCACTGTTACCAATATTGAAACAGAACTCCCGCCCTCCCCGTAATACATTTATCTCCCCTGCTTAAGACTTGTCAGTTGAGCCAGAATCACAGGTGGAGCTTTTCATTTCCGTGTGTACATTTATGTGCCGTAGATTTTCTTGTAGGATTACAGGGGCTGTGTCACGCTAAAGAGGCTGGAATCCACTGAAGTCGTGGGCTCTGATTGGCTTCGACCCGATCAGGTTTTTTTCTCATCCGGGACCACTGATTCCAACGTTTTTCAAAATCAACGTTTTTGACGTGATTGTTACGTAAACGTAACCTAGCATTGAAAACCTTTCAAAAAGAGAAAACTGCAACACATTGCCAGTGATTTGAGTGAAACAAAGGTCGCACGCTATAGATTGATAAATGCATCGCTTCTTGTGCGAGTGCGCGACCGAATTAACGAAAGCAGGTACAAAAAAATGAATCTAATTGATAAGGCAAAAAATAAAAACGTTATTTACCGGCCTTGGTCGATCCGTATGGAGAAATTATTTCCCTCCAGACGGACGTAAATAACATATTTTCAGCGATTTTCATATGAAGTGACGAAGCTCTCGCACATCGGGAATGGTTAAAGTCAAAGCAAATATACAAAACTGACTAACAAACTGTTAACAGACGTCGTCATCAATGGAAATTGACGACAAATACATATTATTTCAATCAAGCATCGAGGGAGAAGACTAATTATTTGTAGCCAATTAATCCACCAATCAAACCGATCGACGCCATCCATGCGCAACGCTATGACATAGCCCCTTTAAGTGAAAACGGCCGGAATTGTACTATTATTGAATCGGCACATCAAATAATGGTTTCTATCAAGAGGCGTTGTGATGCAGAAGAAGATTAACAGGTTTTTTTATATTTTTTAACTAGAACTGGTGAGCAGCCATGTATGAAAACTCTGTAGTTTCGTTTCAAACGTTTTTAATTTCTCTATTTTCTCCGATGCGTTTCGTCTGTATACCGCATCAGACTTCTTCAAGGAGTTTACAATAAAACTATTTTACAGCGGTATATATTGAAATACTAGTCTAAAGAACGTGTGTGGATTAAACTTCCACGGAAATAACTAATTTCTAATACACGCTGTGTAAAGTAAAGTAAAGTAAAGTAAAGCAACTTTATTTAACGTCGGTAACTCGTGACAGTCTGATGAGACTGATAAACTTGAGGCCGACGGGAGTCCTACGATTTTACGTCCTTATCTGAGAAGACGTGAAGGTCTAACCATTTGCAGTTGTTTCACAAAGGCAGCACCATCTACTCAGTTATTTTAAGACCCTGAGTGTTGGTCCGGCCGGGGTTTGAACCCGCGACCTCCCGCTCAACAGACCGGAGCTTAACCACTGAGCTAACCCGGAGGCGGTCAGGTGTGTCACGTAGGCGTAACATGAACGCATAATTATGTTATTACGTGTTGATATCTTGGGGGCACATCATCAGTTAGCGTTAACCATGTGTCCCCAAAATATCAACACGTAGTAACATAATTCTGCGTTCATGTAACGCCTACATGACACAGCGTGTATTAGAAATTAGTCATTTGCTTGGAAGTTTAATCCACACATGTTCTTTAGACTAGTATGTAAATATGTAGCGCTGTAAAATAGTTTTATTGTAAATTTCCTGAAGAAGTCTCTGTTGCACACAGGCGAAACGCGTCGGAGAAATTAAAAACGTTTACAAACGAAACTACAGAGTTCTCGTACATGTGCTGCTCACCAGTTCTAGTCAGTTAAAAAAAATATTGGTGGATTGCAATCAATCCCAAGGGTGTGAAATAACAAAGATGTGGCCGCCATGTTGGATGAACAAACAAGAGAAGCTAACGAGGAATCAGCGATGACGTAACATGCACGCCAGTATTAATTCAAATCTACAGCCCGGGGCACTGTTTTCAGCCTCTTGAGCCGAGTAGGCCTTCAGTGTATTGTACAAAGCGACTTTAGGTCCCCTTTAGCTTAACGAATTATCTGTCTTAATTTTACTTAATTGTGCTTTATATATCTAACACTGAATCACACATCATTCAAGATCATTCTCTGTATACAACGACGGCGATTGTTAATTTCGATTTTACATACGTGTTTGTGTGTATACGTGTGCATATCTATAATATACGTATTCATGTGTGTGTATGCATGTATATATATGTGTTTGTACCCATTGTGAACTATCGATAAGTGACGTATGGCTGCATGTATTTTGCGTGTAAATTCATGTATCTTACAACACATCACTTTCACATAGAAATCAATCAATTTATTACTTACTTGTTAATTAGTTCAGACGGCACACGACCACATCAGCTATCACCTATCGTGTTTAAATAATAATAATATTATTATTACTATATTATTATTATTATCAAACTGAACCTTGAGTGACAAATTCTTGGGTTGCAGTCATTCCTAAGGGAATACCATCACAAAAGCGTAGCGGCCATCTTGGCTGGTAGTAACAAAATAAGCAAATGTGGTTTCTTTTGTTCCTACCAACCAACATGGCTGCCAGTGCATCCCACCAATATTACAATTAAAGAAAGTCATTTTCGGCCGATTCTTTTTTAACGAGGGAAAAGACGTATTAATGTGCCTATGAAATGAAAAAAATCGACCCTGTTTTTATTTTTTTAAATTAAATTTTAGTCTTCCCTAAGTCATTTTGGAATTTGGAGAACGCGAACGTTATATTTAATCGTGTTGAAGTCAGGCATAATAATCCGCGTAGAGTTCTGGTAGTTGTAGTAGGTGACATCATCGTGCAAATGTCCTATGCGACAATTTTTATGCCGTTAAATACATCGGCAGGAGCCCATTACCAGGAGCGTCCATCTCTCGGTGACACCAGGTCTGTGAGTCAGCGCATGACCGGATTGAGCTATATTTAGAACAGATCTCACGGGAGTTCACGTGCCCACACTTTGGGAATCCAATCAAACCATAGTCAGGACAATGCAGCGTTAGTAAAATCACCTCAAAGAACAATAGATAATTCTTAATCTCGATAATTACGGCAAGCATATGCACGATCGTAGCAGAGTGAGAAGGCAGTTATCCGGGGAACATGTTCTAAAAATAGCTCAAACCGGTCATACGCTGACTCACGGGTATAGTTTTTATGGACGCTCATGGTAATGGGTCCTGATATCGGCTAATTACATGCGTGTCGTTAAGTGGTTTGCAAATTTAAATTGATCTTCGTAAATATAACAAAATACAGTGCGTTTTTGTCTAATTTTCATTCTAAATATGTATTACTTGAGGGCCTTGCCATCTGTCACATTTTTTTCTAAAAGAAGCCTTGCCGTCGGCCTTATTTTTACTTTTGTTAATTGATACACTGTGCAAACCACTTAACACCAACTGACGTCACGCATGTGATTAACATATCTTTAACGGCAAAAATTGTCGCATGATTTTGACAATTATGCCTGTCTTCAACACGAAAAATAATTTTGTTCGCGTTCTCCCAATTTATTTTTAATTTCACAAGATGACTTAGGGAAGACTAAAATTTAATTAAAACAGGATCGATTTTTTTCACTTCATTGGCACTTGAACCATGAAAGTTATCTAACATACGGCCCTAAAGAAATAACAATAATATCACTACTAAATTAATACAACCAAGCCAGAACCATCACTAAATCATTTTCAGGAGCAACGATAGACGATATGTTTCATTACATTCGTCCCACGGTAGTAAAAAAGCCTGACGAAATTATCGTCCACGTTGGTACTAATGACCTCAGATCCGAAAACCTCTCTCCGAGGGACATCGCAGACAAGCTGACGCAACTCGGAAAGATGATCGAGAACGATTCGCCGAACACAAAAGTCTCGTTTTCGCAAATTCTCTTTCGATCTGACGATGCTGCGTTAAACGCGAAGAGAACTGAAGTAAACCAACTGTTTAAGAGTCATGCAAGAGAAAACGAGTGGACTCTCTTAGACAATACCAAAATTACTAGCACTCATCTGAACGCCAGTGGTCTACACTTGAATGCTGATGGAGTTAAACTATTCTCGAGTAATGTAATAAAGCATATCAGAAATGGCCATTGATCTGAATTACTCAAAGGTGGAGTCGTAGCAGCTAATGGTGAGTCAGATAATTCATCGATTCATAGTCTAAATACCCGCAGCTCCCTTTTACCTAATGAGCGCGGATTTAAAATGGCATCGATCACTAATATATTACAAGTTTGACAAAGCATATAGATGAATTGAGAATTATGCTGTCTGACCAAATAATTGATATCATAGCCCTAAATGAAACTAGGCTCGATACTTTAATCCAAAATAGCGATATTCATATATACGGTTACAATATAGTACGTAGAGATAGGGATCGAAAAGGTGGGGGAGTTGCTTTCTATATTCGTTCAAACATTAATTACATATTGAGATCAGACTTGCACCTGACAAATTTGGAAAATTTGTGTATTGAAATCTGCAAACCCAGATCTAAACCTTTCCAGGTATCGACCTGGTATAGACCTCCCAGTTCAAAAATAGATATATTTAATCATTTCGAATTACTTGTACAACAATTAGATTCGGAGGACAAGGAATTATATATTCTGGGAGATCTGAATTGCAATTTCGCTGCAGATATTAGGGATAACAACACACACGCACTCCAAAATATTATCGATATTTATAATTTAACTCAAATGATCGCTGATCCAACTCGTACTTATTACTAGCTGGAACAACAAAATCTTTGATCGATGTAATATTAACAAACCGCCCAGATAGACTGACTCTCTCTGGAGTATCACATTTAAGTATCAGCGACCACAACCTCGTCTATGCATATCGCAAAATAGCAATTAATTCTTCGTCCAAAGGCCCGCAGAGCATTTATTATAGAAAATTCAATCATTTCAACTCAACCCAATTCCGCAGGGACATTTCCCTTCAACCTTGGCAGTCACTATTGTATATAACTGATGTCAATGAAATGTGGCGCAAATGGAAAGAGCTTTTTCTTAATGTGGCACGCGCCACTAAGAACAAAACGAGTCTCCATGGATTACATCTGAATTGAAAGACTTAATGCGCTGTAGGGACCGCCTTAAAATTAAAGTCATACAGTCGAATAACCTATGTGATTGGCGGGGCTGAGTTCAAATTATCTAGAAACATGGTAAACAACGAAATTAAGAAAGCAAAGGCTTCCTACTATAAGGAAACATTTCACAATTATGCTGGTGATTCCCGAAGGACATGGCAGCCATTAACGAGTTAAGCTCGCGCAAAGCGAACAAACTTTCTAATATAAATTTACTCGAACATGGCGGTGATACACGGCTTAGTAACCCTACGGAAATAGCAGACGCTTTTAATGAACATTTTACTAATGTCGCCCAAAAGATAAGTGAAGAGCGACAACCTGCCAGAAATTCCTTTGAAGATTGTTTACCAGAGATCTCACTAAATTCTGCATTTTCTATAAACGAAGTTGATAGCCTCCATGTCTTCCAACTGATTTCAAAATTAGACAAGTCTAAGGCAACCGGCCTGGACAATATCCCAGGAAAATTGTTAAAAGAGTGTGCGGATATTATTTCAGAATCCCTCTCTTGGTTATTTAACCGTTCAATAGCCACTGGTGTTTTTCCAACCGAACTACAGTGTTCCAAAGTATCCCCGATTTATAAGAAAGGGAAACACGTTGACCCTGATAACTATCGTCCCATATCAGTCATTCCAATTGTTGCTAAAATTTTCGAAAGGCTTGTATATAACCAACTGTTTACTTATATCAATGACAACAAACTCTTATCAAGCGAACAATCCGGTTTCAGACGTTTACATTCCACTTTGACGGCTTTGCTGGAAGCAACTGATGATTGGGCACTAAATATCGACCGGGGAAACATAAACGCTGTTGTTTTTCTAGACCTCAAAAAGGCCTTTGATACCGTCAATCATAGTATTTTACTGTCTAAACTTGAGTATTACGGTATCAAAGGAATAGCTCACGATTGGTTTTCATCCTACTTAAATCAACGCTCTCAAACATGTTTTGTCAACGCGTCTTTGTCAGGAACACGCTATCTCAGTCATGGCATTCCTCAGGAACAATCCTTGGCCCATTGTTATTTCTATTATTCATCAATGATCTCCCTTACTGTGTGTCAAACTCTACACCAAGAATGTATGCTGACGATACCAGTCCGGCTAACCTTCTCAAGTAATGACATTGATGTTTTAAACAACAACATTGACATTGCAATTGTATCTGATCTAGCATGCGTTCATGAGTGGCTTAGTGCTAACAAGCTAACATTAGTATTAGTAAGACAGAGTTCGTGCTTATTAGTTCTAGACAAAAACTACATACTCTATCACAAACCGTCATATCCGCAATAAATAATATTGCAATTAAGCAAGTCAAAACGGCCAAATCACTAGGCGTGCGTATTGATGAAAACCTGTCGTGGGAAAAACATTGAAATTACGTCTAAGAAAATTGCCTCCGGCATTGGAGCCATAAAACGTATCAGACCCTTTGTTCCATTTAAAGTATTACTAAGCGTGTACAATGCATTGGTCCAACCACACTTTGACTATTGTAGTTGTGGGAAAATTTTAACAAGGGTCTAAGTGACAAACTACAAAAACTCCAGAACCGTGCTGCCCGTGTTCTTTTAAACGCTTCATATGACTCCAATGCTGAACGATTATTCAAAACGTTGGGCTGGAAGAATCTGAAGACTCAGAGGCTTGTTCATTTATCGATAATGGTCTTCAAATGTCTAAATAATCTAGCTCTAAATTCATAGCACGATATGCGATTACTAATTATGTTCTTCCTCCAAACTTGCTGTTCCATACCCACGCACAAATTATTGCAAGCGCAGCTTCAGCTATCGTGGAGCAACCCTATGGAACAGCCTGCCAAGTGATATACGGGAGGAAACATTTCTAATATCTTTCAAGAATAAAATTAACTGCTACGATTTCACAAACACTCCATTGTAATTAATTTAGATCACACGGCGCTCATGTAAAATGGGAATCAGTATAGTAGAATTATTTTATATAGTAGTATTTTTAGCATACCAATATTAGTAGGTTTTTAGTAGTAATATTTTAGTATACCAATATTACTGATTAGTTTCATAATGTTAGTAGTAGTTTATATCACTATAATTAACATAATTATTATATATTTGTCTGTTTAACTTTTACTCCAAATGTTATTACCCGATGAGCCACACCGTGTCTAAATAAAGACTGATTGATTGATTGATTGACAATCAATATGCTAAATAAGTTATACAAGAAGTGCTAAGTTAGTAAATCATTATAGGTATAAATATAGGATATGTGAGATAACTGTGTATATATAATATCAATCAATAAAAATAACAATATAATAACAATGTTATAATATAATATCAATAGATAAAAATAAGTTATCTAGAGATTCACAATACATCAAAAACCTACAAGTAAAGTGTGGTCTAATGGGATGCACTGACCCGAGAAACCGGTCGCCTTCAGTTAAACAAATTTACGTAATTGTCGTTTTTTTAGCTTATATATATATATATATGTATTATTCATAACCAAGAGAGCATATATGCACCAGTCAAAGTAACCCCCCCCCCCTCTAACCAACCCCGGGCTATGTGGGGCTTTGGTGGGGATTTAGTATACCTCATAGGTCGGGGATTTGCACGTTTTGTAAGCCCTGTCCGTTATATAGTACGTGGGGCAGTAGGTGGGGATTCGTAGTTGCTCTATCCAAGATGGCGGCGGTTATTCGCGTGCAGAGGTTTACACGTGCATGCAGCTGTGCTTCCTTGGCTCGCGGAATGTTAATATGTATTCTATAAACTACAGTGTTTTACAAGGATTTCCAGCACTGCATGAGAAAAATCGTAACTGAACACACGTAAAACGATAATTTAACGTGTGTAGATATCGGCGTTCAGCCGAATCAGCGATTTTCACGTCACCGCGCACTCACACCGCGGCAAAACGGTATGCTCCGCTGGCCAAAAGAACGAAGGCTCCGCTATCAAATACAAATTACCGAGGGTTTCAACTTTTTTAGTAAATAATTTTATAACTTAGTAAACTCACAATGAATTACAAATTAAGAAAACTTCAACCTGTTAAAGTCTTAGGCTTAGCTTTTAAGTAGTTTTCTTAGCTTTTGACAAAACAGTTCACAAATGAATACTTTTAAGCAGAAACGTTAAAATCACGGCATGTGCCTGTTGTTTCATTTCAGTTTTCGCGGGAAACTGGGGGCGGCCGCGCGCGGACAAGAAATAGCAAATACGCATGCGCGTGACGTTTTGCCGCGGTTTGCCGCGCACTTACCCTTGCTTCGAACAACTGGGCCCAGGCCTCCAAGTATTGTTTATAAAATAAATAAAATAATACATGGACGGTTGGAGATATGGAATTTATCTTCTCGTGTTCAACTCGATATCGAGTTAAACTCCATATCTCCGCGCGTCCATGTATTAGTCTATGTTGAATATGACAACAAGGATTTATAACCACTCTATTCATATTCAAATGATCCATCGATTGATTTATACTATTATTTTAGATAACTTAGCACTTATTCAGTTATGTTCGAGGGGTTATTTTGGCTTAGTTCAACTTGGAAGACAAACAAAATCAGTCGCTAAGTTAGTTTTAACTTTTACAGGTGGGGCATTTGCTCTTATTTTGTGAAATTTTATTCCCCCACATGGTGGGGCATTTGTCAGTATTTGCAAATCCCAGCCTATGTCCCGAGGGGTGGGTGGTGGAGGGGTTTACTTTGACTGGTGCATTAAAAGTAAGAGAGGGAATCTTGTAGCGCGCGGTGTGCGATAATTTCGAATAAAATCTATTTTTAGTAACCGGAATCTCATGGCGCGAAAATATTTTGTCGCCATGACTCAGCTTGGTTTTACAAACGATGTTCCCCCGCCGCTTGAACCCGCCCAGACATTGTTCGGGACTGGCTTTTGTTCAGTGCCATCGGTCCATGAAGATACTTCCCGTCGAGAGCTGGATCGGATTGAGCGCTTTATTTGGCTTTATTCCCCAAATGTTGCAAGCCCCCCTCCGGTTTGAATATCTGATTTTTGCTTGACACCCCCCTACCACGTTACAAGTTGATCTAACAGTTGCTAAACAAAAATTGAAAAAGGTTGCTCTGAAAGCAATGGGCGAATATTTCAGAAAAGACCTTAAATTAACCATCAAACTATTTGACGCCATGATAAGTCCAATATTACCCTATATTTTTATTTCTTATTAACATTCCAAACAAACAACCAGGTACGCAGAAAGAAATAGCAAAATACATATTCGAATGTATGCTACATAGAAATAGCGTTAAAATCCAGGGTGAGACGTAGCACCACAACATACGAACACAAAAACAATAAAATATAAAATCAGATATCATCATTAATTAATTATTAGCCATTCAATTAATTTAAGGTTATTTGGACTTTATTATTTTCTCTCTGTGTAAGACTCCCCCCCCCCCCCCCCCGATAAAAAATGAACGGTCCCTAACAGGTCGAGTAGCCGGTTAAATTCGGAAAAAGTGTTCACATATTGCACTACAGTTTTACAGACAAAGTTTCGGATACGGGCTTGCCGACCGATAAATGGGCTTTTACTTCGGCTACGGGAGCACAGAATTTGTAAAACAAAGACAACAAAAGATCGAAAACTATAAACAACAGCAAAACAATACCCTACAGTACAAAGAAACCGGAAACCTAAGGACTGGTACCTAATAAAGAGTAAAAATAGTCATAATTTCCCGGATACTCTTAATTTATTTCATGTTTATTCTATTTGAGTAGACAGTCAGCCCAATTATTAATGGTGCAAATTTGAAAGACTGAACGAAAGAGTTTGTTATGGACTTCTTACCAAATGAATCAAAACGAGATTATTTGCATATTGCAAAAAGTGCCAACTCCATACTTGAAAACTCTCCCGGTTTATGCGGGAGACTCCAGATTTTGGACCTCATCTCCCGGTCTCCCGGATAGAGCCTCAAATCTCCCGGTTTTTAGCCATTTTATGGATTGAGTTCGCCGTTTTTCAGGCTCGAGGGTTAAAAAATAAAAATAAATACTCTGAGTTGCGTTTGTGTAGCGAATTCGCGAAAAGCACCGAGTGACTCTCGATCGATCGCGAGGCGTCATGGACATCGTGTGATTGAAACTAATTTTTCCGAGAGCTTTCGGAAAGTCTTCGGAACACAATCTGGGTATTTTCGGAAAAATGCGGAAATTATTACGTCATAACAAAGCCTCAACCAACATTCTCCAGATTTTAGAACTCCGGGGGTTGGCAGGTATGCAACTCTGCCATAAATAAATATCGACTGCAAGGACCGCGACGACGAATATCTGAGTTATTCTGAAATTACATTTATAGCAAATACAATTGCAAACTCATATCTGTTTTATTGCTTGACGTAGCAATGTAAAAATCGCTAAGAAATTATTTAAATGAAAAGTGCATGGACCACTGTTACAAACAAAAGGTGTGGAGATCAGGGTCAGCAGACCGGATCCCTGAAGAAAATCCGTTCTGCCGAACCGAAATATAAGGTACAAGAAATTATTACACGCTCTATTGTTTGCCGTCAGGCTATTTAACAGAGCTATATAAGCAAATGTTTTAGCCGATAAGTTGGAATTACTTTCCAAAATTTAAGGGAAAAATAGCAGAAGCGCGCTTTTGAGCCCTCGAGGCCCCACCCTTATTTGCCACGACCCCAAAAATATATGCGCGCGCACGTATTTGCCGTGATGGATTTCGGGAAATATCTTCTCCATGAGCGCTTTCGGCCGCCATGATGGATCCGAGAAATCGAGATCCCAAAAAGAAAACATACTCAAATTCGTCTTAAAAGATGATTTTACAAAATAACAACCGCAAAATGTTTTAAAACAATCTTCGTAGTTTCTACTTTGAAGAATATTTTCCGGCTGCACGTTACGTGCAGCGTTGTAGATTTCAAGTTTGAGCGCCGCACTCTGGGCTAGGAAGCGTCAAGATGAGTAAATTGTCGTTCAGAGCTCGGCAGCTCGACTCCAATAAGGCTCTGCCAGTCTACCAGGCAGAGGAATTGCCGGATTTGACGGAATTCACCACGATAAACCGTGCAGTACCTCAGATGCCGACTGGAATGGAGAAGGAAGAGGAATCGGTAAGCGATTAATGTTAATATTATGCTCATTTCTTTGTGTACAAACCACATGGATTAATACCAGGAAATGCACATTTCGTGTGAAATATGCAGATGTACTGATAGTAACAATTGCTTCAGGCCTATGCTTTGGCGATACTTTGTTAACTTCTTAGCTCGTTGAAACTGACCTCGATTGTTCACGTGATCTCTCCGCGCAAACCCGCCATTTTTGAACCATGCATAATATCGATTTTACTACGAATACGATACACTGCTCAAAGTCAAATGGCGAGTAGTGCGTACCAGCAAGAGTAACCTTTAGAAAATTCAGCTGATCCAAAGCGTTTTCCATTGTCTGTTCTCTGATCTTTAATGACTGAATCCCAAGATTTTACACTTGTCGCGTTTGCAGAAAAGTTCTGGCGTTGCTTTGATTCCCGGGGGTAATATTTGTAACTTAAGTTGTCCAATGACTGAATGAGAAATACATTTCCATATCTCCTAGATTTCTTACTTTTAGTTTGTTGAACGTTTCGTATATCCTCTTCAATGTAAGTTCTGTACGTAAATATGTGCTTCATTGAGAAAAATACGCTATTTTTGGTTTTGTTTATGTTTTTCTCTCTTCAATTTTTGGTTAAAATAATACTACTAATGGTTTTTAAAGTGCATATAAGACCTGGCCAGTTATGCCTTTTTTGACAGCTTAGACCTTAAAAGGTAGGTAAAATAAAATTGTTTTCATTATATTTTTAGCAACTACACTTCCAAATGTAGAATAATTTCTGTGCATGTTTGGGGACTGGGACGAGAATAAAACATGACGTCATTAACAGAGCTTGTCTCTTCACGGGCATAAAGCATTGGTTTATTTGCAAAATAATTGACTACCTTGATAACCGAGAAAGATGATAATATCGTGCTAAACGTTTTCTTGATTTTTGTCCACAGGCAACCCAAGACACGTTTTTTGGCAACTTTGAACGGCCAATACACCATAACAAATCAATCAAATCAACTTTTTATTCCGGAATCCTTTGTCTGTGGCCTCTAATCAGGGCTCGAAATTGCGCCCGATACGGGCGTAAATACGCCTAGATTTTTTCATTTTACGCCTAACTTTTTCCACTTAGGCGTAAAACTACGCCGAGATCCTCTTACAAAGGTAAAAATTATCGGAAGACAAGTCTTATTTCCAAATCTCTAAAACTATCTTTTTTTTTGGAAAAAAATACTACCAATTCCAAGCAAGCGTTTAGTGTAAACTTTTTTGTCTGTTGTTTCAAGTTTGAAATGCATAGTTTACTAATTACGCGGTGACGTTTGGTGTGTAACGTCTGAACTTTTAACCGCAAAATGTCAAAGTTTGACAGCTCCTATCTATAGGTTTTGTCATGCAAAACATGGGATTTTGTCATGCAAAACAACTTGTTTCGCGCGGGAAAATAGTTAACATTACAGGAGCTGTCAAACTTTGACATTTTGCAGTTAAAAGTTCAGACTTCACCCGCCAAACGTCGCCGCGTAATTAGTGAACTATGCGTTTCAAACTTGAAACAACAGACAAAAAAGTTTACACTAAACGCTTGCTTGCAAATGGTAGTAAAAAGCAAACAATTTTTTGTAGAAAGATGAGAGAAATCGTCTCTGCTTGCCGCTCTATTTTTCTCAAAGTCGGCGCGATAGATCTGTTTTAACAACCTAGCTCAGCCTAGACATGTACGTTACACTTAAACACTTGCATGGCTTCCTGCGAAACTTTGCGTGACCGCATGGAAAAAAGGCTGCCACGCCTTTGTCTTTCTCTGTCTTGTTTAAAAAAGCGACATTGAACTCGATGAGTTTAAAGTCTAATATTTATTACAAAAAAAGAAAATGATTTGCAACATTAAAAATTTTTTTTTTACCCTTTTCCTATGACATATAAATTTCAGCTACTATTAAATGCACAATTATTTACGCCTAAATTTTGGAGAATTACGCCTTAAATTTTTAAACTGGGCGTAAAATTACGCCTCCTTTTTTATCTTAATTTCGAGCCCTGCTAATCACTTTAATAAAGTGAGTTGAAGCTGTAAGGTACATGTAGCATAATCTATACAGTACACATGTTGCCCCATCTGTTAGTCATCCAATTTGTACATTCTACCTTTGATATCTAAAAAAAAATTTGGGAGGCACATGTATATGAGTTTTCCAGCTTTGTTGACTATTTAATTGTGCTGAGGTCTAATTAAACTAGAATAATAACATGCAAGTATAAAATAATAATACCTTGTGAATGTTCTACATGTATGCTAAAATCAACAACATTTATTTCACTCACACAATTACAAGTGTTAATAATTATTAATGTATAAAGTCTGTAAATGAGTTGGAGCCCTCCCCCCCCCCCCCCCCCAAAAAAAAACACAGCTACATTGTATCTAGCTGGGACCACAATTTACAAAGCTATAATTATAGTATATTATAGTTCACTACAAAATTTTGGCACATGCTCATTGGACAAAAGTGATGATGTGATACTTGTCATCCATGGATGCAAACTATTATATGTTATAGTTCACCACAAAATTTTGGTGTGCGCTTATTGGCTAAAAGCAATCACCGCAGATGCAAACTATCAGGCGTTATACATGTAGTTCACCACAAAATTTTTGCATGCGCTCATTGGCTAAAACCGATCATGTGACATGATAGTTGTCGTCCGCGAATGCAAACTATCAGGCGCTATAGTTCAGCACAAAATTTTGGTGTGCGCTCCTTGGCCAAAAGCGATCACATGGCGTGATAGTCGCATTCCGCGGATGCAAACTATCAGGCGTTATAGTTCACCACAAAATGTTGGCACGCGCTCATTGGCCAAAAGCGATCATGTGACGTGATAGTTGTCGTCCGCGGAGGCAAACTATCAGGCATTATAGTTTACCACAAAATTTTGGTGTGCGCTCATTGGCCAAAAGCGATCACGTGACGTGATAGTTGTCATCCGCAGAGGCAAATTATCAGGCGATAGTGCCCGCTGAGCACGAAAGACAATTTTGTGTTGAACAATAATGCAAATAGACTGTGTCTGTCTCGGACCTATCGGCTGATAGTTTCCCTTGGAAATTTAATGTTCTTAAAACTAGCATATAAGCCCTCGAACTGCGTTCTCGGGCTTATAATTGTTTTAAGAACATCAAATTTCCGTGGGCAACTATCAACCGATAGTTCCTCAACGGACACAGTCTATTTGTATAATAGTGCCCGCTGAGCACAAAAGACAATTTTGTGTTGAACAATAACGCAAATAGACTGTGTCTGTCTCGGAACTATCGGCTGATAGTTTCCCTTGGAAATTTGATGTTCTTAAAACTAGCATATAAGCCCTCGAACTTCGTTCTCGGGCTTCTATTGGTTTTAAGAACATCAAATTTCTGCGGGCAACTATCAGCCGATAGTTCCTCGACAGACACAGTCTATTTGTATAATAGTACTTGGTAAATGACATAGAACATATTCAGAGGAGGTGCCTGAGAATTATACCCTGATGTTTCTTCTTATAATAGACCCTTAGAACATGCTGGTATTCACATATCACAGCGACACACAGGGTTATGTTATGTTTCAGTCAATAAGCTCTAATGATCAACACAGGCTCCATAAGTTTCTGCCTAAAGTTAGGACTTTTCGCAATCAATTGAGATGTCCCAGACAACGTACCATCCCTGCATGTATGTGTAAGACAGACCATTTTAATAATATTTTTTTTGTCACTCAGGCGTTAGCTGAAAGTTAATATATAAATCATTTGCTACTTCATTGTAATTTTAATTCATAACTTTTTATATGATATCTTAAGCTATTTATAGTGTTTTTTTTTCCTGTAAATATTAGTGTATTCAGCTTATGGCTGCTAGACTATTTTAATAAACACGTTATCTATCTATCAAAGTTTTCTTTTACATGTACATGTAGCTCTCCAGACCTCATGCCAGATCACCATGTGACATCAAACTCAGCTTGCGTTCTGATTGGCTCTATCTTACATTACATTACACTTTTGAAGTCACTGCAATATTTTTTTGCATATCACCAAAATGACATGCATCGGCTCTATAATCTACCACCTCATCAGCCTGGTGTCTTGCTCGCCTGACTTGTTGGCAATAATGTGTGGTTTCTTTTAATTTACTTATACACATGTACAGTATGTATGGTTATATCAGGGCTCAAAATAGAAATAAAATATGACCTGACATTTTTTGGGGGGCAGGCCATTGAGTGTTTTACACATTTCCAAGGATATTTTCACCTGCCATTCCTAAAAATTGGCCTGCTTTTTGGTCATTGGCAGGTCGCTATTTCGAGCCCTGCTTTATATACATGTACCGTACATTGTATACAGTTGTTGAAAATGTTATCATTTTAGACTTCTACCTGTAGCTACACTGTATCTTTATTTTTGGCCCATTGTATTATCCAAATGGACCATAACTTTCCAAATCTAGGAGCCATTGGCTTGGATTGATTGATGTGAGTCTTTGATCTTTAATGAGTAGAACCTCATTCATGTAACACTGTTAATATTGACAGGAACATCATCTGCAACGAGCCATCTCAGCCCAACAGGTGTATGGAGACACGCAACAACTGGTCATCCCTACCCCTAACACTGAGGAAATGAAGAATGTTCCTAGTGTTCTCAAGTCCACCTTTAAACAACCTAAGCAGTACATCCATGTACAAGGTAAGGGAAGAGAAGGTTTAATCTTTAATTAGTTACATGTAAAAAGGTGTATTAACTTATCAATCAATCAATCAATGAGTATAATAGCAGCAGACCCATACGTGGTCTTTATTAATTTTAATGTCAATAAATGTTGTTTTTATTCAGGGCATCTGATCGGGTGTGAAAAAAGGCAAATTGTGTGGTATTTTCAGGGCAGATTGTGCAGCAATAATGACGTAGTATAATATGAGAAGCCCTGAATTATTCTCCATTATTTATTCTATTCTGCAAAAGGAAGGAAAAATAGTTTCAGTAGGATAGTGATAGTAATACAGTCAAACCCAAAACTTTTTCATGCACGGAAACGATATTGCTGAAGCGACTCAGCAATTGCTGATAGTCAACAGCAATTGCTGTTTTGAAAAACAGCAAACAGCAATATCCTTTTGCCGGTAATCAAAATATTGTTTTCTCAAAAACGATATATCGCTTTCTCAAAAATACATTTGCTGATTAGAGTTATTTCTGTTGTGATGTGTAACAAAAATCATGCCACTGCCCATACTCTCGAAAACAGAGAAGTCCCGCAAGAACTTCTTGCACCGCAAGAAGTTGATAACCCGCTTTTTGCAGTTCAGCCGCAAGAACATGCAAAAAGTAAAGAAGTGTATAATCCGCTCTTTGCGGCTCAACTGCAAGAACACTCACCAAGTTAAATAATGCAAAAAGTTTCAAGGTAATGCAAGAACTTCAAGATGCAAGTACAATGCATATGCATGCTGCGCTGGTTCGTGGTTTGTTTACAAGTGTGTATGGCAAATTTATTTAGAAAGACTTTTGGTAATATTTTTGATTAACTTATTTTCAAAGACATTTAAATGTTTTTTAACAATTTGCTTTTGTTTATGGTAGTGATATTGTTTCTTTCGTTTTGCCAGGTTTCCTTGGTTTTGCAGTTCGATCCGACTTTTTTGATTTGCACGTTTACCGATTATTGTTGAGTCGATCGCAATATGCAAATTACCACTTCTTGTTGACCTTCAACGTTTTGGGAAGAATATTCAATGATTAAAGCGCATTTAATTCAGAAGGAGGAAAAGGATTCCACTAACCCAATAGAAGTTTTCTGGTAAGAGTATAGTTTTGCACATCTTCCATTACAAACTTGGCTTCAAAACTCTATTCACATTCTCAGAAAGTGCAGTGATAAAAAATCAGACTGACACTTTCACGCATGACTGATTGCACGTGGAGAAATTCAGACTCCAACTTCAGATTTTAATTTCGAAAATATGCCCAGCAGCAATCTAAGTTTCAGGAAAATTCATAATATTTTCAAACATGAAAATGCCATTCTGTGTCGATGTGGATACCACTCGTATGCTCTTGGACTAAACAACTTGAAACACTTCACAATCACGGGTCTGAATTAAAAAGTGCATGTTTCACTCCTATCCATCAATCAATCAACCAAGTAGCAACAACCAGTAGAAAAGTGAGTGTGAAAACAACTAACCAATAGGAAAGTACTTTGGTAATATGTTAATCAGTCTCGGGAGGAGAATGTTTTGCTTCTCAAAATCGCCTCGAATGTGTTTGAGAAAGCAATTATTTCAAAAGTTTGTCGATGTATTAATACACGAAATCTGTGGCGTGTGGATTGACTGGTTTTTTATAAGCTTGATCTCGGCTTTAGTGTTTTCCCAATGTTTTCTCCCCGTGTTTACCGTAGCCAGAGTTTTCTCAGTTCAGGTGTTTATTCTGAAGCTGTGAAGATGTCGATCATCTGTAAATATTGTAACGTGATCAGCTGATTCTTCACTGTAAAAGACCAGACTGTGTTTCTTGAACTAGGGTTTCTTAAAAATTTAACTGTGATCAAGTCCTGGCAGTTTAGCTGAATATTTTCATTCTGGGTCTGGGAACGGATTAGCAATTAATTACTTTACGAGATGCGGCTCATTTTCAAAGAAAGATTCAACTCGAAAAATTTGAAAAGGCTGCAGCCAGAGGGTGAGAATAATTATATTTTAATACTTTACTTGCTTTAGCCAAAATGGAAAAAAAGGAAAGCAAATTTTTACCAAGACACTTTAATACATAGCAGGAAATTCGGAAATTTGCGGTCAGAGTAAATGGCAGGCTTATACTTTCACGTCACAATTAACACGCGGAATCCAAGGTAGATTGTGAACAACGAAAAACTTGTTGACTAGCAGTGCATGGCCCGTCACCGGAATTAAATATGTCTGTACATTCTAAACAGCAAATTGCTGTTTCAATAACAGCAAAACGACATATCGTTTTTGGGAAACAGCAATATCGTTTTTGAGAAACAGCAATATTGTTTCTGCCAACAGCAATATCGCTAAATGTTAACCACAGCAATTGCTGTTTTTACAGCAATTGCTGAGCAGCAATATCGTGAAAAAGTTTTGGGCTTGACTGTAATATAGGTATCCATGGGAATGTATTGAGATGTTCTGTGGTTCTTAGCTTATGGTTTAGAAGAGGACATACCAGAGTATGACATGGACTCAGAGGATGAGGAGTGGCTCAAGGCATTCAACAAGAAAAAGGTTTGTTACTTTATAATCATCTTGGTCAGTCTGGTTGAATATTTGGGATCTGGTAATGACCACAACATGTAGTCTGTTAAAGATTGAATTGTGGTCAAATTACATCCCATGTCAAATTGTAAGGCGACATCCCACCCATCCCATGTGCAATCCCAACTTTATCCCAGTTGGGTCCCACATGGGATTGGTGGGATCCTGCCTAATAGCCCAACCAGGATTTTGAAACACCTCAACTGGGACCAGGATACCATCATCCCTCATCCCCACCTAGGATTTTTACTGGGATCCCACCATCCAATCTGGGATTCCAGATTCCAGATTTCTAGATCTTATAGTATAGAATTTTGAATTTTGATGTGTATCTCATGTGAAAACACACTATTATTTGGAAAATATAAAATAGAAACCTTAATATAGATGTAGATAAATATCTAGATATAAAATAATATATATCTTTTAAATAGTTTAGTTAAAAATGGATCATGTTTAACAATAACAGTGTATAAGATTTTATTCAACCCGTGAAATAGATCCTAGAGTGATACACTTTCTTGCTCTCTAAATATTGTTTCTTGTGCTTGCTTTGGTCTGTTACTGTGTGTTTACTCTAACCAGGACCACTTAGACAACAAAAAACAATCACATTGCAGAACGAAAATAAAACATTCTAACTTGCGGTCATCTGATTCTATCAGTATTGAGTACAAGACATCCTATAAATATTATATTTCAGCCAATCAGAGCTCAGCTTTGCTATGCAGTACGTAGAGTGCTATATGGGATTTATAGGCACTGAGTGATAATTATTTTGAAAGTTGTAATAATTGCACGAGCCCTGAGGCGAGTGCAATTTGAGAACTTTCAAGATATCACTGTCAAAGTATCTATAAATCAAATATAGCATGAGCAGTTCATGCAATTTTTTGTTTACAATATACTGAGCAAACTTGCTGAGAGCATGCAACTGTGCACGCAACAACCTTTAGATGCACTCGTCATTGACGAATCAGAATGCAGATATTTTGTCAAGTATGTTATAAAGGGCAGTAGTTTGTGGGTTTTCTATGAAGTACAGAGCGGTATTTCATGGCTAGATCAAGGCCAATCAAAATGCAGGAAATTTCGTGCCCTTTCTTTATCAGCCAATAAGAATTCAAGATTTTGAATACATAATTAGTCTGCAGACGTGTCCACCACTCAAAACTTTTGTTTTTTGGTGAGAAGATTTGCAGTATCTTCTTGTAAGTTATTTTGGTTTCCTGAGAGATATTCCCGTAAATTCGTTATTTTTAGGATAATATGATTATTTCATGATTTTCTATGGAATACTGGCAAAAATTCCACTCGAAATTCATATTATTTTGGTATACTGAAAAATACAAATTTCTCGTGAAGTATTCTACAGTATTCCATAGAAAACCATGAAATAACCAGTAATTATTATTAAATGGGCCGCGTCAGGCAAAAAGGGCCCGGACGACATTCAAGTTAAATAATTCCTACAACGGTGTTTCTAATAACAGGTTGAAGATTGTATTGTATTCTTGACGAGAAGCGTTACATTTCATTCCTAACAATAAATGTCAGTTTCAAGAAATTGACAACAAAAATCAGGGGTGAAATTTACGTGATTTTATACCGGGGCCCGATTACAAATATGCCCACAAAAATTAGGAATCCTGGCAGAGGGGATGATTTTGATGTATGACATTCATTTATACCTGCTGGCAAAAAGAGTAAAAAATAAATAAGATGAGCAAGATTATCACTCCCTGTAGCTCATAATATGATTTTCGCAATAGTACAAGTTAAACCTTGAAACAATCATCTGATGATAAGGAATCATTTCCGCCTGCTAAAATTGTGATCACACCCTCGTTTAAAAATATTGTAAATTTCATCTTTGATTTCACTGGTCAATTTCATGAAATCAACACTACTTGTTAGTAGCACAATGTAGCGATCGCGATGCATATTGTAATCGCACCACACGTATAAGAAACATGGTACAATTTCAAAATACATTTACATATTATGTCGTCCGGGCCCTTTTTGCCTGACGCGGCCCAAATTATACCTGGCTCCCAGGTGGGGAGTTGAGAGACCCACCTGGTAAACGGGATCCCAGGTGGGATTATCGATATCTCCCAACTGGGAAGGGTGGGATCCCCAGCTCTAGGTTCACATGAGATGGAGTCTAATGTTCTTGAATTTTTTATATATCAGTTGATCGCTTCTTAATTTCAAGTGAGCCATAATGTTAGAAGCTACAGTCAAGTTGCAAACTTTGTCATGCACGGAAAGGCAATTGCTGAACCGGCTCAGCAATTGCTGTGTTAGAAAATAGCAATCAGCAATAATCGTTTTTGTAAGTAAAACGTCAATTGCTGATTTACAGCAATATCTCCGATATTCTGACGAGTTTGTACAAAATCAAAGTTTTTCGTAATCGTATGCCAAATGGTTTGTTTTTGGTGACGTAGAGGGAGCCATTATGGGGCCTTCCCAAGACAGGGCCATTAAATATACCAGGCCTGAATTGGAATTTAGGTTTTTTATACAATGTAGCATAAAGAAAGAGAAGTTTGACCCTTGGCGAAACCTGAGCTCAATTTCAACTCACATATATGATGATCGATCCTGCATATCCATGCCTATACTAAGAAACTTCATGCTCTCCTTGCTGCTTCACAGCTCGCTTATAACGCATCCTCCCATTGCTTCTGCAAACCTTTACTGGAAACCTATACTTAAAAATATTAGAACTAGCATGAATATGGAAGCCTCAACTTGCGACACAAAATAATATCAAAATGATTAGCGGTCGCTTGTTTAGTCCCCTGAGACCGACACGGGACTCGCTTTAAAGTTTGCCACTAAGTGCAAATCATAACAGTAAATAAACTCTATAGTTTCACATTTTTGGTAGATCTTGGTGTAGTTAAAAGTTTCGGCTGAAATTATTGCAACTGTTTGAGGTCCTGGCATGTTTTCGAAAATTAAAATCTCAAGTTCTCGGAGTGTGAATTTTCACGTGCAGTCAGTCAGGCGTGAATGTGACAGTCTGACTTTTGACGGGTCTGTCAAATCGCTGAAACTTTCTGGGAATGTGAACACAGTAATGAAAGACGTGCAAAAAAACTTCTATACTCTTACCAGAAAACTTCTACTGGGAATGTGGTATTCCTGTTGAATGCAAATTGCGCTTTAATATTGAAGGTCAAAATTAGCATATTACAATCAGTCTCAACAATCGCTAAATGCATGTGCAAGTCAAAAACGCGGATCAAACTTCAAGTACCGTATTAACACACGGATAAGCCGCACTCACGGATAAGCCCCACCCCGAGTTTAGAAGCTTGATTCAGGGAAAAAGTTTTTGGGAAGAATGTCAAACATACATGTACATTTTATAAACCTTCATCAAACTTTCAAACTGGAGAAAACTCCAAAGTTGTACCTGTAATTTCAGCTCTGAAATAGTAAAAACAACATTGAGTAGTTTGTTTTTTCATCAGCTGTCTGTTGCTATCATGTCTAAAAGGATATCCGGAAGCCATCTATTGGAGAAAAACTTGTTACTTAAAGAGAGGTGGAAGATCTGTTCGACAAATTTGCTGTTGAAGTGCAAAGCTGCAAAATTAACATTGTGCCAGCGTGGTATTTATTGCTTGCGGAGGAACAAATATTCACAACATAAACAGATCTCTTTGGAGCCACCAAACTTGCAAAAGCAATGGCCAGTGCTTACTTTCTTTTGGTTATAGCTTAGTATTCCTTTTAAATGTTAATATATGGAAATTTCTGGACCTTTTGTTCGGTATATATTCTAGCAGATAAGCCACACCTCCGATTTTAAACGAAGATTTTGGGTAAAAAGGTGTGGCTTATCCATGAGTGAATATGGTAACTGAAAAACCAGGGAAACCTGGTAAACTAAACAAACAAAATCAAAATGGTAAAAGACATATCTATGTCTTTGAAAGTAAGTTACATTGTAATTTAAAAAATATTACCGAAACGCTGTCAAAATAACTTGGCGTGTGCAATTGTTCATTTCTATTCACATCTCGAAGTTCTTTATTGCATTGGTCTTGTAATTTTTTGCGTTGTTTAACTTCTAGCCGTTGAGCCGAAAAGTGGGGCATCAACTTCTTAAACGTTTAGTGCATTTTTGCGGTTGAGCGAAAAAAAGCGGGTTATCAACTCCGTGCAGGTTCTTTCGATGTTCAAGATAGCGAACCAGGTAAACTAAATAATTACGAATCAGGATTTTGAACAATGAAATCAGCAATTGCTGTGCCGATATATCATTTGAAAACAAGCAAAAGGCAATATCGTTTCTAAGAAACAGCAATATTGTTTTTCAAAAACAGCAAAAACGTTTTTGAAAACAGCAATATCGCTGAGCAGCAATTGCTCTTAAAACAGCAATTACTGCTCAGCAATATCGGGGCAATAGTGTGAAGAAGTTTGCGTCTTGACTGTACATGTACATGTTGTGGTAGCTGTCATTGTCTTTCTGGCTTTGCAAGGTTTAATTAAACTTTATTTGCAAAACAGCCAAAATAACCTGTAATGTTGAGGTATATATTATTTTGCTTAATTCCTTGAGCCTGAAATTACTTGTAAAAGTCTGCCTTTGAAACTGCTTAGCTTGAATTAAATTACAGTGCATTATTATCATTTATTTAGGAGGTGATTTCTGACATGAAGTTTGAAGAGATGATTGACAAACTGGAGAAGGGAATGGGAGCTCAGGTAAGAAGCTAGCAGTCTCTACTACATCGAGCACATGAAAATATACATGATCCCAGGATTGTGATTCCTTATAAGATCCTAGAAATACTGATTAATCTGTCAAAATCAGTGAGAAACTTCCAGCTACATGCTCAAAAATTTCTCTACATTCCCTAGTTTTAATGATATTAAAGACTATTCAACAATTAAACTGGGAGCTCAAGGTTTCTGTCAACATATGGTTAGCAAGGAGCGCAGCTCTGAGTCAAGGCAACTATCAAAGTCAACAGCAACCAAGAGAAAGAAGTCTAATTGTATAACCAAGCCACTGTTCTATCAACTTAGCAATCAAGAAAACTGAAAAAACAACACGGTCGACTATCGATTGATAGATGGCGCCTGGCTAGCCAATCAGATGGCTAGTTTGCCAAAGACAGTGCCTGGCTAGCCAATCAGATGGCTAGTTTGCCAATAGACAGTGCGTGGGCCAATCATATGGCTAGTTTGCCAATAGACATTGTCTGGCTATCCAATCAGATGGCTAGTTTGCCAATAGACAGTGACTGGCTAGCCAATCAGATGACAAGTGACTGGCTAGCCAATAGACAGTGGCTGGGTTATGCTAAAGATAATTATATATTTTTAACTTATATATTGTCAGGCCATGTCATACAGTGATGCTAAAGTGTTATTGAAGGAAATTGAAGATCTTGTGAAGCCTGTCTTTGAGTACTGGACAGTGAAACGGGAGAAAATGGTATGTTGAATTCAGTCATTTGTCTTGGTGTATTTCTCAAAATTGGCTATGATAACTTGCTGAAAACTACCAGTATACAACTTATACATGTACTTCCAGGCACAGGAATGTTAAACACTGTCTAGATCCCAACTTTGTTTGTTTGCTCATTAGTTCGACACTTCTCAAAGTTTGATTCCTCAAGTCAAAGGAGAAAAGAGAGATGGCACATCAACTAGCGATCCTTATGTGGCTTTTCGCAGAAGAACAGAAAAAATGCAAACAAGAAAGGTACATTAGTCTTGCTATTATTTATTATGGAAGACTGTTTTTAGTGTTTTAGAGTTCGTTGACAAAAGCAAGTAGAAAGTCATCATGTACAGTGCTGTATGTACGTAGAAATTATGTTGTTGATGATTAAATACTTTTGTTTATTTGTACAGAACCGCAAGAATGATGAAGCTGGCTACGAGAAGATGCTGAAACTAAGAAGAGATCTAAAAAGGGCATGGTGAGTCGACAGGGAAGTGTAAAGTGTCTTGTAAAGAAAACCAAGCCTCCCTTTGTGGTCAAGGCAACAGAATATACATTGTACACTGCAGCATATAGGTCCTTGGTTCATGTACATGTACAGTTGAACCCCGCTAATTCGAACTCGGCTAATTCGAATTCCCCGCTAATTCGAACTCAAACCCATTTCCCTTGGATTTGCCCTTGTTTTTTCAGTCATTTACTATCGGCTAATTCGAACTCGGCTAATTCGAATTCCCCACTAATTCGAACTATTTTCCGTTTTCCTTGGCCTTAAATCAACCCTTTTAATTCAAACTCTAATTACAAAATTGACGGACAAACATCAGACGGCGCCAGAACACAGCTATAGTTTGTCCCACTCATACAAAGTCTGCTCTACTTCATCTGGTACATGTACATGTGTGTGTACTCTCCTAATGTTGATACATGTAGTTGATTCTCTTTTTAGCACTATTCTTGACATGGTAAAGAGGAGAGAACAAACCAAGAAAGAGATGTTGAATATGACTGTTGAAGTCTTTGAAAAAAGGTAATACAGGAGGTGCTATTGTGAACTTGAGATTGTAACAAAAAAGAGAACGAAAAAGAATACAGAAATCACAAGTGGTGAGGAGGGCTTTCAAAACAAGCTGGCAGCCGCTGGGGCTCTTTGCTGGTTTCTCTTTTTCTTCTACCAGAGTTTTGTCACAGACGCCTACTTTACTACAATGTATGTTGATCTCCTTCTCAAAAACATTTGAAAGCCCTGGGTGAGTGATTTCTGTATGTTTTTTAATGTTCTACAGCTTCAGGAGTGTGTTTGTCAGAGTACAGAACACCACAAACCCTGTTCTTCTTGCTTTATTTAAATAGATTTTCAGGTTTCTGGCTAGAGCTGCACCTTGTGTCATTGCCAGAACAGTTCCAGAAATGACCCATCACTAAATATTTGGGTCCATAGGCCATATACATTGTACTTCTATCACAAACAGGTCCCTTATGAACAAATGGTTACTTAGAAATTGACCCATAGAAGAAGTGATATAGGTCATTTGACATAATGTATTGTGCAAAATTCCTACCCAGAACACTGGATTTTAAGAGCAAAATGCACAAACCTTAATGTACATGTATGCTCCTTGCCGCTGAGGGAAACTAATCAGTCCTTTTTTTTAGTTCTCTTTTCTGTGGCTCCAAGACGGCATTGTGTTTTCTGCCAATTTTACCTGAAGAAAAATCACCAAAGTCCAGTTCAAAATTTTGGCATTTCCTCCAGGGTCCCCATCGTCAGGAAGTTCAGGGAATTGTCAGGGAATTTAGGATTTGCATGGTCAGGGAAATCCCAAATTTCACTGAAAAGTCAGAGGAATTCATATTTTCAGGCTTCACATTGTACCTATTTTTTGGGCTGTTGCTGTCCCAAAATAGCAATTGATTATTTGGGGAAAAGATGATCATACACTGGAGGTCAGTGAAAAATGCTCAGTAAAATGTCAGGGATTTTTTTCCCTGCAGAGGTGTGGGAACCCTGTTTTCAATTTTGTTAACCAATCAGAGCACATGCTAGGGAAATATGACCTCACTTGCATGGTCTAATCAGAGCACATGCTAGGGAAATATGACCTCACTTGCATGGTCTAATCAGAGCACATGCTAGGGAAATATGACCTCACTTGCATGATCTAATCAGAGCACATGCTAGGGAAATATGACCTCACTTGCATGGTCTACACTCTCACAAACTCATGGCTTTCAACCAGTCTGAGTGACATATTTTTTTTGGGGAAAACTTGGAAATAAAACTTGAACCTTGACAGTGTGTTAACTAGTATCTACATGTAATACATAAAATGTTATAAACATATAGAGATTTTAACAAAACTTGTGTTTTTAATGTTTGTGTTTTCCAGGTATTCTGCTGGTGACTTCACAGGCCAGATACTACAACAGTGCTTGGACCTCATAAGATATCAACCTCCTGCCAACAACCTTACCATACCCATCTCCACTATCCATGGCGACAGCCTCACTCCTGGACCAAATACAGATGCACAGAAGGACATAGAAATGTGGAAGAGACGAAAACAGGTACAACAGGGCTGTCTTTAGAAGCCAGCTACCTGCAATTATTGGCAGCAACTACATGTATGATGGTGATCGCCAGCTTCTTAATGTAAAACTTAAAGACATAGTTGTAGCTTATGGCACAAAAACAATGGCCATTTGTCACAGTTGTCCACCAACTTAAACACTTATCAACAGCCTGGTATAGCATTTCCCTCCCATTTCCAAAGAAAGTCAACATACAAGTATAAATACAGGAGTACATGTGCATTTGAAGTTACATGTATTAGGTTTGTTTAGAACTAGCTACGCCAATCATTTAATAGCATGCAATATCTAGTATTCTTTGTGAAAGGAAAAAATCAAATGGACCAGGATCAAGAAATAGAGTTAAACTAAACCTGATAGTTTAAACTATTTAAATCATATTATTGCAGGAAGACCGGGCACGACATCCGAAGAATGACTTTCTAGCTGAAGCTGGGTAAGGTTGCTAGAATGCTTGTTGTTATGCCCCTTAATTTTTTGGCCGAAACTTTACAGGCATTAATAAAGTTTTTATATTTTTTTCAGTCACAAGCGATACAAGGCCCTTCATCCACCCAAGATGGTTCACATGCATTCTGTCGATGGTCAAGCTATGTTTAGTGACAACGAAGATGATCTTGGACAACTTTCACCAACAGGAGTATGGGACAATGCTTTTATTATTATAGCTATTCTTTTGGTCTTATTGTTTGTACTTTGAAGACTTCCTATCTGTTTAATAATGTTTATCAAGATTATTATTGGCTGGCTCTTTTGGCCGAACATGAGATTTTGTTAGTCAAGGGAATGTTTTGTTGTCTGAAGTTAGAGGCAGCAGGCAGAAATACATTCCTGGTGGTTTAAAGAATCATGAAATTCGAGTCACAGTTAGTAAGAGAAAGATAAACAAGTGTTAGAAAAAGAAGTCTTGAAAACAAAATTTAATATTATAGGACTTTTTAAGTCAATAAGAGCACTTCTTAGTAATGTTAAACAAACTTAATGTTTTTGGTTATCCTTGGATAAAAGAGACTGATTAGGCCTCTTGCAAGATATGCTACTTTATCCGAGACTCATTCGACACACACTCCTTACTACATTCATATAATAATTATGATTCACTCCACTTCAACACTCAACTCACTTGTTGACTATTATGGAGGGAGAAAAACCTGAGAACCCAGAGAAGACTCTCAGAGCATGAGTGAGAATCAACACTCAACTCACATGTGACAGCACATCCAGGCATCAATCTTGGGCTACAGTGGTGATAGGCAAGTTGTTTTACGTGCTGCACCACGCCATCCAGCTACCTACCCCTACCGTACCCGTCCCCACCCCATCATACTCCTCCCCACCATACTATATCAACCGATTTTAAATGTTTTACAATAAGCTGTAATTTATAATTTTACTTGTAGTTCTGATGTTTAAAGATGCCTCTGCTATAGAGGGCCACCCTAATTAACTTTGTGTCGGCTTGGTGCTACCCTATTTAAATGTTATTATAATTATTAATTAACACTGGTATGTTATCGTGTCTGTTAGCTGGACCTTCCGTCTGAACCAGAGGAAGATGAGGAAGATCCTGATGGGAGATTTGCATTCAAGAGGAAAAGAGGTGTCAAGTATTTACCGGTGAGTGATCGTATACCGTTACCAAGGCCTTGTTTCCTTAGTTACCATGTTTGAAGGCGTTAGTTACCATGGCAACTAGTTATCAGTCAACAGAGAGTTACAATGACCAAACTTTGGAAGCAAAAATGTATCTCACCACCGAGTTTATTGGGGGAAAAATTGAAATAATATTTACAAATAGGTGTGCAAAACTGATAAAAATAATGCCGAAATTCCCAATGAAATCAAAGGGAAACACTTCAAAGCTCTTTAAGGATTCATCAAGTCTAAATAATGAAACTGGCAGTACCTCGTATAGGAAACATGCTGAGCCAGGGTTTCTTACAATGTCAAATTCAAAACTCCATAACAATAACACAATACCCTATCGATGTCAAGTTTTTCAAGAAAACTTTAGCTAGTACAGCTGTATGCTGACCTTTAAAACATATAAACTGAACAGCTTTCTAGATGTTACATTTATTGCCTTTTTCATTCAAGTGCGACATCTCACCTGTAAAATTAAATTTAGCTGACAATTAAACATGGAGTCAAGTCTCAAACAAAGCTTTCAAACCTGTGCCACCTAGATTTAATTAATTTGGATCAATCCCCATCCCTCCCCCACACTTCACCCTAACCTTTAATGGTGAATCATTAATAAAATGATGCATATCCAAGGGAGGGGTGGGTAGGTGGTTTCCCAGAAGTCAGGATTGATCCATTACTTCTGGGCAGTATGCCTTTAATCGATGGTCATCTGAATCGAATTTTACAGACGAGACTTGTAACTTCCAGGGTCACACTTCAACGAAAATGGTAATACGATTTTAGGATTTTGATGACATCCTATGAAAAACCCTATATGGCTCCTATATTTTAACAGTATTTTACACCAATTTTTACACCACCTCGTTAAGAAAATTAATGTTCTTATATACTTTTCTCATCAGCCTCGGTTTGATTCACCTTCACCATATCCATGGGTAGACCCGTTAGAAGGGGGTCTTGGTGATAAAAGATTCCGGTATAGCTGTACGTCGATATCCACACCCAGGAGGTTAATAGGATTCGCCCGACGGAGAATGGGACGGGGAGGAAGGTAAGGTGGTGTCCTGATTAAGCCATTCATTTAGCAGCATACATTGTAGTTTAACTCGCTGTTCGGTAATAATGCACATATCACCAGTTCCCCCAGGGGTAGAACCCTGGCCAACAAGGGAGAATGTAAAAAGGATGGAGCAAAACCTGATGATTTTCCACAAGGGTGGGGAATCTTATACATTTGTATCGTCGGCCTCAAGTTCATCAGTCTCACCAGACTGTTACGAGTTACCGACGTTAAATGAAGTTGCTTTACTTTACTTTTACTTTAACAAAAATGGTTTGCACGGGCCTTGAAAAGTCCTTGAAATACTGACAAGTCCTTGAAGTTTTACCAAAACTCCTTGAATGTTTTTTAAACCTCCTTGGATGTTTGAGAAGATTCGTTGTGCAAACAAGTCAGAGAAAGGTTCTTACATTGGGCCTAAATTGTGTAGAATTTCAAGGTAATTAATGTGTGAACCTGTAGAAAACAAGTGTAGAAAACAAGTTTGGATTGTCCATGATAAGTCCTTGAAGTAAAAGTTCTGAATTTTGTATGTACCATGTTAACTGAAAATCACCCTCACATGACGTTACACTCTTACGAATTCCTCCTCCCCTATCTTTGGACTTCAGACAAAGTCTAAAATTTTCCCCTTCCGACTGGCGAAAATTCCATTCCACCCCGTTGTATTTCCCAAAGGTTGATGCCAACACTGAAAGTCTGATGCAAACACTGAAACTTTGATGCAAACACTGAAGCTTTGATACAAACACTGAAAGTCTGATGCAAACACTGAAACTTTGATGCAAACACTGAAACTTTGATGCAAACACTGAAACTTTGATACAAACACTGAAAGTCTGATGCAAACACTGAAACTTTGATGCAAACACTGAAACTTTGATGCAAACACTGAAACTTTGATGCAAACACTGAAACTTTGATACAAACACTGAAAGTCTGATGCAAACACTGAAACTTTGATGCAAACACTGAAACTTTGATGCAAACACTGAAACTTTGATACAAACACTGAAACTTTGATGCAAACACTGAAACTTTGATGCAAACACTGAAACTTTGATACAAACACTGAAAGTCTGATGCAAACACTGAAACTTTGATGCAAACACTGAAACTTTGATGCAAACACTGAAACTTTGATGCAAACACTGAAACTTTGATACAAACACTGAAAGTCTGATGCAAACACTGAAACTTTGATGCAAACACTGAAACTTTGATGCAAACACTGAAACTTTGATACAAACACTGAAAGTCTGATGCAAACACTGAAACTTTGATGCAAACACTGAAACTTTGATGCAAACACTGAAACTTTGATGCAAACACTGAAACTTTGATGCAAACACTGAAACTTTGATACAAACACTGAAAGTCTGATGCAAACACTGAAACTTTGATGCAAACACTGAAACTTTGATGCAAACACTGAAACTTTGATGCAAACACTGAAACTTTGATGCAAACACTGAAACTTTGATGCAAACACTGAAACTTTGATGCAAACACTGAAACTTTGATGCAAACACTGAAACTTTGATGCAAACACTGAAACTTTGATGCAAACACTGAAACTTTGATGCAAACACTGAAACTTTGATGCAAACACTGAAACTTTGATGCAAACACTGAAACTTTGATGCAAACACTGAAACTTTGATGCAAACACTGAAACTTTGATGCAAACACTGAAACTTTGATGCAAACACTGAAACTTTGATGCAAACACTGAAACTTTGATGCAAACACTGAAACTTTGATGCAAACACTGAAACTTTGATGCAAACACTGAAACTTTGATGCAAACACTGAAAGTCTGATGCAAACACTGAAACTTTGATGCAAACACTGAAACTTTGATGCAAACACTGAAACTTTGATGCAAACACTGAAACTTTGATGCAAACACTGAAACTTTGATGCAAACACTGAAACGTTGATGCAAACACTGAAACTTTGATGCAAACACTGAAACTCTGATACAAACACTGAAACTTTGATGCAAACACTGAAACTTTGATGCAAACACTGAAACTTTGATGCAAACACTGAAACTTTGATGCAAACACTGAAACTTTGATGCAAACACTGAAAGTCTGATGCAAACACTGAAAGTCTGATGCAAACACTGAAACTTTGATGCAAACACTGAAACTTTGATGCAAACACTGAAACTTTGATGCAAACACTGAAACTTTGATGCAAACACTGAAACTTTGATGCAAACACTGAAACTTTGATGCAAACACTGAAAGTCTGATGCAAACACTGAAACTTTGATGCAAACACTGAAACTTTGATGCAAACACTGAAACTTTGATGCAAACACTGAAACTTTGATGCAAACACTGAAAGTCTGATGCAAACACTGAAACTTTGATGCAAACACTGAAACTTTGATGCAAACACTGAAACTTTGATGCAAACACTGAAACTTTGATGCAAACACTGAAACTCTGATACAAACACTGAAACTTTGATGCAAACACTGAAACTTTGATGCAAACACTGAAACTCTGATACAAACACTGAAACTTTGATGCAAACACTGAAACTTTGATGCAAACACTGAAACTTTGATACAAACACTGAAACTCTGATACAAACACTGAAACTTTGATGCAAACACTGAAACTCTGATACAAACACTGAAACTTTGATGCAAACACTGAAACTTTGATGCAAACACTGAAACTTTGATACAAACACTGAAACTCTGATACAAACACTGAAACTTTGATGCAAACACTGAAACTTTGATGCAAACACTGAAACTTTGATACAAACACTGAAACTCTGATACAAACACTGAAACTTTGATACAAACACTGAAACTTTGATGCAAACACTGAAACTTTGATGCAAACACTGAAACGTTGATGCAAACACTGAAACTTTGATGCAAACACTGAAACTTTGATGCAAACACTGAAACTTTGATGCAAACACTGAAAGTCTGATGCAAACACTGAAAGTCTGATCCAAACGAAAATATTCATGCAGCCAAAAACGTGATGCAACAAAAACCGTGATGCAAACAAAAGACGTGATGCAAACAAAAAACGCGATGCAAACAAAGAACACGATAAAAGCAAACAAAAAATGCGATGCAAACAAAAGACGCGATTCAAACAAAGAACGCAATGCAAACAAAAAAACGCGATAAAAGCAAACAAAAAACGCGATGCAAACAAAAAAGTATGCAAATGACCTGTTTACATAGCCGGAGGGCCAAATCTATTGAAAACAAGGTCATAATCGAACTTCTAAATCACCAACACGGAATTTGTATAAGTTTATCTACACTAAAACAATGTCTCCAAGATTACGGTCTCAGGAGGAAGGGAGAAAGTATCGAACTCGAAGAGCAAAAACTTCGATATATTATTCAGCAAGAACTGATTGCATAGCCCGGGGTGCTATGTGGTGCATCGGGGATATGGAGCAGTAGATAGATGTAGATGTAGTGTGGTGTTCACTTCGACTGAATCACCACATTCATGTCCCAAGACAACGAGTTGCTGCCATTGTTAAAGAGCTTAAAGGGGCTGTGTCACGGTAATAGGCTTCGCGTTCCGGGTCGGAATCGAAACAGCAATTTTCACCGTTTTTGATATGAACTACCGAACCTCTCGGCCATGTGGGATGCTTAAAATCAAAACAAATATGCATAAATGACCAACAAACAGTGTATATAAACAGTCTCCAGGGAATATATTGAAAATCCTTTCAATCAAGCATTGAAGGAGGGAAGTTTAACTGTTTGTATCCAATTAAAGCCACCAACCGAGCGATTACTCGATACATGCGCAGTACCATGACATAGCGCCTTTAATCCTGACGCAACACGACAAAGGCTAGGAGGAGTAGAAGATTGACAAGGCGAACGTATACGAGTGATGGTCCTAACTTATGCTGGCATGCTGATTTATTCGTTATACATGCATGTACTTGACATCACCTATCGGTACTTTAATACGGTGTCTTCATTAATCCCTTTCAGACTATGGTCGTTTTAGCACGCTTACGCAAGATTGCATAATCAAAATTCAAGAAGTCTGCTTTGCTCTTCGATACTCTCTCCCTTCCTCCTGAGACCGTAGTCTTGGAGACGTCGTTTTAGCGTAGATTTTGAAGTTCGATTATGATCTTTTTTTTTCACAATTGAGATGAAAGTAGTGCTCCAAAACATTGTTGATCTCAATAGATTTGGCCCTATGGTTAAATACTAGGCATACTAGCGGATACAAGGATTGGTAGCAAAGCGGCGGGTGTAAAGTACAGGTCAGGTTACAGGTCAGGTCACAAGTCAGGTTACTTCTTGTTTATCTGTGAACCCTAGCTCTGGGAGAGTGAGAACTCGTCGTTTACCTGTGAACTCGTCCGATGGTTAGGGTTAGATTTGTGGTTGGGGTTAGGATTTGTCTTAGAATTAACAACCTGACCTGTACTTTACACCCGCCGGTAGGCAAGCGCATTTGCATCACGTTTTTTTTGTTTGCATTGTTGGTTTATTTTTTGCATTGTTGGTTTGTATTTTTGTTTGCATCAATATTTTGGCTTACATCAACGTTTTGGTGTGTGTATTTCATAGTTTGTATCAAAGTTTCAGTGTTTGCATCAAGTTTTGTTTGCATACTGTTATGTTTGCGTTGAGCCTTCTGGGCCATACAGTATGTTTTAAAGCTAAGGTCAGCAGTTTACAAATACAGATGTATAAACCTTTAGAAAAACTTTGGACTAATTCGAAAGAAGGCAGAGTAAGACTGATTGAACGCAATACGCCATGTTGAAATCCATGTAGCTCGTACTTTGTTTGTTTACGTACCTAACAATTCCTATTCCAGAATCTTTTTCGACCGTGCCTGGAGTCCGCTTTCAGAAAATCTGGAAGATTTGGAGTCCTTGCTGAATGCGTCCTCGTCTCTCAATTTACCCAATGGACTGTTCCCATACGACCACGTCACGGGATGGAAAAAACTAACGATGTGAGTAGTCACATGTGGGATTTATTTCAGTAGAGAGAAATGAAGAGGTTTTCTTGACACATCCAATTTGAAAACAGACTTTTGTGTATGGGTTAGGGTTAATTTACACGGATGTTACGTTTGGAAGTGGCTTTCTTTTATAAAACAAATTAAAGGTCAAATGCTGAAAAAGAGGATCGAAATAGGTGTTCTTCTATCAATTAATTAATAGTTCTCAAACTCTTTAATAATTCATCAGGTGAATACAATAGTAATTATGACCATGCCGAGTATTTAGAAATCGTTTCCAAATACAGCTCGTATTTTATAAAGGAGTATGCACGTGACTGAGATACATCATCTGATTGAACAACATGCTCCCGGCTAGCTCAGTGGTTAAGTACCAGTGTGTTGAGCGGGAGGTCTCGGGTTCAAACCCCGGCCGGACAAACACTCGGGGTCTTAAAATAACCGAGTAGAAGGTGCTGCCTTTACATAATACAGTAAACGGTTAGACCTTCATGTCTTCTCGGATAAGGACGTAAAATCGTAGGTCTCCCGTCGGCCTCAAGTTTATCAGTCTCACCAGACTATCACGAGTTATCGACGTTAAATAAAGTTACTTTACGTTAGTTATGCATTTGATTTTGAAGTAATAGATACAGAATGAGTGGCCGTGTTTTATGGGATTTACAAACTATCGCTTTCAACTCGAATTTGTAAATCCCATAAAGCACAGACACGAATCCTGTATCGGACCTATCAAACGTCTAGAGTCGTTTTTTCCCCAGTTATTTTGGCGATACGACTTATTTTGGCCGAGAAAATCGAAGCAAAAGTTTATGTAAATCAGGACGAATCGAAATCTCTAGTCTAGCAGATTTAAAGATCACTCATATCGCTCAGTGATTTCCTTTGATTTTGCTTCATGAATTATTAATGAATTTGATAAGAAGGAATAAATGTTGCTGTTAGGTAGAGTGTTGTGCATCACCATGTTTGACACTCCTTCCCAACAGACCACATTATCGACCCAAATCTCCCACTAGAAGAACAACAAGTCAAGCAACATCACCACAATCTCAATCCACCGATCAAACCACCGAACTTCTTACTACGCAAAGTGGCCAACCAAGACCAAGGCTTCATCGGAGCTTTTCTTCTCAACCAAGATCGAAATTCTCGCTTAATACATGTCCCAACAATGGGATGGTGGGGGCGAATTTTACCCACCCGATTCCCACGTCGCACTGTACAAGTAATAGTCGCGTTTGTTTACCAAACGGACCCATCGCAAGCCAAAGTCAAGGCAGTTTACCTTCCTATGGATCATGGACTAGTAGCTCGGTTAATGCTACGCAAACTAAAAGTGCTTATTCTACGGCGCCTATGAAGGCTGTTTATGCTCTGAACTTTCCGCTCAACTCGAGCACTTCAAGTCAGTTGTTGTCTAACAGTCTTGTTCGTGGAAATGCACCCTTTTCACCCACAGCAACCAATTCACCTTCGTCGTCAAGCGCGTTAAAATCCACCAGTTTATCGAGTCTAGCAGTGAATTCAAGGTAGGTATTGAAGTGTTGGTATAATTAACATCTTTTGTGATTTAGTTTTACATGTAGTTCTCAATCGCACTAAAGGAAGGTTTTAGAGTGGGTTTCAATTGAGTGTCGAAAAGTGATTGCTTTCGATTTCGATTGGTTAGTTATCCACGATTGCGTTTGCTTTGCCTCGTGATTGGTTGAAATATAACCAATCGTGAATTACTTCAGTTCGTGATTGGTTCATTGATGTTTTTACTTGCTCGTGATTGGTTCATTGATGTTTTTACTTGCTCGTGATTGGTTCATTGATGTTTTTACTTGCTCGTGATTGGTTCATTGATGTTTTTACTTGCTCTTGATTGGTTCATTGATGTTTTTACTTGCTCGTGATTGGTTCATTGATGTTTTTACTTGCTCTTGATTGGTTCATTGATGTTTTTACTTGCTCGTGATTGGTTCATTGATGTTTTTACTTGCTCGTGATTGGTTCATTGATGTTTTTACTTGCTCGTGATTGGTTCATTGATGTTTTTACTTGCTCGTGATTGGTTCATTGATGTTTTTACTTGCTCTTGATTGGTTCATTGATGTTTTTACTTGCTCGTGATTGGTTCATTGATGTTTTTACTTGCTCGTGATTGGTTCATTGATGTTTTTACTTGCTCTTGATTGGTTCATTGATGTTTTTACTTGCTCGTGATTGGTTCACTGATTGTGGTTTTACGACACTCAATTGAAAATTGTTCTAAAATGTGTTCAGTTTTGTTTGTTTTGTTCAGTTTATCCTTGTCTCATTGCTTCATGTGAACACCAAAATCCAGTCGTGGGAAACCATACCTTGCGCATCCCTTCAAAACAATCATTTTTCCTAATACGCGATGCTTTCCACGTGTCTTGACTGGCGATGCTATCAAACTCGAACCTTCACCCTACCTGGAAACTCGAATCTTTTCGTATAGCGCATCCTCGTAAATGACACTTTCTCTTCGTAAGTCAGAACTCTTTCTGTAGGTAGGTGAACAGCTTGAATTGATTGTAGGTTTTCCAGGAAAAATCGCCTCCCGGTTAGCTCAGTGGTTAAGCTCCAGTCCCTCCCGGTTAGCTCAGTGTTTAAGCGCAGGTGTGTTGTGCGGAAGGTCGCGGGTTCAAGCCCCGGCCGGACCAACACTCAGGGTCTTAAAATAACTGAGTAGAAGGTGCTGCCGTTGTGACACAATCTCGTTCTCGAACTGCAAATGGTTAGACCTTCACGTCTTCTCGGATAAGGACGTAAAATCGTAGCTCCCACGTCGGCCTCAAGTTTTCAGTCTCACCGACGAGTTACCGACGTTAAATAAGATTGCTTTACCGTTATTGTTGCAGGCTTTAAAAGTAAACGTTCAAAAGTCGGCCTACTTCTTTCCGAGTTAGTTATTCGTGAAGTAAGAGAAGTAGAAGGAAGTTTCGGTATATACTTCATGGTAGTGTTTCGTTCCATATAGTCTCCCTGCATAATACTGTAAAACACTACCATGAAGTATATACCGAAGTTTCAATCTACAGTACAGAAAAAGATGGCGGCGTGTGCTTTTACCCACAATTCTTTGCGCGCGAAAAACTTTAAAAACCCGTTTCAAATCGCGGTAGAGAGTTAGAATATCAAAAACAAGCAAGTAAAATTCTGTTATCACGGTACTGTCGTTTAAGAGAATGGATGATCCCTCCGTGTTATTTGAACTGTATTAGGCTCGCAAGGGATCGTGGTTAAATGTACTGCCGCCATCCTGTTTCGATGGTGAGTTCAAGCCGTTCAAAGTGGGTGATATGTTTTCTTTTATTGCAGTGAACTCGATAGCGTAACCAGACCAGACGTCTTCCAAAGACAGAACAGTCTCGATGTCATAGGCGCTACGTGACCGCTCGCTCATCATTTACACAATTTTTAACGCGTTTCACCCACTTCACGCGGAATCATTTTATTCAAGTGCGGACGCAGGACGCTGGAGATAGGACATCGCGGTACAGTCAGAGTTCCTCAGCTGCCAGCCCCGCAGTTCTATTGCTGTGAATAGTATTTATGAAGCAACGTCGGGCTGGCAGATGGCGGTGATCTGGACTGGTTACCACGGAGAGGCGTGGGGGATCTTGTTTAAAGTGTTAGTCATGAAAGCAGTTAATAGACATCATAACTGGATATTGTATTAGACCAAGAGAGCATAATTAAGAGAGGGGATCTCCAATGCGCGCTTTTCTGTGATGTCTAATAAAATCTATTTTTAGTAACTGGAAGCAGTTGAGAAATGCGTGAGCGTGACAATCTCATGGTGGCAAAATATTTTTCGCGCCATGAGATTGTTGTCGCGCGGTCGCGCACTTTGCTTCGGCTGCTTCCGGTTACTAAAAATAGATTTTATTGGATCTTATTATCGCATATCGCACGCTACGAGATTCCCTCTCTTACTTGTGTTCTCTTGGCGAGTCTTAAGACGGCTAGTCGTGGAGCCACTGGATGTTGCCTGGAGTATCAAACGGTAACCGCGTTACACGTCATGTCATAAATAAGCAGATTTAAATGACGTGGAAACCGAAAATTAATTCACAATCAACGCTTTCTCCCAGATGCTGTCCTTTGGTAGCGATCCTTTTCTGTTCTAAGTTGCGATGAAACGTCTACTGCTTTGAGCCTTTTCGTTCAGATAACCTCTCCTTTCCATCTGGAGAACGTCATTAAGATCTGCTATTTGCTCTGATCCTGGGGCAATACTAACCTCGTCCCCAATTATCTTTGGTGGGAAGGAGAGAGAGGAGGTAAATTTAATCAAGCTGATCTGGAATTACTGATTCCAACACAATGGGCCTTTCATTGGATACGATCACGTGGCTGTACTGGATGGCAAAACATATCTGACGTCATTTGTACCAGATCGGTACCAATCGATTGCCGATCTTTCTAAAACTGCGTTTTGAAGATTGTTTGCCATCCTGTAAAGCCTTTCCCAAAGGATCATGAGCATAATGAATTGGCTATTGATGTGATATGTCAGCACGTGTCTGTTTCCTGCACAAGGCCTATTCTACTTCGAATGTAATATTTTGACTGGGTACGTATTCAAACATCTTACAGCATTGTTTGAAATCAATTAGCGCGAAAATCACTACATGAGCCGCATGGACAAAAAAACCGCGCATAATATGAAATTATATTTTACCTTTCTCTCTCTCCTCTCTCTTTTTTGGGTCGGGATTAAGACAACGCGCCATTACGCTGTGCACATGCTCTACGATACGTGCGGCATAAACAAAAGAACAACGAAAAGATGTTTGAGTGAAGAAAAAAACAAGTGCGGGAAAGCTTTCCCGTCTGACAAATTTTTGCCTTTGTAATAGAATTCCTGTAGGCTGGTTTCCTATGGTCATTGCTATAGAAATTTTGTTCCAGATTCGCTTGACTGGCGGTGATGAAACTGTAGTCGTTTGTAGCATGTGTGTATGGGGTAATGGCACACACGACGCTTTTAAATTATCTGAACGGAGCTATTTTGCATAACATTGAAGTTTACAAAAGACCATTCTCAGTGCCTTTGATAAGTTGAGCAAGCTCTTTCTTCAATACCAGGATTCTATACATTGGGGCTTTGTTTTGCCAGTTGCAGTGTAGTGAATATTTTGCATTGTAACTTTTAACTTTGCAATGTTGTGACCCAAAATTTAGCAGGTTGTATTTCGGAGCATTTAACTGTAAAATATTTCCGCGGGAACATTACCACGAATCCTTACAAAGACTACAAATCTCACGACATTTGGCCGCCCGAAACCGCTCGAAACTCGCTCCCCCAAAAATCCTAGATAGGACCCTGTTTATAGCTATATACATCCGCCGCCTCAGATCGTTCCACGTGGACCCTTGGTATGAGCTGAGGAGGCGGTGGATGTATTTTAGGCTACCCTGATTACAAATATATTCTGATTTGACTGATAAACTTTAGATTTCGATTGCTTATTGGTGAGTAGTGGGACGAAAAGAACGTCTTCAAATTCGTCTTTTAAAGAGTCGATACGACAGGCAAAATGATTAATACTTCAGTCTGTTATGCATCTTAGCTTCGTTATATCCTTTAGGTAATCTCTTCTGACAACTTCTTTAGAGAAACGTGAAATAGGAAAAGGAAGAGTTCGGAGAGGAAGATACAATTGTGCCAAATCCAGATCATCATACTTAACGCATTCACACTACAAGGTGGTTATGTACCATGTCCTTTATCCTCGTCATACGTGGTCGAGTTGTAGTCTCCTAGTGAAGATGGTAGCTCGACAGTGCGTCGTCCTTGCATCGCACTGCGCACCCAGACTGATTTTATGAGCAGAAAACAGCAACGGGCCGTTTCCGATCATCGTACAGCATTCTATTTTGTATGTTGTAGATATTTGTTTTGTACATTTTTTTTATCAGACTTCCTTTCTGCCTAGATCAGCGTACATCCATTTCTACCTTCAATAATTTTTGGATCTAATTTTTAGTAGGGTTTTGCAATTTTTTTTGAGCATATCACCGAAGTTTGCTATTACAAATAATGGGGGGAATTATTGTTTTGAAATAAGGAAGTTTACTATCAATATATTAGTCCTGTTTACCCTCGCTTGTCGTCGCTTCACAACTCTTCTTTATCTGATTTGAGAAAAAGAGAGAACCTCTGGGATCAATTCAGAAAATTTAAGCTTAGATAATTTTATTCTCAGTATGGGTGCGCAGCTTAGCGGAAAACGGTTCAAAACAAATATAAATGATGGGTCCTCGCAGACGGGCTGCTTTTCCAAATGTTTATTTATTAAAATTTGTATAAGACCAGAAGGCCACCAGTTCCTTCTGGTTTTGGACGTTCGTTCCAAAATTCGTAAGTGCTATAATCTTGCAGAAAATGCCTGCCCAAAAGTTGTAAGTTTCAAATTCGGAGGCTTCTTGTCTCCTCTAGACCTGGATTCAGGTTTCAGTTCAAAATAACGATAGGTGAAGATATATTTTATAAAGCAATCTAGCACGAGGACTTAACGACTTTCTCTAGTCTTTGTATTGCTGGGATTTCATACTCCGCTAACGTATTTGTGTACAAATAAATCACTGCTTACTACAAAATGAACAACGTGTGGAGTGTTGCTCATAAACTCCCTCGGTACTGAAATATAGAATAGTAGCAGTTTTCGGTTCTTTCTAGGTGTAATAAACCCGAATATTTGAATTGCAAATCATTTTCTACAGTGTTAATAACTACATAGTAATGATTAGTGTATGCTAATGAAAAAGCAAGATGAAAGTTCTAAAAAAACGATCATCGGCAGCGAAATCCCTCGTGGCGTAGTGGTGAGGGATTAGTAACTGTTAGGGTTTGGTTTAAAATAAGGGTTGGGCTTTGTTTCGATTCTTCCCAGACGCTAAATATTTTTTATATAGTTGAAGGTGGCATACTGAGTATTTTCGTTCTAAAATATTCTAAGTGTCGCTTTAGTTTGTACTTTCAGGGAACCCTAGAAATTCGGATTTCTTGCACCGACAAACTGATACCCAGTCCCATCAATCAAACGTGCCTATTTCTACCTCTTTTCTGATTGGATTAAAACCAGAAGTTTACGGTATAATCTATTTTTAGAACAGCGTTCAAACTTCTTTCGTGGGTGAAAAACAATGACAGCCATGTTTCTTTTATAAACAAGTTCTCTTATTAGAACAAAGGCTTTCATGTTTTCGACCAATCGGAGTTGGTACAATTAGGTGCAAACGCTTGGCTGTTGAATTAGCGAGAATCGTTTTCAAAAAATAGATTATACCGTAAACTGATGGGCCAAGACCCAGTATGAGATATCGAGACTTCCGGTTATGACCTTTTGATAAAACGTAAATCGAGACGAGAGAAAGTAGATTCTGTATATGAATGGCTGCATGATGAGAAGGCAACAACCGCCAGGGCCTGCGATAAATCGCCAGAAGAGAGGATTCACTCTTCACCTGGGCCCGGTTGTTCGAAGCCCGATTAGTGTTAATCCTGGATTAACTCTGCACAGAACCTATTGGTTGTCATGGAAATTAACCCTGGATTAGCACTAATCGGGCTTTGAACAACCCGGCCTGGTGGCTATCTTGGATTCAAAACGAGGCAATCCTTTGTTTTTGCCAGGTTCAGACTGCTCGCACGCATCCGATATTCTTCACTTCGCTCGCTCCGCTCGTAAAGAAGGAAAAGGAGGGAGCGAGGGAGCGAGGGATACTCAAAACGAGGCTAACCTGGCAAAAACAGGATTACCTCGCTTTGAATCCAAGATGGCCACCAGGTGATATCGGCTTTCGTATCATGATTACTTCAGGTTGTCCTGGACCCGGGTGTTCAATGCAAGGTTAACATTATTCCTAGCTTGTAAGTTTAACCCCTCTGGTTAGAAGATTGAAATTGCTTAATTACTCGGGCCAGCTGTGTACTGCTGGAACCGAGTACTAAATGCGAGTTTCTTTTTCTTTTTTTCCCGTGGTTTTAACATTGACTTACCCTATCGTCATCAACCAATCAGATCGCACTCGCCAAATTAATACCGCATACTGCCTGACTGGAGTCCCGAGCGGAGTCGTCTCCATTTCTTTCTCGGTGTTTGGAACCCCTGATGTACCCTGGTTCCAGAGGTTTTCTCCGTTTCTTAGAGGGGGCGGCCTCTGTATTAGAGAGCCGCGAAGAGGTCAACACGGTATCTCCCTTAGATTGACTATTATCATCAATTGTCAAAATCGCTAGAATTGATTATAATCCTCAATTTAACCTCGAGGTTAAAACCAGTCAAGTATCATAAAGATAAACAATTTTCGAATTCCGAACGGCGGTAGACGCGCTTAGTGTAGTGGTCGTGACGTCTGTACTACCAAGCACTACACGCAAACGGCTACGAGTTCGAGCCCGAGTAGGAGCGCTCAAAAAAAAATTTCGTCTCGTTTACCTTCCTTTCTTGTTTACCTGTGAACCCTAGCTCTAGGTGAGTGAGAACCCGTCGTTTACCCGTGAACTCGTCCGATGGTTAGGGTTTGGTTTGTAGTTCGGGTTAGGGTTTGTCTTAGAACGATGATTATAATCGATTCTAGCGATTTTGACAATTGATGATAATAGTCAATCTAAGAGAGATGACGCGTTGAAGAGGTGATAAGCGAGGAGAGGGAAGCTATGGTAGCGGGTGGCACGAATCTCGCTATCATGCTAACGATAGGTATTAATTAACCAACACTTCCCACGTGGTGTTTTAGTCATGGGCGGTAGGAAAGGAAAAGTGGTATATACGTAAAATAATACTTAAAGTGCATATGAGCCCAATTTTTTTATCATTAAAATCGATTCTCCATCAAGTAAATAGTTCAAGCGTAAAATATTTCTTAATTTGAGTGTGGCGTCTATGAGTTATAGAGGTTTCTATTTCCAATATGCTAATTATGTGAGGCCAACAAAAGGTCACTTCTTTCTCCTTGTGAATGAAACTATTTCTGATTTATACAAAACATTTGGTAAAATCACTGATATAAGGCCCAAATATTACATGGATGTTTAGAAAAATATGTATATTTCTGCCAGCACAATTTTGCATAATAAATGAGTCCTCACATGTCGTCACATAATTAGCATATCGGAAATAGAAACCTCTATAACTCATAGACGCAGCACTCAAATTAAGAAATATTTTATAATTTAACTATTTACTTGATGGAGAATCAATTTTAATGCTAAAAAAATTGGGCTCATATGCACTTTAACCAGGAAGTAGAACGGACACCAACAACGACGGCCAAGCGCTTCAAAATATTTCATTTCTGCACTTTGGCCCAAAGATATTCACGGACGATCTTTTACAGGCTTTCCATGAACCCTACTTATTCTACTTCGACTTTACGGGCTTTATCTAGATGAGCTCTTAGGCGATCCTTCACATTTTCTCATTCCAGCATGCAAAATTATTAAGCTTTTGACCTCGTGTCATATAAGTGCGTACCCCCGGGGGAGTTAGGGTAGGGGTGACCGTCGGAAAACCTCGAAAAATACCCTAAAAAATTCCAAACCGCGAACAATTTCCCACCCTAAAATGTACCTCATGGTCTAAAAATCACCCTGAAAAATGGATTTCGCTTGGACAACTCCCCCCCCCCCCCCGGTGCGTACCCTTGCGAGCGTGTCCGATAACTTATTCCTGAATTCCAGTAAGCAAAATGTAAGAATGGTCATGAGAGTGACACAGTCGGGAGTCCATGATACACTTACATTTTTTGTTGAGTGTTCTCATTCAGCTACTTGAATACAGTCATGAATCTGAGTTCTTGAGCTATGTTCATTTTAAGAACTGAACTGACTCTGCAGCTTCTCTAATAAAGCAATTGCAGCTGAGCAGGTCTCTCAAGCAAGCTTTGTCAGTTATGCATCAGTCAATTCCAGTAATGCCCATCCCCCTCCCGGGACATGGTGGGGCATTTGCATACTTTGAGATCCCAGGAGTGGGGCATTTGTAACCTTATATCGGCCTGGGGGTTGGGCATTATTCTACCCCGGGGCGTATGGTGGGGCATTTGACACTGCCAAAATGAATTCTGCCAGGAAAGAGACTGGTCTTGTGATGACGCAATACTGTATCAAGTAAATAAACTATAAATCTGAGTTGTTGTAATTACTCTGGCTGCCTGTGGATTCTATCTATTTCTCTAAACCTAGAATCCTGCAGTTTATAGCATCTTATCCACGTTATTTGTATTCGCTAGGACACGAAAAAGCCAGGAAATCTATGGATGTTTAATTTTTACATCATAGCTAGAAAATAGCAGTTCCCGAACATGCACTGCCCATCTAAAACCGATCATGATCTGAAATCCTGCATTCTTAACGCTATGGTACGCTAAAATTTTCAAGAGGCACTCGGGGCCCAAGCTCTTCCGGTCCGAGTTTGAAACAATTTCAAGTTGTTCGTTTACAAATATACACTGTTTGCTGCTGTCCACCGGATGAACAGAACAGTCACACTATCTGTCATGTGGTTTCAATATTAAGCGTTTATTGTATAACGTTAACCGCGTTGCGAATGATTATTTATAGAAATGAAATATAAACATGTATTAATAACATTTTGCTCCAGGCCGCTCAATAGTATACAAAACAAGATGGCAGATTTACAAAACGAACGGAAACTATCAATGAATAGATAGAGAAGTAGAACTTCTCTGCGCCTTGTGTATTTGCATGGATTTAAACTTGGGCAGTATATCATTATGGATGTGCCCAGGGGTGGGGCATTTTCCTTACTTCTTTGGCTCCACTGTGGGGCATTTCAATACCTTGCTTGTCCCCACCGTGGGGAATTTGAAGGGAAAAAAACGAAAATGACTAATGCCCGGGGGTTGTCCTGGGGGGGGGGGGGGGGAGGGATGGGCATTGCTGGAATTGACTGATGCATTAGAGAGGTGAATATAGCAAGGACTTCCAGAACAATGCTATCAATTTGTGGCAAACTCGCCATCTGATTGGCTAGCCAGGCGCCAACTATTTAAAAAGTAGACTGCAAGCTCGATGTTTCTATTATACAAATAGAATTTCCGCGGGCAACTAGATATCAGCCGATAGTTTCGAGACGAACGACACTATTTGTATAATAGTTCTGAGACAAACACAGTCTATTTGTCGTTATTGTTCATCACAAAATTGTCTTCCGCTCTTAGCGGGCACTATTATACAAATAGACTGTGTCCGTCGAGGAACTATCGGCTGATAGTTGCCCGCGGAAATTTGATGTTCTTAAAACAAATATAAGCCCGAGAACGAAGTTCAAAATTTTGTGGTGAACTATAACACCTGATAGTTTGCCTCCGCGGACGACAACTATCACGTCACGTGATCACTTTTGGCCAATGAGCGCGCGCCAAAATTTTGTGGTGAAATATAACACCAACCGCAGACGACAACTTTATCCATTCAGAATTTATATCCAATTTAAGCAAAGTTTACTAATCCAACATTTGAACTTACACAGGCTAAACCAGCTCTTCTGCCAGCTTTTATGTCTCATATATGTCGAGACTATAATGAAACAAAACTCGGATTTCTTGGGAGGAGCGTTTTGAGCTGTGCAAGCGAAGTAAACTTTATTTAAACTGGACATAAAGTGTCGAAGGCTGAACTTACCTGTTTATGAATACCGTAGTTGTTTTTACCACACAAATATTTCCGCTTCTATAAATCGGATTCAAAGTCCACTGGCCTGTAAACTAGTACTTATTATGCAGTGAAAGACCTCGTATAATTATTTCAGTAACAACCAGTAACTGTCAGTAATCACTAGAGGTTTGCCGTGCGATCGAGATTTTCTGATTTCGAATCTTTACAACTCGGCCAAAAATTATCCTTACTAGCCCCCGCATGAGTTGATAATCGTCTTCATATTTTTGAGTTATCCTTAATCACTGGGCCACGGCGCGAGTCTGTTTGTACATGTGATGGTAAATATTTGCACAGGTAGGGTGGTACAGATTGCAAAATGGGGCGCTAATATGCAGCATCTCCTTACAGGTCATCTGGAGAAAGCAAAATCGAGCCAAAAAATCGTTTTCGAGCGGCTCGTTTGGAGGATTAGATTCAACCTAACGTCCTAATTAGTTTTCATTTCCGGGGCAGGCGTGCATGCCCTTAACCATTAGGGAGTCTTATTGGCAAGCGATAAAGAAAAGTTCGCCATTTTGGTAAATATTCAGCGAGTTTTGTTTTCACAAACTGCCCCAAGTTGCCTGCCTTGTTACTTTTTAGCACTTGACGCGAGAGGAGCTAAACATCGAGAAACAAACGCCTCATATTGACCAGGAAATCACAAACAGCTATGCAGGTCCCAAGTTATCGGCCTGCGGGCCCAAATTTAGGAGTGCCGTACCCAAAATACTTGTCGCGTAAATCGGGCATTATTTGCTAAGCTTTGCAATTCGGGTGGCCCCAAAACATGCAGTTTCGCAAACGAGAAAAGTATCAGTGTAAATACTTATTCGAATTAAAACATAAACCCCAGCAATAAAGATCATACCAAACATTAGTGTGTTGACTGAGTTTGGGGATGTTTGGATCAATAAACCGAGATGGTGAGCTTTCAAAACTGATCACAGGAATAAGAGAGCTCAGTCGGCTGTCTCCCCAATCCATAACTCTTTTATTTTTGTGATTTTCAAAAGTTTGAAACTCGATGAGCACTAATTTCGATGTGATCTCATGTGATCTACTATATACCAGTTCGCGGTTAATTCCGACATTTTGAAAGGGTGCAAACATGGGAATCCGATGCCAAACAATTTCCAAAATGTCGGAATTAACCGCGAACTGGTCTATTCACTCTTCTATGCCATTTAAATTATGCAAACCTCCTCTGGGGAAAGCCTTACCTTCCATTCTAAAATCATTAATATTCAATCAGTGCGAGAGCCAATCTCACTCACTTACTTACGCGATAGATTATATCTATAAACGACAACACAAAACTCTTGATTAGCGAATTCGAACACTTAGAGAACTACATTGCGTCCGACCAGTTCTATAAGTGTTCCAATTGAATAACCTAGTGTTGTAAGTGTTCCAGTTGAATCAAGAGTGTTGTAAGTGCTCTTAAGTTCAGTAGGTACTCGTCAAACCCGCACCGGGCCCCGCACTCCCCTGAAATATTCAAACCAACTCACAAGTTTTAGGAAAACAAATTATTCAATGGAATAAACTCATTCATTACTTAATTTACTAAAACGACTTTTACCAAGCAATATTATGTTTTTACCTTTCACTGTTTATGTAGCCAGTAGTTACGACTCTCAAGTTTTAGTGGCCGTCTTTTCAATAGTTGCGCCTTCATTGAGTAGATTGCCAGCTCTGGAACGCCCTGGAATATGTTTTGACCCCATTTCATCGTCGAATATGAAGTATACTGGCTGGAATACTAGATTCATGCAACTCTTGTTTCTCCTTTGATGTTTATGGCTTTCGAAATCGCTCCGCCATCTCAGGTTAGAAGAGACCGAACATCACCCCACAAACTCAACTACATGCAAGAACACGCAACCGTACGTGACTGAACTAGTGAAATTTAAATGCAAACTTTGTTTTGAGCTAGAAATCATATAGATAAAAACATTGTTGTTTTAAAGTACAAAGGAATTCTTCCGGATTATTATTCAGTGAAATAAATATTGCACCCAACTAGAACACGAGAAGCCTCGGTAAATTTATAGAAATGTTACTCTTTCAGTAAAGTAAATCTTGACTTATTTTGGTTACTGAGTATTGCGTTTCAATAGTTATGTTTGTGTTTTAGAAGTAATTTACAAAATTCGAGCCGGCCGTGTTGTATCGGCCTCCATTCATATGAAATACCAGCGAGAAGGTGGGCTATTCACAACTCTGTGTATTGCTGTAGCCTTTCTAGGCATTCTTGTATTTCATGTTAATTATTTTACTTATTAAGGCCCTGTTACACGGTAAAACTTTTTCGTGAAACTGTTTCGTGAAACAGTGCGAGACAGTTTCACCAAGAATTCACCGTGTAACATGTTTTAGCTGAAACTCGTAAAATTCTGTTCACCAGCCTCCCTCTATCATAATTATCTCTAGTGCCTTACCCTTCACCGAAGAGTCGCGCGAAAATTGTCCATACTTCTTTTTACCTCTCGCTTCATTGATGTTATCAGGCTATTCAAAAGCTTCTTCATATTCTCGACAGTGGTTCCATAGCTTTTAGCGATCGATAGCAGACTATCGTGTCTCTTTTATTTTTCTTGTTATTGTATTCGGCAGATCCGATGTCCCAAAGGCCTCTATTTAACTGCACTGAATGGAGAATCTCTTTTTCGCCTACTTAATTTTCTCTCGCATGATCCTGCTTCGGAAAGCTCATCTTCTTCCCTGACGATCGATATCACCTTTCTTCGATAACGTCCGCCATTTTGAATGACGTGCTTGGTTTGATTGGTGAAATGAAGCACATCGACGCAAGTTTCATGAGGAGTGGTTACACGATGCAATGGTTGGTTTCATGAAACTTTTTTGCTTCGAGCTTCACGAAAAAGTAGAAAGAAGTTCTACTTTTCATGAAACTGTCTCGCACCGCAACTCGAAAAAGTTTCATGAAAAACGGTGAAATTCTTGGTGAATCCTGACGTCTCGCACCGTTTCACGAAACAGTTTCACGAAAAAATTTCATCGTGTAACAGGGCCTTTAGGCTTTCGGTATTATCATATTACCCATACGGCCTAGCCTGCGTAGCAAGCGTTTCCGTAGGTTTTTTGAAGCGTAGGAAGACTTTTTCGCTATTTGGCCGCGCGAAAAATGGGGCGAGACCAAAAAATGGAAGGAGGGGGGAGGGGAGGAGAGAAGAAGGTAACGCTTGCAGACAGACCCCGGGATTCTGAAAACCCCGTTCGTCCACGAACGGGGTTTCTGATTGGCGCGGCTCGAGTTCTTTGATTGACATCCCATCAATCACGTTTTTACGCACGCAAGGCCAGGACTTCGAACAATCAACTCATCATGTCAAATGGCCGACAAATCTTTCGACTTCATGTTATGGCACACCACGATTCCCTATACTTCAGGTGTATTTAGAGTCGTTCTAAAATGATTTGGGATCGAAAATGATTTGGGTTTGTTTTATTTGAGGGTTAGGTTTGCAATGAATCGTGGTGTGAACATAACATGAAGTCTCTGCCCTTTCGAGGAAGTGCTGACCCAGAATTAGGCTCTGAATTTCCTAACCGAGCGAAGATTTAGTCGTCTTTTACGGGATGAGCCTTCGGCATGACTCTAGGCTATCGTTCGCGTTTATTTGGAGTTTTGCCACACCAAATATCAAAGACTTTCGCAGCCGGCTTTCCCTATATAAACAACCGGAGAATTCACACGAACTGTCGACTTCGAACTGTCTTTCGACATGGGCTGCTGCCTTCCAGAGTTTCAGCAAGCGTTTGGAATTCGGGTTTCTCGATTTGTGGGGAGTCTTATTTTAATTCCTATATTTGAGCCCTTTATGAGCCATTACAGAGTTCCAAGATTTCTTATTTTCCGGGCGCAAGGGTTGTATCGGAATATATATCTCCATTTTTAGCTACCTCGATTCCCGCTCATATCTGCTAGAAATATTTAATACACTACTGCAATCTTTCCTTTTCGACGGTTTGAAGAAATTCACTGAGGAAATATATCCATGTTTCCTGGCTGAAGCAAATTGCCAAATTTCACTTTAAAATCGCACTACAAACTCTACAGTTATCACTTGGATTCTTCGAATTGTTCGACATCACATCGCTTCAATCTTTTTGCAAGTTTGTTTTGGGATTATTTTTTTCCCGCTGTCTAACGCTTTCTTTCCATTGTCAACATTTGCCAGCCCAACGTCATAGAGTGAATTCAGGCGTGAAAGGTCAAGTGGGCGGTTTTCAGAATCCCGGGGTCTGTCTGCAAGCGTTACCTTCTTCTCTCCTCCCCTCCCCCCTCCTTCCATTTTTTGGTCTCGCCCCATTTTTCGCGCGGCCAAATAGCGAAAAAGTCTTCCTACGCTTCAAAAAAACCTACGGAAACGCTTGCTACGCAGGCTACATTCGCTATTATCGCACTTCGGCCATCTTGGATTGAAAGCGAGGCTTCCGGGTTGTCGGTTACGTAGCGCTTACTATTTGCTCTGTTGTTGGTCGCGAGTTTGGATGAAAAAGCTACTTCATCTCCACTTCTGTAATTCCAATTGTACAAATAATAGCCAGAAAAGAAGATCTAGGGATTCTTTTCACATATTTGATTCCAATAAACAGCTCAGAAAGCGATGGAGTTTGAAAATACGCGGAGATGTCGACCCACACTTCAGACTTCGATAAATATCCAGAGGTAGAGTGAGGAAAAAAAACAAGTAATACCTCTTCGGTTAAAGTGTCACAGGTTCCCTCAGACTCACAGCTAGCAGCGGTCTCTACAGGTAAAATAAGAAGAGAGAAACCTCACCTAGCAGGGCGAATGGAACATGTTAAGTTATTGTTCTCAATTAATATATATACTCGTGCAGCAGCCACCCTCTATTATTATATTTTGATAATTTTTAATGCACATGGGACTATTTTCACGTTGATCGTTATTTTTCATTTTACGAATAAGACTTGTGTACTTTGCACACCACTAATAATAAATTGGCACTAATTACTCGGGCTGCCTGTGGCAGCGCCGAGTCTTAAAATGCAAGTCGTTATTATTATTATTTTTAATCAGTGTCAGACGGCTTCTGCGCATGCGTTAAAGGTCAAATTCAAACCAATCAGATTGCACTGTGCTGGTCACGCAAACAAAGGTCAGGCGCGCTCAGATAAGAAAGTTCCAAGCTCAGACTAGGCGAGACAAGGAGATATCAATTTCAAATAGTCATTGTCAGAAATCTATTCCATCGTGGGCAATTATGCCAACCGCACAGTCGCTAAACTGTACGAAATCTCCAAGAATAAATCCCTAATGTCCAAACTAACGGGGAAAACTGAAAGAGGAAATCCTTGTGAGAAATCGACGTACATATGAAGCTATATAAGTTATCATCGACTATATGGGAGTCAAACATCGAGCTGCTATGAAACCGCTTGTGACAGTTTGTTTACGCACTTTCATGACAAACGAACGTTTCTACTTTCGACACAACGGTCGCTAAACTGTACGAAATCTCCAAGGATATATCCCTAATGTCCAAACTAAAGGGAAAAACTGAAAGAGGAAATCATTGTGACCAATCGACATAAATATGAAGCTCCAGAAGTAATTATTGAATACATGAGAACCCATAGAGAAAACCGATAATAATGAACACGGTATTAGTTTCACCGACATTTGTGGCGTAACTGAACTCGCACTACAGCATAGCTTGAAATACTGTACGAAAACTCCCGTTTAAAAATTTCCTGATGCCGAAAGGACCGTAGCATTTAAACAAGATATCCTTCTGACCAATCGACATACATATTAAGCTGTGAAAGTATGTTTCCATTCCATAACAGCCGATAGTGCAAACTAGTAAACTGCCACTAGTAAATTGACCTTGCGAGTACTGAACTTTCTAGCGTCAAATGCATGTGTTACGTTTCCAAACTTTAGGACAAGAAATCTTCCATAGAATGTTCTATTTTATTTACAGCTGAGAACTGTATTATTAAACATAAGAAATAAAACAATGGTGCCATTTGAAGAATTATATCATGTCAAAAGTGCAAACGAAGAAATATATATCTACGGACGCGAGCAGCTCGATCGTTTCACTTTGGTCAAACTCGGACTGTTTACGACTGGAACCTGCAGTTTTATCGGACCTGCAGACTAAATTGTAAACGTGTGGCCGTGTTCAGGCTAGTAAATCTAGCTAGCTAACCACAGGAGGTAGCGAGCTTCTTTAGTCTGAACAGTTTTTCTGCTCTGGTGATTAGCTAGCTAGTGGTCGGTAGAATACTTTGAAGTTCCAGGCTACCTAGCGAGGTAGCTTGAATAGAATCTATAAGCGCGCTAAAAGCCCATCGATGACAACTACCGGGTGTATTGTACGTCAATTGAGCCATCATGGATAACGAGGATCGCCAAACACCAGTCAGTAGCAGTTTTTCGCACAGTTTTAATATTTTGGTTGAAATTTCAATTGAGCACTTTGGCGGTCAATTATTTGCGATTACGAAACACTTGCGCCAAGGGCAGTTATAGACCAAATTTCTATCTTTTAGAGAGGGTCTGAATGGGGGGGTCTACATGTCAGTTGTCAGTTAAAATGTTGGCCATTTGTCAGTTGTCAATTAGCCCTAGTTAATCATTACTAGAGAAAATTTACAATGTTTGACCCACAAAAACCAAATTTGTCAGTTGTCAGTTATTTTTCGGTTGTCAGTTGTCAGTAAAAAAATCGTCATTTGTCAGTTGTCAGTTATTTTTAAGGCTGTTTGTCAGTAGTCAGTTAACCCCATTCATGCCCTCTTTAGAGATAGAAACAAACCAGAAGAGGGAAAAACAAAAAGTAAAACCTACTAAGTTACTAGGTCTGAACAGTACTAATTTATTAACTAGCTGCGAGTTGCTGACAGATATCTCAAGACTCTAGCTAGCTGCACGATAGTAGTCTGAACATACATACGCACATGAATAAGTAGTGTTTTCAATAAAAGATCAACTACTTTAATTTACATACGAGAAAACAAAAATATTAAATTACATACATGTATATATATACTAGGGGAGCAGAGAATGAAAGTCACCGCGCTACCGGCCACTCCTAAAGACTGCTAATAATTCTTCCCTTTGGTTATTACTAAGAGGATTTCAAATGAAAGTGTATTTCATCTTCAATCTCATGTGGCCCGAGTGAAAGCCCAGATGGGCTCTTGTTTTGAAAGTGTCATGACCATCATATTAAAGTTTTAATGTGTGAATAATATTTTTTATGTAAAATATATTATATATCATATGTATTTTATTAGAATGGTCATGGGTGTTATGCAATGATATTTATCACTGTCCAATTTCTGGTATGAAATGAAGGTTTATTTATTAGTTAATCTGGGATTTTCATGTGTGATTTTCTTAGTAATACCACGATCAACTCAGCTTTCTTTGTTTGTTCAGGGACATTTAAACTCTAAATTCCCTCATCAGCATGGATACTTGTTCTAATTTTCTCTCGTTGACATACAAGAATGAAAATTAGAAGGGCATGCATGCTGATGAGGGTTATGGCAGGTCATTATAAAAATTAGTCCCTAGCAGAGTGCATGAATGCCTGTTAACCCTGTACCCTACATTGTAACTATTTTATGGCTCAAGAAAGGTCTTATCTTCATTTGTCAAACCCGGGGGGGGAGGGGGGGGGGGGGTACTTACATGAAAAATGGGTATGTATGTGAGGCCAAGAGGCTCAAACCCTGACCCTGTTTGACCCAATCCGAGCTCCAAAACCCTGATTGCCCCCTTTTTGAAAAAAAAAACCCTGATTGCCTCTTCTTTAATTTGTTTTCAAAACACGGTGGGATTATATACCCCGGCTGGTATACCGCGTACCGGGATTGCATGCAAAATACGGAACATTTCAGGTTGGCATGTGTCATTGGGTAAACAAATCAGCAGATGAAGTACATAGATAAGTATTGAAGTACGAATTAGCGCCGTCACGATGTATGGGAACCTCAGTGCTTGCATATGGGCAGGCGATCAAAATGCGGCAACAGAGTCTTTTTTTGACATAGTAGCTAAAAAAAACTGAACCCTAACTGCCTAGAAAAACCTGAACCCTGACCCTGACTGAACCCAAATTATACTCAAATCCTGACCCTGATCTGCCCAAATCAGGTCAAAACCCTGACCCTACCTGCCCAAACCAAGCTCAAAACCCTGACCCACCCCGGCGGCACATACATAATACGTCACAAACAGGAGTACCCCCCCCCCCCCCCCCCCCCCCCGGGTGTCAAACCTGCTTCTTCCATACATGTGAGATAATTATACTTAAAACCACAAACATGACATGATTAAACTCTATGCGTGCTCCTGGAATATTTAGTGAGCTACATTACATTTTATTTTTACATTTTATTTATTCTTCACAAAATCAACACAGTTTCAGGGTCCAGTTCAACCAATGGTGCTCAATCAAGCATAACAAAAAGGTTAACAAAACTCAACTATGGTAACTTCAGTTTAGGCAGAGAAAAACTAAAGTCCTCTGAGATTAGTTTCATTAGTCAGTGATAATAGTATTACATAGTAATAGCATGAAATTAGCTAGTGATTAAATTTCCCCTTGACCCTTGGGAGGATTTATGCAAATTCTCCCTAATCCCCCTCAGCCATAAATCCTCCCTCAGCTCTTGGGGGAAATTTGATAACTAATTTACCTTATGCCATGCCATTACTTATAAGTTATACCATGGCATGAGGGGTATTAGTGATTTAAATTGCCCCGAGAGCCGAGGGAAGATTTGTAAAAGTCCCGAGGCCGCTTCGGCCGAGGGACTTTTACAAATCTTCCCGCGGCTCTCGGGGCAATTTAAATCACTAATACCCCGAAATGCCATGGTATAAGTTTGTTATACCATGATCGCCGAGGAACGAACAAATCTCTGAGAAGTTTAGTTTTCTCTGCCGAAACTAAAGACGTCGCAGTCGAGTTGCTTTCGAAAACGTTTTGTTTAATGCTTGACTGAGCGCCATTGATTAAACGACCCTGGCTTCCCCTGGGGAAAAGCGTGTTGTTTTTGAGAAGAATAACACTAAAATACAATGTAATTATGCGGTTGACTAAATATTCAAAGAGCATGAATGGTTTTAATTACGTCACGTTTATGGTTTTAAGTATCCCACATGGAAGAAGCGGGTTTGAGAAATTAAGAGAAGAATATGCAGATTGAAATAGGTCATCCCACATGGATTACATTGAAGGTTATGATGAAGACAGGTCAGTTTGGATTCAGTATTTTTCATCCGGGAGTGCAGGGCTAGTGTTACCAGAGGGGAGCAGGAGTTGATGCTTTTGACCTTCTCACTTCCAGCCTGCATTCTCTTCTAATTTTCCCTCATTACGCATGCAGGGGAAATTTAGAAATATGCATTGTCTCAAAATTTCCCGGCGGGAAATTTCGAGAGTGAAATTTCCCGGCGGGAAATTTCGAAACAATGCATATTTCTAAATATCCCTGCCATCAGGGAAAATTAGTGGTTTAAATGTGCCTCGGAGAACAAAAGAATCCGAGGCTACCATGGTATAATTATAATAATAATATTTTGGAGTTTGGACTGATTTTACTTAACCAGTAACCTGACTGTTAGGTCTATCTGTGAATAAATTCAAATCAAGCTATCCTCCATAATTTCTGTGGCTTGGCTTGGGAAAGAAATAATATTAATTATAATAAATTGATAAAAAGGATGTAAATGATGCTGGAGTACCCATCCAGCTAGCAGCTACATGTAGGTTATAAAAAAAAATAGTTGCATCATTACAATGATTATGGCAGAAGAAAATATATTGTACAAAATGTTGTAATATACCAAAACAGACAACTGAGACAGTGTTGGGGTCTGGCAGTATTTATTAATATAATATAAATTATTATTACAATATATTTTAATATGTTACAATTTATTTACATGATTGAAATATAATATTAATAGTGATACAAAAGCTGGATGGTATATTGTTAGTATGGCTGCTCCCCTAAAGCACGAGATAGTTGGTTTACAAAATAGTTACTACCGAGACATACAAGGCCTAACCCATTGGCTATCATGATCCAGCCTGATGATAATTTTACAGTATTGCTCAACTAAAAGTAGGCTGTACCCTGCCAGACTCCAACCTGCATGATCAGCTGATTCTGAATATCTAGCTTAATATTCACTTCAATTATATATTATGGAAATTAAAATAATTGTACAAAGTTTGAAAACTAAAGTTAGGTGATTTAAAAACAATTAGGTAGTCATTGTTGCAATTTTTATTGCCATTATTAGCACTGTCATCTTGACATCAATATTGTTTTGCATTAATACCATCACCAGTACCATTTCCATTGTCACTATCATCATTGTACATGGTCAAATGACCCATATCTCAGTTTCTCTACAGGTAATTTTGGTCAATTTCCAAGTAGCCATTTGTTGATAATGGCCCAACATTGCAAGTCAGTAATACACTACCTGGTATACATATGATATATGTATCAGGAACCATATTATGTATATATGATATAGTTACAGTACCAATGCAATGCTATCAGCCATCCATGCAAGTGAACCATTTTGGTTCATTGATAATGCATTTTCTCAAATCCTCATACAAACCTTCTAAAAACCTAACTCAAAATTTGCCAAAAACCCTAACCATTTCCAACCCAAATCATTCCTAGAACAAGTACACCCAAGCTATAAAATTATGAAGGATTTTTCACAGGTTTCCAAGTGATCATTTGAAGTGGCAAGGTATACTGCAGTGAGGTTTCTCTCTTGTTTTTTACGTGTAGAAAACGGACTTCTGCTATCTGTTAGTCTGGGGGAACCTGTCACACTTATTTAAGCGAAGAAGTATTTTATAATCAGCTGTTTTTTACTCACTGGATATTTTATCGATGTCTGAAGTATGGGTCGACATCTCCGCGTATTTTCAAACTCCATCGCTTTTAGAGCTGTTCATTGGAATCAAATATGTGAAAAGAATCCCTAGATCTTCTTTTCTGGGTATTATTTGTACAATTGGAATTACAGAAGTGGAGATGAAATAGCTTTTTCATCCAAACTCGCGACCAACAACAGAGCAAATAGTAAGCGCTACGTATCCGACAACCCGGAAGCCTCGCTTTCAATCCAAGATGGCCGAAGTGCGATAATAGCGAATACGGCCCCGAGCGCACCATTTACAAAAGTCACGTGATGAGGGCAGGACGGGTATGGCGTGAGCGGGCCGGAAAAAGCCGTCCGGCCTGCAGATTTTTTTCTTGCTGTTTTGCGGTTTGATCTACAAAAAAATATGGTCATATGATAAAAAACCTATCGACTGAGTTAGGTCGGGCCTGACGGGAAAATACTTAGCTCTCGGTCATTTTGTACGTGCGCTCGGTCCGTACGTCATGACCTCGAGCCAAATATTTTCCCGTCGGCCCTCCCACTCAATAAATAAGTACCAGGAGCCATTACTAAGTACCTAGTCCCGGCTAGATAGCTATACGGTTTGGTTCGGGCCTTCCAGCTCATTTATATTATATACTTAAGTTATCTCTTGTAACTGACTGAGTGAAATAAAAATGTTGTTGTTGTTGATGATGTAGAAATCGGTTAATTCCCCAGCTATATCAGTTTACTGCACTTCGTACCCAGGCAGCACGAAAGCATCATGACACAAGAAGACCGAGAGCGCTTGGGAACTAGTAGACCATATTCCAAGATGGCGGATAAAAAGGTATAAAATATAATAGTCGTTCAAGGTTTGAATTACGTTTTCTATCTGATTAATACCTCTATCTTATGTTTCCAGGCTGGTGAGAAGAATATAGCGGTCTCTGATGTACGTATGCCACTATTCTCACGTTATGTATTGCTGTTTTAGCTGCGTACACAGTTCTGAAAGTCGTTCCTGCCAAATACTGAAATAGTTAATTGTAGGTGCTCAAATGCCCCCATAAAGGCCATAGTGGGACCAAAGAAATAAGGAAAATGCTCCACCCCCTGACATATCTATATACCTTCCCAGAGTATGAGTATTTTGAATTGGAGTTAAAAGAATACAAGTTGGGCTTGACTTTATAAAATAGTTCAAACTTGCAGTTCAAAACTACCATTAACGGGAAAATATGGCCTTATAAATACACCCACAAGCTTCTGTAGCCAGCCTTGCTGGACTACATTTGTAGCTTGTCAACCACAAAGTCAATAAACATTTAGCCGTAGTCAACAAACATGCTTCCATTCATAATGTTTGCTGCAAGTACATAGTTGACAATGAAGTAAACTACAATTAAGCTAGTTTCTTTCAAGAATTCTTTTCGGAAGTGAAAAAGGTCCTACCATACTGTCATGGAGTAGAATATTAGAGCTTTTTTAAAACGCCAGACGTTTTTTCACAACATGCATTGGACATCACAAGACAGAGAACATTGGATTGAAAACAATGGTAATATCTTTGTAAATTCAGAGATGTTTCTTGTTGATCAACATGGACAGGAACACTCTTGTTAATGTTGCCATTTGTGACTTGCCATTATGTGCCTATGCACATGACAATGTGAAATCTTGCCAAAAAAAGGAAAAATTGACTTCTGGTTGCCGTCCTTGACTTTATGAATGCTTTTGCTTATGCTCTCTAATGTCTGATCCCCGGGCTGATATAAAGTTGCGAATGCCCCATTCCCAGGATCTCAAATTATGCAAATGCCCCACCATGGGTGAGGGCATTGCTGGAATTGATTGATGCATAACTGTTAATACAAACCAACATGTCTGCTAAAATGCTCTTGGGGCAAACACTGAGATATACGTTTTAAAATTATTAATGCTTTTGTGATGTTATTGTGAGTTACTGCCATAATCAGTTAATTTCTTTGTTAAATATTATTCATATTATTAGACTGAAGAGGATGAAGATGATGAAGAAGGAGATGAAGATGAGTCTGAAGGTGAAGAGGAAGAAGAACCAAAGCTGAGGTATGAGAGGCTGGGTAATGCAGTCAATGACATTCTGAAGGGGGAGGAGTGTGCAAGCTGTATGGCAGTCCATTCTAAGGTACGTGGCACAGTACACCTTGTGCCTTAATTTGAAACCCATGATTTATGCAACAGTACTTGATATAATGCAAATATTAATCGTAAGACATCTATTTAATATAATTGTTTTCTCTTGTAATTATCTACTTTACCTAATGTACATGTACACTACAGAATAATGTAGCTGTCATTCCCAATATTATTAAATTCCTATTGATATTAATTAATTACTATCTTTTACCTACATGTAGCTCAATTTTACCTTAGTCACTTCAGGTGCATAGCCCTACCAAATAATAGTTATAATATGAGTTAATTAATTAATTATCTATTGATTGTACATGTAATTCCTTTTTTGGTATAATAAAATTAATGTTGTTACAGTTATGTAATATCTACATAATTTACATCCTGGCATGTATGGTAGTTGTGAAGTTTGTTTCAGTGGAATTTTATTTCTTAACTACATTGTACATTGTACCTGTTGCTGATCAAAATTAAGAAACAATATCCCACTGTCAAAATTTGTTAAATCTTAAATCTGTAAAAATCTTTCAATCAAAACTGGTTTGATTGCAGTTTCTGGCTCTTGGGACTCATTATGGTGTAGTACATGTGATGGATCATCTGGGCAATAATATCAGAAGTAAAGAGTTCCCTTCAGTAAGTTCTTATTTAGTTTTTTATATTTAAAGTGCCACTAACCCCTTTTGCAATTTTTATACATAATTATTAATCTTTGAAAGGTTTTGAGTAGTTCTGGAAATTTTTTTTTGGCTTATAGAGAATACTCGATGTTCTATGTGTCTTTGAAATGGTGAAAATTTGACCTTTCCTGACCCATGACCGCGTAAGAAAAAGACTGGGTCAATTCTTGATCTTACGTCACCATTTCAAACACACATAGAACATGGAGTATTCTCTGTAAGCCAAAAATTTCTTTGCAGCAGTACTCAAAACCTTTCAAAGATTTATATGTATAAAATTTGCAAAAGGGGTTAGTGGCACTTTAACAATTAGACTACAAGCTCTGAGTTTCTATCAGCTGATACAAAATAATGTAGTTGGCAAGTACTGTGTAACTCTGAGTCAACTATCAGCCATAGAAACTGAGTGTTTTAGTAGAATCCAATTAGACTGTGTAACTTTTATATGTGGATAAATGCAATTTAGGCAAAGTTAAAATTAAGGCATTGCTGGTCAGCAGTCTCACCCTTAACTGTGGGGGCTCCCCCTAAGCTTAGCAGGGGCTTGGTGTGCTCAACGTTGCAGATCATTGCAGATCTATTCCTCGCTGCGTTATGCCGATGAGTTTAAAAAGTAGTTAATCACCTAAGAGCAATTCCCCCTACCTATAGGCTGTACCCATGTATAGGCTGCACCCCAAACTAAGACACCCATGTATAGGCTGCACCCCAAACTAAGACACCCATGTATAGGCTGCACCCCAAACTAAGACACCCATGTATAGGCTGCACCCCAAACTAAGACACCCATGTATATATAGGCTGCACCCCAAACTAAAACACCCATGTATATAGGCTGCACTCCAAACTTAGACAACCATGTATAGGCTGCACCCCAAACTTAGACAACCATGTATAGGTTGCACCCCAAACTAAGACACCCATGTATAGGCTGCACCCCAAACTAAGACACCCATGTATAGGCTGCACTCCAAACTTAGACACCCACGTATAGGCTGTACCCCAAACTTAGACAACCATGTATAGGCTGCACCCCAAACTTAGACAACCATGTATAGGTTGCACCCAAACTAAGACACCCATGTATAGGTTGCACCCAAACTAAGACACCCATGTATAGGCTGCACCCCAAACTTAGACACCCAACATATGATGTTTAATATCTAACAATTTATTAAGTACTGTAGACTATTGGCTGATAGTTGACAAGAAGCGAAGTTTTGAGTCAATAACTATAATCAGCCATAGAAACTTTGAGCGAGTAGTCCAATTGTTTTAGTAGAAACATACTAGTGTAATTATATATGCACAAACAAAGATTTTTTCTGCTTTAAAGAGGTCAAATCAAATATTATTTTGATATTTAAGATACATGTTTTTACCTTTTTGCTTGCATAAAACTTCCCCTCTTCAATTTGACCACATGGTAAACCATCGCTCACAGATTGAGATTGAAATGGTTTTGATGTTAATTTTGCATTTATGTGCTCCATACATGTACATTTATAGGCATAAGCGAACACATTTTCTGTATTGAAAAAGTCAATCTAAAGCATTTTCTTGTACTTTCAGACCAATGCTTTTGTGTATCTCACTTATTGATAAGTTTTCTTACATTCTCCATGTTGAATTTTAGTAACCTTGTTCCTACATGTATTAATTCCCTCGAGTCCCTGAAACACACCACAGCAACACTTTGCGGTGACAGGTCCAGGCCCACAACCTCTAATAATTATTATATACATGTACCACACCAATGAAAATCACTTTTCGCATGCTCTTATTGGCTACTCAAACAGTGAATATGATTTCATATTCACCTCCGAGTGAAGCAGTGATCACCTTGCGCAAGTTTTTGTCCATTTGACAGAAAATAACTATTTGGTGCTGGCTATTCACCTCGCCGAAGTGGCTCGGTAAATATTCACCACTATCAGATCAATGATTTTTGACGAACTTCAGAAAGAGGATGACTACCGTATTTGACCGCGTACAAACCGCACCCTGCGTATAAGCCGCACCCCCACTTTTTGGTTTCAATCTAAACTCAAGTTCAAATTGAAAACTTAAATGAAATATACCGCGTATAAGGCGCACCCCGAGTTTAGAACATCACAGCAAAAGATATTATCTGAGTTTCTCTCAAAACTTCAAACAACTGATTCTTTTTATCTAAAATACAAATGTTGTTAAAATATACTCAAACTTAAATCTGAAAAAGCCCGCTTATAAGCCGCACCCGGACTTCAGGGAGGAATTTTGTACTTTTTTTCAAAATGAAAACGAAAATACCCCGCGGCTTATACGCGGTCAAATATGGTACATGTACATTGACGTCTCCCAAATATTGTCTCAGATCAAATTTAAATAAATACAGTCATGTATAATGGCAGCTATAGTAGTGTTAGCTTATATCCTGCCTACATTAATCCTCATTCTTTTTGATAAACTTATGCAATGTAAATTACACTTCTACTTTACAGAAAAGCTTCTGTAATAATTATTATACATGTATAACAATTACATGTACATGTTTATAATTAATAGATTTCATAGACAGTATGCATGCTCTGATTGGCTGAAAGCCGTGTTTCTATAACTCTATGTACAAATATTGAAAGTTGAGCACGTGCTTGAGCTAGTTAGGAGAATTTACATTTTTGTGTTCATTAAATTTTATTAAAACAGGCATTATCCATGCTTTTATTTGTTTGTTGTATATGGAAATAAAAAACAGTTTTTTCGCTTCCCCATTGAGTTATAGAAACACTTGTGGAAGAACTCAAAATAGCAGATGAGTGGAAACACTCACCCTTCAAGCTTGTATTGCCATTTCTTGTTCTCCCAAACTCCCACTAGTGTTTCTATAACAGACTGTATGAAAACACCGAAAATGCTTTCTATTTCTTAAATGTTTATACAGTTGTAACAGTTAACCTATTATAAATTTGTATTCTCCTTAGCACACAACAGCTGTCAATCAAATCAGTATAGATGAAAATGGAGATTATATAGCCAGCTGCTCAGATGATGGAAGGGTAAGTGACACTTCCATGTAAATGTACAAACATGTATCCTTTCTGTGAGTTTTACTACAAGTACCTTTCTTTAATACTTAGTCACTTTCTTTAATACTTTAATAGGACTTCACTTACAAAATGAGGAAAACTCTAAAACTAGTTACTGTATTATGGGTAACCATTTTTGTTATGTTCCATGTACATTTGTACAATAGTGCTGCATACTGACAGAGATGCTTTAAGCTGAAAGTGGATTATGCTGTCTTTTAATGCACCAATCAGGGGAGGGGCATCAGGCATGTACAGATATATGATTGTACTCACAGGGTTTGACATAATTATATTTTAATTACTTCGGCCGGGAGTCATGCATGCAGTACCACTGGAACCCAGCCTTAAAATGCAAGTGTTACTTCTTTTTCATGTTTTGATTTTTTGAACATTGAACTGGCTTATGAGCAGGGTTATTTTTTCTTAATCGAGGGCCTGATTACTGGCGTCTGATTGGAAGTTGGTTGCTTAGCAACAGGCTTCTCTCTGGGCAAAGTTTGCTGAGAATTGTCAGTTTGCTTCAGCTTGTGTGCACTTCTGCACCAAAAAGCAAACAAATAAGGATTTTACAACCATTTCATGACAACAGAAAGTTTATAGGTAGGTCAACTTTCTAAAGGATATTTTGAGCGAATACTGTGGTATTTGTTGTGTATTTTGACACTGCAAAGTTGACTCAGTTTATCCTTGATTTTGACATTTGTTTGTTTGACAAAATAAGTCCATAAGCTTCTCATTCCTGCTTTAAACCTCTCTGTAAATGGAAATAGTCCAGTTTCGTATTCGAAAATTACGGCTGAATGCAATGACTACAGATGCATGTACGCAGGGTTAAAGCCTCATTCTGAAGTTAAACATTAATAAAATAATACCAACGAGAAGGTGCAAGCTGCGAAACTACAACAATACACAGAGTTGTGATTAGCCCACGTTCTCGCTGGTATCTATGAATGTTTAACTTAAGAATGAGGCTAACCCTGTGTACATGGACCGTCTGTAGTCATTGCATTCAGTGGTAATTTTCTAATACGAATCTGGACCATTATAGTTGTCAAGTTAAAAAAAAACAGAAGTTTCAAATAATTAAATTCAAAACACTGCATTTTTTTGTCCAGTTTGAGTCTTAAGCTTTTCACCCATTCAATGTACTCAGAGAATCCTCGCCAGTTTGTAAAAACTATAACATTTGCAAAATAATAAACTATTAAAGACAAATTGAAAATGCATTGTTGTACAATGTATGTTGTCTACTCATTTACCGTTATTATAATAAGATTGTGAAGACAATGTAATTAATTGAATACAGAGCAAGGCGAGTTGGACTATTAAAGTTTGTAAGTGTCGTGGTTATGTTGAATCAGGTTTTCCATTGGCATTGGCATGTTCCTCTATATTATAAACAAGTAATCACATGGGTCGTCGAAAATTAAGGATTAATCACTTGTGTTTTCAAACTTTTTACCAAATTGCCCTCATCGCTTTGCAACATTGTGCATGATTAATCCTTAATTTTATTGGCCCCATGTGATTACATATACTTATCAAACAGCTGCTGTTTGATTCCTCCATAAACATTCAACGTAACACTGTATTAAGCCTGGCTTATAGTTTCTCAAATGTATGCAATGGTTCATGCACATGGAACTGTCAAAACTGTTGTGTGTTAATACAAAGTCATATAAACTTCTCAAATAAAAATACTACTTTGAAAGACTGTCAAAATTACTTAAAATTTTTTATGTTCAGATGACTAGACAAAGCTTCTATTAGCCAGATGAAAGACAGATTGTGCCGAAGTGAGAACTTTCGTTTACATTGTTTGTAATTCTTTGCACTCTTAAACTTTCCCTTTGATTTAACAGTAGTTTGTCTTCCACTGCAGGTTAGTCGAGACTAAATGAAAGTTTACTTAGACATGGTTAAATATCCAGCGTATACTGGGGTCCCTGTGGTGGTGTTCACGCTCCCCTGGGTTGGAGTCATATGGGATTCTTAGCTTATTGTTATTCTGCATTTGCTTGTCAATGTCAGTTGTGCCTCGTCACGATCAGGCATGCTGCTTTTCCCTCCCTCTCTCCCTCCCCTGTTTCCTTTGTCCACTCTTATGTGTGACCCAGTGCTCTGGGCTGATTAGTTGTCAGGGTATCCTAGCAACCAAGCTCCTAAGTACTGACCCTGCACTAAGCTCTGGGCACTGAACTTCCAACTAAGTTTTATCATCATTTAGGACTGATGGGCTTCCCCTGTTGTTTATTGAGGACCTGGTTTATTTAATTACACTTTTGCTCCCAGAAGTACGTAACCGTTACAAAGTTAACATGGATAAGATTACAGTGAATGCACTAAGTTAAGCTTACAGATACAATGAGTCTGTGTGAGGTGATACATGTACATGTACTGTAAAAGAAAAAGAAAAAAAGAAAAAAAGAAAAAAGAAAAAAAGGAAAAAAGAAAAAAAGGAAAAAAGAAAAAAGAAAAAAAGAAAAAAGAAAAGAAAAAAAAAAAAAAGAAACAAAAAAAAAAAAAAAAATAATAATAAATAAAATAAAAATAAAAATAAAAACAGAAAAGAGAGCGAGTAGTGAGGAGGCCCAGTGAAACCAAGGGCTTATAAATCTATGAAGGGTCTCCTCATAGTCGTTTTTCTTTCAATTGTAATTTTACAATAGCTCTCGCTTTCCCCCAGACCCACTTGCAGGCATACAGTATGTTTTCCTCTCATCCCAACCCCCCCTAGAATGTCTGACTATGCAGGCCAATCACAACCACCACCACAACAACTTACAGTAAATCTTGTCTTTCAGGTTGTGATTAATGGATTGTACAGCACAGAGAACAATGTTCAAGGCAATTTTGACAATCCTATAAAAGTGAGTTGTTTGTGTTCTGTCATATTTATGTGAACATAAGTCATGCTGCCATATTTTCTTAATGGCAACCTGATGTTTGACACCTGCACAGGGAGAGCTTGGGTGTACAAATCTTCTCAACTCATCTAAACCTGTTTGTATACGTGTCAACCAGCAGTCAGTTCAGTTTCCTATTCAAACATGACTGCTGTATGTGATGATTATAGATGCATATTTGCACAGTGTTGGCCTCATCTTGGTAGTAAACATTCATAAATTATTATAACCAGCAACAAGGTACATATTGTCTACATATTGTTGAAGTTTTGAGTCTTACACCTTCTCATTGGTATTTGTGTTTATTTCACTTCAGAATGAGACTAACACAGTATGTAGTCATCACATTCAGTTAGTGGTAATTTTCAAATATAAAACCTGCCTATTACTTTATAACATTGTACTATTGGCAAAATAATATGGCTTGATATTCAAAAATATTTTTTAAATGGTGTTAATTTGTACACTTAATTTATACAAAAATATATTATTATATACATGTAGCACAAAATATTACATGCATATCATATATTGCATCAATATAAATACTGCAGATTCCAATTGAGCATTTAATCAGGCATGAGACAAGTACTGTTTACTGCAAATATTGATCGGTCACATTCCTAAGTAGAAATTGACATGTTGCTAATCAATCAGACTTTCTCAAAGTCCTTCTTAGCCCCCAGCACGAAGGACTTTTCCCACTTGCAGCGCACCAAATGTACCGGTTGATTTTTCAACCAGAGGCGTGGCTTATGACGTACTAAGATCTGCCCAATCTCAAAGTGTCAATTCTTCAGGCATTGTATGTTGACGTGTCAAGTCAGTCGACCGTGTATGTGGTATTTACAATTTGATTGTATGTCAAAGGTGGCGCGAAATGTAAGCTCGGCCCCTGAAACGTGTTTTCGCGCCAAAACATAATCCCCCGATTCAATTTCCTGCAAGTGAAACAAGTCAAACTCGCCTCTCGCTTCAATTCTCGCGCTCGATTTTTGACCCAGTAATCGCTTACCCAATGACTCAGCGAGTTCGACTTGGAGCAAGTCTACTAATCAATTTGCTGCTCAATATTTTACTACCTTTTCCACATTAAAAACTGTGAAATGAAGGGCTGTGTGCAACAAGGTCGTAAGTGACTCTTGATCACGTTCTAAATTCTACCTTAGAAAACAAAAAAGATTGAAGGAGAATTTAGAATGATTGTGATCAGGAGCCACTTACACCCTTGTTGCATACAGCCCTTCAAAATAATATTCTTTGGCCACAGTATTGGTACAAGTATTCTGCCTACTTGAATCTTCGATTAAAGACAGATTGAATGATTCAAGTAAAACACAAAGCATGCAAACTGAGAATGTCTATACTTTAAGTATCTGTTAGCAACATACATGTATTTGACTCAATTGTATTTTTTTTGTCTAGAAACATGACCAATTAACTGTTGCAACAAAAACAAAATCTAACACTATTAAATGCTCAACTTATCTGCAGTTGGGTATTAATTGTTATAAAGTACATAATAATATATTGATCACTTTATTAATTTATTTAGTTGGTTAGTATTTTTTAGTTACATGATATTGTTATTTTATTATCAGGCAGTTGCACTGGATCCAGATTTCTCCTCAAAGACAACAAAGATGTATGTTACTGGAGGAGATAAGGTTTGTTCTTAACTTGGGTGGGTGTGGCTACCTGTCAGTGCTGTTTCTTAGGACCAGTAGCTGGCAAAAACTGGTGGCTATAGTTACCCACTTCCAGCCAGCTAAATATACATTCATCTGCCACTGCTGATAAAACTATTGATAAGTAATAGAATTATATAGAATTAGTGGCTGTGCTTTATGGGATTTACAAACTTGAGCTGAAAGCGAGAGTTTGTAAATCCCATAAAGCACGGACATAAATTCGGAATCGGACTTATCAAACATCTAGTTGATGTATAGAGTCATGTTTTCAATTATTTTGGCGATATGACTTATTTTGGCTGAGAAAATTGAAGCAAATGTTTATGTAAATCAGGACAAAATCTGTGTCAGATTTACAGATAACTTATCGTACATTAATTTTCTTTGTTTTTCCTTCATGAATTATTAATGAGTTGAGTAAAATATTATTATAAACTACATGTATGACTTTCTCAGTAGAATGCGGCATAACAGCTGATATAATCAATCAAGGAAAGTAGTGCTGCCAACATGTTTTTTTGTAGATTTGCTCAAAAGCAAATCATTATTTTCAGTCACTTCTTTTTTAATATTGCAGCTGACATTGACAGAGAGGGGCTGGTTCAGGAACAACACTACAGTACTACATGCAGGCGAAGGATCCATTAGGACAATCAAGTGGAAGTCCCACTTTATAGCATGGTCCAATGATGTGGTATGTGATGAGGATTGTTTCTCTTCTACTGATAATTAAGACTGATTTAATCAGGGTTCTCAATAGTTTTAGAGCAAGGTGGTAAGCCCTGGGTAACAGTCTTGTTTATGACATATTATATGCAGTGGTATAGATGACTCAGAGTAATCAATCAAGGTGGAAATCCAGATTTATTTTCACAATAACTTGGAAACCTAGCTGGGTTTGGAGATACTTTTTTAGACTCCTAAATCCGGGTCTGGAGCCCTTGGGTGCACATGTACATATTGTTATACGTGTAACCATTTAACATGTGAGTGCCTAATACCCCCCTGGCCTGGCCATTGCACTATAACCATACACTCAACATTGTAAACTGGCAGCCATTAGCACCGTAAAAGCAGTCTGAAAAAAATCATATATAATATGTAAAGTGCTGTGAGACTGTGGTGATAATTATGGTGTTATATAGATGGCCATTATTATTATTGTTTTGTGTCAAGAGAAGTGCAAGTAAAATGCAGGTCACCATTAGTTGTTTTGAGTCACCCAATAGTGGGTGTCTTTACTGAGTTTCTTTGCATTTGTCTTTTCACTACCTTTAATGTCTTGTATAATCACTGCTAATTCTCTAACTGAATCTCCTTCTGAAAACTAGAAAGTAATTCTTAGCCATCATCGTAGACTGCCTACCTGATATGAATATCTTTGTTTTACTGGTCTTCATGTGCTACATGTACATGTACACTGCTCTCCATGTATTGTACTCAGTTCCGCATTCATTTAAAGCATCAACCTCTTTGAAACTGAGTAAATAAAGATTTCCAAAAGAAATTGTGACAAGAGAGAGACTGTAAGTGACTCCATCATTGGTCAAGGCACTTAGAGCAGATTTCATATGAGTGGGACAAACAACAGCATGTCCGTCAACGTGCTGTAACCGGGCTGTACTGTAATTCTGTGATTTGATTGGATCAGTAGGTCAAAAACAATGGGAAACCAATTCAAATGTCACGGCATGCCATACGGTAACCATGCTGTAGTCAATGCTGTAGTTTGTCCCACTCATACGAAATCTGCTCTAACTTGTACCGAATTCCTTACATGTACCTTATGATGATTTGTATTCCTCTTTTGAAGGGTGTCAGAGTGTTTGACATGAGCTCTAAGAGGGTGATAACCTACATTAAGAGGGACCAAGCAAGGTATACTGCTTTGTACATGTAATATATCTGGTACTTAATATTGAAGAATTTTGTCCTGTTCTCAACTATTGCTGCTACTTATAAATAGTGCCTTCTTTACATGCAGTTAAACAAAATACATATCCCCACCCAAAAAACACACTGAATTTTAACGGGACCTGAAACAACCATAGAGCTGATCAAAGTCAGGACCCGGCTAAACCACATTTAGCATGTTTGTTTTTGTAGAGGGAGGAAAACTGGAGAACCTGGTGAAAAATCCTCAGAGCTGTTCAGTAACTCACATGTTCAGATGAAGGCACATTAATATATTAATTAGGCATGTTACTTTAAAATTTAACTAAGTTAAAACAAATTTCTTGATGAAAAAAACAGTTGTTGTGAATATCACCACTTTGATGATTATTGGATGTCAGTATGATATATACTGTAAGTTTTATTTTATTACTAAATTTGTATTAAATGCCCATGAAGCAAATTTTTTGTCATTAGGATTTAGATCTCATTTGAAAGTCCTTTTGAAATGAGGAAGCATGGCATTTTCTGTTTGTCAATATCTCATTTCGTTCCAGAGATGTTAAAGATTTTGGAGTATGCAAATTAGATGGTCGCTGACGTCATAAGGTTAACACAGCCTTGAGGACAAATCATAAAACGAAAAATATATCTGCAAATAGTGGATAAAAACAATAATTGAAGCTGCACCAGTGTGGTACTTCAATGTGGAAATCATGATGTTGCCATGGAAACACTCTTGGCCCCAGGCTCCTTTCACCTTGAACATAAAATTGCAGTTTTTATCTCTGTTACACAAAATAATTTACTTTAAGTCACTCACATACAATGCCTACACTATTCCAAACCTTCTGATATGCCCACAGTAGAAAAAGTGTTTGGCAAAGGAGAAATTAGGACATTTATTTTCCTAATTGAAAGAGTCTGGGGGCTAGAGTGTTACCATGGCAACATCATAATTAGCATAATAATGTGTATTTCTTAGTACCACACATGTGCAAAGTGTCAATAATTGTATCCACTATTTGCAGAGATATTCTTCATTTTGCGATTTGTCTTCAAGGCTCTGTCAACCTTATGATGTCAGAGACCATCTAATTTGCATATTCAAAAATCGTTAATATCTCTGGAACAAGATGAGATATTGACAAACAGAAAATGCCATTTTTTCCTCATTTCGAAAATTTTGTTTCATTGGCACTTAAACCAAGCAGAGTTTTCCAGGGATTTGATCATGATGCAACAGTCTACAAAAACATTGAGCTTGAGCTCAGTGGTGTATTGCATCTAAATGTATTAAATGTTTTGGATTCTTTATGAAGATCAAGTCTGTGTTGTTACAGCACAGGTAGCCTCGGGGCTTTCAAAATCTTTCATAGTAGATGGCCAATTAACATAGAAAGGTACTGGGCAGGTGTGACAATATAAGGGATGGGATGTTCAGCACTTCAAAATTCAAATTTTGTCTGGGAAAAAAATTGCCACTGGGATCCAGGCTTTTTGAAAGCCCTGTAAGGCTATTTTTATTAGCACTTACTACAATGTAAAGTTATCATTCCAACAATCAACAGTTACTTAATGTTACCCCACCTGCATGTAAATATATGCTGTTTATTATCTTACATGCCCTGGGTAGGAGAGAGGCAAAAAAAACGAATTAACAAAATATCAAAATCCTTCAAACAAACATCCAGAAAGCCACTGTCAAATGAAGGGGCTGTGTGCAACAAGGCATAAGTGTCTCCTGATCACATTCTAAATTCTCCTTCAAATTCTTTGTTTTCTAATGGAGAATGTAGAACATGATCAAGAGTCACTTACGCCCTTGTTGCACACAGCCCTTCAAATGGTATTTCTGTGTAACTTCTATCAAGCACAATTAGAAAAGCACTGCTACCTGTATATCAGTGCTAATCAGTAGCCACCCTGGCACCTGTGATTACAGTTTTAGCAGTTTTTAGTCACTAAGTTTGTTGACATTTTGCACCTATCAATGTTAAGGCTGAGGAGGAGGGTGGGAGTGGGGATTTGATGGGCAAGGCTACCCCAGGGTAGGGCAGTGGAGTGGGGAATCTTGATATTTTTGACCCAAGGGTGGGGAATTTTACTTTTTTGTGGGGAGAAAATGTCCACCCCTTGCCTGCATCCCCCCCCCCCCCCATCCCCAGGCTTAACATTGATAGGTGCATCACTTTAAATAGTCCCAGACCGCAGCTGTACAGGTGTAATCTGTGGTGGAAGGACAGTGTAACCTTGCTGATAGGATGGGCTGATAATATTAAGGTAAGCCATATTGTTAGCTCTAGTGGTGCAACAGTGCTCCTGATGGCAAAAGGGAGGTGATCAAGGAAAATCCTCACTTTCCTTTTACTGAAATATGGGCCTTATAATATTGTTTACTTTAGATTAATGGCTGACCTTTAATTTTTGCCCATCCCTTGTGAACTGAAATCCCAGACTTTTTGGATATCCTAAGATTTCCTATTTGCTACAAAAAAAACTTTGTGCTTGGAATGAATGTTTAACCCACTTTAATGCATTTCAGTCAGTTTGGTTTGATTTGGCATTGGAAGCCATACTGGTCAAAACTAATGTGAAATCTTGAAATAAAACAAGAAATTTACAGGACTTTCATAATGGCTGCCTCCCGGCCTAATTTGGATAATTCGGAAGATTAATCTGTAGAGGAAAACCAGTGCTACCACATGAAAGATCACATTAAAACTAGTAATTGTTTGGGTTTTAGAGCAATGTGGAAAATTGCTGTTGAGTTATGAGCATTTGTAATGCAGAAAAAAAAACATGAAATCGAGGCTAGAAAGGCTTCCATTGTTTTTCTCATACAAATCCCTCTAATTTCAAATGGCTGTAACTTCGTTGCTTTATAAGCTACAGTACTCAACTTAAACAAGTTCACTAATGTCAACATGCTCTTTCAGATAGCAATGTTTTCTATACAGTCATGTGGATAAACTGCCAAAACGGGAAATCACATTTATGAAAGTCATGTATGCCTTTACATGTGTATTTGTATTGTTTACCAGCCTTGCCATTTCACATAAGAGTTAAGGAGAGGTTGATGTAGTGTAGTTTATTAGCATAAAAAAGCCTTTATTTAATGCCGGGTTAATTATGCAAAATAGTGTATTTAACACTAATAAACGTGTGACCTCAATTACAAATCGTAAAATTCAGTAATAATACATACAATGTAAGGGTGCTAACCAATCCAAATGCGGTATTCGAGTCACATGGATACAGTATGTAAATTCCCAAACAGTATGAGCTACAAAATCTGTATCCAATTTACAGAATACTAATTAAGCTAGTTAGTATTGTGTAAATTGGATGCAGAATACTAATTAAGCTAGTTAGAACAGAATAGTAGTCAACAGAAAGGTAGGCAGCTGTGACTTGCCATGCCCTCCAGCCTCGTAAACTCTGTTAAATTTGGAGATTTAAAGAATGTATCTTTGCTTCAGTTTTAAAGATACAGGTTTTCAGTTGAGTGTCGAAAAGTAATTGCTTTCGAATTCGATTGGTTAGTTAGCCATGGTTGCGTTTACTTTGCCTCGTGATTGGTTGAAATAAAACAAATCGTGAATTACTTCAGTTCGTGATTAGTTCGACATTATGTTTTTACTTGCTCCTGTGATTGGCCCACTGGTTTTGGTTTTTACAACACTCAATTGAAAACCGATGTATGAACCTAAACCTTGCCTTAGTTACTCATTTTCGCTCGCTTTTTCCATTTCTGGCATTTCCCCCACATGAACACCTCAATACGTCATTTGCATGATGACGTCACACACTTCAACTACCAGAACTCTTTGCGCGAATCCTTTTGTTCCATTGTCTTGGAATTTAAGCTAGTTAGTATTGTGTAAATTGGATGCAGAATACTAATTAAGCTAGTTAGAACAGAATAGTAGTCAACAGAAAGGTAGGCAGCTGTGACTTGCCATGCCCTCCAGCCTCGTAAACTCTGTTAAATTTGGAGATTTAAAGAATGTATCTTTGCTTCAGTTTTAAAGATACAGGTTTTCAGTTGAGTGTCGAAAAGTAATTGCTTTCGAATTCGATTGGTTAGTTAGCCATGGTTGCGTTTACTTTGCCTCGTGATTGGTTGAAATAAAACAAATCGTGAATTACTTCAGTTCGTGATTAGTTCGACATTATGTTTTTACTTGCTCCTGTGATTGGCCCACTGGTTTTGGTTTTTACAACACTCAATTGAAAACCGATGTATGAACCTAAACCTTGCCTTAGTTACTCATTTTCGCTCGCTTTTTCCATTTCTGGCATTTCCCCCACATGAACACCTCAATACGTCATTTGCATGATGACGTCACACACTTCAACTACCAGAACTCTTTGCGCGAATCCTTTTGTTCCATTGTCTTGGAATTCTCAAAGGAATTTTAGAATCTGAACGAGAAAGAGAATTTGAAAAGGATTCATGTAAAATGACGCCATAATGAAAATGTTCTATTGAGGGCTCGACTCGTTCCCGCTCGTTCATGAGAATATGCAACTTATCTATTGACAATCATTGGTAAAGTTCAGTTGTAGTAAGTTGTGGTGTTTCCGTGAACAATGTTTTGTGTGTCAGGTATGTGTTGTCAAGACAAGAGATCATGAAGTACGGGACCTGCCCTCACGATATGTAGAGATTGGTAAGTGACTCCATTATAATACATTATTCATTTTTCAAAAACAAAAGTTATTTTTTTAAATATGTGTATTGCGTGGGCAAAAAAAATAGCAGAATGTCTTCGCTTTTCAATTTGTGAATGACGGAGTAATAGACTCATGCAGTTCACGGCTCATTCCGACATTTTGAAATAGGTGCAAACATGGCGCGAAATACAATGTTTATATGGGAACGCGACACCAAATATTTTTCGTAAAATCGAATTTCTGAAATATTTACTGTCTGCAAACGTAAGATATCAGATATAAGAGTAACTGATCAAAATTTGAGGGATGTAGCTGTGCTGGGAAGCGTGCAATCGTGTTTTCAGTTTCCCCGGCATATATTTGTCTGTAACAACGAGTCAAAGGTCGCGGGAAAATTTACAGACAAATGTATGGAAACTTTACTTACTTACAACATTTGGGCATAACGCCACAGGAAACAAGCAATAGTGGACCTACGATTTTACGTCCTTATCCGAGAAGACGTGAAGGTCTAACCATTTGCAGTTGGTTCACAAAGGCAGCACCTTCTACTCAGTTATTTTAAGACCCTGAGTGTTGGTCCGGCCGGGGTTTGAACCCGCGACCTCCCGCTCGACAGACCGGAGCTAATAACCACTGAGCTAACCGGGAGGCTTTGCCGGGAGACTTTGCAAGAAATATTGGTGTTGTATTCAATACTACGGTATCTATGGATATAGGCATGTTGAGACTCAAGTCTGCAAATCTGCATTTTTTTTCTATTAGAAACATTGCACGTATTTTGAAAGTTCTTTTAAGTTATGATACATGTAAGATGCTAGTGCATGCCTTTGTTACAGCAAAACTTGATAATTGTAACTCACTGTTATATGGTCTGCCCAAATACTTATTGCAGCACCTGCAATATGCTTAAAATAGTGCTGCTAGGCTAATAACTCTGTCACGCAAGTCTGATCACGCCACGCCACTGCGCTGCCCATTGAGCAACGGATTGGATTTAAAATATTACTATATACATATAAAGCAATCAATGGTATTTCTCCACAGTATGTGCCGCAACGTAGTCTTAGATCTGCTGACAAGCTATTGCTTAAGATACCATCATATAATCTGAAATCTTATGGCTACCGCGCTTTTTCAGTTTGCGCCCCGCAACTGTGGAATTCCTTACCATTAGATCTAAAGCACAGCCCCTCCGTTGACAGCTTCAAGAAAAGCTTAAAAACATTTTTATATAAGAAAGCTTACTATTGAGCAATTACAGCCATCATATAGTTATTTCAATTAGTAGCTTAATATAAGTTATATTAATTAATATCTCAAAACAAATCAAAGATTATTTTAATATTATAATTTTATTTGTTAACATTTTATCCATACGTATTTTATCATTATCACTATTTTGGTTTAATTCTGCTGTTTGTTTTTTATATTAGGTAATTATTTTTAGCATTAGGATACCTTGTCAATATTTTTTTATATTATTGTAAAGTGCTTTTGGTTTATGAAGGAAAGAGCGCTATATAAATAAACTATTATTATTATTATTATTAAACTGAAAACACGATTGCACGCTTCCCAGTACAGCTACATTCCTCAAATTTTGATCAGTTAATCTTTTATCTGGTATCTTAAGTTTGCAGACAGTGAATATTTCAGAAATTCGATTTTACAGGAATTATTTGGCATCGGATTCCCTTACAAACATTGTATTTCGCGCCATGTTTGCACCCCTTTCAAAATGTCGGAATTAACCACGAACTGGTCTATTTCGAACGGAGGATGCGTTGGTTTCTGTACCGTACCAATGAACCTTACATAGGGTCGACTGCATGTACCGTACTTGAGTTACCATAATCTAGCGATCTGACGATTGAACAAGAGAAATGATATTTCTCTTTGGATAAAAGAAAAAGAGAAATGAGTTCCTTATCCTAAAGACTGTATTGGTATCCCTGTGGATCAATCCTTATATGGTCAGCTAAGTTTTGGCGGGAACTCTAGTACTTAATGATGTGTCAGTTACATTTCATCATTCGTGGTCCTGACTCTACGTGTAACCTTTAATTATAGACCCTTCAAACATTTAATTTTGTTACAAAGTTTTCCTGACATTGCCCAGTTATTACGGTTTTTATAGTAAATTCAGACTTTCACCCCCCAGAAGTCAGTACTCCTGCATTGGGCTGGGGAATACGTTTCCACTTAGTTTTTACCACATATAGTGTGGAATTTTTTGTGGTTTTTCGTATCCGGCAGAGTACATCAAATTATCAGACTATATTTATGTAATGTCTCCACTTACCACGTTGTGTGGTTTTCGTGATAACAGTCCGAGTGTAATAGCATACATTGTATCTTTACAATTTTACATGCTGAGGTTATAATAAACTGTGTGTGCGGTTATCTGTCAGGACCGCCTCCCGCATATTGTGTATGTTGTCAGTATTTGGGAGAAGGAACAAACTGTACTGAAGATAATGGCGAGCCATTGGAGTGATGTTTTAATCTGTATGTGCTCTGATTCATATTCTGTTTTACACTTTCAGTTGCCATGTTCAAAACTGATTACTACATCAGTGGAATCGCTTCTCTCGGCAATGAAATAGTGAGTAATGAACATGCTTTACTTGTCACCTACAAAGGTTTCAATACGAGGCTCTGGGGAATGAATAAAAATATGATATTCTCCTTTCACCAATCACCGAGCATTATTACCCAGAGCCTCGTATTAAAACCTTTGTATGTGACAAGTGAATCATGTAACGAAAGTGGGTTATTTATTATTTTCTCGTACTTAGATATTATTCTAGTAGGTAGTTGTTTTATCGGATCAAGTTCTTGTTAATTGAACAGTAACATTATTTTACTTTTACGAATATAAGAAATATTTATCACACGGACACTGGCATAACGAAAGATGTTACGAGGACAATGAATATAATTATTCCACCAAATAATGTTCATGTCGGACTCTTCCTTATTTCCCAGGTCATCTTGTCGTACATGACCAACATTGAAGCTGGCAACAAGAAGGTGAGTTAAGACTGGTTCACACGTGTACAGCAAGAATATGCAAGCGCGTTCACACGTGTACAGCAAGAACATGCAAGTGCGTTAACACGTGTACAGCAAGAACATGCAAGCGCGTTCACACGTGTACAGCAAGAACATGCAAGCGTGTTCACACTTGTACAGTCTATATTGTATGAATAGGATTAAGTCAAGCAAGGCGAAAGCTTAGATCCCGAAGTCACTCAGAGTGAAGGAGTTTTACCTGACATTTGTTTGCGAAAGGTTGCAGAAATTGTTAAAGGTTACAATATCGTTAATGAGCATATTTCTTTCACGTCTTGGCCGAATAGACTCGCAAATCAATGCAAGTCATTTTTGAACGTGCATTTCGTGTGGCTGCCCACTTCCATCGACTTGCGATGACTTTGACCAAGCTCGTGCAGATACCCGCGTAAGTGACGCACCTTTTTTCCTGTAAAAAAAAGGAATAGAAATGCACCAGGAGCCGGATCCCATGTGTTCTAAAATGCATCAGTTTACATTTACTTTCGTGAAATTTAAGCAGAGACGAGGCTTGAGACCCGAGTTCCAAATACAAGTTTTGCATTCAAAACGTGCACTGACTTACATTTGTACATGTAGGGTTCAACGGAAACCCTTTTTCCCCTTAAACTCGATAGAGCTTTTTACACAACAAAATAAACTACATGTAGGTAGTTCCATGGTATAGTATGTTTTAGAGTTTGGTTTTGCATTCTTTGCAAAGTCTTGGGAACTCAATTTATCGTAGTTTGTAGTGTAGTAGATAGGACAGAGGACTAGAAACCAAGAGAGCGAGGGTTCGAGTTCGACTCCGGGTCGTAACACATTCCACTTTTTTCTATCTTCTCCTTTCAAGTTACTTCTCTGTAGGTGAGTCAGTAGTTCTAAGTTACTAGGAGATATATGCGTGATGGAATAAGTCGAGGGGAATACACATTATAATTCAAGGGGAGTATATATTCCCCCTCAAAGGACAAAGGAAGTGAGGGGGTAATATATATATTCCCCTGTAAACCGAGCCAATATGATAATAAGGCTGAATACCCATGGCAGACTGAGCTGATACAGCTAGATATACCTTGTTGAGCCATTGAAACAGCTCTAACTGAGGTCATTTTGGACTGTAATCCGAGGTAAAAACAATGGCGCTGAGTAACCTATTTCTTTATTCTTCTACTATGTACTTTGTACGCTAACGTTAACTGGCATAAGAACGCTTGTGACAAGCCTCACATCACTGTTCACATGTAATGTCAGATGTAATGTTCACATGTAATGTCAGAAAGAACTTCGCAAATAAGTTAAACTTAATCAAAAGATGTAAATTCCTACCAAGACAGGTACTTTTAAATTTATACTTCAAAGTAATACTCCCGTCTATAAATTACGGTATCACCGTGTGGGGAGGTTTAAACTGTAAGGACAACTTTAAAGCCCTCGAAATTCTTCATTGTAGGGCAGCTAAAATCATTTACCATCTCCCTAGAGACATGTTCACTGATGAGGTCCTAACAAAGACCGGATGGGACACATTACATTTAGGCTACAAAATCTCGATACTCAAGTTGATGTATAAACTGTATTATAATATTACCCCATCACAAATGATAACTCATATAAATAAGCGCAAATCAAAATACAACCTTAGGGGAGTTAATCAATTAGTCACTCCTAGATTCAATACGAATATTATGAAATACTCAATAGCCTACAGAGGATCTGTGCTGTGGAACGCCCTCCCACGTAACTGCCACCAAACGACCACTATTTTAGCCTTCACCGAAACCGCCTCTAAATATGATCTGATAAGAAATTTTGACTTTACGGATATATCTGTGCAAACTAATAGAAACGTAAGAGATATTTTAGGTTTTAGGCTTAGATTTAGCACCATCAGCTCTATTTATTGGTATCAATTACCATTATTATAATTCCAGTTGTTATTGTTATATACTAGCATTATTTAATATAAGTATTAGTATCTTAGTTTTACAAATTACTTATTTTAGCTCGTTAATTAATTACATTTATGTTAAGTCACGACCCCACAAGCTCCAAGCTTTAAACTTTATCGTGGATAAATAAAGGTCATTGATTGATTGATTGATTGATTGACTGTTTTCGTAGCAGTAAATGTATCTGCTTGTAATGTTTGCAGAGAGCAGATGATATTTCAGCTCAAAGACCTCAGCTGCGGATAGTTAACGTTTCTTCCCAAGGATTGGACGACCACGAGGAGATCTCAGCAGACGCTTTATCCATTAGAGGATACGAGCACTACAGATGTGACGACTATCACCTGGGTATGTGTTCGTGTAATAGGCACCCTAGCTCTATAGGGCAATATCGGTTGACATCTTTGCCTCATTAGCATAAATCATACTTCAAGCTACAAACAAACCAACACTCTAAAACGAAAGAGAATGTCGCTATTAGTAATAATCGAAAAGCTTGCCACACACCATGCGTTCTTTGTAAATTTTGCACTGTCTTTTGAAATGCCGTTTTCTCCAAACTATTCAATACATTAACCTGAAATTTTCGGTAATTACTAAGTGTGCCATTCTCTTTCGATTATAGAGTCGGTTTGTTTGTAGCTTGAAGTGACGTCAGCAACGATCACGCTATTGGGGCGCTTAACAGTGAACTGTGTACGTTGTTTCTATAGACCCATTCGAAATATGGTGTCCAATTTACTGCTGTGACTACTGTAACTAGGGCCACTTAGACATCGAGAACCAATCACATTGCACTTAGACATCGAGAACCAATCACATTGCACTTAGACATCGAGAACCAATCACATTGCAGAATGAAAACAAAGCATTCCAACTTACGGTTATTTGATCCAATCAGTGTCGAGTACAAGACAATAGCATTTCTACCTGCTCGAGTTGCGATCTGGTAAAAGGCACATTTGGTCGACTAGTTTTGAAGTCGAAGTCTCTTTGAATGAAGAAAGTCGCGTGGATATGCTTTAGTTTCGCTTTTGTCTAAGTGGCCCTACTTCAAGTAGTTGCAATGTAAATAACGTGTGGGACTGCCGAGCCTCAATATACACGTGTACGTGAAACGCTTTCATGCAGCAACGTCAGCACAAGGACTGAAGGTTTATCCAAAATACCATGGCGATACCAAGTAAGCCCTGATATTTTCCCAAATCGTGCACAAAATTACTTGATTAGATATTTATCATCTCCAACAATGTTTTTTTGTAGATCGTAGTGTGTTTTTGCTCTTCTGGGCAAGTCAAGAAAGGCACTTGAATGTCTCGTCATAAGTAAATAAGGTAGAGAAAGAGAGATAAGGGTGGATTAAGCTTATAAGAAGGTGATAGATGGTATGAGTGAGATTCAAATGATGCTTATTTTTGATCAATGCTAAACACACCAGTACACAAGAGATCATCAATGCAAGTGATTGTAATCAGAACAGTTATGATATGACTGATATCATATTTTCAACTGATAAAGTTTTCAACTGGTAGCTTCAACTTTAAAATAAGTTATTTGAGAAAATATCACTACATTATTTTACAATTGCACTGGTGATAAGTACTGATAGGACATGATACTTGTCTTCTCCACTCTGCTCCACTGTCCCCTTCCACCCCCCGAAGAGAAATACTCCAGACTCTCGAGCCTGGTCCTCTGAGGGTCCGGCTTTCTCTACCTTATTTACTTATGACAAGAGACATTCAATTGCCTTTCTTGACTTGATCAGAAGAGCAAAAACACACTACGATCTACACAAAATATTTTTGGGGATGATAAATATCTATTTTGGATAGAACTTCAGTCTTGTTAAAATGATGGCTCCCATTGTAATGTTTAACATTTGTTCTAATAATCATTTCATGGATTCTCATCATGACAGAAAATGTTGCCGAGGAGAATTTGTTTTACATTGTCAGCCCCAAGGATATTGTCTTGGCCAAGGTAACGGAACTTATGAAGTGTCTGCAGGTTATGATACACATAATATTTCAAAAAAGGTTCTCCCGGACAAAATACAAGCGACATTCCCAGCCCGCGATGGATTGTGGGTGAAAGTCTGCTGAGTTCCTTAGTTTTTTGGTTCAAAACTTTAAGACAAAATATTAATGGTCTCCTGCGAATCGATTTTCCAAATTACACTGTAGTTTATCCGTTTCGTACAGCCGGACAGTTATAACCAGTCTGGGAATATCGCTTGTCGTTTATCCGGTATTTGAAACAGGTGTATACAAGTTAAATACATGTTCAACGTGTTTGCCTGGTCACCCAGTCCTGGCACGTACAAAGAAATGTGCAGTTGTGCATTACGGAATAGCTGATTTTGGTGTTCACTTTTTCACTTGGGATGGCGAGCCCAAATCTTAAATTCGGCTCTGTATCTTATTTAAATTATGTTTTCTTCGTCGTCGCAAGTGGGAAATTGCATAACAGATCCATTACTTTGCAATCCATGTGGTAGCGAGTTTCATCTTTAAATCTGATTCAGATTTCGTCCTGATTTACATAAACTTTTGCTTCGATTTTCTTGGCCAAATTAAGTCGTATCGCCAAAATAACTGAAAACATGACTCTCTACATCTAGACGTTTGATAAGTGCGATAAAGAATTCGGTCCGATCTTTGAGCTGATAGCGAGAGTTTGTAAATCCCATGAAGATCGTCCACTCATTCTTTATCTAGTACTAAATGATCAAGCTCTTGCAATTCTTCGGCGAAATTCTTCGGCAATAAAGATGAAAGTTTTCACTGAACAGTTTATCAAGAACTGTCGTAATATCTACATTTTTGATTGAAGCGTTTTCCCAGCTTTTACATTTGTAAAATACTTACCTGGATTTCAAAAAAGTGGTGCGATATTTAAATTTGGCTTTCGAAAGACATTAAAATTATTAGACCCACAAAGAGATAAGGAACACGAACACAGGTATCACAAGTGAACGTTATCAATGACCAAGGTCTTCTCCAGCTTATCAGTGCTGTGTACATATCAAGCATTCTGGTACACACCAAAGCATCTACATATAAAAGCATCGCTATATAAATATGGCCATTATTATTATTATTATTATTATCTATTGCAGTCTCTTGAAAGCTACGGCCAGCTTGATTTCATGATATTTGCGTATATTATTATTGTTATCCTCAGCCTAGAGACATGGATGACCGTATCAGCTGGCTGATGGAACACAGCAAGTTTGAGGTAAACAGTAGTCGTGCTTGATAGAAGAAAGAAATCTTACGTGAAAATGGGAGATATGTGGATTTCATAACAGCACAGAGTAAGAAAAAATAGTAGAACAATTGTTAGAAGTATTGTCCAAGTGAGTATTACTATAAGTAACCTAGGGAGGGTTTGTTGAAGTCCCGACACTGCAGGACTTTTACATGGTATTTTATTAGTGCTAGAAACAAGTGGATATCAGTTACAATCGCATACTCACAGCTGAATCGCACGAGTGCATTTGCGAAATCAGACGCTTATTGGCTAAGACGACTGAGTGGTGATTCAGAGTTGAATCACCACTATAGATTATGTGCGCTATTTATAACTTTGCAAAAGTACTAAAGCATCAAGTAATTCATCGGACTATGCGATTCTCGTGGAATTTAACGTGGAATTACCTCGTCAGGCATGTGATTTTCCTATAATATTGACTTTTTGCATAATTTCATCAGTGAATATACAGTTGTAGAGATTACCGTGCTCTGATTGGCCAAGAAGTATGTCATACGTCGCTATATTCACCGGCTGTGCCTGCAGGTGAATATATAAACATTTGCCGCTCGCATATTTACCGATGTTTCTCACGAAGAAAACAATTATATGAAATAAATGATTTTCCAAAACCCGCCAAAGAAGCAACTAAATAAGTATGGTAAATAATCCATAAGCTTAAACTATTCACAAACAAAGTTTACTTAATTAGTTACGAGTTTCGGGTTGAGTTTGAGTTTATTCGGTCCTCATGAATCACAAACTTCCACAAGGAAATAACGTCCACTTAGAGCACAGCGAGACCTTGTCCTACAAATGTGAAAATCGTTCGACTCAAAAAGAGTTGCACTTCTAATTGCGTTGAATCCCTTTTTTTTTTTTAGGATGCACTGGCTGCGGTGGAGATGAATAAGAAGGGAGTTAAGAAGCATAACTACCAGGTATTGTGTGCCGATAAACTAGCGCTGGAAAATAGTATTTGCGTCAAAAAGATATCAAAATATATCGAGATATCGAGCTCCTAAGGAGAGGAATCGCTCACTTAATTAATTTATTTGTACCTATAGTTGATAATACCATATGTACAAAGGGAACTCTAGGACCCTAGTCGTAATCGACCTCTAGTGAACCTTTGACCGCACCGTGACGTGGCGTGACATGACGTGACCGTCATTTAGAGGTTATAGACGTTTTTTTTTAGAATACGTGCTGTCTTATTTTTTTAGGAAATTGGCCGAGCCTACCTCAAGTCACTAATGGACGAAGCGAAATACGAACAAGCAGCCAGGTACGTTCATGACATGACAGGCGAGAGATCCTGTTTTACTACGAATTATTTTCTGAAGGTAAGAAGTTTTCACTTTTAATTGTATGACCAGAATGTGTGCGAAGGTTCTGGGTGAGGACAAGAAACTCTGGGAAGATGAAGTGTACAAGTTTGCCAGAAAACATCAGTTGAAGGTGCGTCATAATCATGTTTTCCTAACGTGCCAACATAACGACTAGTACCGTGCCCGATTATTAATACAGCTGTGCTCAACATTCGAACATTATTGTATCACGTTGGCCAACATTGTTGGTCTTCAACGATATTACTTCGTTTAGCACCTAATGTTGGACCAAACATATTTGTTGGGTGAAATATTTGATCGAAAACAAACTTGGTCCAACTATGTTGTACAGCAATGTTCGAATGTTTAGCCTCGTTTTCAAATACAGCGAAGTCTAGACGGCTATCAGAGCTCTGTTGTTACTGTCTATCTGATGTAACGCTGATGTTTGCTGTTATCCAGGTGGTACATGCATTTTATAATATACTCAACAAATTATCTGGATTCTGATTGGTTAATGACGAGTGCATAAAAAGGTTATAAGAGTGCACAGTCGCATGCTCTCAGCAAATGTTTGCTCAAATGTTTGCTTATAAACAAATAAATCGCATGAACTTCTTGTGTTATACGTGATTTATGGGCACTGAGTGATATATTTAAAGTTCTCAAATTGCACTCGCGTAAAGCCTCGTACAATTACCAGAACTTTCAAACTATCACTCAGTGCCCATAAATCACGTATAGCACTCGCGTTGAACATGCGATTTCCTCTACGTATTGTCAATAAAGATCGCGTACACAACGACAAATCGTATAAATACTGCCGTGTCGAACTAAGCTGTTATTTTACTTCTCAACAGGCCATAGCCCCATATATCCCCCAAGGGAACGTGAAACTAAGCTCTGCTATTTACGAGATGGTTCTTTATGACTTCCTGAAGACTGATTACAAGGTAAGGTTTACAAGGCTGCAAAGTAGATAGGCGATGCTTCTATGGTACTTGGAGCTCGTTGTTGGAATTCAGCCCTAAATGTGGCTGCGCCATGCCTGACAAGGTCCAAATGTCCATGGCTGCTAATTTCACAAGAATTATTTTATTGTTTTTTTATTCGGCAGAAAAGTGTTAACGCCACAATGTCAACATGGTCTTTGTGCCGTCAGCGGCCTTAGCTTTCCTTACATACCTATATATTGTATATGATGTTTCTTAGAGCTCGTTGTTGGAATTCAGCCCTAAATTTGGCTGCGCCTTGCCTGACAAGGTCCAATGTCCATGGCTGCTAATTTCACAGGAATAATTTTCTCGTTTTTTATTCGGCAGAAAAGGGTTCTATAACGCCACAATGTCAACATGGTCTTTGTGCCGTCAGCGGCCTTAGCTTTCCTTACATACCTATATATTGTATATGATTTACATACCTATATGTTGTATATGATTTACATACTTATATATTGTATATGAATTACATACCTATATATTGTATATGACTTACTTAAGGTTAGAGACTGATGTACGTTCTTTATCGGCAAATACATGCACGCGCTGACTGTATGATGAACAAAAATAATGAATACTGCATGAGACCAAAGGTCGAATTCAGTATGAAGAAATGTTGAGTTCATTGTACAGTCAACAAGTGACTATATTTAAGGGTTAGAGACTGATGTGAGTGCTTTATCGGCAAATACAGGCACGCGCTGACTGTATGATGAACAAAAATAATGAATACTGCATGAGACCAAAGGTCGAATTCAGTATGAAGAAATGTTGAGTTCATTGTACAGTCAACAAGTGACTGTATTTGCCAATAAAGCACTCACATCAGTCTCTAACCTTTTAATGCACTGTCAGCAGTGAGTTTCAATTGAAATCAGTTGTCACTAACAATTTCATAAAGAAGTCAAATATTCCGGTTGAATAAAATCATTTTTTGGTAAACATCGCAACAAAGAAATGTCATTTCAATAGACAATGAATGAACACAGGACTTTTAATATCCAACCAAGTAGAGAACTTTGCAAAGAATAATTTACTTTGGCGTTCGGTCAGTTTAGTTGACGGTATGAAAACAAAGTCAACGACAGTCACAAAGCGAAGCCGCCTGTACACGACGTGCCTCCCTGTATATTGTACACGACGTGCCTCCCTGTATATTGTACACGACGTGCCTCCCTGTATATTGTACACGACGTGCCTCCCTGTATATTGTACACGACGTGCCTCCCTGTATATTGTACACGACGTGCCTCGCTGTATATTGTACACGACGTGCCTCCCTGTATATTGTACACGACGTGCCTCCCTGTATATTGTACACGACGTGCCTCCCTGTATATTGTACACGACGTGCCTCCCTGTATATTGTATTGTATTATATGACTTGCATACCTATATATTGTATATAACTTACATGGCAGGGATAGATTTAATCATTCATAAATCAAAGTGAACAATACAGCTTGGACTTTAGTCTTAATGTTTTTTTATTATAAAACATTGCAGAAATTCAAGGACCTAATCAAGGAATGGCCAGCAGAACTGTACAGTGTTCAGGCGATAATTAGTGCTGTCCAGGTAATGTGGTGACTAGGTTGGCAGTACAGCTGTTGATAATAAGTACTGTCCAGGTATTGTGATGACTAGGTTGGCAGTACAGCTGGTGAAATTGCATGCTGTCACTAGAGCTAAAACTCTGATTTTCTGACTGCCCAACGTGGCCTTAACCCTTTCACTCCCGGACGTGTTTGAGTTCAGTTGGGGGAAATCCAGAGTGCTAACTCAACCATTCCTCCTCAGTTCAAGTTTGGCTAGCCCTGGTACGTTATGCACTGATGACATTTTAAGCCAAAGGCTCTTCCCTGCTACCAGAGGTCTCTCTCTGTCTTGGTAAAATGGAAGGCGAGGGAGAGACCTCTGCCGACTTCCGACGCTTGCCGTCCACATTCATGGACGAGTCAAACCTGTTTCGAAAACACGTTTTACCGGAAATAGCTGTACGCGTCAGTTGTTTTTTTACAGTTGTTTCGTGCACTCATAAGTACACGTGAGATCGCGTCACTTGTTGCCAAGGAAACTTCACGCATGCGCGCTAGAGAAAGCGTCGGATGTCGGCAGAGGTCTCTCCCTCGCCTTCCATTTTACCAAGACAGAGAGAGACCTCTGCTAGCAGGGAACAAAGGCTCAAGCTTTCCCCACAATGCCATTTGGGAGAATTCTACGAGAATGCAGCGTTAAGAATAGCGTGCTTCACAGTCGCTTGGTGTGTTTTGTGCAAAAAAAAAAACCGTGGTGGTTGGAGAGATTAAAGTAGGTACTGTACCAACTGAGTGCTGATTTTGTATTTGCTTTTGATTTCAAGTGCGAACGGGAAGGGATCTTTGAACCGATTTTCAGAGCATTGAAATTGGTGAAAATCAAAGAAACAAAAAAGATCTCGAAAACAAATGAGTTTTTCTTCAAAGTGGGGAGTCAACCGATCGCTCTTTATAGCTCTGGCTTTTAAGTAATTCATCCCTTGAAATAACATCGCAACATCGTATTTCTAGCATGTCTAGATTTGATGCAATATTGTTTCCAGTGACATTCTTCATATTGACCGCTTTTGGCCGCTTCGAGGTGAAAGGGTTAAAGGTTTTAAACTATAATCTTTTTCGCTAGTTTACTGCGGTATACCGTCTTATTTGCCACGTTGTGCGTCATCTCATGGTCAACATTTGTTGTGTATTCACTTGGCTGGAGCCTCGTTAAATCCACTGAGAACAATGTTGACCATGAGATGACGAAAACCGTGGTAAATATTAAGAGGATATACCACGGTTAACTATCGTAATATTTTTTACAACAACAAACGAGAAATAGTCGAGCGGAAGAGCCTTAAAAACGAGTGAAATTGTGAGACCGCAGTGATTCTAGCGCGCGTTATCACGTGATCCATGACGCGGGCAATGACGCAATTCGTGGTATGACCTATTTCCAATGGCAATAAGCCAATCAGAAAACGAGAAACAGCAGTTGTAAAAAAAAAAAAATTCATTTGTTGAAAAAGGGAATTACTGTGGTTACAATTTTTTAAATAAAAAGTACCACTAAATCGGAAATTATTATAAGTTATTTAGCAAAACATGACCAACTTGCCTACTTGTTACTGATTCCTTTATTTCTGTGCTTGTTTTCCTGTACTTAGGAGCAGCTCGAGCGAGAGCCAAAGGAACGTTTGCTGCTAGAGACCCTGGGAGAAATGTACGTCGATTTATTTGAGTCAAGTTCACCGCTAAGAGCATATTCATTTTTTAATAGATTCATTTTTTCTCAGGTACACGCGTCAGAAGAGATACGACAAAAGTCTTGCAATCTTCCTTCAGTAAGTTAGCTGTTTCTCTTCGCCTATTTGTTTTGCTATTATATTTCCCCCACTTTCACCCAGGATACTAATTAAGTTTGTTGTTTGTATTGCAATCTTCCTTCTGTAAGTCAGCTGTTTCTTTTCGCCCATTTGTTTTGCTATAACATTTCTCCACTTTCACCCACACTTATAGAGTTTGTCATTTGTATTGCACAGACTTGGACATTCAGACGTATTCAGCCTCATTCACGAACACAACCTGTTTAAGTCAATACAAGACAAGATTGTCATGCTTATGGAATTCGACTCAGAGGTAGATATCTCGCCCAGATATCTTAATACTCATTTTCCTGGACGTGGGTTTTCTCTCGCTATCATGTTTTCCATGTCCATGTTCCAATATATTTTATTAGTTTGGTCGTAGCGCTAGCTATAGAGCAGATTTCGTATGGCTGGGACAAACCATGTTCGTAGCCTTCGGTATGACTATGGCACGGTTAACGTACGGCATGCCGTGACATTGAAATGGTTTCCCTATTGTTTTTGTCCTGCTGATCCAATCAAATTACAGAGTTACGGTACGGCACGATTACAGTACGGTTACGGTAATGCTACGTACATGCCGTAGTTTGTGCCACTCATCTGCTTTACCGTAACCGTACTGTAAGTTACTGTACCGTAACTGTAATTTTTATTGGATCAGAAAGACAAAAACAATGGGAAACCATTTCAACTTCACAGCCGGCATGTCATACAGTAACCGTGTCGTAAGTCATTGTCGTAACTCAGACGAAATCCTCTCCATAGTGATCAATGTGAATTCTCCACGCTATTTTTCAGAGGGCTGTCAAGATGTTTCTCGATAACCTGGACAAAGTACCGGTAAGCAAACTCCTGTCAGCAGCTATAGGTTGTCCTTTTATAACACCAACCGTAGCCTTATGTATGATCGTCCATTGGTTCGTTGCCCGTGATTGATTGTTCATTGATTGGGCAGGCGTGGGAACACGGGCAACGAACCACTGAACCCTCGAGCATGCCGTAGCTTGGAGTGCTCAATTAAACATTGGATGTATTTTTAGCAAGAGGTCCATTGAGCTAATAGCGGGCTCTTGATCAAGTTCCATCTTATCCGCTCATGTCTGTCATTTTTAGCAAGAGGTCCATTGAGCTAACTGCCGGCTCTTGATCAAGTTGGTAGAGTACTTTTACTAGACTGGACCGGACAGAATAATCAAATAAGTGAGCTGGATTACAAGGAAAACAGATTGGGTCTTGGCCGTGTTAAACATGTTACAGATCGACTAGCAAGCTGTTTTATCAAACTCTCCCATCACAATAACTTGTTCCTGTGTCTCGCATATCCACGAGTTAAAACTGGAGGATCTAAATCTCTATCACATGGCTGGAAATGCCGTGTTTACCGCTTGTACAAAAATCACTTCCAGTGAAGTAATAATGGTTAATGGTTATTCCGTTAGGTTAAGAGTCTGGTGTCCTATATCTTAACATCAGCCTTTCTCTGAGGTCAATCGTGGAATTATCTTTGCTCGTATTGTAATTTTACAGGTCGACGAGGTTGTACGACAGCTGAATAAACAATCAGAACTTCTTCATCTGGTAAGAAATATTCACATACGGCTAGTGAAATACTTCAGTAACCTCGTTCCCAGGGGTCTTTACGCGCCTAATCCAAGATGGCGTCGCAAGAACCCTTGGTACAGGCTGATCAGGTGACCCGATAACATTCCCAATACATGTGTTATTTACCGACCGGGAGATCCGCAAAGTTTCACAAATAATAGAAGCCATATAACTGTCATGCCCAAAATCTTTCACCAAGTCTTCAGTCAGTTGAGATTATTTTATCGAGTGCATCGTGTTTGGGTTTTTTAGAGCAAGTTACAGCTCGTAATATAATCTTCCTATCAAATGGTAAAGTAGATCCACAGAAAACATTGTTATTTCAAACAGAGTCAGAGTCATGAAGTACGACTACACGTCTCTCTTTTGTTGGACTCACGAGGATCGTACATTTTGACAAATCTAGTTACAATTCAAGGTGCAGTCAGACTTCAAAATTGTCATCTGTTGCCCCGGCAAAGAAATCTTCAGGTATCGATCTCCTGTTTTGGACCGTTAGCAAACGACGTTGTGCTCGGTGTTAGCTCCCAACGGCCCTCGTAGTATTTCTTTGCAAACTGCACTGAAATTGGGATTCTAACGTTGGCTTGATCATGCATGCACTCCGCCATGTTTATGTAAAAATCTTATTGAGGTTAGTAACAGGTCGTTTCCCTTCGATGACTAAATTATTGAACTTGTGCGAGTTCTTCGTCTTGTAGCTCCGAGTACTGGTGTTGGCAGATCTGTTGGCAAAGTTTTTGTTTTCTTGTAGAATGTTCTCTTCCTCGGCTGGATAATACAATTCACCATCGCTATAATAGCTTTCATTGTCCGACTCTTTTTGCTCTTTTGAATGTTTATGACCGTTTCCAAAGAAGGCAAAAAGATCGTATGTATCGTCGTAAACAACAAAAGCAGTAGCAGCTAGCCATGAGCGGTCCGGCTTACGAGGTCCGTACTGCGAGAATACCGAATCGCTGAGCAGCCAATCAGATCGCGTTATTTCAATGGATACCGGACCGGGAAAAAAGGCCGGTATAATTTGAAGATCATTGGCCATCTTGGATTCATCATCGCTGAAGAAACGTACCAGCCCGTACCACGGGATCTTATGACATCATCATGGAATAAGGGTACAAAAGGTCATTGTGTACGAGGTTGGTAAGAACTCTTTCGCGGGCTCGATTTTGGATTTGCGCGGCCCCTGGGTACGGGATTGGGCCATTGTAGTAATTTGTTCCCCCTCCCCTCCCTACTGATTCTTTTGATCTTCTGTCTATAGCTGTAGTACCACCTCCCCCCCCCCCCCCCCCCCCCCAAAAAAAAGTACTGATTATTTTGATCTGTCTGTTGCTGTAGTACCTCGATGCTCTGTACCAGAAGGACCCTCAGGCCGGTATGGACTTTCACGAACTCCAGGTGTGAAGATACGCCAACTACTTGTTCTTATCCTAGCAGTATTCTGAACGTTTTGTATTCAAGCAAGTCCTGAAAATTCGCTGTTAAACTTAACCGTCGCTAACGCGATTTGACAATTTCTCTGCTGTCTGGGACACTTTGGTGAAGTAAGAACATATTTCAAGGGCTTGAGATATTTATTAGCGTGCTCATATCCGTCTGCACTTCCTTGAAAATGGTGATAGACGAGTAATCGTAGACTAGAGTGGTTATAGTTAGTATCTATTGGTTAAAATTGAGCAAAAGGAAACACCTGAGTATTGCATTTGCATGATGATGTCGCATACTGCCCGAACTCCTTGCGAGGATCCATTTGTTTCAAGTGTCTGGTAATGTCTCATCGTATCTATTTCAAGTGCAATCACTCTGTTATTGACCGCAGTTATTTTATATTGACCATTTGATGCATGCACATCACGAGTTACGTCACACATCCTGGATTGCATTCTGCCGTGCATCTGTCCTCGTATAGATGCACAGAAAACGCCACAACTTGACGAGAACAAAGAAGTGCGCAGTCGAGTGGCGTCACTGATGTTGTCTTCACGTTTTGGCGTCATCTGTGCATCTATAAGAGTATAGACGCACGGCAGAAGGGAATCTATTTATTTTATATAATCACAAACCAAAAACAATGAAAACATCCAATCAAAACGAGTTGAGAAATTGGTTGCGCGCGCTCATGACATCATCCATGTGTGTCCTCTAATAACACACGGCTCTAGACCAATCAGAGCGTGCGTTTGGACTGATTATTATATTATAATTACTATTTTGATATAGGGGTAAAAGTCTCTTATCAATCTTTCACCAGGTGGGACTGTACGCAGAGTTCGACCGCAATCGACTACTACCTTTCCTTCGTAACAGTAATTACTACCCACTGCAAAAGGTAAGTGAGTTAGACTACGCTTGCTTACGAACAGGCGCGCACGTCAGTCAGCGGTAGAAATCGCGGGAGCAGTTTTCTAAATAGTTCAAAATATTCTCGACACATCGCAGAACTGAAGTCTGAAGGTTAAGAGGAAAATCGCAATACCAAATGGTATAATTTATAACTCGCAGGAAAATGTTCCAAAAAATTATCAATACCCAAGCATCAATGATGGAAAAATGGAATTCTTCCCATCAATGGTTTTTGCCTGAGGATGTAAATCTGCCAATTACCACTGTTGGAATTCAGAAATGAATTCCTGTGACTGACAAAGACTGCTCTCTTCATCTCGGTTGGATTGCGAAAGGTTTGACAGTATATTCTTGACTAACGAAAACTCCCTAAATTTAGATAAGAGGACGGGTCTGGCCTCGTTCTAGCTGTTGCGCTGATCAGATCTAACGTTTTGTGGTCAAAAGGAAAATGAGGAACCGAAATTTTTATCGTAAAACTGCTTGCCACTCGCTGACAATGGATAAAGAAAACTAACCAACTGAGTTAGTGAGTTCAACAACTGTTTGACGAAGTTTCACTTCACCACGGCTGATATCATCCGTCACTTTATTTGACATCATGGCAAACTATTCTAGCGATCTGTCTGTGCGGCATTACTTACCTTCTCTGTTCTATTTTAGGCTTTAGTGGACTGTGAGCAGCGTCACCTTATACCTGAAATGGTGTTTCTACACAGTGCGTATAACGTCGATAATACTGCATTTAAGTGTCTATAAGCCCACATTTTTAATCGCTAAAATCGATTCTACATCAAGTATATAGGTGGAAAGTAAAATATTTCTTGATTTGAGTGTTGCGTCGATGAGTTATAGAGGTTTCTATTTCCAATATGCTAATTATTTGATGTCACAGGAGGCCTCATTTATTATACAAAAACGTGCTGGCAGAGAAATATTTGTTTTCTACACATCCATGTTATATTTGGGCCTTATATGTTACCAAATATTTTGTATAAATTCGAAATAGTTTCATTCACAATGAGAACAAAATGACCTTTTGTTGGCCTCCTGTGACATCGCATTATTAGTATATTAGAAATAGAAACCTCTATAACTCATAGAGGCAACACTCAAATCAGTAAATATTTTACTATTCAACTGTTTACTTGGTGTAGAATCGATTTTAATGATTACAAAAAAATGGGTTTTTACGCACTTTAAAGGGGCAGTGTCAACCAAAAAGGGCATGTTGCTTTCGTCACCAAAGACAAAAATAACTACTCAGACAAGTAGAGTATGTATCCCATGAATACTTGTGAAAATCTGAGCCAATTTCGACCAAGGATTGCAAAGATTCGAGTAGATGAAAAATGCTTCATTATAGAGAAATTTAGAGCAACTTCATTTCGGTCCACCGTGGACCGAAATCAAGTTGCCAGAATAAAATTTGTAATCATTTTAAATCTTTGCCATCCTCAACTAAAATGGTTTGGAAACCATACCTGAACTTCCACAAGGTATTTCTTTTCTACCCCGGAACGTTATTTTTTCAATTTCGTTTTAAAGAAAATACGAGGTTCAGTTTGGTTGACATTGCCCCTTTAACACCAGTTATACAGTGTTGATTGGCTGCTTGCCGGCGTATCATATCCGGTTGTTGCTTAAAGTGCTTCTAACCCTTGCAATTGTTATACCTATGAACCTTTGAAAGGTTTTGAGTACTTCTGCGAAGAAAATTTTGGTTTACAGAGAATAGTCTACGTTCTACGCTTGTTTGAAATGGTAAGAAATGGTAAGAGATGACGTCTACCCGGGAATCGACCCAGGCTTTTACTTACGCGGTCATGGGTCAGGAAAAGTCAGATTTTCACCATTTTAAACAAGCGTAGAACATAGAGTAGTCTATTTAAACCAAAATGTTCTTCGCAGAAGTACTCAAGACCTTTCAAAGGTTCATAGGTATAAAAATTGCAAGACGGGTTTAGAAGCACTTTAATATTACGTCAACCAGTTTATTTTGTTTTTATGTTTGTTGTATTGCACGATATCTGAATAATGTGCATAGGCCATCGATATTGGCAGTCTTCTCTCGGCTTCTGGTCGTGTGACGTCATGGGGCGTATATCCCGACTTTCCCGAGTCTTTAATTGATTCACTCAAATATCAAGAGAAAAGTCTCTTGGACTAGACTGTATTATTTATTGTAAGAATTAGTATAATTTCATAGGGATTCAGCGTTCTGATTGGGCGAGAGGTCCTAACTATGTCGCTACATTCACCTCGTAGCGCGGTGAATATGAGGTCTGCAGATTCCAGCTGAAGTTTAAAAATCGCTGCATTTGCTCAATTTTGGGATGAAGAAATCGTTTACATGTAAAACAATTCATTTCCTAAAGCGCACTAAATTTGCGAAGTTCGGTTTTTGTCGGAATTGATGTCCTGCACGCGTTTTTCAATGACGCATCGCATGTCCAGAAATAAATAAAACAAGTTAGTAGACTAGTCTTGTTTTAACTTTCCCTGTTTTTGAATATCTATGTACTAAAACAGTTATTCAACTCAAGTCTCAGTACTGCGTTTCGGTCAATATTCACCGTTACAACCTTTCTCTCGCGCGTCATTGGTGGAATGAGTCACGTGACCCGATTTTCTCTCCGCCATACGACACATATCAGCGATTACACTCCCTGTGAGCGTATAAGCGCGCGTCAAAGAAAATATTTGACGTATGCTAACAACGATAACCTACATTGCAGCGTCAAAATATAGCCTGATATTTGTCCTTGGGCATTATCTGATCCTCGAAGCTCACAGTTTCCCTCGAGCTTCGTTTCCCTCTCTTCTCGGATCAGATAATCTCCGCGGACGAAATATCAGGGCATATTTCAACGGCACGATAGGTTATTGTTTATATATTCACTTCGACTTCAGTGGATAATTGTTAAATATCAGACAAAACCATGAAATACTCTGGATTAAAAACGCTGAAGTGTTTTTCGATTAGTCGGTGGTATTTACGCGTTATAGCCGGAAGTAGTCAGGAAATCATGATTTGTGGCCGTAGTAGATTAAGCCTTTTCCCATTCGAAATAGTTTAGGAAGGTTTAATGTGATGTTAGTGGAAGTGGAAGCTACCGACAGTATGAGAAGCAAAGCAAAACCCAAACAGCCCAATGGTATCACTGAATGTGTTCAGTGTGCAGTAATTCACTTCACGTCACCTGTGTTATTGCTTGTAGGTCGTATGGGAAATAACAAACAAGCTCTACACTTGATTATTGAAGAGGAAAGGGATGTGGAGAAGGTAGGCGCGGACCAGTTGTTGTTTTTAAAGTACATTGTACGAAGCCTTTCCTTTGCTTTCTCGCCTACGAATCGGTGTCCGAAGGTCGACTCCACACTGATGAGTTCATATTCTATTTTGGTGTAGCGCCTTTGGTTGATGAGTTCATATAAAATTCACTGGCGGAATTCATGTTAATCGTGTTTCGACATATTTCCTTTCAGTTATTCGTAACTGATTGTGTACACTAATGATTGGTTAGAGTCTAGAATTGCAGCCACAATTATTGTAGGGATTGTTAGATAGATAGTTATGTAAGATTGCAATTGTTCAGTGGTAAACGTCGTTTTTCTCTTTAGGCCATCGAATTCTGCAAAGAACAAAACGATGAAGATTTGTGGGAAAACCTCATCAAGTATTCGTTGGATAAACCAGGTGCAGTTTACACCACTTGCTTTCGTTATGTGTTGTGTCCCTGCTGACAGAGGTCGCTTCGTTCCCAAACGAAGCGAGAGAAATAGAAGAAAGAATGTAATTCTGTTGGTGTAGGACGCTTTCTTTGTCACGCATGCGTTAGAGTTACCAGCAACCCTGTCATAATCCTTCACGTGACTTTGAAACTTGACGTCAATCAACTAACGTAGGTTAATAGTGACGTGTTGTTTGCTCATGCGCATCACGCATGCGTCCTACATCGGCTGAGTTCCCTTTCTTTTCTCTCTACCTTCGTTTTGGGAAGGAAGCGAACTCGGCCAGCAGGGAAATGTGTTGTTTACTTGTGAGGCCATTGTAAAACACTGTTGACAACTGAGTAGAATCAAATGCAGTGAAGCTGGGCTGGCGCAGTGGTTAAGCGCTTCGCCTCTCACCTCTGTGGCCCAGGTTCGATCCCCGTACGCGGCGCCATATGTGAGTTGAGTTTGTTGGTATCTCGCCCTTGCGCCGAGGGTTTTTCTCCGGGTCCTCCGGTTTTTCTCCGGGTCCTCCGGTTTTCCTTCCTCCACAAAAACCAACACGTTAAATTCCAATTCGATCTGTGATTAGCCGGGTCCTGGCTTTGATCAACTCTTGTGGTTGTTTCAGCTCCTGTTAGAAATTCAGAGTTTTGTGCTACAAAGGCCATCCCTGTTCTGTAGTTTTGACCAGGGTAAGTTATTGTTTGTAATATGTTTTTCTACAAGTAGTTGATTGTCGTCGTTCTCCTCTCCACAGAATTCATTACATGTCTACTTCACAATATCGGTACTCACGTGGACCCTATCAGGCTCATACAGGTATGGCATCCAACTGACCTGAGATCTCCTCAGGCTCATATAAGTATGGCGTCCAACTGACCTGAGATCTCCTCAGGCTCATACAGGTATGGCATCCACCTGACCTGAGATCTCCTCAGGCTCATATAAGTATGGCGTCCAACTGACCTGAGATCTCCTCAGGCTCATACAGGTATGGCATCCAACTGACCTGAGATCTCCTCAGGCTCATATAAGTATGGCGTCCAACTGACCTGAGATCTCCTCAGGCTCATACAGGTATGGCATCCACCTGACCTGAGATCTCCTCAGGCTCATATAAGTATGGCGTCCAACTGACCTGAGATCTCCTCAGGCTCATACAGGTATGGCATCCAACTGACCTGAGATCTCCTCAGGCTCATATAAGTATGGCATCCAACTGACCTGAGATCTCCTCAGGCTCATACAGGTATGGCATCCAACTGACCTGAGATCTCCTCAGGCTCATACAGGTATGGCGTCCAACTGACCTGAGATCTCCTCAGGCTCATACAGGTATGGCATCTAACTGACCTGAGATCTCACCAGGCTCATATAAGTATGGCATCCAACTGACCTGAGATCTCCTCAGGCTCATATAAGTATGGCATCCAACTGACCTGAGATCTCCTCAGGCTCATACAGGTATGGCATCCAACTGACCTGAGATCTCCTCAGGCTCATATAAGTATGGCATTCACCTGACCTGAGATCTCCTCAGGCTCATACAGGTATGGCATCCAACTGACCTGAGATCTCCTCAGGCTCATACAGGTATGGCGTTCAACTGACCTGAGATCTCCTCAGGCTCATACAGGTATGGCATCTAACTGACCTGAGATCTCCTCAGGCTCATATAAGTATGGCATCCAACTGACCTGAGATCTCCTCAGGCTCATATAAGTATGGCATCCAACTGACCTGAGATCTCCTCAGGCTCATATAAGTATGGCGTCCAACTGACCTGAGATCTCCTCAGGCTCATACAGGTATGGCATCCAACTGACCTGAGATCTCCTCAGGCTCATATAAGTATGGCATCCAACTGACCTGAGATCTCCTCAGGCTCATACAGGTATGGCATCCAACTGACCTGAGATCTCCTCAGGCTCATACAGGTATGGCGTCCAACTGACCTGAGATCTCCTCAGGCTCATACAGGTATGGCATCTAACTGACCTGAGATCTCCCCAGGCTCATATAAGTATGGCATCCAACTGACCTGAGATCTCCTCAGGCTCATATAAGTATGGCATCCAACTGACCTGAGATCTCCTCAGGCTCATACAGGTATGGCATCCAACTGACCTGAGATCTCCTCAGGCTCATATAAGTATGGCATCCAACTGACCTGAGATCTCCTCAGGCTCATACAGGTATGGCATCCAACTGACCTGAGATCTCCTCAGGCTCATACAGGTATGGCGTCCAACTGACCTGAGATCTCCTCAGGCTCATACAGGTATGGCATCTAACTGACCTGAGATCTCCTCAGGCTCATATAAGTATGGCATCCAACTGACCTGAGATCTCCTCAGGCTCATATAAGTATGGCATCCAACTGACCTGAGATCTCCTCAGGCTCATATAAGTATGGCATCCAACTGACCTGAGATCTCCTCAGGCTCATATAAGTATGGCATCCAACTGACCTGAGATCTCCTCAGGCTCATACAGGTATGGCATCTAACTGACCTGAGATCTCCTCAGGCTCATATAAGTATGGCATCCAACTGACCTGGGATCTCCTCAGGCTCATATAAGTATGGCATCCAACTGACCTGAGATCTCCTCAGGCTCATACAGGTATGGCATCCAACTGACCTGAGATCTCCTCAGGCCCATATAAGTATGGCATCCAATTGACCTGAGATCTCCTCAGGCTCATATAAGTATGGCGTCCAACTCGAGATCTCCACTGGAATGTTCACTTTCTTCAATCCCAACTTAAGTTTCTGCCCTTGCTCCTTTTATCAAAAATAAATAGAAAATTATTTGGTTGGTGACCATGAGACCCTATGTTAGCAAATGCCGACTACGATATATGTACGGGCCGTTCCAAACGTCTAACGAGCCGAACGCAATTGAAACAAAAGATAACAAGAGCCCATCTGGGCTTTCACTCGGGCCACATGAGATTGAAGATGAAATACACTTTCATTTGAAATCTCGCCAGTGAGAACGTCATAAAAACGTCTGGTCTATTAATTGCTTTTATGACATGACTATGATAACGCAGGATTTGAACAACAGAATACTGGAAATTCAAGTGTATAAATGCAATACAATGACATAATCAGACTTTGAATTTGATTGAAAATAGATCAAAAACTCTGGGAAATGTCCGGCTAAAACTGTATGAATAAATGTGAAATGAAACATAAATTTCATAACAAGACAAAAATTGGAAGCTCTTCTAAGTCCGCTTCTCAAATTCACAGACTGTTTTACAAAAACATTTGCGCTTATCGACACAAGAGTTCAGTTGACCTTTCAAATAATTTATTCTGAGGTATGCATACAGTACTCTAAATCACAGAGATGTTAAATAAAGCGATAATTAGAAGAAAAAGTACATTAACAGACAAACTGAGAGGAAATTTATTCAAATCAAAAAAGAGTTTACTTACAGTACTTACGTAACTGAATCTTTCGTTTTGGATCTTTTGGTAGTGTTGTTGACAGCATCCCACCTTCGTGCACATATGCACTGAATCGGAATGAAAGTCGAAGCCTACCTCGAACTTTACTTTCAGCTAACCTGTTTCCTTTCATTCCACAATAAATAATAATCTCATAAAGTAAGCCCGTAGCTTTCAATAAATTTGCCAGTGTCTGAATGAAACAGCTAGATCTTTTCCAATTTCTCTCACGAGTCACGGCAGAAGACAGTCTCAAGCTACAAAACTTGAATTTTGATCCTCTTCACGGTAACGTAATTTAACGTCTCAGATATTATATATATATGCCCTACTTCAGCTAGCGCTGTGCATTTGAAGTACTTTTTCCTCTCGCTTTGCTGGCAGTTCATGCTTCTTGTTTGTGTAGTTGCCCCAGTGAGCCGTAACCAGAAAACGAGCACAGCATTTCAGTTGGCATACACTGAAAACATCTGCTTAACTAAGATTTGTAAAAATCTTAGCGGATCATGTAAATATTCCGCTTGGCTCAATGAGGGTTTCTGCCGTCAAAGTTCATTTTTTGTTTCAGTTTTCCCCATATTAGCAGACATGTATAATGTCTCGAGCTCTCAATCCAGTAGAAAGACTCTGGTTATTACTCGGGCTGCCTGTGGCAGCACCGAGTCTTAAAATGCAAGTCGTTATTTTTTTATTTCATGTCAGACGGCTTCTGCGCATGCGTTAAAGGTCAAATTCAAACCAATCAGATTGCACTGTGCTGGTCACGCAACAATCGCCAGGTTAATGTATTTACATAATTAAATACAGTAAGTCAAGATGGTGGACGACGGCACGAGGAATTTTCTCTCAAATTTGGAGTCCCATCTCTCAAATGTAAGCAGTTTAATGTTTTATTTAAGTTCACTCGTGCGAAAGCCTTCCAACACTCCCAACAGGCTCAGGATATTTCAACTTAGGCGCTCTTGTTGAAGGTACGTTTCGTAGGTAATAAACACTCACTCGGCACAGAATATGATGACCGAAGCAGTTATTCAACTCTCACGCTAAAAAAGACTCCACTCACGGCCGAGATTTTGGTTCGAGAAATTAAAGGCTTCCAACAGTTCCCTTTATAGTTCTGTAATATAATGAGCAGACTGCAGTTTTGGGAAGGAGGGTAAAAGCTTTTAAATAGAGATAAACAAAACGGGCATTTCAGTTAATAATCTTTAGTCCAACAAATACCGATATGGACGCGACCAAAGAGCCGCAGGGTAGAAAGAACAGTAGAGAAATACAGTGATAGCTCCATCATAGGTGGACAGGATACAACTTATAATATGGGACAAATATAAACATAAATTTGAGACACTCATCTATTAGTACTCTGAACCTGCAGAACAGCAGACTAAATTAGGACCGAATTCGTATTTTTTTCGATAAAAAAAAAGAATCAATGCCTTCAGCTGCTTCAGTAAGATTCCTAGTCATATCAGTAATGGTGACTATACCAAGCATTGTTGCTGGGGGAGATATAAGAGTGAATCCGGCGCTCAAAGAGATATGTGTCGGAGAATGAAGCATCGTTCAGACTGTACACCGCTAGTAGATCAGGTTTCTCATCTTTTCTCGGCCTTTTTGATCACTCACAGGAGGAGCTTTTCTGTTCCAAAACCTTTACAGCAAATTCAGTGAGAAATGTCAGCATTGGATAAATGTTTGTACAAGAGACCTTAAAAGCACAGAACAACGAGACTAGGTCTGGCAATGAAACGTAAGTGGCTATAAATTACTGAAACCCTGACTATGTATCCACCAGTAAACAATGAGAAGGAACTACTGTTCAACCATTAAGTTTACTTGAATTTATTAGTGGATTCTAAATAAATTTTGGAAGCAAAGCCTACATCTACAATGCTTCGATTTATTTTCTGAGCACAAATGAAGTTAATTTCTTTCGGAGCTGCAGGTATTAAATTTGAAAACTCGATAAATGCAAACAATAACATAATGGTTTGAAAGAGCACACCAACATAAGCAAGATTGCCGAATTTTAGGATGCTATCAGTTCATAGTTTTAATGTATATGCTCTTCCAGCCATAACAGCTTTGGTCTCCGATGAGTTTTATTGAAGAAGATGATTGCACTCGGCATTCGGCTACATTCTTTTGTTTTTGCCTTAATACAGGAAAACCTGACCTTTGTAACTTTTCAATGTTTAGGTGAAGTCTTACAACGGTATTGCATGGGAAAAGATGAGTTTGGGATAGAGTTTAAATAGGACTTGACAGTCTATATAGTAAGCATGTCTCGTTGGTTGGCCAGCGAAGATGCAAAACTCGCTTGACAAGATCAACGTTTGTCGCTTTGTTTCAATCCTCTGTATTTCAGCCAAAGTTTAAGCTGTTCGACAGTATAATCATCAGGTTCCCTTTCAAAATATGGTCCAGGAAAGCAGTAATTTCTGGTAGAATAGACAGAGGACGAACTGAAGTGCTAGTCAATTCTTGTAAGTTGATACAAGAAAAGCGGTTTGTTTGTCTGAGTCTTGGCGGGGGGTCTAGACTTGTGACGTAATTACCGCGCTCTGCTACAAGCGTGCGTAAGGGTCGACCATTTTGATTTACTGTATTCAATTATGTAAATAAATTAACCTGGCGATTGTTGCGTGACCACCACAGTGCGATCTGATTGGTGTGAATTTGACCTTTAACGCATGCGCAGAAATTTTGCGACAACCAACAAAAAAAAAATAAAAAAATAACGACTAGCATTTTAAGACTCGGTGCTGCCACAGGCAGCCCGAGTAATTAGGCGGCTTCTTTTGAACTAATTAGTTAATAGGTACGGCTCATGAAATATTCGACGTTTGAACCGGACCTAAATGGCTATACTTGAGTAGAATCAGTAACGTTAGTGATAATATCATGCTCTCCCTACAGCGTATTCCTGGAGGTATGAAGATCCCTGGTCTTAGGGACTCGCTTGTGAAGATATTACAGGACTACAATCTACAGGTAACACATTTGATCATAATAATAATAATGATAACGATAACGATACTGTAGTGATGGCGATGTTGGCGGTGGTTAATTGTCAGTTAATATCCCCTCCCTCGATGCTTAATGATATGCAATATGTTCCCTAAAGCTTCTTGAAGACTACATAGTCTATATAGTTTTTTTTGTCATTGTTGCGTATTTTCGAAGTTCGTCAGTTTATATGAACATCACTGAAACTAACTGTGTCCGGCTCGGACTATGAATAAGACGCTCTCTTGCTTTATGCGGAGTCCAGCAATTAGCATGTTCAAGGATGTTTTTTTGTCAACAGTCCTTGTATCCATACACGTGTAGTAGGACAATTGTGAAGTGTATGTTTGGGATTGGACATTACCGTCGTTTGCACCTAGCCGTAACGCACATGATGGAAACAGGTTTCACCATGACGTCAAACATTCAATGTTTTGTCCCTCTACTTGTCACGTTTTGGCGCCACGATTCATAGCGTTGTCACCATACAGTCTTTTTGTCTTAAACGTTTTACTCACAATGAACATGAGTTCTGAATCTAAAAGCCGTAAGAGAATATAATAACTATTGGCAGATAATTGATAATTTCAACCAGATTTACAAATGTAATCTATATATATTTAGGCAAGCCTAAAAGCGAACCCGAAAAAAAGTAATAAATTGTATAAAGAACACAAAGATAAAAACACTAAAATAATTGGTAGAATCAAGGTTTAGAAGAAAAAATATAACGGGAAAAGAAAGAAAATTATTATCACTAGGTTTCAACAGTGCGCGCGCAGGTATAGCACTTTTTCAAGCACGTCGCTCGTCGGAGTTCGGGGCGCGAGGGAAACCGGAAGTCGCGAGGGAAACCGGAAGTCGCGAGGGAAACCGGAAGTCAGCCAATTTTTACTTTCATCCTTTATTTACGGTGCTCCGCTATTGAAGTGCCTATGAACAATATATTTTATTTTAGATATCAATTCTACATCAAGTGATAGTAGAATGGTACAATATATACTGGCTTGAATGCTGTGCCAATGACTTATAGATGGGTTGCACTCAATCCCCAGAGATTCAACTGACTAAGGGAATGGTGGCCATGTTGGTGTACCTTACAAAAGAAGCTAACGAAGAATCTATTGTTAAAGGTACACCAACATGGCCGCCATGACGTCATGTGCAACCCATCTTAGATGTTTTAATTTCCTAAATGCTAATTACATGACGTCAGGGGAGGCATCAATTATTATACAAAACATGTTGTTACAACTAAACAATTTTTTCAAATTATCAGTGTTATACCCATGGTTGAAATAAAAGCAGAAACGCCCATTCACAACCACTAAGAAATGATTGCAAATACCTCCCCTGACGTTATGTAATTAGCATTTTGGATATTAAAATCTCCTTAACTCAGCGGCACAGCATTCAAAGCAACAAAAAAATACCATTCTACTATTCACTTGATTTAAAATTGATACTTAAAATAAAAAAATAAGGTTCATGGGCACTATAACTGTATACATTATGAGAACCGGACGGCCTGAATAAACAGCAAACTTTCGTTGAATGCTCTCGGCGAGACTGGCGCCATAACTTGACAAGTACGTGAACAAAACATTAATGTTTGACATCATGGTGAAAGATGTTTCGATCATGTGCTTTAATGGCACGTAAATGACGGTATTATCCATTACTATCTGTAGTAAGGCAGTGAATGAATGAAAATTGGACGACTACACGAGTCGAGAGACAGCTTGACGTTCATCTCGCTGTTATTTTATTTATTGCAACGATTGTTGTTTTTCTTCCTTTCCCTGCTAGATCTCTTTACGAGAGGGATGCAAGAAAATTCTAGTTAAGGACAGGTAGGGAACGCAACAGAACGTTTTATAGTATAAGAAGCTTTTCCAGTTAACATTGATAAGATTTGCATACAGAGTTGAAAAGATAATGTGAAAAGATATAAACATTTAGTATTAATATAAATATATAATGTCACAGTTACAAAACAGTAAAACCACTACATACAGACCTTACTGGTGTGTTGGTAGATGACATACAGACCTTACTGGTGTGTAGGTAGATGACATACAGACCTTACTGGTGTGTTGGTAGATGACATACAGACCTTACTGGTGTGTTGGTAGATGACATACATGTACAGACCTTACTGGTGTGTTGGTAGATGACATACATGTACAGACCTTACTGGTGTGTTGGTAGATGACATACAGGCTTTACTGGTGTGTAGGTAGATGACATACAGACCTTACTGGTGTGTAGGTAGATGACATACAGACCTTACTGGTGTGTAGGTAGATGACATACAGACCTTACTGGTGTGTTGGTAGATGACATACAGACCTTACTGGTGTGTAGGTAGATGACATACAGACCTTACTGGTGTGTTGGTAGATGCCATACAGACCTTACTGATGTGTTGGTAGATGAAGGAGTGAGTGCAATGCACAAGGTGACGTAATGTTACGTAATTAGTCTAAATATTTGTTTGTGTGTTTGTTTTCCCACAGTGTTTCATTGTTACAAAGACTAAATAAAGTGCAGCAAAGAGGAGCCGGTGTGGACGGTAAGTAGTTGCGACATTACATTTTGAGCTCCGCTCACTACTGTGTAAGCCCTGGTTAAACGAGCATGAGAGCGCATGAGAGTTGAGGCGTGAGTGTTGAATGAGAGTTTTCTTCAACTCTCATCGACTTATCATGCAGTCCGGTAAAACGAGCATGAGAGTTGAATGAGAGTTTTCTTCAACTTTCATCGACTATCACTATCATGACAAAATGAAAGGCTGATTGTACGGTACTGGGAATATATATAATTATTACCGATATTTCGGTTGGCACGGCCAACCTTCCTCAGGGTACACAAGTATATGGCAAGAAACCGTTAGTTACAAATTTTGAAAACATGAATGTGAGACTAGGAGATAAAATTACAAGTGATGAGTGGTCGTGATAGAGAACTAAGCTAAATACAATTCCATAATAGAGACTAAGTGGTATAAAATTACATTTCTTCTTTTCTGTTCATGCCTTTAGGTTCTAATGTTTGTCCTTTATCAATAAGAAATGCCTCGCGAGCCTTGCGTATCACTATCATGCAGCCTGGCCAAACGAGCATGAGTGCATGAGAGTTGAAGAAAACTCTCATCAGCTATCATGAAAATTTGAACAGGTTCAAATGCGATGAGAGCGCATGAGAGTGGATGAGTGAGAGTTTGCAGTCAAACGAGAGTGAGAATTTGAACTCTCATCGATTCCTATGCTCGTTTGACCGGAGCTTTAAATTGGATTCATTTTCCGTAGCAAGTCTATCAAACAGTACAGAAAATGGAGCAGTTAATTCAATTTTTTTTTACAAGACCCTCACCCTCGGCCTACCCGTAAGCTTGAATTTTATGGTCTATTCGATGATTTTTTTTTAAATTAAATATATCATTTAGTAGCATATGTTGCTTGTGCCGCGAAATGGCCGATACTATATACACATATATTTGTGTACTAAATATATATATAGTTTTGATAAACTATATATCCATTTTATCATAAAGATTTATTCAATACAAATATATTCATTCTATTAATAATATATTCATTCGAAAAAAAAATATTAATTCGATCATGTCACGTGACTATAGAAGGCGCGGCTGCGTTGCCACTATTAATGTAACTGCGAATTTTAAAATGACTCTAAAATGTACATATTAAAATTCAAAAAAAAAACTAAATATCAAACGATTACAATAGAATTTATTAACGTACTTAAACCGCACCAATATCTTTACATAATGAAAACCGCTCCAATGAACTACTAAATTAGGCCAGATAGGTCGAGTTTCTTAATATTACTTTTAAATGATTTCAAATTTGATTTTTCCTTAATGCATTTGGTAGTGAGTTCCACAGTCTGGGAGCAAAGTATCCACGACTTAAGGCCGTAGGTGGTCGAGTTTACTTTATTTATTTATTTTATTTATTTACTTACTTCGGCCATAATAGAAGATACAAAATAGAATAAAGTAAAATATACAACAAACAAAACATAGAGGCCAGGAGAACCAACACAGTGTTAGCCAATTACGTTGGTTTCCTATGAAAAATAAAATTACGATAAATGATCTAATTACAATACCTATTTCAGCCTAAAAGCAGCATTTGAGAGGTGCGGTTAACTGTCTTGCCTGGTGACATTTCAGACATACAGACTTCCAAGACCTAGGGTTCTCGATGTCAAATACAGAAGTGATGGCAGACACGTAATATTTAAATAGTAATGATCTAAACTTAGGTAAAGAGATATCTGATTTACGCAGTTCGTGTGGAAGTGTATTCCAAGTTCGGGAAGCTCTTATAAAATAACTATTTTGGTAACACAGGGTCTTGACATTAGGAATCTGATAAGTAATAAGATTAAGTGAGTTATCCATCGAACGTAGAGAGATGCTTAAATTCACCCTGTTTACAAGCTTTGGCAAAACATCTGGAGCTAAGGTTACTAAACCGTGTTTTGCCTTATACAAGAAGATGAGGTCAAGGTATTCATACCAGTAACATAAAGGTAAAAGCTTTAGAGTTAAGAGTCTAGATTTGTACTTTGGGCATCCACAGAATGTCTTTTCCTAACTAGCACTTCATCTAGCTACTTGCGACCGCGTTAGACAAATCTCGAGCCCTAATATCTAAATCATAAGTTTCAAGTTTCTACTTACTGCGTCCTGCCAACTGGCTTCTGTTCTGTAATTACTTTTGTTTTTCATTATCAACAGAGGAAACCATATGCCAAGGTTGTCGGACTTCAGTTTTAGCAGAAGGTGAGATAACTTATGCTGTCCTCTTTTACTACAAGAAAACACGTCATCTATTAAATTGTCCAACAAATTGCCATTATTTGGTATAGCCGGGAGCCAAATTAACTGAGCCAGATGTTCAATACAACGTCTGCTATCTAATACAATACACCTATTTAACAAAAGGCTTTCCCGGAAAACGGGACCTGAAACAACCATAGGGGCTGATCAAAGCCAGGACCCGGCTAATCCACAGATCGAATTGGAATTTAACGTGTCGGTTTTGCGGAGGGAGGAAAACCGGAGAACCCGGAGGAAAACACTCAGAGCAAGGGCGAGATACCAACAAACTCAACTCACATGTGGCGCCGCGAACGGGAATCGAACCTGGGCCACAGAGGTGAGAGACGAAGCGCTTAACCACAGCGCCACCCCGGCTCCCCAGACCGTAGCTGAAAGTCTGGTGGATTCCTTTGTTTTTGGTGTCAAAACTTTAATACGAATATTAATGATTTTTTAATTACGCTGTAGTTTATCGCACAGCTGGACATTATAACCACAATGCATTTCGGTCTGGGAACGTCCTTTGTCCGGGGAAACGTGTTTTGAAATAGCTCGGTATAAAAATATCATCTTGGACCACCCGGTATTAATTAAAGTCCAAGATAACGTCGTTGTTATCAGATAATGTCGATACATAATGATTTACATTAAGCGGTTCAGAAGGAAAAGTAGAATTAACAAATTGAGGTTAGTTGTATCTATGTCTGTCCTAATATCGTCATAACATCGCCAAAATAACTGTGGACCCACGTGGTGTCTTCGCCTTTTTCCTATGTATGTATTTTTACCATGTTATGACGAAAATCATCGTCAATATTAGGACGTAAGAAAAACTAACTTAAATTAGTTTTTTACAACAACAGACAATGGAAAATGTAGGCCACTTCGGCTTTTTATAACAAACTTTATGCGGTCACGCGCGCGCCTCGCGTTAGTATAAAGGCTGCTTTCCATATCGTTTACTGTTCCAGTTCTATCTTTACGTATTGTTTGCGCGACGAAACGCAACGTAACTGTATTACCATTAACTCGGTCACATCGCAAACAGTTTGCGATCAAGCCATTGCAAACTGTTTGCGACTGTTTGTGATGCCTTTACGTCGATATGGAAAACAGCCTTTATTGTCTGTCTTCTTATTGACGATAAAAAATAGCCAATCAGAGAACGAGAAAGTGGTTAGTTGTAAAATAATGAGAGGTTAATTATTTTAAGTATTATTAACACCATTGTTGTCATTTGGTCCATTGCAGACAGCCGCAAGGCATCTGACATTATAGCGTTTTTCTGTAAGCACGTCTATCACAAAGACTGTCTGGCCGTGCGGGACGTGGTATGTACACTTGTATAGTTCACTCCACTCACTTTATGTTTTTTTGAGAATTGCTGGCTTTCACTTGACGTCATAGCCGCCATGTTGGTGCCCTTAAACGATAGATTCCTCGTTAGTTCTTGTGTTGGGCCACCAACATGGCCACCATGCCCTTTGTCATTTGAATCTCTGGGGATTGAGTGAAAACCAGCAATAGAGGTAATCGGCTAACTCTGTTGCCACCCAATTCAGATCATGTGACGTAAGCAGACTTTACTCTGGAGAATTGACTCTTTGAAAATTAATTTTATTCAGATAGGCATGACATTATGATTAGATTGAAAAAGGAATAATTTCCCAGAGTAGCATCTGTTTACATCACATGATCTGAATTGGGTGGCAACAGCGTTAGCCGATTACCTCTATTATTTATTTAATTTTTCCATAAAATGATATAGAACAAACAACATTACAGATTATCAGTAATATTCGCATTGTATCATGGTTTCAGCTCTCTTTCCTGTCCAATCTTTGTACTCCTGTAACGTTATAACTTATTCCACTTTCGTAAGTCACTTCCTAATGAAGCCATATTTCCGGGTTTTAGGGTTGATTGAATGCATTTTAACTGAATGTACAAAATAGAAACAGTACATAATTTTTGCTCACCAGACAAGTTACATACATTTCAGAGGAGTAACCTTGGAAACTCCGTTCCAGTCCTTTTTTCAGTTTGGTAGTGGCCAATATGCCTTTTGAAGGGAACGGTCACGTGCTGATATATCACTTCAGTAACCAATGGCTTTACTGGAATCAGTCACGTGCTGATATGTCACTTCAGTAACCAATGGCTTTATTGTAATCAGTCACGTGCTGATATATCACTTCAGTAACCAATGGCTTTACTGTGATCAGTCACGTGCTGATATATCACTTCAGTAACCAATGGCTTTACTGAAATCAGTCACGTGCTGATATATCACTTCAGTAACCAATGGCTTTACTGGAATCAGTCACGTGCTGATATGTCACTTCAGTAACCAATGGCTTTACTGGAATCAGTCACGTGCTGATATGTCACTTCAGTAACCAATGACTTTATTGTAATCAGTCACGTGCTGATATATCACTTCAGTAACCAATGGCTTTACTGTAATCAGTCACGTGCTGATATATCACTTCAGTAACCAATGGCTTTACTGTAATCAGTCACGTGCTGATATGTCACTTCAGTAACCAATGGCTTTATTGTAATCAGTCACGTGCTGATATATCACTTCAGTAACCAATGGCTTTACTGTAATCAGTCACGTGCTGATATATCACTTCAGTAACCAATGGCTTTACTGTAATCAGTCACGTGCTGATATATCACTTCACTAACGAATGGCTTTACTGTAATCAGTCACGTGCTGATATATCACTTCAGTAACCAATGGCTTTACTGTAATCAGTCACGTGCTGATATATCACTTCAGTAACCAATGGCTTTACTGTAATCAGCCACGTGCTGATATATCACTTCAGTAACCAATGAATATCACACAAAGGTTTCAGTATGAGGCTCTGGGGTAAATTAAATGTATTATTTTCTGAGATAATAGAATAAATTAAATTTAGCCCGGAGCCTCATACTGAAACCTTTGCGAGTGACACTGAAGTAATGCATATATCGAAAGTGGTCTATTGTGCTCGTGATCCCATGGAAAATGACTTTACTGGATGGCAACGCAGTTTTACAAAGATTGACAATCGATTGGAGGTGGGAAATAGCATTTACAAACAAGTTTTGCTAATAACACTACCGATCTCGTACAAGTGCCTTTCAACAAATGAAGTCAGATATATTTTTGCCATCCAGTACAACCACGTGACTTGTATCGTATCCATGCATTTATATGGCTTTTCTTGTTATTGATCTCTATTTATTTGTTGCACAGGGACCATTCTGCCAAATCTGTACAGCGCACAGCCAAGTCAAGAGAATGCGTTCCCTCAAAGGCCGTGCAGGCTCCATGTACAACTGACAGTCAGCAATCTGCGTTGGAAATGAATTGCGTTTTGGTTTAAAGAAATGAAAATAATAATGAGAAAACAACGAACAACATTGTAAATGTACGATATAAAATTCACCTGAGTTCATTCTATTCCTCCAAAAATGTTGCACACCTTATGAGCTCAATATTAATGTACAAGCAGCAAGACACGTGTAGAAGTGCATGAACTCTTTCCTCTTTAAACAATCAATGCTCGATTAGACATTTTAGACATTTTATTATTGTTCATTCGGAAAATATGTAAATGATTAAAATGATACGGTATATGTACATATAATTAAAATGATACGATATATTGCCCTTGAAGACTGTTTATACACAGTTTGTTAGTCATCTCGACCCATATCCTTATGCTCGTCCAACCGTAGCAATGAACCGTAGTCTCGGATCTTAAATTCCCTAATATTACCCTGCCAGCACGCCCTAATCTTCATTTCGACTCTGTGTGATGTTTGGGAGAGATTACCTGAACTGTTATCAGCATTGAAGTCGAGCAAGCTGCAACTTCTTATCGATAAAGAACAACAAAATGAATCTTGATTTTGTAAACAACAAAATGAATGCGCGTGAGAAATCTAGACTTTGTTTCTTGTGACCATTCATTTCTGCCATCTGAATAGAGCAATCATGGAAGTCATAGCTATACAGTACTCAAGTACAAGATGTAACTAAGATCTGAGAGACATGTCCGATCACCTAAGCCACTTCGCTGAACGTTGCAATCTAACAATGTACGCTTTCGAATAAAAACACCATTTTTAATATATACAAGTGGAGATTTTTTGAAAATGGAGGTGGAATGTTTTCAGTGTGGATGGGCGAAGACGCTCGCCGTGATGTCAATCACAGCAACTATCTACGCATGCGCAGTCTACTTTAGCGTGTTAATGAAAACGATACTAAAACGATCGTGTGGACAGAATACTTCTAATGCGTTTTTGATGAAAAATCCTCCGTTTGTAAATGAAAACTACTACGTGTGGAGGGCTCTACGTAAAATCTAGTTTCACATATACAGCATGAAGGTGAGCTGACGACTGTCTGTTGTTTGTATTGCATGTTTGCCTTTGATTTTTCAGTGATGAACTTCGTATCGTACACCCAACCCGAAAGGTCGACAGCGGCAGACACGTAAAACTGTCGTTAATCTAAATAGTTATTTTGGTCTGGGTTATTTCCGTGGTCTGAAAGAGCTCATTTGAAGTGCGCGAAGATATTGAAATAAAAGTGACAAATATAAACACGAACATTACAAGGTCACTGAAGAAGTCGGCTTTGCGTCAACTATGTACACACAATAGTCAGTACTAGTTAAGCACATTTTATGGAAAGTGACCAAGTGCCAGACAAACAGGAATATACTCAAATATACATATAAACCTCGTTGTTTTTCCTCTATTTTCGCTTTGTTAACAACAAAACCAATGCTTGACATAAACAAGGAAGATTTGGTTGGATTTTCCCTTTCTTTTTGTAATTTTCTCGCGATTTTATATTATTTTAAACGCATTTTATTCAAGTGGTGGTTTACTTTGCAGCTTTCTGTATTTCTTCTCAGTAAATCCTGCTGGAATACACGTGTATTCAATTGCAGACTGCACAGACTCTGATTGAGAGCAATCCACAATTGTAAATTTACAATGTTGCCTTGGACCATTTACTATGTACGAACCGGAGCTTCAGCAGTCGTGTATTCGCGATCTGCAAATTCCAGAAAAGCAATGATATTTAATCCCTAGCAAAGTTTAATTGTGCGTTTCATATCATGCCTCTGGTAACTTGCCTAGACCGACTGTCAGCGAGATGTTCCAAATAATAAATTTCGAGTAATACTCAAAAAGGTTGATAATTTTTAAGTGTTCCTAACTTTTCAAAATGTTGCTTATATAAATACGATTCATTTGCATCATTGGCTACAGTCAAGGAGGATCTATGCTTGATTATCAACAGTATTTTCTACTAAACGGAAAGCAACTTTCCCAGTTAACGTGGCTAGTGGCTTTGAGGTTAATTAATTCCTTCCGATCTTTTTTGTCGTGGGGGACTGATTTTACAACTGGGAAATGAAATCACACGTTCATTGCTATTTTCAGTAGTTTCGAAGGACTATTTCCCCTTTCAAGACATTGACCTTAACTGTACTGATGGCCAGGTCTTGATTATTCGTAATTTCATCACGAAATTACGAATGACCAAGACCTATAACCATCAGTCCATTTTTGTCATTCGACTGACGGGTATGGTGGAATCTTCCGCCGCGAAAATTTCGTTGCGATTCGAACCATACCTAGCCTCCTAAAGCCGACTTCCGTTCGGTGAAGTGAAACGGAAGTCGCCGAGGGGGTCTGCTTTTAGGAGGCTATACGATGTAACCTATGTGATGGTCTCTTGTGTAACATTACCCTGTTTACCAGAGCTTCTAATCTCTCTCTCTGAAAGCGAGGAGCGAAGCGACGACAGAGAGAAGCTCTGGCCACAGGAACTATCAATCTCACTTCCATGTTAAATCTAATTAAGTAAACTTGTATAAACCGGTTTATACAAGTTTACTTAATTAAACCGGTTTATACAAGCTGCTACATTCAGGATCCTGAATCTATTAACATGGAAGTGAGATTGTTAGGTCCTGCGGCCAGAGCTTCTCTCTCTGTCTCGTCGCTTCGCTCCTCGACTCTAGTCGCTTCGCTCCTCGCTTTCCGAGAGAGAGAGATTAGAAGCTCTGGTAACCAGGGTAGTGTAACATTGATACACGTATGTCCTATATATATATTGTTGATCGTTTGCAAAGGAAGAATGAAGCAACTCAAACTCAAATTTTCATGATTTTTCTTTGAATTCCATAAAAACGAATAGGAATCGAGCTAAAATTAGACTGAGACTCTATTCACAACAGTTGGTTTCCGACATATCAAACAATTGGTGTCGTTCAGAGTAACATTTGGGCCTGACTAGATGCTAGTGAGGCATACGCTCATCATTTTCAAATTTCGCTATCGAATCTTCAAAAAACGATCCGATTTTTTTAATCGCACTTCCTGTAGCCTACGTTGTATCCGCCTCTCTTCAGCCGGCTCGCTACACTTTCTGGACGTGTTCTAGTATTCGACGATCCGTCCTGCTTTCCAAATATGGAATATATTGACCATATATAGAATATCACATGGAAATACCTGAATGTTACTTATACACACTTAACTAAAGTTTAATCATATCTTTACCAAGAAACCGAAAGTAAATTAACTGGATATTTTTTGTGTGAATGTTGGTGAAAGATTTGAGTTTAAACCTGTGACCAGAAATCACTATAGCTAAGTAATGGCGATAGGTGAAACTATAAAATGACCTGACAAAACTAGCTGAATAGTATAGCCGTATACGAGCAAACTTGTCGGTAAAAGCAAATTATCTAATTTGTTAATTCCATCTGTGTTCCAGCGATCTGATTCGTCGAATAACTACTGTCCACTTTTGTAATCTGATTGGGCAAACAACAAACTCAAACACTTTCCATCCACTCTGAATTCAAGCTTTGGCTGAGTTTGTTATCTTAAACATCCTATTTAGACTGTAAATTACCAGCTTTATATCTCCCATGTGGCTAGGCACTTATGAGATCTGGATGATCAGTATAAAGTACTTTATCAATAAAACAACTCTAACACCACAAAATCCAGCAGAAACGTTCTCACTTGCGAGAAATTACGGCAGAGATTTCAATCCGTCTGCTGTCGCGTCTCGTGTAACAATGGCTTCCTGTCATTCACTTTTGCATAAGTGCCGCGTTTTAATTAGCCATGTTTTATACTATCATAAAGCGTTCGTACTATCGTATATATATATTTTAATATAAAATAAGTAAGTATATTTATCGACTAAAATATCACAATTTGGCGCTGTGATTGTGATTCATTTATCAGCTGTTGGAAATATTTTGCATAGTATTAAATATAGCTAGTGTCAGATCAGTCCTCATTATTAAAAGCGGTTAACTGACTACTGACAAACGGCCATAAAATAACTGAGAAATGACGATTTTTTTTACTGACAACCGAAAAATAACTGCCAACTGACAAATTTGTTTTTTGTTGGTCAAACAATTGTAAATTTTCACTAGTAATGATTAACTAGGGCTAACTGACAAATGGCGAAAATTTTAACTGACATGTAGATCCCCCCCCCCCCTCCCATTCAGACCCTCTTAAAATAATCCTCACTTGAAAGAAAAAAACCTATCGAGAAAAGCAAGAATGACAAGGCTTGGGTGATCAGTAGACGTAGAAACATATATTAAATAACTGATTGCTCTTGAAAAGGAATAAACTTCGCATCAGGCAAACACAAAACATGCATTTTGATCCTTTATACCGTAAGTTCTAAGAGTTTTTCGAGATCAAGAACGATTCCCCAGAAGAAATCAGAGCTTGTGAAAACGGTATGTTGAACGCACTTTACCACACTTGAGTAGAAGTGGTTAAAATAACGAGTCTATAGAGAAGGGAAGTGAGGCAAAACTTTGCTGAAATTTGGAACAGACATAGCTAAGGAATACAAGATGACGTCCTGGTTCAGTACGTTCTGTTGCATTTTAATCACCGATGTAAAAATCAACCGTGAGTCGAGTGTAGTGTGTCCAAAACAGTTAATGTAGTGGGGAGTGTGTGAGGAGTAAAAGCAGGCCCCCACCAGCTGTAAGCTGTAATACTCAGCCTGCTATAACAAATAACATATCTATTTATATATTTTATTTTTGTACGCCGAGAAGCCGAGAAGCTCCCATACAAATGCTATTAACAGTGATATTTACAGTGGCTTGGAACGTTTACCTCCGAAATCGGCCGTAAATACGACGAAGGCCAATATGATGAAATCTTTAACTACTGTGGCCGCAGAACCTTGTGAACAAGTCTAAAGTATATTTCTTTGTAGTTGACTTAATTTGTTTTCTCGCAGTAATGTCTAAACGACGATCGTTTTAAGATCGCTTGAGCTAACCGTGGTTCAGCCGGCTCCTGACTTCCGGTTCGCCCCTTGGTTGTTTCAGGTTCCGTTAGTGCGCTCTACTGTAACTGGGGGCTACTTAGACAAAAGAGAACAAATGACATTGCAAAACGAAAACGAAGCATAATCCGAACATATTTACGATATGTTCTTCATTGAAAAGCCTTTAACCGGATCACTACTCGAAACTGATTGGCTCAAATAACCGCGAGTTGGAATGCGTTGTTTTCGTTTTACAATGTGATTGGTTCTCGTTGTCTGAGTGACCCCGCGGCGACACTAGTAGGCGCAGAGTGTAGTTGTCGCTCGTGTTTCCTTCGCTTTCAACCCCAGTCCTTCTCATATCCCCGAATATCATACTATTATATAATGTTTTCACGCAGATCATAGGCGTTCTGAGCGTCATGGCTCCCCATTCTCGTTCCCAGTGCCTCCCCACTTTCAGCCACAACTCGTTTCTGCGCATGCGCGAGTTAAAAAAAGACCATAGTTCTCAATTGTAACGATTTGCCTCTCAGCTTTTCAATTGAACGCGAACGGTATATTTGGCTCTCTGGAAATCTGCCACGACGCGACTGAAACGAGTCCATTGCAAACTAATTATTGCAAACTAACACTACCATAGTTAGTGTCAGTGTATGTCTTATTTCCCGTCTGGTATATTTTCGATGTACGAGTTACAAACAGACGACCTTCATTGAGACTTTTTAAATATCATTTTCGTCATCGATGGGTAACGCCAGGGAGGTAAAAGGAAATGCCAAATCTGAAAAACCTCAAAAAGTACTTGTGTAATGAAGTTGGTATGTGCGTTTTAGAGAATCGAAAAGCCTCTGGCACTTCATCCGAATCGCTGAAAATGAGCATTTTCAGTTGAGTGCAGGCTTTGTTATTTGCCGACAAAAGAACCACAACTTGACAAGAAAAGGCCATCTTCCGAACCAGTACTTGTAAGGTAATTTTGGATGTAATTTTGTAGGAAATTTAAACGGATCGAACCACGGATTCCATCGTTCAATTCTATCCGTAGTACTTAATTCTACCCGTAGTACTTCTATTGAATACTGTATGTTTTGTAATTAATTAAGTGTAATTAATTTACTTATTTCAAGTGTGTTCATTTTGTACCTATTAGTTAAAACAGGCCTCTATTTGAACCTCAGTTACTCCACTGAATAATTATTTTGTCCAAAATTAACATTAATATGTTAATATTACTGTTAACATTACAGTTCTGGATGGGAGTGTTTTTAGTTCGTTCAATTAAGTGAACCAGAGATGATTAGCTTGGCTGGAAAATCAAAATGTCGCGTGATTTCATTCGGAAAGTTTCGTTAACGTGGGTTTTATATGGTGGATTAATCCGACCACTTTTCTCGCTCTTTCCGGTAGCGCGCGTACCACTTTTATGTTTATTTTCCCATGTTTATTTTATTTTTAAATTCCAAGCCGGATGGTTTCAGTGATGAAAATGGTGAGAAGTTCATAACGAAACATGACTAAATTACTGTCAATACTCATGTGACGAGAGCGCGCTCGAATCTTTCTTATGTGGTTAAGGGCATTTCAGCTAAAACTGGCAAATGCACACAAGACTTCCTTCAACATCCACAGGAAAAACCATCACCTTACTGCAGTCGATACAGAGTCAGTTGACAACCAGTTAAATGAATGCAGGCACTTCAATATACTCGCGCTTTGTGTGCAGTGATGTATGGGATGTTACTCCTGGTTTAATGTTATCATGGTGTTATTCTTAGGTTAGATGTAGGTATGTTAGTGATGTATGATGGCTAGAGTATGTGACGACAGTGTCCCTAACAATTTAACCCAAGTGAAAGCCTTAACCCACAAGATATACAACGTCATTGTTTATTTTTCACCGAACCATAAATTACCGGGTTTTATGCGCGAGATAAAAGTGATTTCACATTTGCAATATTACAATTATTACACATCTGTGATGCATCACTCTTACGTCGCTCGTAAACACCGTTAATTTATATCTTGGTGAATAATAAACAGAATATTTAATCAATATACATGTATTACATGGTAGCTTGGAGACACGGTTTTATCTTCTCGTGGTGAATTGTGTCCGCTACGCTCACTCGTGTTACGCTATTCGCCACTCTAAGATATATCAAAACTGTATATCCGCGTTCCCATGAGTAATATTCTCAGTCTATTTATTTCCGTATATTCCTTAGTATAATTGGAAGGAGACGTTATCAATCTGCTATTGTCTATTTAATTTGTTAGTGTTTACTTTGAGATACTTTTTACGCTATGCTCTTTTCGCTGTACATAAGTTTGAGATGACGGTGGAGAGATCAGTGAAAGAAACCCTGCGTAATCGTACGGAAGCCCACAAGTGTATTTACGTTCGCTGCCCAGGGGAATAAAACATAACAAGATTATGTGGATCGGGTTGATACAGAAACAAAAGGGCAAGCCAGTTATTTTTTCGCCTGCAGCTTTACGTTATATCGAGACCCAGAAATGTATCACACCTTAGATCTGACACGAGGTACCCGAAATCACAATAAAGAAGTCATACTCGGCCTGATTAGCAGTGTATCGTATTTTCTTCTTTATTATTTGCGATTTGAAAGTGGATTAATTCTCAGTGTAAGAAAAACTACCAACAGCTAAAGAATTTGGCTTATGTCAAAATGAATAATTTAACAGCCATGTTACTGAATTGAGTATTTGAAATATGTAATTACCATTATGGGCGGATTTAACATAGCGGACAATGACTTCTGCCGTGACAGTTTTTGTCTTTTTGATCCAATCAAATTACAAAGTTACGGACGACTATGGATAGAGCAGATTTCGTATGAGTGGGAAAAACTACGGCATGACCGTAGCTTTACCGTAGCCTTACCGTAGCCTTACCGTAGCATTACCGTAACCGTACTGTAACAGTGATGTACCGTATCTCTGTAATTTGATTGGATCAGCTGGGAAAAGACAATAGAGAAACCATTTCAATGTTACGGCAAACCGATACGAAATCCGCTCTCTGAACAATCACAGTGCGTACAGTTACGGTACGGCAAGTTACAGTACGGTTACGGCACACGATACATGCAGTCTTGCCGTATTCCTTTTTTTCTGATTCGAAATTAAAGAGTGGGAAAAAATTCTGAATTTCTAACAGGCCCTGAAACAACTACAGTAGCCTGCGTTGCGGCTCTGGAGTATCGGAGCGCAGCCAGCGGAGATTAGGGGGATTGGGGCGAGAAAAAAAGAGAGGGGGGTGGGGAGGAGAGGAAGAGAGAACTCTCTTCCTCTAAGAGAGAGCTCTCTTCCTCTCCTCCCCACCCCCTCCTCCCTATTTTTCTCTCTCGCCCCAATCCCCCTAAGGGTCCCCTAATCTCCGCTTAATAATTTTTTAATAATTTATATAGCGCTTAATTTATAAAAAGATATTCTAAAGCGCTTTACATGAACTATGATTATAATAAATATAAAAATGTTAAGCTTTATATAAAAAAGACATTCTTGAGTTAAAAGTATCTAAAATATAAATTATTTCAATGTTAATAACAGTGTATATATATGTAGACTAACATTTAAAAGCAATTCTGAAAAAATGAGTTTTGAGATTGGACTTAAAAGAGTCAACAGAAACACTCTCGCGGACAGTCGGCGGAAGAGCATTCCAGACCTTAGGAGCAGAATAAACAAAGGCGCGATCACCAAAAGTATTGCAACTCGTCCGGGGGACCTCTAGGAGGAGCTGATCATCATAAGAGCGGAGGGCATAGCGCCCCTGAGTCTTGACTCGCACCAGTTCAGTCAGATAAAGCGGAGCCATGCCTTTGAGAGCTTTGTAAACCAAGAGAGCGATCTTGAATTGGATTCGGAATTGCACTGGTAACAAGTGCCGCAACGCAGGTTACAACTACAGGGCTGATCAAAGCCAGGACCCGGCGAATCCACAGATCGAATTGGACTTTGCGGAGGGAGGAAAACCTGAGAACACGGAGAAAAACCGTCGGAACAAGGATGAGATACCAACAAACTCAACTCACATATGGCGCCGCATCCCAATCTCGTCCCCAGAGCCCGCGCTTTGTGTCCGCTGGCCGAAAAAAAGCGCGGGCTCTGGGGACGAGATTGGCCGCATCCGGGAATCGAACCCGGACCACAGAGATGAGAGGCGAAGCGCTTAACGTATAACCCGCACTGCGCCACCCCGGCCCGCCACCACGGCAATGACATAAGGGCATGGTTACCGGTCCGCGGGTCGGCTCGACATGCCGTGACTTTGAAATGGTTTCCTCGATGAACCTCAGTGCATGTGTTTCTCCTTCAGATCCAACTTTTACAGAGTTATGTTACAGCTAATTTACAGTACTGTGACGTTACTCGTCTCGCCGTATTTCTTTCACACTCATACGAATTTTGCAGAATGCAGAATGCAAATTAGAAAATCTTGTTTATTGCGCTGATTTTAAGTCTAAGCCTAGCATGTGAAACTGAGGGGTTGCCCCAAAATCAAATAGACGGCTTGTTTTAGGGAGTTTTTGAATTTTGAAATACATATTTCTTCGCGGATATGTAGAGGTAAGTCATTCCAGTATGATAAAGTAGAGGGTATATATGATTTCTTAAAGCGTTCTGTCCGAATACGCAAAGAATGCGAGATATTAGAGCCTGAACGAAGATTATAATCCGTTTTTTTGGTGAACCAACGGTGGACAAAAAGAATGTAAGTAAACAGGTATCTGTTTATTTTTAATTTTATATAAAAAAAATTTTTATGGTGAATTGGACGTGAAGAAAGTCTATCCCAGGACAATTCTTCAAGTAAACGTTGATAACCTGTTCCTTTAAAAGCACCGGTGACTAATTTGGCGGCATCATATTGAACAGACTCAAGCAGCTCCCTTTCCCCGGTGAACATATGACATCCGCATATAACATTAAGGGACGTACTATCGATTTGTATAATGTGTCCAGAGTAGATCGCTGAACCTTGTATTTCAGACCTTTGATCATGTTTAAGCATTCAGACGCTTTCTGATAGATATTAGTAATATGTGGATGCCAAGACAAGGAAGATGTAAGTGTAATACCGAGATGAGTATGCGACTGTATTTCATCGATTACGTTATCATCAAACAATAGAGGCGGGTGGTAAATTAATGATTTCTTAGCAGAGAAAAGTAGCGACTTGGTTTTGCTGGAGTTCATTATTACCAGGTTGGATTTTGACCAGCTATTAATTTCAGAAAGATCGGCGTTTAACTTGCATGCGGCCGACAAATCGGGAGAAGAATAAATAACTTCCAGCAGTGCTGTATCACCTGCGTAAAGAAACGAATCTGAAGAAATATTGCTGGTTAGGTCGTTGATGTAAATCAAGAAAAGCAGGGGCCCAAGAACGCTGGCTGAGGTACACCAGAGGCATTTTCTTTCCATTCGGCACGAGTGCCCTCTAAAACCACGCTTTGGAAACGACCGATCAGATAACTTTGGAACCATTTGTAAAGGGACCCTTCAAAGCCGATCATTTTCAATTTGTATAATAACCTCTCGTGCCAAACACGGTCAAACGCTTTACTGATATTGAGGAAACCATGCGAACTTCATATCCATTTTCAATGGCGTGGTAAATCTTGTTGACGATATGCATTAACTGGAGAACCGTACTATCGCCAGGATGAAAACCAGATTGGAATTCATATAAAAAGGAAGTTGTATAGTCTAATAAAAACAACTTGTCGACTTATTTTTTTAAATAAAGGTATAACGTTTGCTAACTTCCATTGAAAAGGATACTGACCAAGACGGAAAGAGAGATTGAATAAATTAGTCAAATAACTCGATATTCCTTTGACGGAAAGCTTGATGATTTCGTTGCTAATGTTATCATTCCCGCATGCTTTGGAGATACACCTATTTCAAATAATGTTGTCTGGGAGATAGGGAATAGGGCATTAGGGAACAAAGCATTTTAAAAATGTCGGACGGCTGTACCAGGCTAAAAATGGATAAATAAACCGTAAGTTAAGTCGACTAAGTCGTTCAGGTCGTATAACTCGTAACCATAATTCAATTCGGTCTGAGAATACCATGATGCCCTATACCCTCGCACCCTATTCCCCAATCTCGTACCCAGATCCCATTTGTTTCTTACTGCGCATGCTCGACGAAATAATAGGGCTCTGGGAGAATCCGATTTTTGTGTATTCTGATTGGCTGTTCTGAACAATGCAATTTTACCGGAAGTCAAACATAAAGTAATTTATTTGGACAAATGCATTGAAAATTGGGGGTATCTAAACGCTAAAAACCATTGGATTTTACCTAAATGGTTGTCGATCTCTTCAGGGATTCTTAGATATTTGCTTGCATCCTATCGGGAGTTCAAATCACTTCAGCGGCAAACTCAAATCATACGGTACATGAATTCGAAAATCGAACCCAACCAGCAGTAACAGTTGATATAGCCGAGGGATTTACCGTAACAGATAGGTAATACTACGCATTCCCATTTTAACAACATTGTTCGTAAGTGCTCTATAGGCAGAAGTGGCATTTTCCGATCTCTTAAACTTGTGAACTGGCACTGATCGCTTAAATATAAGCGTTTGTACTGATGAGAATGCAACGAACTCCACTGCCTTCAAGGAGCTAAAATACGAGAGAATGGCAAGTAAAAATGCCTTGACTTGCTTCTACGGTGTATTCAGTTGCTGTTTGTGTGGTCATCGGGCTCAGGTAAGGCGATTTCAGCGATCAGTTTTCGATCCCCATGAATCCTCTTCACGTGTACTGGAATCTGTAATGTCTGACGAATCCACCGATACCGAAACACGAGCCTGATGCATGAAAATAAAGCCTTAAATTCCAAACTGAAAACGGCAGAAGATGAAAGAGACTCCCTAAGGGTTGCCCTGACACTAGCAAGCAAAACCAAAACATAGGCCTGAGGCGCTGAGCGAGAATAAACGACTTCTCAGGTGACGTAATGATAAGCATGCGCACAGTTGCCGGAAGTCCGTGATTCGCGGACTTCCGGAATCGGATTCTTCCAGAGCCCTATTATTTCGTCGAGCATGCGCAGTAAGAAACAAATGGGATCTGGGTACGAGATTGCCTATTCCCTAATGACCTATTCCCTAACACCCAGACAACATTAATTGAAATAGGTGTATCACGCCTATTTCACGCACTTCGCTTTCGCATGTTGGTATATCGGAAAGCGATTCGGTAGAAAATCTATTGAGGTTGAGTTCGTTTAAAGTGCCTATAACCCTTTTGCAATTTTGATAGCTTATGTACCTCCGAAAAGGTTTGAGTACTTCTGTGAAGAAAGTTTTGGTTTACAGTGAATACTTTATGTTCTACGCTTGTTTGAAATCGTGTAAATGTGACCTTTTGTGACCTTTCCTGACCCATGACCGCGTAAGTAAAAGCCTGGGTCGAAACCTGTATGTTCGTCACCTCATTAATGCATTATTCTCCATGGCGCCTTTCTATCACAACAACATCGATGCATAGAAAATATACACAGTTTGTGAGTTGTTAGTAAAGAAAAAAGTCATTTTAGTCAACATGTTAAGTATTTCTTCAAATGATTGCAAAGCCGAATTAATTATATGACGTCAATATGACGTAAATACAGGTATCGACCCAGGCTTTTGCTTACGCGGTCATGGATCAGGAAAGGTCACATTTACACGATTTCAAACAAGCGTATAACATAAAGTATTCACTCAAAACCAAACCTTTCTTCACAGAAGTACTCAAAACTCTTCGGAGGTTCGTAAACAATAAAAATTGCAAAAGGGTTATAGGCACTTTAAAGCATTAGCAGGTAACCCAGACTGATAAAGTAATCATTGAAAAGTTTAGCTTTCTCCGGGGGATTGGAGATAATTTTACCATATTCTAAGATCGGTGGAATGTTTGAATTCATTTTGTTTCCATACAGAGACTTTTTTCGTGTAATGTGTTTGCTAATAATGGCATTCAACGATTTGAACCAAGCATCATAACAATGTCCATGCTAGATGTGTCAGAAAAAAATGCTATCCAGTCATTGTTACACAAATCTTTGGTCGTATTGTTTTATTTTCTTGCGCTTGCATTTATTTTACAAGTGTGCATCAGGTTTGCTCTTTGGTTTCTAAGCCTATTACTCACTGATAGCGACAGCCAGGAGCCCATAACCAGGAGCGTCCATATCTCCTATATAGATGTCACGGCGTTTTCAGAAGTTGGTCTATTTTTAGATTATTTTTCCCGCCAATTGGTGGGTTGCACCAGTGGCCGAACAAGAAGTGCCTCATTGGCTACTTCAGTGTTATGCCAACAACATGGCTGCTACGCTTTTGTGATTTTGTTCCCTTAGGAATGATTGCAGCTTAAGAATAGCTTCGGAAACCGTTCTAAAAATAACCTAACTTGTGAAAATGCTGTGACATAGGCCTAGTATGCGGGATGGACGCTCCTGGTTATGGGCTCCTGCGACAACCCATGATATAAAGAAAGAAATTAAAATAAAATATTTAACGGATTGGTCCAACGGATTACGTGTCTTATATTCTAGGACTGCTTTACGTCTTTATTGCAGTCACTCTTGTTCAATGTTTGTTGTTCATCATTCATTGTATACAGTTATTTCAATAATGTCTGTGAGAAACAGATAAACTACAGTCAGGAGTCCAAATCGATTCGCAGGAGACCATTAATATTCGTCTTAATGTGTTTTTTTAATCCAAAACCAAACGAATTCGCCAGATTTTCAGCTATAGAACCACAAGGGAATGTCGCTTGTCCTATGTCTGGGACAACCTTTTTTGAAATAGCTGTATATTATTATTTTAATACGTTTAATTGACTGTAAGTATAACTAGTATACCTAAAAGGCAGTGAGTGCTGCGCCTTTATAGCTTGCAAGGCGCGCATGTGAGAAGCGAGTTATGTGGGCACTCGAATGTCTGCGAGGTGGATGTCAACATGATCCTGCGCGTGTTCAAGAGAAATGCCTTGCAAATATCCAGATATGCTTTTCAAACGTTTTTGATGGAAGGATTGCAAAGATTTGAAGTGGATTACAAAAGCCTATTCTAGAAACTTGAAACTCAGTTACAGTGAACCGATTTAAAGATGCTGTCAATCTCTCTTAACTGAATACATTGAAGATGTACCAGTCAATGAACTTAATTATTACATTTGGAAGGGTGAATTAAAAATAAACAAATGCATAAACTGTAACTTTCATGTCTTAATAATGACATCACAGGAAGCCCAAACGCTGTTTATGTAAATTTAATTTTTAGGGTTTGCATGAGAATTTTAAAATCTAGCTTTTCGATAAATATACTGTAATAAAAATGAATAAAACTTACGTGGTGTCTATAAGCTGCGTCTTGGCTGTGTCTGTACGTCGTTTTCTGCTTTAGATGTAGAGTAAGGGATTTAAAATTCGCCCAAATTCGCTGAAACGACGTACAGACACAGCTTATAGACACCAGGTAAGTTTTATTCATTTTTATTACAGTATATTTATCGAAAAGCTAGATTTTAAAATCCCCATACAAACAAACCCTTATCAAATTAAATTTGCATAAGCAGAGCTTGGGCTTCCTGTGATGACATTGTTATTATTAAAGGTATTTATAGAAGCAAATAAATGTCAACTTCCATTCAATTTGAAAGGTAAAACAACAAAACATGTATAAACTGTTTGATACTTCTATGATTATCCGCAACCTAAATTTGTTTGCCACTGTCAATAGACCCTTACACGGTGTTTTTGAACTTTCGATATATACGTATAACAGCAAAACCGTCGATACTGCTGAAAAGAGCACCTCGAAGTTAGTAAAAATCCCAAATTTGAGAGTTATATCTTGAATAGGAGCAAAGATACAGGCCCGCAAACTCGGAAAATTGAAATTGGAAATGGAAATTGAATGATGAACTATTGAATGATGAACTTGGGATGTGCCAAAATTAACATCACTTAGTATTTCCAGTTATATCATGCTTCTAGCTAGATATAGTTGAACAGAAATCAACTTATGATCTTACAAGAAACTACATGGCCTACATGTCCTTGGCCTATTGAGTGATGAAAGATGAAGTTGAACGGAGAAATTAACTTACGATTTTACATGAAACTAAATGTATTTGGCCTTCCTCGGCCTGTCAGCTTCCTCGCCAACAGACACGCCAAAGTTGCCTTACCAACTCCTATATTTCCTTCTAAAATGACGACTTTTAGGGGATATAGAAGGCTTAGCAGGACTAGTGACATGGATATTACTGTTGTCATTGATAGTAGAGGAATAACGGCCTAGGCATCTTTTCCCCCGATGTAAAACCAATCATTTTACGTCGAATTTGAGCTCGTCGTACTTTCAATACTGTTAATGTAGAACAGAAGAATCGTTTTCGAATCAATCTTAAGATTAAACCCAAAGGATCGAAAGTGATGTTCACTGACTAGTGGGGTAATGTGCACGTGAGTAGAATAAATACTGAAAATCAGTAGTTATGTCACTTACCAGAACGTCTTCGACCAGAAACGTTTGGCGAAAGGTAGCGATTTTTTCAAGCTTATCACCGCCCGCAAAGTATTGTGGTCGGATTACGCACCCAACAACTTGGCAACGAATTACTCTTCCCTCCCGAGTGAAAGTGAAAGTGTACCAGCACATTTCCTGAAGAAGGAAGCTTTATCAAAATGATGGAGAATATAAAAGCCCAAAACATATATTTATACATGTTATTTATCGTCGACCAACGTCGTTACGCGGAGCCCACTTATTGAAACATTAATTGCAAAAATATTCCCCAGTGGGGAGGGGAAAAAATCTTCGCGCAAGGCATGGTGGTCGAAAATGAATCGAGATTTTTTCCTCCCGTACAGAATATCAACTGCTGCTTCGCTCGCTTCGCTCGCTGCGCTGTTCAAAAATATATAGTTGCCAGCGCCTCTGATGCATCTAGATTGAATTTTATTTTCATCCGTTTATTTAAAAAAATCATGAGTTGAGCATTCGCGATTTGTTCACTATAATCAATTCCAACCATTTATTAACATTATTTTACTCCAGGCCCCGGCAACCTCAGGACCCGGTGTAAGTGCGACCTCGGGGTTAAGTCTCTAACTCTAGGGTAAACTGTACAGAACACAATTGCAGATTTAGCGCTATCCTAGAGATAAAGTTACGCTCGCTTCGAACAACTGACCCTGGCTTGGCTGTAAACTTTTGACCGATTTAGCTTGAACATTTGTTATCATATGACAGCCAGCTCCAGCTGTTCAGTGCTTTGTTTTCGAGATCTACAAATTTATGCATTACCTCTTGGGAGGGAAAAGTCAGATGACCTGAACTGGAACAACAAATGTTCAAGCTAAATCGGTCAATTAAATATTCAAAACAACATTGGGTGAGATTTCAATTGGTAATAGCGCCGTGCTACTTTGACCAATTCTTGTAACACCATTTATGTCAACTTCCTACCGCCATTACTTATTTCGTATAATAATAGCTATTTGCGCTAATAGCGTTCTGCCCAGATTCTAAATATAGAAAACTCATAATTGACTCATAATTGACAAATATTCCAGAACCCAACTCAAGATCATGTGTAGCTATGAAGAAAGCAAGTGCTACGAAGCACTGTTTTGGAGGTATTTGTCGATCAGATTCACGATATACTGATAAATTACCTTCGGGTCAACCTTGATTTTAAGAGCAATACATCCTTTCACCCGATCAACCAATTCTTGTCTTTTTCCACTCTAACCAACGTTTCAGCTCCAAAACATCACATTCACCAGGTGGTTTGGTTAATTTGGCACCTGGAACGTACCTCATCTTCTGTGAGTAAAACTCTAAAATTATCCATACCGCAACTTTGTCCGAGGCAGCCATTTTAAAATATTTGTCCGCATTTCGATCCCACAATGCAATGTTGTCATTATGCTAACATTTTATGACGTCAACTGGGGAGAACGCTATTCAATACACTACATCTCTTTGTTTAGCGCTAAAGTAGTGTTTCTGAACGATCCTTTCTGAACCAGGAACCTTCTTATATTAAATTCTAAATTTGCAATTTAAACTAACCTCATGAGTGTGCAGTGTTTTGTTTTTCTTTCAAGTCCTCATTAATTATTCACGAGGTATTCAGCCAATCCAATGGTCTGATTTTAATCCCTTGAGGACACTGGATACCTGGTCTAGTCCTCCTAGCAGTAACTGGAAAAGTTTCTAGTTACTGGAACAAGTTGTTCCAGTAACTGGAAATTTTTCCAGTTACTACGAATAAATTATTGAAAAACATCATGGCATGCATAATTACTCTTTTATTGATCAGATTAAACAATTTCCTTTCAAATTCCATTCATTATCATTATGAGGTGGATACACCTCTTTTACTAAGTTAGATTATCATCCAAGATTATCATCTTGTTTTCTCTATTATCACGCCATTCAGTAAAGATGTTCACTGCCCAGTTATTCTTGTATAATGTTGCTTTTGGGATAGCATTTTTCAATTTTAAATCTTGTTCCTTCGGCGCTAGAGGTTTTCTGAACCGCTTTAGTGGAGGCTCAAACTCGTCAGAGGAATCGGTTGCTCTTGACGCCATGCTGGATTTGCACTGAACTGAACCGGAAAACTGTAACTCGCAACGCAGGCTTGATTTAGCATATCCCGAGAGACTATGCCTTTAGAAAACATCATTACTTGAAAGCAATATGTACGAATGGCATGAATAGCACTGATTATTATTATGATTGCTCAATAAAGTTTTGTTCAATTAACACTGAACTAGCTTAATTGAAACCAGTAACTGTAACAGGTAATGCAGCTAACATATCCCGAGAGACTATGCTTTAAAAAATATTTGATTGCATTATGAACAAAAGGCAATTGAATAGCACTGATTGTTCAATTAACTTTGCTCTTCATAATAACAGTGATTAAAAGAATTTGTAGCCCTATTTTCTCGATATTTTTTAGTTTTCCTTGCAAAATACTAAACTACCAGCAACTTTTATTTGTCTTTGATTCCTCCCGAATAATTAATGAGGAGTTGAAGTCGTTCAAAGTCCTCCAATTTCGGACTGGACGGGATTTCAAGTCCTTGCAATTAGTTCCAGTCCTCGGCTGCGCCTCGGACTGGAACAAATTGCGCGGACTTGAAATCCCCGTCCAGTCCTCATTGTCGGACTTTAAACATTACATCAAATATTATGAGTAAGAATAAGAACAACAACACTTTTATTTGCTCTTCAGATTAGTGCTAATTAAAGTAAGATTGATAGAAATATGGCTTTATAGTCAGCATGAGAAATGGCGAGAGTCATTTCATATCGATCTCTCGCACAGTTCATTAAACAAGTAGTGAGACAACTACGATCTGCATTGTTTCGGGTGCGCTTTGTGCAAGCCAAAAGTTTACCAATAGCTCGTTAACAGAAATGACCATTTTGGGTAAACAGACTGAAACGAAAAGTAGCACTGATTTATTTTATTTAGCCAAGTTCACTTTAGTCTGGTTCCCAAATTAACGCAAGAAATGCTACGGACTGCGTTCAATCGCAAGGTCGTTTTATTCATTTAGACGGTTTTATCACCCGGACTCGAAGTGATTTCAACAGCTACCGTTTATTGAAGCGGCGTTACGATTATTACGTCTATTTATAATCACGTATGTCGCGATAAAAGACCTAATTCAAAAGTTAATGAACAAATAATGTTTCCAACCATTTTGGGCTTTGTCAGTTTAGTTTGTTCAATGGGAAAATTGTTTCAAGGAGGGGGGACGAAACCCTGAAAGGGGGCTAAACTAAAAAGGGGGGGGGGGGCGAAATCCCTAGGACACCGGCTCTATTTTTGAAAGTATTATAAACGGTATTATATTACTAACGGAAGCTAATGTTGTTGGCAAAGTATTATATATATAGTTAAGGTTAGAAAACCACAGCAAAAACTGTGTACAATCAATCCTGCCAGACGTTGGATCAAAAAACATCTTGATCAGCAAGAAGAAGAAAATATAATGTGTCCGAAGACTACTGCAGTGCTGATCAAATACAACGCTTGTCGAGGTTTATATGATATTTCGGCTGGCCAGTACCAGCCTCCCTCAGGTAAAATATACCGGAAGAAGGCTGGTACTAGCCAGCCGAAATATCGTATAAACCTCGACAAGCGTTGTACTATTTGATCAGCATTGCAGTAGTCTTCGGACACTTTATCAAAGTATTATAAACGGTATTAAATTACTAACGGAAGCTAATGTTGTTGGTTTCGGGACTTTTGTACTTTTAGGGGCAGTTTTGCAAGCCCTGTACAAGGCTGGATACCAGACAACAAGGAGCGAAGCGACGACACCTACAAGCCCTGCAAAGCGCCAAGACAAATTAGAGTTTCAAATTTCCGGTTTGGTTAATAATTGGAGGCCCGCAAGTATCCCGTGGGAGGGGCGGCCTGTCGAGGATCTCGGGACAGGAAACGAAGCGTATAATTGAGGCTCGAAAGCTAAACGTTTATTACCTTTTGTAGAGATTCTTATTTTACTTTAGTAGTCGCTATTTGGGATATCCAAGACCACCTCAAGGTACGTAAGGAAGTGTAACGTGATTTTAATTCAGGACGATCGTGAAGAAAGAGAATAACTCGGCGTTATGGTTCATTGACAGTCTTAATTGAACTCGTAGCTTGCAGAGGTGACTCAGGATGGTAAGGGAATGAATGGCGTATGACCTGTGTTTTAGCACATGTGCCAGACTGTTGTACCGGACCTATGATTGTTGATCAGTGTGCTAGTTATGTGATATGGTTTGATCTACCTCTGTTTCAGATAAGCATAAGCGGCCTCTATTGACCCTTGTGAAGTCCAATACTGATCATTGCCGAACTTTGAGTATGGGAATCTGGCAATTCGCTTTTCTACTCGCTTTTCTGCTCCTAGCAGTTCAAACAAGAGCTTTTAACATTGACACACGTAAACCAGTTGTATATACGCATCCGGGAGGCGCTAGGGGACAGTATTTTGGATATACAGTAGCGCTTCACTCATCTGGAGACAACAAATGGTAAGAGACTTTAATATACAATTTACTAACTTTGTCAATTAGAATAAATTTAGTAAAACCTACTTAGAACTAATTGTAAATTAAGCATGTTCGGTTAGCTGATATTTTTCTTTGCCCCCTTGAATGAAAAGTTGGAAATACTCTTAGCTTGGATTTAATATTTACGATTGCTCTTCAGTATTTCTTGTTTGAGATATTGATCAAGTAGACTCGAATTATGCCGAACAGTAGTTAGCACAATGCAGTTGTGAACTTTAATCTCCTCGGGTTTTGGTGTTTTGAATCATTTTTGGAAGTTGCTGGGCAGTACTTTCGAGTCTTCTAAGCAGAAAGAGATTTTCAGTTACTTATCTTTTAATATTTGCTTGTATTCTTATCCCACATTGGGTTATATATATACTCCCGTACATGATCATTATTTCTAGAGTCGCCGTGAGTTTAGTTGTCGTGTGAAATAATTTTTATATATATGCAAACTCAAAAGAGGCAAGCGGCACTCATTCATTCATATAACGACAAGACTTTTCTTTGTACTTCTTCTGTATCCTTTACTTAAGATTTTTAACCTTGTAATATTTTAACGCAATATAATCGCGTTAATACAGACACGAAAACAACAATCGAACTGAATTAATGCACATGGTAAACATGTGTATTAATAGACCAATGCAAGGTCACATTGCCATTACGATAATTATAAGATAGCGGGTATCGTGACAGCCGAATTGGCACCATAAAAAATCGCACTCTTTAGCGGGAAGTTTTTGGCCGAACTTTGAGATTTTTTAAACCATATATTTCAAGATACATAATGTATTCGGAGATACAAGTGTTTCTTTCGACCCCTAGCGAAAATCTTCAAAACGACACGATATATATTTTAAAGAGTAACTAACACGTGAGCTTTGTTGGTAACGAGTTTCAATAAAATCGATGGAATGAAAATTTCTACAGCAAGAGACAGATCCATTTACCGCAAAATGTTATGTTCGACAATTTCTTGCAAAACTTGAGGCAGATATGATCTCCGCTTCCAATTCTACCCGATAATCTATAGTTTAACACCATGGGAAAGTACTGTGTTAACTACAAGAAAATCGAGAAAGCGGGACGGAGTATATCGCTAGATGAAAAGCATCAATTTTGAATTGATGTAATATTTAAAAATCAAAACGAGCAACCTCGTCCCCAGGGTCTTCTCGGTCAGATCCAAGATGGCGGCTACCCGAGAGAAGACCCTGGTAAACGCTGAACTGTCACGTATTCTGATTGGCTCTTCGATTATGACTCAAGGGTTGTTCTAACAATGCTTTTTATTGGCCAAACCGACTGAGTCCAGAGAGATGAACTTGTATATAGTTTAGATTGCTCAAATTGTATCAATAAAACGATTTAAATAACCTAAAAACACTTTGTGTAGATAGAACAATAGATGAAGTGCATTACTGGGTAGTTTTCTGGTAAGATTCATCAGTGGGAAAGCCAGGAGAAGCCGTTAAACCTGAACATGTGCTATCGATCGCTTCGCTTCAACGCTAACGGAAAATGAACGGCTTTTTAGGATTCTCTTCTAGCTTAGATGCATCCTGGTAGCTTTGTGATACCTTTCCACTGTTTCTTTATCCAAGTAAACAGAGTAAACTCCATTTCGAGTCATTTAGTAGACCTTTTTTCACTGCATCGTTCGCCGCGTGGAAATACCGTTAATCGCTTCTCGCCCACTCCGGATTGGGATACCTATGGTTTGTACACTTCATGAAATATTCCCATATATAGATTGGCCGCCATCTTAGATTGCCAAATCACGTGACAAAATACTCCCAAAATCTGGGAGTATTTGATCACGTGATCCAGCCTTTACCAGGGTCTTCTCTCGGGTAGTCGACATCTTGAATCTGACCGAGAAGACCCTGGGGACGAGGTTGCAAAACGAGAACTTTGGTTGTAGGACATCATATTTTGTTACACCATGTGCAATTTCTTGTCGTTTCATGGATACGTTTTTTGTACTCTGAGGTCGGGAATATAGGTGGTTGATGTTATATTTCCATATGATGGATCGGATTAAACACTAAACTCGAATTGAATCAACCGCATAAGTTTTAATGGCCGCCTTCTCTCAACGATTTAAACACGTGTTTCTAGCACTACCGCGCATGCATAAGTAATAGTATACCGCTGAGATACAGACACAACAGTTGAAACCTTCAAAACCCTCCTCGTCTTTTCAGTCCTCTCCGAGCTTTCTAATTATGCGCAAAATCGTACATTTATTTCAAATTCCTCACGCGTATTCTGTCACCCGTCCAATACCACTGAATATATATTCATTTGAGTTGTAGTTACGATGAGGGAAAACATTTACGTTGTGCTTTAAATATTTTTTAGTTTTGTTCTAAACTGTTTATTTCTTTTTAAATTGGAAACAAAAGGCGAAAAATGACCCCCAAATCCCCTTCCAATATGCTAATTTCCTCTGTGTAATTACTTTAGTTATCGTCATGAATGGGTGACTGAATACACGTGAGGAATTTGAAGACAAGCTGATGAAATGTTCATTTTGCGCATAGTTAGAAAGCTCGGAGGAGAAAAGGCTTGGAGTGATTTTGAAGGTTTCAACCAGCTACATTCCCGACCTCAGTGCGTAAAAACGTATTCATGAAAAGATGTGAAATTACACATAGTGTCACAAAATATGTTGTCCTACAACATACTCGCGAACGAGGCCAAAGCAATAGATAAGAAATTATTTACTTGTGATGTTTTTCTTGACTTTTCAAAACCATTTGATACTGTGAACCATAATATACTATTAAAGAAACTTGAAAAATATGGAATAAGAGGACTACCTTTAGAATGGTTTCAAAGTTTCTTGACTAACCGAACCCAATTTGTTCAAATTGGCAACTTTAGATCAAGCACGATGACCATGACATGTGGTATACCACAGGATCCGCACTTGGCCCACTTCTCTTTCTTATATATATAAACGATCTCCCAAACTCATCTAACATTTTAAGTTTCAGAATCATTGCTGATGATACTAACATTTTTTATTTTTCTTATCGAACTTCAAAATGTGATAAATGATGAATTAGAAAGTCTATCAATACTGCTCAGCAAATAAGCTCTCGATAAATTTTAAGAAGACTAATTATATGCTAATTCATCACCTCAAAGAAAAAAATACAACAATCGATATTCCTAATATTTCACGCAAAAGCTGTATTAAATATACCCTGCGAGCAGAGGTTTCTCATCTCTTTGCCTTTCCTGTCGCCGAAAGAAACCTCTGCCACGAAACGATTGCTTTTCGCGTTGAACATGCGTCACAGTATCTGGATTGCCATTGGCCGAAAAAAAAAAGCGAGACGTTAAACGTAGACGTAGATGTAGATTTCAAATTGTCCATTTCCTATTGTTATAAACGGCAGTGGAGAAAATAAAATTAATGTCCTTCTTCGAAGGTATAAATCAAAGCTTTCTTTAGGATAAATTAAGGTAGATTTATTGAACGGTAATTTCAAGGTCTTCTGTGCAGTTCAGTAAAGTAAGAAGAAGACAAAGCCGGAGTTTGAAGCCCGTTCGTATCAATCGTCGGCAAACAAACGCGTGACGACATAAATAACGGATGCGAAGGATACTGTGGGCTCTTGCAAAACCAGCGAAGATCACCAAGAAGTCATGTCCGAGTGATATCAAACAGGTAAAACCGGTTTGGTAACTGGTTTATCACGTGGTTTACCTCCAAGATTTTGGAGGTTGCAAGTGCGCATGTTCAACGGGAAAAGCAATCGTTTTGTGGCAGAGGTTTCTTTCGGCGACAGGAAAGGCAAAGAGATGAGAAACTCTGCTCGCAGGGTATATTAAATATTGATGAATATCTTCAATGGCATAATCAAATTTAACAAATTTAACGCATTTTTTTTGCAAGTGGGCATGAGGATCTTAATCCGTATTACAAATTGCTCGGGATTCTGAAGATTGAGAACATAGTAAAAATGAAAATAGCTATAGCGATACTTACTGTGACGTCACACAGGCCAGTCACGCCACATTTGTTGCTTTCTGTGGTTGGCAGAAACGAAGCGTGAACCCAGTCAGATGCTTATAAAATATCACAGGTCGGTGCTTATTCATCGCCAAATTACTTTCTTGTTCTTCCAAAATGCAAGCAAGCCCTTTCATCGAAGCTTATATGCTCTTAACTCATAAGTCTTATAAAGGAATTAAGATTTGGAATCAGAATTGAGACTTTAGATGTATTTTGTGAGGCCTAAATCGCAAGTTCCCATACAAATCATACAAACACATGGTTTTTTTTGCCAACCACATTATATATGCAAATATATAAATGACGTCAGTGTTTACAAACAGTAAGTATCGCTATACTTATACATCAAATAAGAAGTCATTCTATAAATACTCCTGAATTTTTTTGTCTGAATTCCTGGTACCTGTATCTAATATACATTCTTACAATACAAGATATGCAGCCAATGACAACTATGGTAAATTCACTTTCAAATATTTTGCCTCAGAAATTTGGGAAACCATACTGACCTTTACCCCTAAAATCTTTATCTTTTTATTCGTTTCATTAAAAAACAATGCAAAAAATACTGATTAGTAGACATAAATAATTTTTCTTTATCCTTTTACTCCAGTATCTGCCAGCTTTTCTCTATTCTTCTTTTTCTTCCTCCCATTTTGACTTTTTGTTTTCCTTTTTTCCCTTTGCTTCTCCATCTGATTTATTAACACTTACTATTTGAGCTAAGTCTGATTACTACACAAACATTGCGGCAGCCAACTCGAAAGCTTATGCTACTTTGGCTGCTGCACACTTACCCTTGATAACCTCTGTATCTTATTTTCTTTTCTTTACTCTGCTGTATGTTTGCCGTATGTCTATGTAACTAGTGCTTATAAATAGTGTAAATAAAATTGAATTGAATCGTTTAGATTTTTAAATATTTAGATAAATTCAAAATTGGCGCTTTTCACCAAATATTCACAATTAACCTTACCTCCTTCATCTAGTGAGTGTTGATTTTCTTGTGCTTAACACAGTACTTTCCCATGGTATTCAACTATAAATTACCGGGTAGAATTGGAAGCGGCGATCATAGTTGCCGGAGGTTTTGCAAGAAATTGTCCAACATAATATTTTGCGGTAAATGGATCTCTCTTGCTGTAGAAGTTTCCAATCCATCGATTTTTTTGAAATTTGTTGTCTACAAAGCTCATGTGCTAGTTACTCTATAACAGCAATTGGAGAACTCTAGGTTATTCAACTGGAACACTTATAGAACTACATTACGTCAACAGTTCTATAAGTGTTCTAGTTGAATAACCTAGTGTTGTAGGTGTTCCAGTTCAGTAATCAAGAGTTTTGTAAGTGTCAAGTCTAGTTCAGTAGGTACTCATCAGTTCCGCACTCCCCTGAAATATTCAAACCAACTCCCAAATTTTAGCCTTCAAATGTAAAAAAAAATGAATAAAATCATTCATTATTTGATTTACTAAAAGGACTGTTACCTAGCTATATATTTTTTTACATTTCAGTATATGTAGCCTGTAGTTACGACTCCCAAGTTCTAGTGGCCGGGTATTCTAAAGTTGCGCCTTCATTCGAGTAGATTGCCAGCCCTGGAATGCCCTGGAATATGGTTACACCCCATTTCATCGTCAAATATGAAGTATACTGGCTGGAATACTAGATTCAGGCAACTCTGTTTCTCCGTTGATGTTTGTGGCTTTCGAAATCGCGTCGATGTTTTTGGCCATCTAAGGTTAGAAGAGACGAACCTCACCCCGCAAACTCAACTACATGCAAGAACACGCAACTGACTGAACTAGTGAAATTTGAAGTGTAAATTTGTTTTGAGCTAGAAATCATAGATACAAACATTGTTGTTTTAAAGTACAAAGCGAAGCGGCTCGGATCTGTATCTCCAATACAACACGGACTCGAATTTTGTAAATTACTTCTAAAACGCAAACAAAACTATTGATTGAAACGCAATATAACCAAAATAAGTCAATATTTACTTTAAAAAGAGTAACATTTCTATAAATTTATCGAGGCTTCTTGTCTTCTAATTGAGTGCAATATTTATTTCACTGAATAATAATCCGGAAGAATTCCTTTGTACTTTAAAGGAAATCTCGACTAAAAAACAATTAGGCATGCATAACAATCATTTGAGAGCAAACAGTCTGTTTCTGTGTTTGTCTCCACTAAATTGTTCATTTATGCATCAATTTTCCTGTCGATAAAACTAATTTGAATTTCCTGTGCGCCGCCATCTTGGATTTTATGACGTCATAGTGCTGCCCCTATTGTCAGAAAACAATAGCTCTTTTGTTGTGTAACAATAGGGGCAACACTCTGACGTCATGAGGTCTAAGATGGCGGCGCGCAGATAATTCAAATGAGATTTATCGGCATGAATATCGGTGCATAAATGACATCAAATGTACAATTTACTGGAGACAAACACACCAGCAGACTTAGGCATGCATAACAAACACTTGAGAATAAACATTGTTTTTCAGCCGAGGTTCCCTTTAAAACAACAATGTTTTTATCTATGATTTCTAGCTCAAAACATATTTGCATTTCAAATTTCACTTGTTCAGTCAGTTGCGTGTTCTAGCTTACATGTAGTTGAGTTTGTAGGGTGAGGTTCGTCTCTTCTTACCTGAGATGGCACGATTTCGAAAGCCGAAAACATAAAAGGAAAGACAAGAGTTGCCTGAATCTAGTATTACAGTCAGTATACTTCATATTCGACGATGAAATGGGGTGTAAACATATTCCAGGGCATTCCAGGGCTGGCAATCTACTCGAATGAAGGCGGTTGGAGTCGTAACTACTGGCTACATATACTGCAAGGTAAAACATAATATAGCTAGGTAACAGTTCTTTTAGTAAATCAAATAATGAATGATTTTATTCATTTACATAATTATTTTTTTTACATTTGAAGGCTAAAAGTTGGGTTTAAATGTTTCAAGGGAGTGCGGGAATGATGAGTGCCTACTGAACTGGAACACTTACAACACTAGGTTATTCAACTGGAACACTTACAACACTAGGTTATTCAACTGGAACACTTACAACACTAGGTTATTCAACTGGAACACTTACAACACTAGGTTATTCAACTGGAACACTTACAACACTAGGTTATTCAACTAGAACACTTGTAGAACTGGTGACGTAATGTAGCTCTATAAGTATTCGAGTTCGATAATCAAGAGTTTTGTATTGTCGTTTATAGAGGTCATCACGTGGTATAATCGCACCGGATTGGCTCTCGCACTAATTGAATATTAATAAGTTTTAAACTGAAGTGTTCTAGTTCGATAATCAACAGTTTTGTATCGTCGTTTATAGAGGTCATCACGTGGTATAACCTATCGCACCAGATTATGGACTTCTGGTTTTTATAAAGCTTTTGTTGTTACTATATTATTATAAAATGTATTTTGTCGAGACATATTCTGTATTTGCACTCCTTGTAGTACGATATACGGTCCTTGTTGCACTCGGGCCGCATATGACACTAGGCGGACATAAGTAAAATAAAATGAACAATATGCCATCCCTGATGACCCTCCACATTTCCCTGATGTGGCGCAAAATGGGTGATCTAAAAATTGTTAGACATAACTAGCATTCGAAAATTCCAGGGAGATGTATTAATCCAAATTCATCTATTTGCGTTATTTACCGGCTCTGAGTTCCGTTTAGAGAGAAACTGTGCCCGAGGTCTTGACATGTACTGACCGATGCCACAGGACGAGGGAACAGTTTCTCTCTATACGCACCCACCAGCCGGTAAATAACGTTTATATTTTCTCTATTCTCTTTCGACTTGAGAAAGGAATTATTGAACAAACTCTAATGAATTGAGAGCATGCGCACTGGTTACCGTGACCAGGAACCAATCAGATCGCAGTAAATAGGTTACCGCCTACTCACGCACGAAAAAGAAAGCAATATTTCACAAGCTCTGTTTTAAACATTTTTGACAAATACTGTTCATTTTAACAATTGGATCCATGCCTACTCCTTGGCAAAATTTGAACTAGCAGCAAATGAGAGTATGGGTGGGTAGGGTAACAGTATATTATATCAAGTGTCCTCATCTAGTCATGGGTACACTTGTTATTATATCAAGTATCCTTATCTAGTCATGGGTACACTTGTTATTATATCAAGTGCTCTTATCTAGTCGTGTTTACACTTGTTATTATATCAAGTGTCCTTATCTAGTCTTGTTTACACTTGTTATTATGTCAAGCGTCCTTATCTAGTCATGTGTACACTTGTTATTTTCAGGGTATTAGTCGGCGCACCTTTAAGCGATGTTTTATCTGATACTAATGCTTTGCTCATTAAATATGGAGCCGTATTCAAGTGCAGCACTGAAGGAACCACGTGTTCTCTCATTAAAGTGGATAACACACGTAAGCATCTGATTCTGTTATTTTGCTTGTTTTTGCGAGTATGTCTAATTTAATTTAAATTTTGTTCCTTCTCGACATACTAAAATTCAGGAAGGCGAATAATGATTCGAGTATGCAAATCAGTTATGTAAAATGCGCACGTGAAGTTATTTTATTGCGTGCTCTTTCGCAAGTGAAAAAGTGTGTAACGCCGAACGCGATGTAAGAGTTTGGAAAAGGGTTTTCGAGCCTGTCATAAATGCGTGTGACTACTGGCTGATACGCACGATAAGCCTCTGTACGTCTATTGCGAAGTTTTAGAAAGAGCTATATTACCTTCCTCTTTAATACGTGCATTGATGCACAAAACATTTCAATGGAATCCCGAACTATACACTGATTTGCAAATGATTGGCAGCCAATAAAATCGGGGGTAGAAGCGGAATATTGAATATTGAATATCGTGGTTGAAAACTGAGGAATATTGAATATTTGCCTGAAAAATATACTGAATACGGAATATTTCAATAAAGCGCATGACACTTTCGAAAATTAAAAAGAATAAGGAATATCCCAAATTTTTTTAGTATGGAATGGGAATATTTACCTCAGGAGAGCAGAGGAATACGGAATTTTTAGAGTGAAAATATTCCGCTTCTACCTGTGATGTTTTTAATGGTTTTAGCTGTAGTTACGAGAGACACCATTTTGTCGTTTCGCTCCGCTGTTTATTATCCTCTAGCTGTCAATCACTTATTGCATACATAATTACTTCCGGTAAAACACTACATTCCTCCCCACTTTGGAATGAAAATCAAACTATGATTTCTTTGTTTAAACAACAATTAAACATTGATAACTTCCTGTAGCGGTACTACATAATGTACGTATGTCCTTAAGTGTCATAGTCCTTAAGATAGTCAGGCGGTCGTCTCGAGCTCCTCAACGGGTAGCGTCGGGTCGAAGGCTGGCCATCATCAGCAGTCAAATTATCGGGTGATGGCGCCTCAAGCTCCGAGTCATCATCGTCTGGAACGTCTACACTCGGATTCACTTGTTTGAAGTAGGACGAGTTCCTGGTGATCTTCTTGTTCTCCCGACTAGCCGTTACCATAGATTCTTTTCGGATCGTACGGTGTGGTAGACTTCTTGTGTGACGGATCACGCTTTACAAGAACTTTATCCCCCTCTTGGATGTTGGAGGGCTTCACATATGCCTTTCTATCAGCATACTCCTTCATCTTCATCTTAGCTTCGTGGTCACGTTGGCTTATAGATGCTGGGTCGTGTTGACCGGTTGGTACCTCCGGTAGCTTAGTGCGCATCGGTCGGTTGAACATTATAGTCGCTGGAGCTTTCCCTGTCGTGGCGTGTGGTGTTGCTCTGTAGTTGCGCAACATCTCGCACAGTTCCTCCTTCCAGGGGCGATTCTCTGTCTTGGCTGCCTCTATGGTTTTCTTTAATGTTCGCATGAAACGCTCCACTTCGCCGTTCGAGCGCGGCCACAAGGGCGTTACCTTTCGATGCTTAAACCCGAGGGTGTTGGAGAATTCCGCAAATTCTCGTCCGTTGAACGGTGGGCCATTGTCCGACCTGACCACTTCCGGCACGCCGAACTCTGCAAACAGCTTGTTGAGACATGGGATCACAACCTTAGATGCGGTCGTGCGTACTACGTCTACAATGGGGTACCACGAGTGGGCATCCGTAACAACAAGTAGATACCCGCCTGTGGACAACTCCTTGAAGTCCACGCTGACCTCTTGCCATGGTGATGATGGGAGTGGTGACATCTGCAGTGGCTCGCGCTTGGTCTCGGGCGTTGCTGCCTGACACGCGATGCATGACTTCACCTTATTTTCAACTGAACTGTCTATTCCCGCAAACCAGACTTTTTTTCGCAAGAGGGCTTTCGTTTTGACGATCCCTTGGTGTCCTTCGTGGGCAAGTTCAACTACGCGCTGATGCAGTGATTCAGAAATCACGATTCTGCTTTCCCTTAGAATGATGCAGAATGAGGTGCAGACCGTCAATTCTTCCTTGACTCTTTCCATGGCTTTATATGCTGTTGTGTTGATGTCGATCCGCTTAGCTGGTCGGTACCAGTTGCCTGTCTGAATAGCCTCCGCGACAGCCTGTAGAGTCGGGTCGCTCTCGGTGGCGGACGCGATGTCGCAGAGCTTTACCGCTTTCGGCGTTGACGTTTGGGCGAGGTAGTCCACATACTCCTCCGCGACCTTTTCCTGCCGGCTGGTTGCTGTCGTGTGCTTTACAGGGTGTCTTGACATGTAGTCAGCAGGGTTGTCTTCTCCCCTCCGGTACGTTACAGTGACTTGGTAGGGTTGAAGTCTGAGAGCCCACCTCTCGATTCGGGCAGGTGGCTTTGACTGCGGGTTGCTATAGATGGTGACTAGCGGCTTGTGGTCTGTTTGTATGGTTATCGGTTTCCCGTAGACGTACAAGTGGAAGTACTCGCATCCCCATACAACAGCGAGGGCTTCACGTTCAGTCTGGCTGTATCTCTGCTCAGTTTCGGTGAGGGACCTGCTCGCGTATGCCACTACGTGTTTCTCACCATTCTTTGGATCCGTCTGCGCTAGTATTGCGCCCAGGCCAACAGGGTTGGCGTCTACGCTGATCTCGGTGTCCTTTTCAGGGTCGAAGTATGCGGTTACCGGTGCATTTGCCAGTGCGCTCTTGAGCTTGGTGAGTGCTTGCTCGTGTCGCTCTGTCCACTCCCAGGGCGTATTCTTCTGAGTTAGCTCGCGCAGTGGTTGTGTTATAGTCGCGTATCCCTGGATGAACCGCGAACAGTAGTTGCACATCCCCAGTAAGCTTCGTACTTCAGACGGGTTAGCATGGGCCTCGAGGTCTAGGATGGCTTCAACCTTCTTCGGATCAGCCGAGATCCCCTTGTCTGAGAACACGTACCCGAAGAATTCCAGCTCATTCTTCGCAAATACGCACTTCTTCCTGTGCAGGGTCAGACCTCGTTCCCGCAGGCGTTGGAATGTAGCCTCTAGAGCTTTGTCGTGCTCTGCTTGGGTCGCGCCATGCACTAGGATGTCATCGCTGAGGTTAATAGCGCCCTTGATCCCACTTAGCGTCTCGCAGATGGCGTTCTGAAATATCTCTGCAGCACTGGAGATTCCAAAGTTCAGCCGTTTGAATCTTCTGAGACCAAGGTGCGTGCTGAACGTGGTTATGTACCTTGATTCCGGTGCCAACTCGAGCTGATTATACCCTTGATTTAAGTCGAGCTTTGTGAACACCTTGGCGCCGTTCAGGTCACCGATGACTTCTTTGATCGTTGGCGTTATGTGTCGTTCACGCTGTACCGCTTCGTTGGCTCGTCGCATGTCAACGCACATCCGGATTTTTCCAGGCTGTTTAGGTTTTGGTGCGATGACAACGGGAGACACCCATGGTGTAGGGCCGTCCACATGCTCAATGACGCCTTGCTCCTCATATTTTTCCAGCTGCTCCTCAAGTTGCTTTCGGACATGGAAGGGCACTCTGCGGTGTGGTTGCGCTGATGGCTGGACACTTTCGTCGATATGGAGTTTCACCTGGTAGTCTTTCAGCTTCCCTAAACCAGTGAATAGGTCGCCGTATTCGTGCACGAGTCGTTCAACCTCTGATGGATTGGGCTGCACATCTGTAAGTGGACTCGCAACAGAGATCAGTCCAAGGTTTTGCGGCAGCGATCCTCCCATCCCCTCTGTGACATAGACGATTTATTCCGACTGCACGCTGTCCTCACTCTTCATTGTCGTTGTAAACTTCCCACGCATTTGGAGAGGGTCTTCCGACTTGTAGGGATACACTCGGGTAGACGTGTTTTCGAGTTTAGGACACTTGTTCAACTTCTCAAAGTCTGCCTCGTCGAGTATATTGATGCTTGACCCAGAATCAGCCATCACTGTCAGCCATGTCCCATGAAGTTGGACTTTGAAGAGTGGGTATTTCACATTAGCGCCATTGACGCTATGGACACTGATTCTGAATGTGTTTCCATCGTCGCTGTCAGAGCCGTCATCCAGAGTGTGAAGTGTTTTCCGTCCTCGGTTTCTGGATCTGGTGTCGCCTGCTGGTTTTGAGACGGGTTCACTCCAACATACAGCTTGAAAATGTTTTTTCTTGCCACACTTCCTACACTCCTGTCCGTATGCTGGGCACGCAGTCTTGCCGCCTTGGTGTGGATAGGAGCCGTTGCAGTTTCTACATCTGGAATCCGGGTTGGGTCGCGATCCGTACTTTCCACCGTTCCGGTATTTTGGGGTTCCATTCTGGTTTTTCCTCTCGTAGCCGCGTGCTCCAACTCTGTTGACTTCTTGATCTGTTTTCTTATTTTCTATTTCTGCGACTTGGGTGCTTGCGAGTTCCAGTGTCTTTCCAAAGTCCAGTAACTTAGCCAGGTCAATGGTTGTATCGCTGAGCGCTTTCCTTCGGAGTTTTGTCGACACACATTGCTGGATAATCTGTGTTTCTATTTCACGATCGACGTTCGCAAAATCGCATGTCTCGCTTAGCCGTTTCAGCCGTGTGTAATAGGTCATGATCGACTCGCCGGGGTCTTGTTTCGCCTGTCTGAACCGGTACTCTTCAAATGCCGTGTTTTTCTTTGGCTCGAAGTATGCCGTGAGCGCATTAATGGCTTTGTCGACGGCGCTGTCGTCTTCTTGCGCTGTCGTGTTTGCAAACGTATCGAAGATGTCGTTGACTTCTTCCCCACTGTAATGCAGGAGAAGCGCTTTTTGTCTTGAAGTGTCTGTGATGTTGAGAGCTACCATCAGGTTTCGGAAGCGAGCGACGTATTTCTTCCATCTGGGGCCTAAACCTCCTGTCTCGTGTGTTGTGTCAAAGGTCGGGAATGCTGGCAGTGCTGTCGCCATTTCGTCGAGTGTTTAGTCAGCTTTTGTGACGGTTTTCCTCGTTTGTTTTCGGTTCTTTGACTTTCGGTTAGTTGGAGAGCCTTTCAGATGTGTATTTGCCTTTATCCTCGTCGCCAATGTGATGTTGTTAAGGGTTTTAGCTGTAGTTACGAGAGACACCGTTTTGTCGTTTCGCTCCGCTGTTTATTATCCTCTAGCTGTCAATCACTTATTGCATACATAATTACTTCCGGTAAAACACTACACTACCCCCGAAAGAAAACACTGTTTAGTGGGGTTTTGGTAGGTTATTATCTATAGTGAGTGTATCTAGATAACTCGTGTGCTTTCTCTGTTCAACAGCTGAAATGGAAAAAGATGCTCCGATAGATAACGCAGTAAAAAAAGTCAAAATTGAAGAGAAGAGCAACCAGTGGCTTGGAGGGACTCTGCACAGTACAGGGCGGGATGGGAAAGTTGTGGTTCGTACGAATGCTCTTCAATGACTTATTCAAGATTCCTGATCAGAAATGTTTTCGTTAATTGAATCTTTTTATTCTTTACGAATTATCATTGCACGGTTATAGGCAACGAAAAGTGTATTGGCTATGGAACGAAAAACGGAAAAATGAAGGGACTTTCCTTTCGCCTGCAGAGAGAAATAAGAGAGGTTAGATAACAGGGGAGGAGAGGCGTTTCTTTTACCATTTGCTGGCACACTTAATTGTTCTGAGCAATTAATCAGTTAGTAAGTAGCGGCTAAATACAGGAATGCTCCGGCCTCTCAATACAATAGATTAGCAGTGGCCACTAGACGACTGGGAACTAATTTACATGGTTATAAAATTTATATTTGACAGACCTTGAGCGACGATGGTTGTTTAGCGTAGTGGTTGCGACGTCTGCTTTACGAGCAGGAGAGCGGGGCTTCGAGTTCCACAAAAGCTCTCTAATCCCCCCCCCCCCCTCCCTTTTTCTTGAGAACTCCTTTACCTGTGAACTCTAGCCACAAATTAGCCCTAAAATCTCGTTGTTTACCTGGAAACTTGTTTACTGACCGGTTAGGGTTCTTCTATGGTTCAGGGTAGGGTTTTAGTTAGTTTATATTGTCAGAGGTCGGACAAAGTATAGTACAAATAAAGCTGATTTTTGCCATCAATATGATTAGGTTTTTATTCAAAATAATTTAGATATCACTTTTAAAGGTTTTTCAAGTCTAAAATTTTAAAATCGCCAAAATTTATCAATTCTCTTTTCATTTAGGCAACACACTGAGCTGGGCTATCTTCAAAAATTAGTAACTCGAAAGAGAATCACCGTATCGACGTGAAATTTTCAAAGAAAACTGAGTATACCGACTAGATCTTATAGTTTAGACTTTAAAATGTTGATGACATCACGTGAAAACGTACTATATATTGTCTTCTAGACGTGTGCACCAAGGTACACTTATCGAGGCGTACCACCAAGTGCTACCAAGGATCTTCAGTATCGCTGGATCATCGGACGATGTTTTTCCATCTCCACCGCTTTAGATAGAGTGCGTGATCCCCCTATCGATCCCTGCCTTGATAGTAAGTTTGATAATGCAGTCTGTACTTTCATAGCTTGTCTTATATTTTTTCTATCTATATCTCCAGCTTTAATTCTTCAATCATGCTCCATCGATAGTTCCTTTATGTTATTGATAGAAGGTTTGAGATAGCATGTTGTGAATACGGCGACGCCTGTCAAACACGACTCGCTGTTAAGCCCGAGGGGAGTGGAGGCGGTCAAAATCCAAACTCTTGGCACAACACCTTATATATATAGGTGAAAAAAAATCAGAATTCTCCACCTCCACTAGAAGAACTAGATCTCTCCCATGGGATGACAATTAGAGTTTCCAACAAAGTTTCCAAGGTATTTCCAACATATTTCCATCCGTTGAAGTGTGTAAAACCATGGACTGCATTCAAACTTACAACTATTTTCCAACACATTTCCAACAAACTCCCATCCCATGAAAGAGGTCAAGTTTTCCCAGTGCTCACTGCCCTATCTAGCTTCCTTACTTTACCTACAAATAACCCCACCCAGGGGCGGGTATATATCCAAACCCTCCCCCTCGGGGTAACCAAACCTACCAAATCTCCACCTCTTGCCCCCTTCTCGGGATTAACATTGAAAGGTGTATAAGATAATCCCAAAATACGATAACTGCACATGGAAATTCCTACCGTTACACGCATCCTGGCTGTTGTCTACAAAATCACAGCTCTTTACGCTGAGTAGAGAACGTGAATGGCGTAAGTATAAGAAGGAGACTCACTCAGGACTGTCAGTCGTGTGTCAGTTCCATTCAGCCTTAATGAGACTAAATGCGCTCCACCCTCGATTAAAACTTTCCCCATCTCTTTCCAACCCCCCTCCCTACCGGCCCAAACCCTCCTTTACCACCCCTCCCCCTGAAAAGGTTCAGTAATAGAGAATGTATTAATTAAGTGGTGGTGTTACATCAGGCGTATCACCAAGTTATCATCTCTAAAATTAATTATGATTAAGGCTGAGAAGGGACATCATTTTTAAAGCGCCATTTTAGAACAAGAACTTTGAAGTAAGCGCCCCGCGTGCGACCATGATGACAACGACAACACCCGGTAATACAACAACAAGGCTTTGGTGAATAAAAGTACGACGTTAGGGATTCGAAGTGAATATGAGCGTTATAGCGTTAAAAAGGTTATTTTTCTACTGTCTGAGGAACGAAATGTCTGGGTCTTTTTGAGGGGATAAGGTCATGTGACATATAAGTTGGTCAGTTGCTTACATGTCCCCGCCCCCCAGAAATTCAAGGTTTTGCTAAGTTGTTGGTTTGGTTGTTGGTTTGGAATGTGTGAGAAGTTATCTTGTATCGAGCTGATAGCTGCACTCTAATGTTGTTATTCGATTTCTTTTAAGAGAAGAAAGGTAATAACTACTATGGATACTGCCAAGCTGGCTTCAGCGCTGAAACAACCGCAGATAAAAAGAGCATCATCATGGGAGCGGTCGGAATTACTCGCTGGAAAGGTACAACACTAATGAACGTGAATACATCTCTGCAATCTGCCTGAATAAGTGTTGTTGACTTAGTAAGAAAGCGTATATGAGGCATAAAGTACTCCGGCTAACAACTTTTCATCAAAATATATTAATTTGCATTACCTGACAACTTATTTTGGCTTTAACTGTATGACATGTTTGAGGTAAATCCTAACCCTATACTCCTGCAGTTTACGATCCAACTTGAACTGGTGTTTGCTGGAATTCGTAATTATTTGAACTGAGGTAAAGACCCGAAAAAACGAAAAAAATGATGTAAAGAAAACAAAGATAAAAACACGAAAATAACTGGTAGAAGCAAGGGAAAGCAGTGCAAAAGGTTTACCAGAAAAAAGAAGATAACGGAAAATGAAAACAGAGAAAGAACAAAATTATCACCAGCGACTGGCCAAGGTTTCGATCCGGGTCGCCTGGTTTCAATAGTGCGCGCGCATAAGGACGTCGCTCACCGCGCGTCGGGGTTCGGGCACGCGTCGTGGTTCGGGCGCGCGTCGTGGTTCGGGCGCGCGTCGGGTTTCGGGCACGCGTCGTGGTTCGGGCACGCGTCGTGGTATGGGTACGCGTCGGGTTTCGGGCGCGCGTCGTGGTTCGGGCGCGTGTCGGGGTTCGGGCGCGAGGGAAACCGGAAATCAGCAAATATTTGCTCTCATCCTGTATCCTTGGAGCTACGCTATTAACTCGTTTACTCTCCTACCACTCAGTTTATACTTCTAGATCTTTTAGTACAGATGATTCTGTGCCAAGAAATAAAGCCAAATACACAGGCATTCTGTTGGAGATGTCTCTATTTAAAACGAAATTGATACAGCTAATAATGTAGCTATTAATTGGTGATATATGTATAAATACAATACGATACGATACGATACGATACAATACAATACAATACAACAACTTTATTTAAACACGATTTGTTAAAGTGCCTATATATGAAATGAAGAAATCGATCCCGTTTTTATTTTATTAAATTATAGACTTCCCTTGGCAATTAAAAATCAATTTGGAGAGCACGAACATAATTTTATTTCGTATCGAAGTCAGGCGGAATTGCCAATTTCACGCCGTTAAAGATATGCTAATCACATGCGTGACGTCACTAGGTTTGGGCAGTTATATTCACAAAGCCGACTGCAAGGATTCTATAAAAAAAATTAGGCCATCTTCAAGGTTTCTCAAAGTATTGCATATTTAAATAGAAAACTGGCCAAAAATGCGCTTATTTTGTAGTATTTATGGAGACGAATATAAATGAGTACACCTTGTGACGTCACGCATGTGATTACAATATCTTTAACGGCATAAAAATTGTCGCCAGATTTTGGCAATTCCGTCTGACTTCGATACGAAAAAAAATATGTTCGCGCTCTCCATATTGATTTTTATTTGCACAAAATGACTAAGAGAAACCTAGAATTTAATAAAATAAAATAAAAACGGGATCCATTTTTTCATTTCATTGGCACTTTAAACGCAGCACAATTGCTGATATGATCGTGTATGAAAGAATACGATTAAAATTAATATATATATATACGTATACGACAGGGTATAGGTTACTATTTAATGTTACAGATTTTATCTGCACTTTAGATTCTTGTGTACTCGACAATAGAAAAAAGCCGAATTATAATAAACGGAAACACTGTAACTTTCGTTGCATCTGAATTAACTTTTCTTCACGCACTATCATTTATAGGTGGGATAATGGTTTATTCGCCTGCCTTTCAATCTATCACCTTCTCAACTCAAGATCAGATTGATATTGGCTACTATATGGGTAAGTTAAGTAAGGTTATTTGATTTGGTAAAAGATAGAGAACTGGTAGTAAAAGCCTCTCATTATTCTCCAGGTTCACTCGTATGGATAGTGCCATCGTAACTAACGCATGCAAGGTCGAGAGGAACAAACACTTATTATATCATACTTGACACAGTTTTCTTTGTTCGTCATAGGGGTGAAACTCTGGTATAAACCCGATCAACAATAGACTAATTAAATCATCAATCTGAGGTTTATAACTGTTACAGGAAGGTTTATAGCTCAGTTTTAAACCTCCTATCTATTTGAGAAAACCTCGCCAAATGCGATATAAGTCAGTTTCATACCTCGAACCTTCGGTTCTAATCCCTAAACATTCCTCGGGCCTTCGGTCCTCGGCGGGATGTTTAGGGCTTAGAACCGAAGGTTCGAGGTATGAAACTCTTACTTACTGTTATATAGCTCTTTTATGTAGTGTTTAATCAGTTAATTGCGGAGCGCCCCCCCCCCCCCCCCCCCCACCCCCCCCCGAAAGAAGCGAATTAAATGCTAGACTAGTTAGCCAAGATGCCACGTACGTTGTTCGTTTGTTCAAATAACTGACACTTTCTGTACTCTAATTCTCAGGATATTCAGTAGCTAGCGGAAACTTTGGACAAGTGAACAAAACAGGTAAGAAGGCGTATACTGCCGACACAGAGCCACACTAATGTGTGCTCTAAAGCCTAGTGATCCATAGACCACCTCAGAACTAGTCAAAATCCCAAATTTGAGAGTTATATCTTGTATGGGAGCAAATATATGGGCCCGCAAAGTAAGACAATTTTACATACATCTGTACTGTAGTGCGGGGATGCAAATCGTTGCACTCCTCATACAAATGTCTGTACAATTGTCTTACTTTGCGGGCCCATATATTTGCTCCCATACAAGATAAAACTCTCAAATGTGTGATTGTGACTAATTGTGCGGTGGTCTTTTCAGCAGTATCGGTGCTATCGCTAACTTAAGTAGATATCGTAATGGCGATCTTGGATTGGTCTATTGCAGTGTAGCCTTTATTTGGGAGATAATACGGACGCCCAGTAACTTTGACTATATTTCTTATTCTTTTACTCGTAGGCATAGCAGGAGGAGCTCCCAGAGCTGAGAGGCTCAAAGGCAAGGTGTGTCTTAGGAAATATTTTTTACTGTCGGCTAAAACAAATAAATAGAGGCAATAATACGATAATTTTGTCATATACATTGCGCGTCGAAGCGTGGATTTAGTAGATGTAATCGTCTGGTTTTTGGTGTAATATTCATGACCGCCGTTTTGAAAAGTAACAAAAGCTTTGGTCATATCGAGGCTGACGTTGATCCAGCTTAGTTAGAGGCTTGTATCTACGTGGCATGATGATCAAAATCTATCTATATTCGCAGTTTTTGGGGGGACGGACGACGTACGCAGTGTATCCACTTCGGTCTGTGATACTAGTGGATCTCTGGGTGCGTGTGAGGTATCCATCTCGGGAGTGACCATTGATTTGTGCATGTAGCGTCTATTTTTTAAACGGCTATTATTGTATTTGCAGTGTTTCTTGTGTGTGTGGGTAACACCGCTGCCTACCATTGCCGGGATTAGCTATTCTCAAGAGCCCATAACCAAGAGCGAGAATCTCCAATACTACCTCTATGCTACGGCATTTTCAAAAGTTAGGTTATTTTTAGAACGGTTTACCGCTATTATTGGGTTGCATGCAATCATTCCTAAGGGAATCAAATCACAAAAGCGCATCAGACGTGTTGTTGGTATAACAAAAGAAGCTAATGAGGCATCTTTCGTTCCGCCACTGGTGTAACCCACTAATTGGCCGCAAAAATAATCTAAAAATAGCCCAACTTGTGAAAACGCCATAGCATCTGTATAAGAGATATGGACGCTCTTGGTTATGGGCTCTTGCTTTTCTATTATGGCAATTATGTCTGATTAAAGAGATAGAGGTTCGTATCAGTGCAGGGTCAACTCCAGCCTCCATCCACAACTCCAGCCAGCGGAGCGTCATAGATTTAGGTTGAGAGCAAAAATATGTAAAGAAACCAGAGATAAAGCACAAAAATTAACTGGTAGAATCAAGGGAAATCAGTGCAAAAGGTTTAGAAGAAAAACGAAGATAACGGAAAGTGAAAAAAAGAAGGAAAACAAGTATCACTATAGCTACTGGCGCGGCCAAGATTTCGATCCAGGCTGCCTGGTTACAACAGTGCGCGCGCAGGTGCATCACTTTTCCCGCCACGAGTCTGGGTAACCGCAAGTCAGCCAATTTATGCTAATTTATGCTAGCGCCAGAACACAAGATTTCAGCAGGGCGCGCGCGCTCAACAGTTTCTTTCATTTCTTCCAATCTTAATGCTGTTGATTGAAATCATAAAATAAGTCTTTTCCATAGATTTTATTTCTACCAGTGGTTACAGGAGATCCAAATGCACAACCTGTAATAGCAGGGAAGTTGTTAGCGGAGCACAATAAATATAGGCCATTTAATTTTGACGATGTTGCGTGCGTAGCTAGAACGATGGCTATGTGTTTTAAATAACAAAAGGCTGGTGAACCAGAACGAGTCTCAGCAGCTCGCGTCTATTGTTCTACTGATGCGTGCGCAATATCGTCAAAATGGCCTTTTGGAAGATAGCAAACATTTGCTGATTCATGCCCGGTGCGCGGCGTTTATTTTAGTTTATTTTTGACTTGCGTGACTACTGATTGGCTCTATGACCGCATTGGATAAGATAGACAAGTTCGATAGCTGGAGAAAACCAAGAAAGAAGATGGCAGAGTTAAGGAACATCAGTGTGAAAGGCGACTTAAAAAATTAAAGTAGTGGAAAAGAAGAAGAAGTGAAGAAAGAAAAAAAACACTGGGGATCGATCGGTCCTGGAGCTTAGTTGAACCTTAGTTGATACCTTAGTTGAACCAAAGCCGCGCGCTTTGTATTGCCTATATTTATATTTTATATTTTATGTTATGTTTAAATTATTTACAATGCGAGTGCATAGGAACCAGAAGCACACTCTCTAAATAGTTAAGATTGTAGACGCAATAAAAATAGTATGATTTGTGCTTCAATTATTCTGGCCAGAATGCAACAAGCGATTTCTAAAATCAATAAAACTTTTACACTTGTACATTAGAAGTCTGATCATTGTTTAAAGCCGAAAAACAATGACCACAATTGTAAAATACATGCGTAAAAGTTTTTTTGAATTTGGCCCCTGGTTCAACAAGGTTTTTAGTAATTGATTGTTCTTCTCCCTAAGGGTTGTTAACATTCAACAGCATGTTATCGATATGCAAAACAGTCTCAAGTGATTACAACACAATGAAGATAACCTTAGTGCTAGGACCAGCAGCATTGTTGTCAATATGTAAAACAGTCTCGAGGGATTACAATACAAATGAAGATAGCCCTAGTACTAGGACCAGCAGCATTGTTGTCGATATGAAAAACAGTCTCGAGGGATTACAATACAATGTAGATATGCCTTGTGCTAGGGTCAACATGACACCGTTACGGTAGGGGAGGCAACTCTTGGTGAAGTGGACGAAATAAAAATTATAGGTGTAACATTACAGAATAATCTTAAATGGAACTCTCATATTTCGGACACCATCAAAAAAGCGTCAAAGAGACTATACTTCCTAGTTCAGCTTAAGCGCGCTAATGTTTCTGCAGACGAACTTGTCCAATTTTATACTGCCTGTATTCAATCTGTGTTGTTATATGCCAGCCCGGTATTTCATTATAGTCTCCCAGATTATCTTAGCTGTTCACTTGAACGAATACAAAAACGAGCCCTACGCATTATATATGGATACGAGCTTTCGTACTCTGACCAGCTTAACTTTTCTGGTCTATGTAGCCTTGCGGACCGTAGGTCACAACTCTGCCAGAGTTTATTTCGGAGGATACTGTCGCATCCAGAGGGAAATCTATATGGCCTCCTACCGTTTAATACAACGCGCCCAACTGTTACCTTAAGGAGTAGAAATCCTATGTGTATACCATCATGTAGAACTAATAGATATAGAAACACCTTTATAATATCGGGCGCAAATGATTACAATAACAATCGTAAGTAACTACAATCGATGTATTTAGAAATTTTTAATTGTAATATAGCATTAGTTTAATTAGAGCAGTATATAGTATATCCTTCTTAAAACTTAGTTAACTTATCTAGAACCATATTAATGTAAACCTCCGTAATTCAGTTTTTGCTGTAAGTGAGAAATATTTGTAATAAACGATCTATCTATCTATCTACACAACCCTTTCAAAGTTAAACTTCATTTCCCATGGTCTTTTGAAATTTCAATGAAATTTAATTTCAAACTTTTTCTTCGTGCAGGTTCTGATTTACCAGAAAGAAGGCCAACTAACAGTCAGCGCAGCCTTGCCACAACCTAAGAATATTATGGTGATTTTAAAATATATTTTGTTATTAATTTATTATCAGGCTATTTGGATACCACATAAATAGGTTTTATCAGAAACATATAATGGAGTTAAAACGTGTAAACAGCAGCCCCGTGCTCTGGATTATTCATTGCATAAAAAGTACCACATTTGGAAAATACAGTCTAGTTAGCGCACACCGCGGCCACACAGCGGTCAAACGTCTGCGCATGCGTCAAAAGTCTTGCAACAACAACGTATTCCAAAACAAATTCAAAGCGAGCCGGCGGCCGTCACTGTTCACACACCCGTTTTTAAACCTTGAGAACTTTTTTGGTAAATTACGAAAATGTTTGGTAAACTCAGAGTTTGAAGTTTGTTCAATTTCCCGTCGACTGTGAAAATAAAAAACTTAACTTTCACGTATTTTTCTTAACTTTTGGGGGTAGAAGTTCACTGTAATACGTTTTAAGGTAAATTTTGCGCGGGAAACCCACCAGACTGACCGTAATACGCACGCGCAGACGTTTGACCGCTGTGTGCACCGCGGCAAAACGTTTTGCTCTGCTGACCGAAAGAACGAAGGCTCTGGAGTTCAAATACGAGTTTCCGAGGGCTTAAACTTTTTTAGTAAATAATTTTTTAACTTAGTAAACTCACAGTGAATTACAAATTAAGAAAACTTCAACCTTTTAAAGTCTTAGGCTTAGCTTTTAAGTAGTTTTCTTGTTTTTCGCCAAACACTTCATGTACATACGCGTTCGTACTTAAAATTAAAATCAGGGGTGATTGCGCGCGACCGGCTCATCGAAAGCGCATGCGCGTGACGTTTTGCCGCGGTGTGAGTCTAGCGTGACAGTCTAGTCTAGCCACAGAATCCACCTGCCATTTTATCCATATATGGTCATTTTTATTTGCTGAATAATCCAGAGCAGGGCGCTAAAGCAATGTATGGGCGTTACACGTTTCGTCTTCCATAAATATTTCTGGTTTTATATGAAAAATAAACTTCGCAAAACCAAGAATAGTATGAGATATAACTCTTAAGCTTCTAAGGATCAGGAGATTTTATAATATATTAGACATCGGTGTAGAAGTCAGATTATTTCGAGTTTTACAAGAGATGTATTGGTAATTTGTTTGAGCTTAGGGGTGACCATTAGAAATTTGTGCAAGGAAAAAAGGTCCCCCCAAAATTCCAGCAAGCACTTGTTTACCCCCAAAAAAAATTGTACAAGAGAACATATGCAGATCCAGGAAAAGTACAGTATGAAAACAAAATTGTGCAGAGCTCGCAAGAGCCCAAACAAATTAATGCACAAAACATTACCACCCCCTCCAATGATTTCTAATGGTCTACCCCTAACAGGAAATATTTGTAAAACAAATTAGCAATAACAGAAACTTGAAACGTTCTATAAATGGAAGAATCTTTGGTATTCTAAATAGATAAATTACTGCTATTACAGATGAGTGAACTGTGTGAATATCACTGGCGCTTTGTTCCGTTCAACTTTTCCTCTCATTGTTTTGACACAACGTTTATCGGAACCCTGAATCGTAAGGAAGATTAGTTTGACATCTTCAATCCCGTAACTTAGTTACAACTGAACTAGTAAAATTCCTTTGTTTTCATAATTTAGCTTGGTAGCTACTTTGGCAGTGTTTTGTGTGCTGTGGACCTCAATAACGACAAGTAAGTTAGGTCCGATTCAAACGTCGAACTTTTCATGCGCCGAACGCACTTGAAACAAAAGATAATTAGGCGGCTTCTTTTGATCTAATTAGGTTCGACACATGAAAAGTTCGACGTTTGAATCGGGCCTTAATAGTATTGCTATCGTATGTCTGTGCCGTATATATTTTATTAAAACGTTGCTTTGACGATAGAGTGGATGAATGTAACGAACAGATTGTGTTCAAGTATACAATACCTACTCGTATAGTTCACCGTATTCATTTTTTTCGCGGATCACACTCTCGAAATGGACCTTCAGCAATCTATGTAGATTTTCGAGTTATATGTTATAACCGGTTCTGAATGTCCTTCTTCGCAGTTATTAATGGTTTATGACTTTCTTCTCTAGATACACAGATATTCTTGTCGGTGCTCCGCTTTACTCAGAAGTAAAAGACGAGGGCCGAGTCTACGTTTATATCAACAATAAAAGGGTGTGTTAAAGAAACAATATTATTGTCGATGCAGCCTCTACGTTCCTTGTGTCGTCGTAGTGTTTTCCATATAAACGTAACTCGTAAACTGTTTGCGACATGACCGAGTTAATGTAAATACCTTTACGTTCAGTCGCAAACAAATACGTAAAACTAGAACCCGGTTCTAGCCATCACAAACCTGCTTCCGACTGTTTGCAAGTTTTTAGCGCCTCCTGGTTAGCTCAGTGGTTAAGCACCGGTCTGTCATGCGCGAGGTCGCGGGTTCAAACTCCGGCCGGACCAACACTCCAACGCATCCATGCTCTACAATTACCAATAATCAGTAAATGGCAAACACGCTTGAAATACCGATTATTGGTAATACTACGACAAATCCTAACCCGAACCATAAACCGAACCCTAACCATCGGACGAGTTCACGGGTAAACGACGGGTTCTCACTCACCTAGAGCTAGGGTTCACAGGTAAACAAGAAGAGAAGGTAAACGAGAGAAAAAATATATTTTTGAGCGCTCCTACTCGGGCTCGAACTCGTAATCGTTTGCGTGTTGTGCTTGGTAGTGCAGTCGTCACGACCACTACACTAAGCGCGTCTACCGCCGTTCGGAGTTTGACAATTGTTTATCTTTATCCTTGACTGGTTTTAAGAATGTCATTGTTTAATTTGTGTTCCAGAATTAGCGATTATTGATAATTGAAGAGCAAAAGCCAATTACTGATTATTGGTAATTCTAGAGCGAGGATATGTTGAACACTCAGGGTCTTAAAATAACTGAGTAGAAGGTGCTGCCTTTGCATAATCCAACAGTAAACGGTTAGACCTTCACGTCTTCTCGGATAAGGACGTAAAGTGAACAGAAGGGCCATGTGGAAGATTATCGAGCTACATGTTACCGGTAAACGTGTTACCCTCTATAAATAGAGCTTTACTTATTATTCATTTATATGGACAACAGCCTTAAAGGGATGTCTGGGTGTAGGAATTTTGAAATGGAAGCAATGTTATGTAAAGTACAAATACATTAAAAAAGACCGTGATTGAAAATAGAAGGGGGTGGGGGTGGGAGGGTTGGCTATGTGGTTTTCAGTCTTCTTTGGAGTAACGATTCACTAATGTTTTGTATTGATTTAGAAATGTAGTTGGGGACAATATGCTAATGGTGTTAGCAAAAGTAAGAAGCTTCGCAAACAAGTTATAACTCTGTCACTAATTCACACAAGTTTTAACCTCCTTTTTTCTCTTACGTTACTCGTTATAGGGTGCACTGAATCTCATGCCTAGTATGGATCTATTTGGCGACAAGCAGCCGAACGCTCGGTTCGGTTCTGCTATCGCCAGCGTCGGTGATCTCAATAAAGACGGCTTCCAGGGTAAGTTCACGAGTGCACTGAGTTAGTAGAGAGTGAAAAACAAGAAAATGAAAACAAAATAAATAAATAATGAATCTGCCAGTTTAAAAAATAAATAGATCTGACAGTTTATTCGAAATAGATTGAGTAAACAAGACATTTGAGAACTTATCATTTGGAACGATTCTGCCCAACATCTGTAAAAAAATATTTCATCTTTATTTTAGTGTATAACAAATTGAAATGTTTTATTTAGAAAAAGCTTGTTTGTTTTTCATCTCCGGAACATTGTAAACTTGCTTATTTAATTTGAAATTATCACTCTGATAAAATCCCCCCCCCCCTTCCCCCCGTCCCCCCAAGTGGAAGTTATAGAAATATGCTTTTCAATTACCTGTCCATTTTCATATTACTTATCTAGATGTAGCGATTGGTGCTCCCTATGAAGGCAACAGCGGAGCGGTCTACATCTACCACGGTTCAGCCAACGGTATAGAAACAACACCCAGACAGGTATCGCTATAACAACGCCGAGATCTTTATATGCTTGGGAGTATTATTACCAATACGATTTATAACAAGAAACTCGCAATATAATGGTAGCCTACACTGAAATTTGTCAATTGTTACATTCAGTTTTCTTTTTGTGTTGCAGAAAATCATTGGTAGCGACATCAAAAACACGATTCGTAATTTTGGCCAGTCGATCTCGGGAGGGCTGGATGTTGATAATAATGGTTATCCAGGTATTACTCTAGAGCGGTTTTCAGTTGAGTGTAGTGAAACCAAACGCAAATTACCCACAGCCAGCCAATCATAGGAGCGAGTAATCACAAGTAACTCATAAATGGCTTCCCTGTGAGCCAATGACAAACCAAAGCAAAACCAAAACCAATTTGCGTTTGGTTTTACTTTGGATTAATTCTGATTGGCTGGTTTACTTTCTCAGCCAATAGGAGAGCTTAGTAAACGCAAAACCAAAACACTTCCGACACTCAATTGAAATCCGCTCTAACATGTCTGTAAGGTAGTTAGTCTCACTTCTGATACAGAGGGACCAGCCGACAACTACACAATAAAACGGTCCAGTGACTCCTGTGTCAGCCAATGAGAATCGAGATTGTGACTAAAATGAATAATAATAAGCAATTATTGGACGAGGCTGAGCAAAATATGATCAGTTGTCTGTGGCGAGCTACCAGTTATTTGCCTCTGCCCTGGTAGCGAGACACAGACAATTCATCATATTTTGCGATAGCCGCACTTCCAGTAATTGTTTTATTATTCAGTATTGTTTTATTATTCAATAATTGGGCATCCAAAATGCTTGCAATTTCCGCCTCTGAACGCTCCGGAAACCGAGCAGCCATGTTTGGATGTGTTGTTGAACAGCACTGCGCATGCTCACAACAATATCTGCAGCAAACGCTTAGTTTGCGCGCAATTATCTGCAGGTGAATCAACCAATCAAAATTTGGGATACTTAGGAACTGAATAATAATACTGTATGGGGTTAGGTTTGTTCTAATCTTGCTGATCTTGATGTATAATATTTATATGATTCAATCCGGCTTATTACAACTGTATTATTATTAATATTTTTTGTTATTATTTTCAATATCAAGATTATGCCTCATTATCTAACATCGCGGATGTATAACTGCCATGCAGATAATCCATTATTAATTTTTAGTATTAGTGTAGCAGAAGTGTATAACCAGAAGTCTCGATAAGCAATGGAACGCGTCCATCAGTTTACGATATAATCTAGTTTTAGAACGGCGCTCAAACTACTTTGTGGGTGAAAAACAATGGCAGCCATGTTTCTTATATAAACACAAAATAACAAAAGCTTTCATGTTTTGAACCAATCAGAGTTGCTGGTGCAATTAGGTTACGGACTTCCGGTCGTAGTAATCAGAGTTGCTGGTGCAATTAGGTTACGGACTTCCGGTCGTAGTAATCAGAGTTGCTGGTGCAATTAGGTTACGGACTTCCGGTCGTAGTAATCAGAGTTGCTGGTGCAATTAGGTTACGGACTTCCGGTCGTAGTAATCAGAGTTGCTGGTGCAATTAGGTTACGGACTTCCGGTCGTAGTAATCAGAGTTGCTGGTGCAATTAGGTTACGGACTTCCGGTCGTAGTAATCAGTTGCTGGTGCAATTAGGTGACGGACTTCCGGTCGTAGTAATCAGAGTTGCTGGTGCAATTAGGTTACGGACTTCCGGTCGTAGTAATCAGAGTTGCTGGTGCAATTAGGTGACGGACTTCCGGTCGTAGTAATCAGAGTTGCTGGTGCAATTAGGTGACGGACTTCCAGTCGTAGTAATCAGAGTTGCTGGTGCAATTAGGTTACGGACTTCTGGTCGTAGCAATCAGAGTTGCTGGTGCAATTAGGTTACGGACTTCCGGTCGTAGTAATCAGAGTTGCTGGTGCAATTAGGTTACGGACTTCCGGTTGTAGTAATCAGAGTTGGTGGTGTAATTAGGTGACGGACTTCCGGTTGTAGTAAGCGGATGGACTATCAGAATTTCATGAAGCAAAATGAACGAACCGTATTGTTGAGTCATTGACATCGAGCGACGTAGAATTAACAAATGTCTTTTTCTCTGTAGATATTGCAGTAGGAGCGTATGGATCAGATAACGCAGTGTTGCTGAAGTAAGTTTGTATGTTTTCTCAAAGAAAGTGATGAGGGTTTGTTATTTTGTTGCTGTTATTCAGGACACATTCGTTTGCGCCGGACTATTCTTACTCCGATATAGCCGAATAACAGAATACATTTATATCCAGAATAGCGCTAAATTTGCCATTGTAATTTGTATAGTTTACCTTCGGGTTAGCGATTTAACTCTGGGGTAGTGCTTACGAACAGATATTCCGAAAACGAAATGATCTTGACGGAGGTGACCTGGGAACTAACAACTCCACCGGACGCACGCGCGTCAGAGGTTTCTTCTGTTTATTCTGAAAACTGAAGACGTTCCAAAAGAACACGATTGCCGTCTATTGCTGGTTTTCACTCAATCCCCAGAGATTCAAATGACAAAGGGCATGGCGGCCATGTTGGTGCCCCAACCAAAGAAGCTAACGAGGAATCTATTGTTTAAGGGCACCAACATGGCGGCTATGACGTGAAAGTCAGCAATTGCGGCTATTCTTATTCCGGAATAGTCCCAAAAGGATGCGCCCAAAGAGTATATATAGCCGCCCTCTATCGTAGCTCGTATAGATCGCCAGGGTTTTCATACATCAATAAAATGTATTGACAGCAGATGCGTGTTTAAATACAGGACCAAAAGAGTGATAGACGTAGAGACGACGATACGTCTGAGCAGTACAAGAATCGTACTTGAAAATAACAAGACGTTATGCAAAGAGGGTGATGGTTCTAGCCATAAATGGTAAGTCATGTGACGATTAGCTGAGCCGGCCTATATACCGCTCGAGATGAGCCACAATATTGGCTCACCCATCAATAGAAAACACCCTAAAATAAAGAACGAGCAGTACAAACACACATACAGGAGCTAAAGAATAATGGAGTCAATCAGATTACAGGTCTGGAAAATCTACTGTATTACTCCGATAGCTGGCAGCTCAATAGCTGCGGTTACACTACCCCAGATAAAGTCGTTTACCCAGTAAAACTGGCCCCAATAAAATCAATCTGGGGTTTGGATTTACCTGGGTACAGCGGTTACACGAAGACCGTTGAATATCACGCCCCAGTAACTTTGTGGCTTCGTTGATCTTCGCTCCGTTGATAAAAAAAATCACGCCTCTCGAGAGCTGTCAGATATCGAAATTTCATTGGCTGAACTATCTGGGGTCGGCAGCGACCCCTAAGACTTATCTGGGGTGCTATCAAGGGAAAGTTCTATTGTTCTTTCTTTCGTAACTATGGAAATATACCTAGGTACGTTTTCTCCTGGGGAAATCGGTTAGACACGAAAACACGAATTTACCCGGGTAAATTTCCAATATACCTAGTAAAACTGGTCTAGTGTAACCGCAGCTAATGACCCACCATACATAGGCCTGATGTTTACACATTTCCTAGAATAACCAAAGATAGGAGCCAAATACATTGAAAGCGGAAAACAAAGAAGTATTAGAACTGATTTTCTCTCACAAACCTTTAAAATGCCTATGAACCTTATTTTTTTATTTTAGATATCAATTCTAAATCAAGTGAATAGTAGAATGGTAAAATAGATTTTGCTTTGAATGCTGTGCCGCTGAGTTAAGGAGGTTTAAATGTCCAAAATGCTAATTACATGACGTCAGGGGAGGCATCAATTATTATACAATTTTTTTTGTTACAATTAAGCAAATATTTCAAATTATCAGTGTTATACCCAAGGTTGAAATAAAATGATGTTAGAAATTTGTTTTCCTATATCAGTAGAAACGCCCATTCACAACCACTAAGAAGTGTTTGCAGATACCTCCCCTGACGTCATGTAATTAGCATTTTGGATATTAAAACCTCCTTAACTCAGCGGCACAGCATTCAAAGCAAAATATATTGTACCATTCTACTATTCACTTGATTTAGAATTGATATCTAAAAATTTAAAAAAAATTGTTCATTTATTGTTCACTTTAATTTGAGAATGCTTTCTACTATATGAATTCAAAATTTATACCATGTCGTCAGGATATTTGAATTTTCATTCGGATTTTGAACACCCAGCGATGTCGTTTTAAGCTTAGCAGCTTCTCAAAAGTGACTGAGTGCAAGAGGTTATTCTCGCCACTCAATAAGTCCGTCATTTGAGCCGTGACTTGAGTGAGAAGAATCTGGTGGTACCCATGCAGGATACCTGAAAAGTTTCGATCAATCTCGGTTTCTGGAAAATCCCCACCCCTCCCCCACACTTCACCCTAACCTTTAATGGTTAATCATTAATAGAACGATGCATATCCAAGGGAGGGTGGGTGGGTAGTTTCCCAGAAACCAGGATTGAGCCAAACGTTTTGACGTACAAGCGATATTACTATGAACCCAGGTCTAATAATGAGATCTTCAATATACGTACGAGCTCATCAATGTGTTCCTTTGGTTACAAGTAACGTAACGTTATTCTGTTCTGGCCTCTAGTCTAAATGTGACTGTTTGCTTCATGTACAAGGACAAAGAGAGGACAAGTGACCAAAGTAAGGAATAATAGGGAAAAAACATTCATAATGATTGTGTGTAATGACTATGTGAAGTTTAAAGGTCGACAAACGATTTCTGTTGTATGTTGATGTTTTGAATAGAGTGGCTGTGGAAACACGAGCCCTAAGGGCGAATGTTTCCACAGCTATGTCTAGCCTGCGAACAGGCGCATGGAAAGGGGGAGGAGGGGGAAGAAGAGCCTACACGGGCGCTATGTGAATTACATCCCTATATCGATCAATCATTAGGCTCGTTTCAGACGACAAATACACTCAAAGGATACTAATTGAGCGGCTTTGTTTAATTAGGTTCGGCACATGAGTGCAGAGGCATATGAAAAGGGCGTAAGATTTCAATTCTAATTAACACGTGATTCTGTCATCGTAGAATTAACCAATAGGAATTGTGCGTCCAAAATGTGGACGTATATATTCAAATTAGTATTCGTCCGTGCAGGCTCTCGTTCCCCCTTCTTCTCTCCCTCCCATGAGCCTTTGCAGGCTACAGCTATTTCAAGTTCTCCCAAACTTCCATAAGTGTTTCTGTAACTGTATGGAATCACGAAAAAGATCGAATCGAGCCATTTTTTGTTGCAAAGTCTCAATTTTTTGTGTGCAGTAGTACAGTATAACAGTTAACAATGTTCTGAAATTTGGGCTTAGAAACATAGCTGACGTATGCAGAGTTAGAATCACTTTTCAGCGGGTTTAAAACCATAATATGTGATGTGATTACGGGAGAACTTTTCTGTTTGTGCCGTTTGTTTTTCCAGATCTGAAGATATCATACACAGTTGAGGTTGACAAGGACAAGGGTTCAGACGACCTGCGGCGAATGTACTTCTATAACAGTACAGAGAAGAGTTTCTCCATTAGCCATCAGTACACCATTCCTCGCCAGAGACAACTGTACTGCGTTCCTCCATACACCGTACACTTCAGGGTACACACTTCATGTTTGTTGTTTGAAATAACTGGCCGTTTGGTTGTTTGCAGCGCGGCATGCCATATTAACATGACTCGTGCATGGGGAGTCTGGGTGGCTCAGTGATTCAGTGCTTCGCCTCTCATCTCTGTGGCCTCGGTTCGATTCCCAATCGCGGCGTCACATGTGGATTGAGTTTGTTGGTATCTCGTCCTTTCTTCTAGCATTTTTATCCGGGTTCTCCGATTTTCGTTCCTCCACAAAAACCAACACGCTAAATTCCAATTCGATCTGTGGTTTAGCCGGGTCCTAACTTTGATCAACCTCTATGGTCATGCTTCAGGTCCCGTTAAAAATTCAGAGTATGTTTGTACTCACTTTATTACACATTAATGCGAACCAAATGTATGCAATACACTGGAAATGGACGTTGATAACGTCCTGGAGGAATCGAAACACTGCATAAACCCTGATTCCTTTTTTCATACTCGACTTATTTTCAGGATAAAAGCCGTATCGTTGATCTCTTGAGCGTCCTTACGTTCGACGTAAAGTTTTCGTTGGCTGATTCGTCATGCAAAACTAATGCTAACGAACTATGCCCAGTCCTGAACGACTACAGAACGAAGATGCAGAGAGCAGTGGTAAGTGTTGGAAGGTTTGCTTATTCTATTCTGAGTGATAACTAATGCGACGATGGAGGGACTATTATTTCAAACTTTCCCACGAATATTTGTTCTTTTTATAACAAAGAAAAATAAAAGCTAAACGTATGTTTCTATTTATCCTGCATTGCTGTGCAAAGGACTGAGGGGGAAGGGGTGGGGGCACCTTTCGTCATGAAGAGATTGCAGTTTTTCGTACTTCGAGGTTTTGGCGCAGCCTTCTAATCTCCGTCTTAAAGTGCATATAAGCCCAAATTTGTTATATTTGATATCGCTTTTACGTGAAATGGATAGTCCAACGGTAGAATATTTCTTGATTTGGGTGTTTCGTCTACGAGATATAAAGGTTTATATTTCCAATATGCTAATGATGTGATATCATCACCGACATTTGCTGAATTTCTTTGTGCTAATTTTTTTTTTGTAAAATCACTTTCATAGGCTTAAAATATAACTTAGAATTTAAAAATAGATAATTTGTCTCTATCAGCATGCTTTTGTATAATAAGTGATGTCGGTGATGACATCACATCATTAGCATATTGGAAATATAAACCTTTATATCTCGTAGACGTAACACCCAAATCAAGAAATATTCTACCGTTGGACTATTCACTTCATGTACAATCGATATCAAGTATAACTAATTTGGGCTTATATGCACTTTAAAACCTAAAGATATTGGGGCCTTTTGTTTTGATGCATGTGAAGTATGGTCATTTTTGTATCGTTTATTTTAAGCAATTATTGGACGAGGCTGAGCAAAATATGATGAAGTGTCTGTGGCTAGCTACCAGTTATTTGCCGATAGTCGGAGTTCCAATAATTGTTTTATTATTCAGTGTTTTTTGTTACCTTTGGCATCCAAAATGCTCGCAATTTCCTCCTCTCAACACTCTGGAAACCGAGCGGCCATGTTGGATTTGTTGTTGTTAAGCAGCAATGCGCATGCTCACAACAATATCTGCAGGCAAACGCTTATTTGCGCGCAGTTATTTGCAGGTGAATCAACCAATCAGAATTCGGGATACTGAGGAACTGAATAATAATAAATCTTATTATGTAATGATATAACCATTGCCTTGGAACGTTCAACTGAGAATACCCAGACCTAGTTATAGCAGCTGTAAACTGTATTTTAAACGTGTCATTCACTTCTGCATTGTTTTCGACAGGCCACATTTCAAAAGGAATGCAGCGGAGAAATATGCAAACCTAACTTGGTAGTGAAGGGGAACCTTCATATCCCAGGGTAAGCGCTTACAGCTAGTATTGTATATAATTTTAATAGACCTTTTGCAGGAAACAGTCACGTGCTGATATAATACTTCGTTAACGAATGAATTGAGCTCGTGATTCCCATGGGAAAGGCGTTGCCATGGATGCTGGAGAGCAAGCTATCTTTAAAAACGCAGTTTTAGAAAGATCGACAATCGATTGAAGTGGTAATACCATTACCGATCTCGTACACGTGCTTTTAAATATATGAATTTAGATTTTTTTGCCACCCAGACCAACCACATAATTTCATTCCTGCAGAAAGCCCATTGAGATTACGATACTATGATTATGTTGATACTATGATTATGTTGATACTCTGATACTCTGATTACGTTGATACTCTGATACTATGATTATGTTGATACTATGATACTATGATTATGTTGATACTATGATACTATGATTATGTTGATACTATGATACTATGATTATGTTGATACTATGATACTATGATTATGTTGATACTATGATACTATGATTATGTTGATACTATGATACTATGATTATGTTGATACTATGATACTATGATTATGTTGATACTATGATACTATGATTATGTTGATACTATGATACTATGATTATGTTGATACTATGATTATGTTGATACTATGATTATGTTGATACTATGATACTATGATTATGTTGATACTATGATACTATGATTATGTTGATACTATGATACTATGATTATGTTGATACTATGATACTATGATTATGTTGATACTCTGATACTATGATTATGTTGATACTATGATACTATGATTATGTTGATACTATTATGTTGATACTATGATTATGTTGATACTATGATTATGTTGATACTATGATACTATGATTATGTTGATACTATGATACTATGATTATGTTGATACTATGATACTATGATTATGTTGATACTATGATACTATGATTATGTTGATACTATGATACTATGATTATGTTGATACTATGATACTATGATTATGTTGATACTATGATACTATGATTATGTTGATACTATGATTATGTTGAGACTATGATACTATGATTATGTTGATACTATGATACTATGATTATGTTGATACTATGATACTATGATTATGTTGATACTATGATACTATGATTATGTTGATACTATGATACTATGATTATGTTGAGACTATGATACTATGATTATGTTGATACTATTATGTTGATACTATGATTATGTTGATACTATTATGTTGATACTATGATACTATGATTATGTTGATACTATGATACTATGATTATGTTGATACTATGATACTATGATTATGTTGATACTATGATACTATGATTATGTTGATACTATTATGTTGATACTATGATTATGTTGATACTATTATGTTGAGACTATGATACTATGATTATGTTGATACTATGATACTATGATTATGTTGATACTATGATACTATGATTATGTTGATACTATGATACTATGATTATGTTGATGCGTGTAGGCGGCCATAATGGCTTAGGAAGCTTACACATGCGCAAACGATGCGCACGTCGCCCATATTAAAGATAAGCTCATAGGAGATTTAACGGCCTCGCGTTAAAACACTGGTTCAAACAAGGATAAGAAAATGTTCTTATTTGAAAGATAAATCACCTCAGAATATAGACTTATATTTGCTCGAATTTGGTTGGTATATTTTACTTTGTTGCATGGATCTCCTCGCTTATATAATTCGCCTTATCATTTTCGTCGTAAAGACAAAGGTAAACGAGGGACTTTGTTGCTGATAATGTTTTTTTGAATGAGCAAACGAGCGGGAAACTCAAGAAATTTGATTTTCTGCCTGGCTGAGAAAACCAAGAAACATTTCACAAAAACAAATGCTGGCGCCTTTGGCTTGAGGGAATCTGGTTTTAATTAGATTCACATTATTTGAACGAACATGTTCCCTCGTTTGACCGCGTGCGCAACATATGTAGCGAAGTCCTGGAATCTAGTCAACATTGCTGCTTCTTTGAGGAAACGGGAGATGCTATGACTAAAAATTGAAGTGAAAATTGAAGTAGAAGTAGAGTGCAAACAATAAAAGCATGCGAAAACACCAACCAGACAGCACAAAACAGCACCAATTAAACAAGAAAAGGGAATGATGTTGGCACTATTCAGTACTATTCAGCTAAAACAGCCGCCACATGCCTCTACCGTCCACACTCTAAGAAAGCAAAAGTAAATAGTTATCAATAAAATTAGAAAAAAAGCCTTCCTAAAAAGATGGTCTTGAGCCTGGACTTAAAGTGCATATGAGCCTTCCTGCAATTTTCATAGCTATGAATCTCAGAAAAGTTTTGAGCACTCCTGCGAAGAAATTTTTGGTTTACAGAGAATACTCTATCTTCTACGCTTGTTTGAAATCATGGAAACGTGACCTTTCCTGACCCATGACCGCGTAAGTAAAAGCCTGGGTCGATACCTCAGTCGACGTCATCTCATTAATGCATTATTCTCCATGGCACCTTTCTATCACAACAACATTGATTTTTAGATAATATACACAGTTTATGAGCTGTTAGTAAAGGAAAAAGTCATATTAGTGAAAATTGTAAGTTTTTATTCAAATTGTTGCAAAGTTGAATTAATTATATGACGTCTACCGAGGTATCGACCCAGGCTTTTACTTACGCGGTCATGGGTCAGGAAAGGTCACGTTTCCACGATTTCAAACAAGCGTAGAAGATAGAGTATTCTATGTAAACCAAAAATGTCTTCACAGGGGTACTCACAACTTTCCTGAGGTTCATAGCTATGAAAATTGCACGAAGGCTCATATGCACTTTAAAGATACTGACAGACGGACTGATCTTAATATCAAGGGGAAGTTCATTCCACAATTTTGGTCCAGATACAGAAAAAGCTCTATTACCACAAGATTTAAGATTATATGAAGGCTGGTGAAAAGGTAGTTGATTAGATGACCTAAGACTACGCACCGGATCATATTGGACAAGTAACTCGCTTATATACGATGGTGCAGTATTATTCATAATTTTAAAACAATAGAGCAAGATTTTGAAATTAATGCGCTGCTCCACCGGGAGTCAATGTAGCTCTATGAGCAAAGGAGTTATATGCTCAGCCTTGCGCGATAGCGTTCTGAGTCTCGCAGCCGTATTAAGTACATATTGTAGCCTTTGTAATAAATAGGACGGGAGTCCATAGAGAATCAATTTTCGAAACAACAAATGAATTAACTAACGTTTTGGTCGATTCTACACTAAGGAACTTCCTAACCTGAGAGATGTTTCTAATATGATAGAATGCAGATTTACAAAGTTCGTTAATGTGCTTATCAAAGTTCATGTTTTACCTGAACCAAATCACGACGAAAAGTAAACTGTTAGATTTACGTGGAAGCTTTCTTTCGTGATGTCGGCGGCTTCTGTTAAAGGCGGGAGAAAACGTTTGTTGCGAAAAATGTTTTTGAAATATTTCAGATTTTTTTTGCTACTGCAACAAAGGTTCGCGCGCGGTTAAATGAGGAAACATGATTATGATTATGATCCCAATGTCACTAGTGTTAACCAAGCCTAATAATTTTTGGCAGTTTTCTCTCTGCTTCCTTAAGCTTTCTTTACGAAATATGTGCTAGAAATACAGTATATTCATTGCTGGAATACATTTGTTTTGAGACCAACTTCAGAGTATCGGAAGTAATTTAGTGATTGCTTTTGGTTTTGCATTTACTTAGATTTTCTAATGGCTGTGAAAAATCAAGTTCTAAACTAAACCGAAACTTTGTTTTGGTCAGTCGCGCAATCAATTTTCGTTTAAGCGAGTCAGAGTTATCCATCAGGATTGCGTTTACTTTTCCTCGTGATTTGGTTCAGGTAAAACCAATAACTAATTACTTCAATTCGTGATTGGCTCATTGCGTTTTTACTTGCTCACGTTTTTACTCAGTAATTACTTTCGTTTTGGTTTTACGACATTCAAACCGCTCTTTTACAAGTGTAATCTGCGCATGCGCTGGTGTTACACTTTTTGCAGTGGTATTATGTTTGAACTGCGTTGCTCTAAGCCTATCAAAATCAACTGTGTTTTTCATGTACGTTAACAGATAATTTCTCCCGCCTTTAACAGAAGCCGGCGACGCGGGGGTGCGAGACATCACGCCTCCCTCTTTCATGATGTGATTACAATTTTCGGATTGTAGCTCGCTTGGAATAAAGTTGAAATGAATAACTCCACATGAACAAGAAACCACCAATTAGCCGGATCCCACCAAACCCCAGCTATAAAACAATCGAAACCTGTTATTCTTGTGACAACTTGGTGCATTTCCTTGAGCTGACAAAGTACTTTTCTTTGCAGTAACTATAAAGAAATACGTATTGGCACAGTCACAGAGGTCACGTTAATGATCGACATTAAGAACAAGGCCGTAGATGCGGCTTACCTGGCCCAAGCCATCATAACCTACCCTTCAACGTTCGACTACATAGGACCACGAGCTAAAGACGTACGTATTCACTTATTCAGCCATTGCATTTTCTGTTGTAGACAATCCACCGGACCGAAAAAGATGACGGCTGAACATTTGACCACAATCCTTTGCGAACCTAACACAGTAAAACACACACGTAGAAATCCCCTGTTCTTTTCAATGACAGTGTATTGACAACAGCACTTGTACTGGTTTGTTATTAAGATAACACGTATAAATCCCCTGTTCTCTTCAATGACAGTGTATTGACAACAGCACTTGTACTGGCTTGTTATTAGGATAACACGTAGAAATCCCCTGTTCTCTTCAATGACAGTGTATTGACAACAGCACTTGTACTGGCTTGTTATTAGGATAACACGTAGAAATCCCCTGTTCTTTTCAATGACAGTGTATTGACAACAGCACTTGTACTGGCTTGTTATTAGGATAACACGTAGAAATCCCCTGTTCTTTTCAATGACAGTGTATTGACAACAGCACTTGTACTGGCTTGTTATTAGGATAACACGTAGAAATCCCCTGTTCTTTTCAATGACAGTGTATTGACAACAGCACTTGTACTAGCTTGTTTTAAGATAACACGTAGAAATCCTCTGTTCTCTTTAATGACAGTGTATTGACAACAGCACTTGTATAACTCTCGTGCGCAAAGGATTTTGGGTAAAAGTACGGTGGATTCCAACTCTTGATCATATTTTGTTTTCCCGAGAAGTGCTTAATTTAAATGAACTTTATAGTGCCTTAAGACCACATATTTTATCATTAAAATCGATTCTACATCAAGTAAATATGTGGATAGCAAAACAATTCTTAATTGGAATGTTGCATCTATGAATGACAAAGGTTTATATTTCTAATGACGTGACGTCAAACAAGGAATACGCTAATGACGTGACGTCAAACAGGGAATATGCTAATGACGTGACGTCAAACAGGGAATATGCTAATGACGTGACGTCAAACAGGGAATTTACTGTCATTTCATTCTCCTTGGGAATAAAACCTACTTCTGATTTAGACACGATATTTGGTAAAATCACAAATTAATGTAAGCTTAAAATATAACATGGATGTTTATAAAAAGTCAGCTATCTTTAGCAGCAAGTTTTTGTATAATAAATTATTCCCCGTTTGACGTCAAGCATTAGCATATTGGAAATAGGAACTTTTATAACTCATACGATGGGTGACTAGTTCCTATAAAACTGACTAGTGTTGATCTGCGTCGATTGGGAAGATAAACACTGGTATGATCAACTAAAAGTCGATCAAGGTATGCTAACCGCCGTGGGAAGCGAGTAGCAGCTGACGAAGGGCTCGCGCTCAAAACGTCAGCTGCTACTCCCTCCCCACGGCGGTTAGCATACTTTTAGTTGATCATACCAGTGTTTATAACTCATAGACGCAACACGAATCAAGAAATCGTTTACTATTCAACTATTCACTTGATGAGTATTTTGAGTCAATTTTATGTACTTTAACAGTTGGTTCAGTGTACTACATCAGCGACCAGCAACGGCACGGAGACAGCAACGTGTACTGTGGGAAACCCGCTCAAGGGCGTATCAAACGTAAGCATGTACCCATAGTCCACTTTCGATATATGCTTCACTTGTCACGCACAAATGTTTCATATATCTTTGTAAGAATTTTCATATTAATTTCGTGTTCCTCAGTTAGACTGATGTTTTTCGCACAAGGTAAATTAAATCATGTCTATGTCTTTAATTAAACCTATAACGTTTTTATAGATTATAAATAGTCTATTCGCGACACTCCCTTTCACGCTCATCAAATAAGAATGGGAAAAGGCGACCGCGACAACGAAATGCAAGTTATAGGGTCTAAACCCCAAACAAAACACATATAAAACAATTAACTATATATAACTGGCTATACAAGCCCAAAGGGTGCATATAAACTATACTGGGAGTCAAATAGAATTCAGCAACTGCACAAATCCGTATTCGAGAGGCCAGGCACGTACAGATTAACTATAACTGGCTGCTCAGCCCTGGCTACTCAGCCCAACGTGCATACAAAACCGTACAGGGAGAGAAAGGGAATGATCCAGCAACTGCACAAATCCGTATTTGTGAGGCCAAGCACGTACAAATTAACTATAACTGGCTGCTCAGCCATGGCTAACCAGCCCAACGTGCATACAAAACCGTATAGGGAGAGAAAGAGAATAATCCAGCAACTACACAAATCCGTATTTGTGAGGCCAAGCACGTACAAATTAACTATAACTGGCTGCTCAGCCATGGCTAACCAGCCCAACGTGCATACAAAACCGTACAGGGAGAGAAAGAGAATAATCCAGCAACTACACAAATCCGTATTTGTGGGGCGAAGCACGTACAAATTAACTATAACTGGCTACTCAGCCCTTGGCTACTCAGCCCAACGTACACACAAAACCGAACTGGGAGGGAAAGGGAAATAGAAAAAGGCAGGGAACCGGGTAAATTACCGAGGGGGAAAGCGAAGATAAATAAGGGAATAAATACGAAATAAAGATTAAAACAACAAGCTGAACTGGCGGCTGGTCAGGAGGATTAGGGTCAGGACGAGGGACGGAGGCAGGAGTTCTTGTGCAGCAACGACTCTGTCCAAAAGAGGACGCTGCTCTTCAACTGCACCGCCTTGGGCTGCACGTGGGACTTGTAATTGAGCCTTGGTCATGGAAAACAGACTGCGGAGCTATAGCTGAATCGCATCTGACATGAACTGCGCCTATTCGTTATAGTGGTGCTCTTATTTATACTCGCATTGAAAGGGACTGGCGCGAATAGACTATCATATTCTGTAATAATTTTTCGTAATAACTCGTAATTATTCCAACCCATAGAATTACCCGAAAATGTATTTATAGATTAGTGTCATTTAATTATCCTTAACTAAATAGAAACAAATTATAAGAATGAGTTCAGAAACACTTTGAAATAAGTCACGATACGAATATGAAGCATCATATAAAGCAAGAAGCAAACAAAATTAATGTTTTCTATGACACCTTAAATATACGGTACCTGCAGAATACGCGTATATTTGGAGCGGCCTTCACCTCCTCGGAACGTGGAATAGTACTGGCTATCCAAACAATGCCTAACCCTGAATCAATACAAACCCTAACCCTAAAACAATGGAATTCTTTGTCAGTGCAGTCCAAATGGGGTCCAATAAAATCCAAGGTTTTGAGAGGTGAAGGGCTCCTGGTATATTTACATGTAATTTTCCACTTACGTTCAACCCGTAAAAGTTTTGTGCAACACCCGTAAATTCTGTTGCATAGACACTTAAGTAGATCTTAAGTATACCCGTAAGTGTTATGAGCGTTTAATGCAACTGGGCCCTGGGCCTGTATAATGAAATTAAATAACAGAAAACAATCTTTGTTCATATTTACAAGATGTATTCTTAATTCTCTTCCCTTCAGAAAACGTTTGGGATTAAGTTTGGCGTGTCTGGCTTAAAGAATGACTTCGTAATAATGATAAAAGCTAAGAGGTAGGTTGTTCAATCCGTTCTGGTTTGATCCTAAACTGATAGTTTATCTTTCGATTATTCCTGTTGGTGTTATCATAGTTAATAGCGTGGAATGGCAAACTTCAAAGGGGCTAACAAAGGCACTGCGATTTAGGTTGGAAGGGGGTATGACAAAAGATTGTGCACAGTCATAGTTCATTAGCGTACTCTGATTGATTAACATATTCCAGTCGTGACCGTGCACAAAACGCAATAGCTATTGAAAAAAGCGAACAAAGACCTATAACAAAGAAGGTCGCTGGGTTTCCTAATCATTCCACTCTATAAGCCTTTTCAAGAAAATGAAGCATCATGGGTAATCAGGACTAACATGATGGTAAATGCAGTGTTTGTATGAGAATCGGATGTCAAATAATTTCCATAAAATTTCAATTCTGTGAAATTCATTAATTGTAAACCTAAGATACTAGGCAAAATATCTTACTGATAAAATTTGAGTGGTGTAGCTTAACTTGAAAGCGAGCAGTTACACTTTTTAGTTTCTATACATTTCTCTGTAAAAATACAGACAAATTAATTGTCTGTGGAGAGCTACCAGTTACTTGTCAATGAAGGTAGAAGGCAGATAGCCGCAGTTCCAATAATTGTTTTATTATTCAGTAATTGGGCATCCAAAATGTTCACAATTTCCTCTTCTGAACGCTCTGAAAACCAAGCAGCCCTGTTGGGATTTGTTGTTGAGCTCACAATAATATATGCAGCAAACGCGTATTTTTGCGCAATTATCTGCAGGTGAATCAACCAATCAAAATTCGGGATACTTAGGAACTGAATAATAAAATCACTTAATTCACAAGTAAGCAACACACGCAGTCGCAGTGTCGTATTTATCGTTAGCGGACTCGTCATACCACAAGTATGAGTTAACAACAAGCAAGGGCACCCAACGAGTACTTTTTGAAATTCGTTTGAAACCAGATGTCTGCGGCTCATCTAGCCATTTTAAGGCGCCTACTATGTCTTTTGACGTATTCTAGAAAGCTATTAGCTGTTCGGATTTTCTAGGTGGAAATCGCGTCAGCCGAAAATACTATGGCAAAATATTCCCGGCCTACGAATTTGTTAGTAGTCTAGAACATAAACAAGAATTTTCTAGCACAAGTAACTTCATGTTGCAAAGTTTTGTGGAGGTACAATTTTTTTAGGGGTTCTTTTGGATCGTTTTGACTCTATTGATCAGACGAATTGGGACGTACGAATATTTTAGGGGAAACCTTTTAGTCTCTCTTTTCTTCTATAATTTTCTAGGGTTGAATTTTATTTCTCTAGCCAGTATTTCAGAAAACAATTTTCTAGGGACATTGTTTTCAAATCCGAAAGTTTTAGGCTAACTTACTCTCCCGAACAGCTTTTTCACCGAAAACTTCGTTGGGTGCCCTTGAACAAGTACAGCAAACAATAAATGCTTTACTGCGCCTGCGTATGATGTTTGCCTTTCTTCTTGTTTCGCTTATGTCGCCAGTGTGAACCAGGCCTAAAGCCTGCAATTTTTCAAGCATAATGTCTAATTTTTGTTTGTTATGTACTCCGTCAATTGTTTGTTTTAGTGCCAACAAAGACTCCGATGAGAACGACAACAACCAACAAATTCGTGTCGTGGTCAAGTTTGAGGCAGATTTGGAAGTGTTGGGGTATGTATGTTTCCATTCTTACTCGTATTTAGATTTGCACTCCCCTTCGTTAGCTGCACACCAAGCCACAATCTCGTTCCCAGAGCCCACGCGTTTTGTGGCCAGCGGTGACCAAACTTGGTGCTGACCAAAAGCAACGCAGGCTCTGGGAACTAGATTGAATAAGCCATTGTATGGGGTATATACTTCATGGTAGTGTTTCGTTCCATATAGTCTCCCTGCATAATCATTTTCTCTACTGTTTTACAGTATTATGCAGGGAGACTATATGGAACGAAACACTACCATGAAGTATATACCCATTGTATCGTCATATGCATGGTGTTTTGATACTCTTGCCGATCATTCTCTTTAGATATTCAGTACGGTTCGGATCACTTCTGTTTATGGAAATACTTCAACTGTTGGTTGCAGGTCTTCAGAGCCCGATGAAGTTGTATACGAAGGCGAGGCTAAGGAAGTAGACGCGATAAAAGTGCAGAAAGATATTGGTCCTAAAATCGTCCAAACTTTTATTGTAAGAATATTCCGTCCCAGGTTGACATATAGTTTGTTTAAACATTTGAATATCCCGCCACTTCCAAAGATCACTTTAAAACTGCTATTAATAATAGTTCAGATGTATTCGAATTAAGGCAAGGGTTATATTTTAGGCTCGATTTGGTAAGGTTATGTTGATTATTTTGGGTTCGCTCTTTAGAAGGATTGTATGAAAAAGTACAGAAAATATATTATTCATGAGCCATCGTACTTTACATATGTGATTCGTTTTGAATGTCAGAAATACTATTTTGTCAAGTTAAGCTTTAGATCTCCTTTAAAGCATCGTTAGAATGCGGACCGTTGCCATTGTCATTGGTGAGCTTCAGATTCGAGTACAAATATGACTTATAGACTCAACATTCCTCAGTCGCAAGGAAACTAGGGATCTTCCAATTCTGGTAAACAATGGCCATTTTTATACTAGAGACGGATAATTTGGGCAAAGAAAACTTAGTGCTTCCAGTCGCATAATTCGTCTTGTGCCCATTTTTATACTAGACGAATTACGATGACGTACTAAGTTTTCTTTGCCCAAATACATCTAGACGCATTATCCGTCTCCAGTAATAAAACGGCCAATGTTATACACCTATTTCAAAAAAGGTTGACATGGACGAGCGACAAGCGACAAAGGATTGTCATTAAACTGGCGGCAGCTATGCGGAATGGTATACGGTGCAATTCGAAACTCCATTCGAAGGAAGCCGTTAATATTCTTATTTGACTCCAAAAACAAACGAATTTACCATAATCCATTTCGGTCTGGGTATGTCGCTTGTCATTTGCCGCTTGTCCGGGACAACCTTGTTTGAAACAGCTGTATACAGATACGAGAACAAGCTACTAGAGTGTTTGTTTGTTGATGTATCTTTTTAAATTGTTCCTAAATTGCGGAAAGTTGTACTCGTACTAGTTGTGACACTCGCATCTGAAGCTCACTCATATAATTAGAATCAGTGGCATTGTCAGTGTCTTTGTTATTGTCGTTGTAATTGTAATTATCATTATTGTTCTCTCATTTAGGTTCAAAATAACGGGCCAAGTAGCGTGGAATGGTCCGAGATTTCTATCAGCGTGCCAAGTTTCTATGACAGCAGCCGCGATAGCTACTTAATATACATGCTAAGTATTGAGGTATGTTATTAGATATCTTAGCTGTGTTTGTTAGGGGGTAACGGTTACTCGGTGACATCAATTGCTTAGCTGTAGCTGATAGTATACTCAAATAAACAGTCCAACATTCTATTCGTATTTTTCAAGCTACATGGATCTGCAAGTGGTGGATGCGATAAAAAAGCAGTGAATCCTCGGAATCTCAAGGTGTGTGCCATATTAAGATGTGTTAGGACATACATGAGTGAGAATAGTACTTCAATGATTTACGGCAGAATTACCGGCCTACCTCGGTGTAAGAACCATTCCCTGGAGACCGTGCCCTCCCGCGCTCGGTGATTTGTCGTATTACCGATTATAGTCTATTGAATAATATAGTACTATACACACTATGCATAACTCGCGCGGTCACAACACGAAAAAGAGGCCGGTAGGTTATCTGGAATGTTGAAGTTGAAATACTAGCAGGAGGTGGGAAACGTGTTGAACATGATTGTTTAGTTGAAAATTGTTGCTAATCTGTCCTCATTTATCCTTTATTTTTCTTTCTAGTACAACCAGCCAGGCGCATAGCAAATTAACGGCATTGTTTAACTGAACATTCGTTCAGTGCATTTCACAATCTCCCCGGGCACTTCAATTTCAACATTCCAGAGGACCTACCGGCCTCGTTGACATGCTAGTTACCAGGACTTATGCATAGAGTTTATAATTTATGTACCTACTCATCATTAGTTGATATAAATACGTGAGAAAAAAAAACGATTGCCACCAAGCGAATTCACGCGTGGGTCCCAAATTATTCAGTTACACCGAGGTAACGCCGAATTACCGCATGTGACATCATGATGCCGTGACATTGAAGTGGTTTCCGATAGACCTTTCTCTCACGCTATTCCCAGGAGAATAAAAACCTTTGTTTTTGCCCATCCAGACTCGTTCTGAGCCCGGATGGCGCAGTGGTTAAGTGCTTCGCCTCTCTCCTCTGTGGCCCAGGTTCGATTCCCGGACCCGGCGCCATATGTGAGTTGAGTGTGTTGGTATCTCGCCCTTGCTCCGAGGGTTTTTCTCCTGGTTCTCCGGTTTTCCTCCCTCCGCAAAAACCAACCTAAATTCCAATTCGATCTGTGGATTAGCCGGATCCTGGCTTTGATCAGCCCCTATGGTTGTTTCAGGTCCTGTTAGAAATTCAGAGCTTTTTTTCTGAAACAGCTCAGTGCGAAGCGTCACGCCAACAATCAAATTGAAGATTACCGACATGGCAGAGCCAACGGTCTCGTTCTAAGGGTGCGTTCTATTGACCGTATTCCGCAATAAGAATAGATGGAATAGTCTCTGGGAATCACTGGTTCATCCACATTTTGTACTGTAAGCTACAAACACTTGCTGACATAATCATGATATAAGCGATTTGTAGTGATCATTCTGTGCATTCTTATACCGGAATACGGTCAATCGAACTCATCCTAAATCTGCTCTATGGTATAATAGTCCGGTTTATACTCGAAAATAACCGCTGTATGTTAACGTTCACCGCGGCGCAGTGGATATCTGCAATGCAATGCAGTTAACTTTATGTAACGAGGAAAAACCTATCAGCCATACAAGACATCTAACATACGGAAGCTCTGTGTATGGGGTGGTCAGGGCCTATCAACAGTGTTACCAAATGTAATAATGCAAATTTCAGAACGAAGAGCGGTGTTAGGATGAAGGAAACTAAAAACTAGTACATCCTTGAAATTAGGATTCAAAACTTGAATGGAAAATCATTACACGTAAGTATACACGTACAGATACCAATAGATATGCATAGTAAAAGTAAAGTAAAGACGGGTATTAAACAAGTTTACCGGCTAACACGTAGTTCAGTAATCTACCACGTGGCCCTCTTTACTTAGTCCAACGGTTTTACGTCCTTATCCGAGAAGACGAAAAGGTCTAACCGTTTACTGTTGGATGATGTAAAGGCATGAGTGTTGGTCCGGCCTGGGTCTGAACCCGCGACCTCGCGCATGACAAACCGGTGCTTAACCACTGAGCCGGGAGGCGAGCATGATTTATACATAAACATCAAGAATTGGTTCAGTGTTGTCTTTAGTGTTCCGGACTCTAGTAGTGTCACACGTGTTCTCTGCTGACAGGTCGGTAATCAAACAGAGGAGACAAAGGAATCCAGGAGAAAGAGACGAGATGTCGATACCCTGGTGAGTACCTCACGCGCATGCGCTTTAGATGAGCAAGAGCACGCGCGAGCGTCTTCCCAGTTTCCTGCCGAAACTAAAAGAAAACAGAGGCAATCACCCAACGTGAAATGTTTCGCGAAAAAAACAGCTTGAAGTTTACTTAATTCGTAATTCACTGTGAGTTTACTAAGTTATAAAATTATTTACTAAAAACGTTGAAGCCATCGGAAACTTGTATTTGAAACAAGAGCCTTCGTTCTTTCGGCCAGCGGAGCACAACGTTTTGCTGCAGTGCACACAGCGGTCAAACGTCTGCGCGTGCGTATTACGGTCAGTCTGGTGGGCGGCCGCGCGAATTGGCGAACAAACTTCAAACTGTGAGTTTACCAATTTTTTTCGTAATTTACCAAAAAAGTTCTCAAGGTTTGAAAACGAGTGTGTGAACAGTGACGGCCGCCGGCTCGCTTTGAATTTGTTTTGGAATATGTTGTTGTTGCAAGACTTTTGACGCATGCGCAGACGCTTGACCGCTGTGTGGCTGCAGTGTGGGTGATTGTGAGTACATTGACATTCGTCACTTCACGTCACGCTACCTGATGTCTACAATAAACTAATAGCCAACCAATTAAAACGCTCGCCGGTAATCTTTTTCCCAGACCGTTTCTTATCCTGAAGGCAAGAGATAATGCGGGATATGTAAAATCTGATTTATTTTTCGAATTGTTAGCTATAGTACCCACGCATGCGCTGTTGTTTCATGTTCTACCTTGCTGAGACATCAGTTTACTTCCCTTCCTTGAAAGTCAGAGAGGGCATGGAAACTAGATTAGCTCTGGTAGCCAACGGTACGACATAATGTTTTGACCTCCACATTTGAGCCCGTGAAACAACAAATCATAAACGAATGGTTGCAATTTGAAGTCCCATTCTTCAGTAATTGAAGCTATTACTAGTGTTCAACTGATGCATGCCAGTATCTATAATGAATAATAATATAACGCAACATGTACTTTCAATCAATGTAAAATTCCAAAAGATTTGATAACAAGATTTTTTATGTCTTTGATCGTTTGCTCATGGCTCTTAATGCTCAAATTCGAGCATTTCTTGACTGAAGCATAATGCGTCTACACGTATTTGGGCAAATAAAACTTAGTGCGTCTTCTAAGTTCGTCTAGTATAAAAACGGGCGCAAGACACATTATGCGACTGGACAAAGTAACTTTTGTAATGCGTCCAAAACGACGCACTATCGAACTTAGTTCGACCAGTCGCATAATGCGTCTTGTGCCCGGTTTTATACTAGACAAACTACGAAGACGCACTATGTTTTCTTTTTCCCAAAAGAACAAAAACAAGTAGAATCTAATATGGCACGATTTATCATCCCGCCTTTATACTATTCGCACTAATATGGTGGACGCATTCTGCGCCTGGAAACATAATGCATCTGTAGTATAAAAACGGCCAATGTCTTGCTCTACTGATATTTCACGTCGATCAATTGCAGAACTGCCGTAACACGCAGTGCAAGTCGTTTGTATGCACCCTGGGTCTACTGGAATCAGGAGAAAAAGCGGAGATCAAGATTACATCTCGTCTGTGGCAGAGTACTCTACTTAAGGTGTTTATAACTTATTTAACAAATAATGTAATTTCTGACGTTTGAGCGACGCAGGAGCGATACAGTCAGAAATTGATATTCTGCCGGCACGTTAAAGAGGTTTGGAGAGGAGACAATAGCACTATGGGTAACGCTTCTAGCATATATAATGTTGTCATTCTAGGCCAGTCAGCTCCACGTTTGTTTCGAATTTATTTTATATATCTTATTGATTATAGCCACGGCTACTTTGTATTAACGTAGTAAATCAATAGTTATAGTTCTCTAGCCCTCGGAGAATTCGGGTTGCTGCATTAGGTCGAGGTATATGTTTCCGCACATTTCCACGTTTTTTGTCCACAACCCCAGGGTGTTTTTTTTCGTGGTTTTTAGCGGTTTTTCGTATCTGGCAGTTTCCCATTAGTTAAGAATACAATTTACTATAATTACTTAATTGTATTAGAGTACAGAGATGTCTGGCTACTATCCCACAATAAACTATACTTAAGAAGTCTCTTGTCAGTGTAGTCAGATTGATTCGATTCTGCCGTGCGTCTGTCCTCTTATAGATATACAGATAACGTCACAACATGAAGAGAACAAAGAAGTGTGCCACGAGACGCAGTCGAGTGACGTCACTGATGTCATCTTCACGTTGTGACGTCATCTGTACATCTATAAGAGACAGACGCACGGCAGAATGGAATCTATTTGTTTTATATAATAATCGCAAACTAAACTCTGAAAATATCCAATCAAAACGAGTTGAGAAATTGGTTGCACGCTAATGACGCCATCCGTGTGTATGTCCTCTAAATAACACACGGCCTTGACCAATCAGAGCGTGCGTTTCGGACTCATTATTATAATATAATACCTCATATCACGATTCTTTGCCGCCAGATATGAAGACATATTTAGAAAAAAGTGGCATAAAAGCGTGAAGTATCCTCCTAAAAAAATGGTCCTTTCATCTGGCCCTTGAGACATTAGGGGCCTTAAGCAACCAAGACGACAACGTCTAGGCCGACGGCATAAAACAATAGCCTTAATTACAAAATACAATAGCTGCACGTGAAAATGCACGCAGTCGTCTACATTTTGACCGTTCTCTGCAAAAACACAAAGTGAAAACTCCAAATTTTACGTTCAAAAGAGCCAACGCGAACGTAGTAAAGTAAATCTCTCCGTTTTTCGTTCGGCCTGAACGGAAGTCAATGTGGTTGTAAAAGGCACCTAAAGGCAACTAAAGGAAAAAGTAGATACCAAATTTCTGGAGGAAACACTTAATCTACATCCCGTCACAGCCGTCGCAGTCCAGGTTGCTGAAGGTCCCTAATGCTCCATCTCGGTACCCTGATCTCCGTTCTAAATCAATTACCATGTAGTGACCGGGCGGCTGGCTGGATCAAGTTAACGACGTATTGTTGTCATTGCTGGACTCGCTATCTTTAATTTCTTATAGCTAAAACAGTGAATCCCAATACCGAAATATCTGCTGAGTAATAAATCATTTTCCACTTTAGAAAAACCCCGGTACCGTTGACATGGAGACCTTTGCTGCCATCTCGATACCCGACAAACGAATCACACAACCGAACCTGAAAAACGACGAAACAACGGTGGGTTGATACATAGACCATTATTACCTGTTAAACTTCCACTGCGATCAAATTACACTTCTCCTGTTTTCTTCAGCTTCGGAAAGTAAAAGTACTAAATACTTACCATTCAAAATCTTAATTCAAGATTCCTACGGAAGTCTTATTATTTTAGGCATGATAATTGATGTCCGCCACATTAATCGGATTAGAATTGGATGACGTCATCTGTTGTACTCAAAGTTTAAAGTGCAAGTAACGCCATAAAACAACATTAATTCTTTTTTTGCCCCAAATTCTATTTCTAATATACTTCAGTTGTCTAACTTAGTTTTCTTTGAGAGGCAGGAGCAGCAATTAAACTAGAATAAACGCTACCCGAATTGCGGGATTGATTCATCTTGTGATGTCACAATTAGCCGGTAACAAAACGAGTGGGGGACTGGAACCGAGTCAGTAAAACTAATTCAATTAATAACTAGTCAAAGTGAGCATTATTTTCCAAAAGCACAGATCAAACTTAGCTAGTCTGGAAAGTTTGGTGAACTTTGGCTCAATATTGACGATGCTAGAAGGCATCAAATATGTCAATTTTCCCATACAAACTCTCTTATTATTTAACGTTGTCTCTCCAAACCATACATTCATTGTAAAATTTTGGAGGGACAAGGAAATTTCAATTGCTTATAATTCAGACAAGATTCACTTGAATTACATCAAACTTGGCACACATGCTAATTTCAACATGCTCTATCATGTGATGAACTTCATTTTAGAATTAGAGTAATTATGATAAACTAGGTCCCAGTCCCCTGCTCGTTTTGTTACCGGCCAATAGAAACCTACGGGATTTTATTGTATTAGTTTTCTCTTGGGAGGGAGTTGATTCATCTTATGACGTCACAGGATCCATGAAATCAGAGATCAAATGCCAGAAATGTTGCAAAATTTGCAAGATTAATACCTTTTTGTACAATATTTTTTTTATTTTCGAGCCTTCTAGTCGCTCAGTCGCGTAGCTGTTGCTTAGATGACGTCACGAAAATACCGCTAAACAAAGGGTCGATCGTTTATAATGGTGGTCAATCTGAACATAGTTAACAGAGTGGAATGGTTATGAAACCCAGCGACCTTCTTTGTTATATGTCTTTGTTAGCTTTTTTCAACCACTACCCTGCACAAAACACAATAGAAATTCCAATGTGTTAATCAATCAGCCAATAGAAACGTGTGAGTTCAGGCGTTCAGGGGACGCTAATGAACTATGACCCTGCACAATCTTTTGTCTTGCCCCCTTCCAACATAAATCGCAGCGCCTTTGTTAGCCCCTTTGAAGTTTGCCGGGTTTCATAACCATTCCACTCTATTAACTATGATCTGAACTGGAACTAAAGGCTAAAATAATCAGCATTCCCGTAGGTATTAGTACTTTTACTTTCCGAAGCTGATGCAAACAGGAAAAGTGTAATTTGATCGCAGTAGCATTTTAATTTGAATGTGAACAAATTAATGGACGATGTAGATTAAAGTGCCTTGCCTTCTTGCAAGTTTTATAGCTATAAACCTTTCCTGACCCATGACCGCCGTGTAAGTAAAAGCAAGGGTTGATCCCTGGGTAGACATTAATGCATTATTCTCCTTGGCGCCTTTCTATCACAACAACTCGATGTACAGAAAATATGCACAGTTTATGAGTTGTTAGTAAAGAAAAAAAAGTCATTTTAGTCAACATTTAAGTATTTCTTCAAATTGTTGCAAAGTCGAATTAATTATATGCCGTATATACAGGAATCGACCCAGGCTTTTACTTACGCGATCATGGGTCAGGAAAGGTAAAATTTACACGATTTCAAACAAGCGTAGAACATAAAGTATTCACTGTAAAGCAAACCTTTCTTCACAGAAGTACTCCACTTTTCTGAGGTAGGCACTTTAACTGACTTCAAACGTTAGAGCTTTATTAAACCGTTAGTGAAACAGGGATGTCATTTTGACTTTGAAATTACGTCGGGAATCTCACTAAAGTCGTTTTTAGTAACAAATAGAGCGGATTTCAATTGAGTGCCGGAAGTGTTTTGGTTTTGCGTTTACTAAGCTCTCCTATTGGCTGAGAAAGTAAACCTACCAATCAGAAACCAAAGTAAAACCAATCGCAAATTGGTTTTGGTTTTGCTTTGGTTTGTCATTGGCTCACAGGGAAGCCATTTATGCGTTACTTGTGATTACTCGATCCTATGATTGGCTGGCTGTGGGTAATTTGCGTTTGGCCTTTCGACACTCATGTGAAATTCGCTCTAAAGAAGCCTTAGCCATGTTTTATACTATCATAAAACACGATGGGCATTTGAGAACATGAGAGAATCAAATGTTAAAGCACAAGCCGAAGGCGCGTGCTTTCAACATTTCTCGAGTGTTCTCAAATGACCAGAGTGTTTTATGATAGTATACAACATGGATTTAAGGCTTCTTTATCTGTTTCATAATATAGATTTACACGCCCGATAAAAGGAACAGCCAGTTGAAAACAATAAAACACGGCAAACCATGTTATATACTCTGATAAAACATGGCTTTTTAGCCAATCAGAGCGCGCGTGCTATCGTATCTATATTATAAATTTCCATAAACCATAAACATGTGTTTGATTTTGAAGTTCTTTAGTTCTTATCATTATAACTATCATGATTAACTAGTGAAGAACAGCTTTATCCGCAGCCATTTGATCTTGTGGAAGAAACTAAAGTAAATCTTGATACGCTAATTGTCGTGTGGGAGAAACTGGAAACTGCAAAGTGTTCACCAGACTGGACGAACGACTGGTGAAGTGGTATCATACTAAGAACAGATTAGCGTTCTTTTCCGAACGGATTGGCTGTATTCCTGGCGTTACTTACTATACCATGGTTACTTATGTGGTGGTTACAATATTCGTGTCGATATTGTATCTAATTTACAGATACAGCATCGACACGAAATCAATATTGTAAACTGCTTATGAAATGAAAGTTTAAAATAGTTAATAATATTGTGAAATTTTGATGGAAAACGTAAAATCAGAGTTCAGCACCAAAAATTAACTTGCCAAACACTAGATGACATACATAAACTTCACACCAGTTTATTTATGTATGAAATCTTCGAAAAATATATTAGTGAAACATTTATTAGTATGTTCACCCCTCTACCTGAAATTCACTTGTATGAAACCCGTCAAAAACAGAAACAAACATTTCTTATAAAACCTGTTAGAACTGACTACAGGAAAAGATTCATTAATCATAACGGTATCAAAATTTGGGAAATGATTCCTCAACATATCAGATCCAAAAACAGAAATTTATTTAAGAAAAGTGTTTCTGCTATGTTAATTAACGAATACTCAGACGAACAGTAAAATTCACTAATATTTTACTTCAACTCTATCCAATTACTATTTAGAGCTACTTAAACTCCTTTCGTAATCCATCTTACGTTATACTTCATTTATCTTATTAGTTTATTGTTATTATTCTTTTATTAATGTAATAACTAGTCTTTATTTAATTATCAGCTTCTTGTCCCTATATCTCCTGCTTGTAAAGGTGTTCCTGACTCGATAACCCCTTGGTTTATTCAGGTCCTGCCTACTCAGTAATTATTGTTAAATTTCTTATTTGTTTTTGTTTTGAGTGAAATAAACCGGCGTATATTGTATTGTATTGTATATAATTTTACATCACGCATGTCCCACATTGATAAGACGGTATGTATGCACGAAGACAGGAGTTTACCTTGATATTCCAAATCCCTCACTGACTTTCCCTACCCTCATACAGACAGATTATTAAAACACCAGTGTCGTATTAGTGATACAAGACGGTATCAGTGATGCAGACATTGATGTGTTATTATTACTGTTGTCCTTGAAGTGCAACCCTGACAGTTTCCAGCCTCGTTTGGAAAATTGAATTTGGCTGTCAATCAAAATTTAATTTAATTAAGTCTGGGCGTTAAAAACTTTGTATGAGACTCGACAGGCTCGACTCCGCGCTTGATTGATGGTCGACTTAATGAAATTTTCCAAACGAGACGCACTTGAACGAAAACGGTGATATTTTATTAACCAGTTTTGTATCAGATTTACAATCTGAATACTAACTAGCTTAGTTAGTATTCTGTAACTGATACTATGGGGCTTTATAGAGATACCCATGTGACTCGAATACTGCTTAGTTAGTATTCTGTAACTGATACTGTATGGGGCTTTATAGAGATACCCATGTGACTCTAATACTGCTTAGTTAGTATTCTGTAACTGATACTGTATGGGGCTTTATAGAGATATCCATGTGACTCGAATACTGCTTAGTTAGTATTCTGTAACTGATACTGTATGGGGCTTTATAGAGATCCATGTGACTCGAATACTGCTTAGTTAGTATTCTGTAACTGATACTGTATGGGGCTTTATAGAGATACCATGTGACTCGAATACTGCTTAGTTAGTATTCTGTAACTGATACTGTATGGGGCTTTATAGAGATATCCATGTGACTCGAATACTGCTTAGTTAGTATTCTGTAACTGATACTGTATGGGGCTTTATAGAGATATCCATGTGACTCGAGTACTGCTTAGTTAGTATTCTGTAACTGATACTGTATGGGGCTTTATAGAGATACCATGTGACTCGAATACTGCTTAGTTAGTATTCTGTAACTGATACTGTATGGGGCTTTATAGAGATATCCATGTGACTCGAATACTGCTTAGTTAGTATTCTGTAACTGATACTGTATGGGGCTTTATAGAGATATCCATGTGACTCGAGTACTGCTTAGTTAGTATTCTGTAACTGATACTGTATGGGGCTTTATAGAGATATCCATGTGACTCGAATACTGCTTAGTTAGTATTCTGTAACTGATACTGTATGGGGCTTTATAGAGATACCATGTGACTCGAATACTGCTTAGTTAGTATTCTGTAACTGATACTGTATGGGGCTTTATAGAGATATCCATGTGACTCGAATACTGCTTAGTTAGTATTCTGTAACTGATACTGTATGGGGCTTTATAGAGATATCCATGTGACTCGAGTACTGCTTAGTTAGTATTCTGTAACTGATACTGTATGGGGCTTTATAGAGATATCCATGTGACTTGAATACTGCTTAGTTAGTATTCTGTAACTGATACTGTATGGGGCTTTATAGAGATATCCATGTGACTCGAATACTGCTTAGTTAGTATTCTGTAACTGATACTGTATGGGGCTTTATAGAGATATCCATGTGACTCGAATACTGCTTAGTTAGTATTCTGTAACTGATACTGTATGGGGCTTTATAGAGATACCATGTGACTCGAATACTGCTTAGTTAGTATTCTGTAACTGATACTGTATGGGGCTTTATAGAGATACCATGTGACTCGAATACTGCTTAGTTAGTATTCTGTAACTGATACTGTATCGGGCTTTATAGAGATACCATGTGACTCGAATACTGCTTAGTTAGTATTCTGTAACTGATACTGTATGGGGCTTTATAGAGATACCATGTGACTCGAATACTGCTTAGTTAGTATTCTGTAACTGATACTGTATGGGGCTTTATAGAGATACCATGTGACTCGAATACTGCTTAGTTAGTATTCTGTAACTGATACTGTATTGGGCTTTATAGAGATATCCATGTGACTCGAATACTGCTTAGTTAGTATTCTGTAACTGATACTGTATGGGGCTTTATAGAGATATCCATGTGACTCGAGTACTGCTTAGTTAGTATTCTGTAACTGATACTGTATGGGGCTTTATAGAGATATCCATGTGACTCGAATACTGCTTAGTTAGTATTCTGTAACTGATACTGTATGGGGCTTTATAGAGATACCATGTGACTCGAATACTGCTTAGTTAGTATTCTGTAACTGATACTGTATGGGGCTTTATAGAGATACCATGTGACTCGAATACTGCTTAGTTAGTATTCTGTAACTGATACTGTATGGGGCTTTATAGAGATATCCATGTGACTCGAATACTGCTTAGTTAGTATTCTGTAACTGATACTGTATGGGGCTTTATAGAGATATCCATGTGACTCGAGTACTGCTTAGTTAGTATTCTGTAACTGATACTGTATGGGGCTTTATAGAGATATCCATGTGACTCGAATACTGCTTAGTTAGTATTCTGTAACTGATACTGTATGGGGCTTTATAGAGATATCCATGTGACTCGAATACTGCTTAGTTAGTATTCTGTAACTGATACTGTATGGGGCTTTATAGAGATACCATGTGACTCGAATACTGCTTAGTTAGTATTCTGTAACTGATACTGTATGGGGCTTTATAGAGATATCCATGTGACTCGAATACTGCTTAGTTAGTATTCTGTAACTGATACTGTATGGGGCTTTATAGAGATATCCATGTGACTCGAATACTGCTTAGTTAGTATTCTGTAACTGATACTGTATGGGGCTTTATAGAGATACCATGTGACTCGAATACTGCTTAGTTAGTATTCTGTAACTGATACTGTATGGGGCTTTATAGAGATATCCATGTGACTCGAATACTGCTTAGTTAGTATTCTGTAACTGATACTGTATGGGGCTTTATAGAGATATCCATGTGACTCGAGTACTGCTTAGTTAGTATTCTGTAACTGATACTGTATGGGGCTTTATAGAGATATCCATGTGACTCGAATACTGCTTTTGGATTGGCTATGAATTATTAATGATTTGTTTTAAAGGTTACTACAAGAGCTAATCCCGCCAAGAGTAAACAATTAAAGCAATCAACGCCATGGTGGATTATATTATTAGCAGTGTTGGGCGGTGTTGCACTACTGGCCGTCGCTGCTGGCGCAATGTACAAGGTAAGTCGACCAGGAACACTTTGGATATGCTGATAGGGAGTATTGGCGGTCCTAGCCTGAATCTAAAAAATATTACGAGTTGCCTGCGGAGGAGGCTACACTTGACCTTAGTTAAGTCCTCTGCGAAACAGCGACAGAAAGCTTGTTCTAGACCCCAAACGAAGTACTAGGATATATGTAGTCGATTCTGATTGGCTAATGCTCATTCTTACACGTCTTCTGACTGGCCATTCAACTGTCACCAGCTTGTCACCAGTGCGACTTACGGCTACTTTACATTTCAAAATATGGCGCAATGATATCTTGAAATCGTTTATCGAGATTCGTTTGCTAGAACAAGAGCAGTTGACCATACAGTTGCACATACTAGATCTTTCCAAGTTGCATGGGAGATTTGTTTGTGTGTTCCTCGAACGAGCATTTTATTCTTGACGGATTCTATCAAGTCTTTCATGTGGCACTAAACCACGGGCAGCCTATTATGTTACATTACTTCAAAACCTGACTCGAAATTGAAATAAACCTAACCTTCTCCGATAGTGAAACACAGGGAAACGACGACTGAGCTCGTCTAGGACGAGAAATCCCAAGTACAGAGGAAACGAACAGTTTCAACCGAGCGGCCTCTGACTTGAACTGCCCGTCATAACAATGTCCGAGGCTGGTGTCGACAGTTGAATGGCCAGTCAGAAAACGTACAAGAATGATAATTTTTAAAAGCCTGAACTAATCATTCGCAGGTTGGGGTTCCTACCCAAGACACAAGACTTTCTAACTTCACCCACCTAGGTTGCCCCATCTTTTCTTTTTCTGTAAGGAAAAACAAAACAAAAGCAGAACGAGAAAACGAAGAACGAAAACCCACGAGATTTCAACTTAAACCAGTTAAAATAACATCAACATTATTGTTATTCTGCTTGTGTGGGAGGAGCTAGAGTAGTAATTGTGATGTTCAATATCAATTTATCCATACGCGATATGAGAGGAATTGCGTGCGTCTAAGTGTATGTGTGTTCTTTTACATCCAACATGAGTTAATACGCACTGAAGATTTAACAATGATAACAGTAGTAGGAGAGGGACCGAATTAGCCTGTTTTTAGGGCGTTATGCTAATTGTTAGGGCGTTATGCTAATTTTTATGGCGCACTCATTAATTCAGATGACGTCACGAGTGTTTCCACTCATGAATAAAATGAAGTGGAAATTGAAGTGGAATCTCATTAAATGAAGTGGATGACATTATCTATTGTTTCAAGTTCATGAATAAAATGAAATGGAAATTGAAGTGGAATCTCATTAAATGAAGTGGATTACATTATCTATTGTCTTTTCTCAATGGTTCTATTATTCCTCCCTCCTCCCTCCTCCCTCCTCGCTACCCCAAGACTTCCTTATGTTACAGAAAATACCTGGACAGTCGAAACTGTAACATAAGGAAGCCTTGGGGTAGCGAGGAGGGAGGAGGAGGAGGAGGAGGAGGAGGAAGAATAATAGAACCATCGAGAAAAGACAATATATAATGTAATCCACTTCATTTAATGAGATTCCACTTCAATTTCCAATTCATTTTATTCATGAGTACAATACACTCGTGACGTCATCTGAATTAATGAGTGCGCCCTAAAAATTAGCATAACGCCCTAAAAAACCGGCTAATTCGGTCCCTCCTACTGCTGATAACGATAACGACAATAAAATTACACTAACGACACAGTCTAATCAAGCACTTCACAGTAAAGATAACATAACTATATGATAACGTCTTCTACCCGCTAAACCTCTTGCCGAAAGTGGTACAAGGTAGCAAGTCACTTTGACTGTAGCACGGTAGCAAGTCGCTTTGACTGTTATCCTTTTCGGGTGGCTGCTATTCAAACACTTGCCGTGCATTTAGTGATTAACACACCACATAGATGAAGTGCAATATAAGCAAAATGGGAATCGTGGTGCTCCATTTTGCAGTTTATTGTTAAAGTGCCTATCACCCTTTTGCAATTTTGATAGCTTATGAACCTCCGAAACGTTTTGAGTACTTTTGTGAAGAAAGTTTTGGTTTAAAGTGAATACTTTATGTTCTACGCTTGTTTGAAATCGTGTAAATGTGACCTTTCCTGACCCATGACCGCGTAAGTAAAAGCCTGGGTCGAAACCTGGGTAGACGTCATCTTGACGTCATATAATTAATTCGGCTTTGCAATCATGTGAAGAAATACTCAACGTGTTGACTAAAATGACTTTTCTTTACTAACAACTCAAAAACTGTGTATATTTTCTATGCATCGATGTTGTTGTGATAAAAAGGCGCCATGGAGAATAATGCATTAATGAGATGACGTCTACCCAGGTTTCGACCCAGGCTTTTACTTACCCGGTCATGGGTCAGGAAAGGTCACATTTACACGATTTCAAACAAGCGTAGAACATAAAGTATTCACTTTAAACCAAAAATTTCTTCACAGAAGTACTCAAAACGTTTCGGAGGTTCATAGGCTATCAAAATTGCAAAAGGGTGATAGGCACTTTAAAGCCAGGTTCACAATAACGATACAAGCACAAGCAACATACGCGGACGCAGTAATGCATTGATCATTAGCGGCGCTTGTTCTTATCTCACAAATACGGCACTGATACTGGTAGACTTTCGCAAAGTCCTTCTTAGCCCCCCGCACGAAGGACTTTTCCCACTGCAGCGTGCCAAATTTACCGGTTGATTTTTCAACTGGAGGCGTGGCTTATGACGTACTAAGATTTGCCCAATCACAAAGCCTCAATTCTTCAGGCATTGTTTGTTGACGTGTCAAGTCAGTCGACTGTGGATGTGGTATTTACAATTTTATTGTACTCAGAAAGAGTTTGTCAAAGGCACGAAATGTAAGCTCTGCCCCTGAAACGTGTTTTCGCGCCAAAACATAATCCCCCGATTAAATTTCCTGCAAGTGAAACAAGTCGAACTCGTCTCTCGCTTCGATTCTCGCGCTCGCTTTTTGACCCATGCAGTAATCGCTTACCCAGTGACTCAGCGAGTTCGACTTGGAGCAAGTCTGTGCTTCTGGGTATGTTGCTTGTGCTTGTGTTTAACAAGGCTTTAAGCAACAACGACGGCGACGGCGGGACGTAGAAAATTGTTTTCGCCCGAAATTTGGTGTTTACTGTTTTCTTTATTCGCCTTTAATCACTTTTCACATATATATCTTCGACAAAATATGATAAGCATAAAGTTCCGTTCACGCCGAACAAAAAAACGGAGTGATTTACTTTCTTACGTTTGCGTTCTCTTGTACATGTAAACTTTGGAGTTTTCACGTTGTGTCTTTGTAGACAACGGTCAAAATGTAGACGACTGCGTGCATTTCACGTCCAGTTATTGTATTTTGTAATTAAGGCTATTGTTTTATGCCATTGTCCTAGACGTTGTCTTCTTTATTCCGAAACATTTATAGTCTTGCATTAGATTGTGTATGGATATTTCAGTGTCGTCAATACTTTCTTGATAATGCACTGTTGTTGTATTGTTTTTGTTTCTTATTGAACTCTATCGAAAATTACACTGACACGTGATAAAGTCCAATCTGCATCTCTGCATCACTCGATTCGTCACGACACGATGTTGTTGAATCGATCGATTATCGTTTAACTCATTCAATCCGTACAATTTCTACATTCGGCCTAACGTTAGAATATTGACCGGATTTCAAGTTTTTGCCTAGTTGTCATACATATTAATTGGCCTCAAATGATCTACATTAGTTTTACATAAACTAATTTGACATTAATATAGTAAACAGTTTTGTAATCACTTCACCTGCGATTTTATGCACATCGTGAACTAGTGTCATAATGTTCGTAATGTTCGACACATACTAATCGCACAAGTCCATGTGTTGTCATTTGTGGAATCGTACGTGGCACGTCGTCTACAAATCGTCCTTCACCGTCACGTTTATCGTACAGGCAGGTCACGCAACTCACGTTGTCACGTTTCATTTCATGTTCCCCTGTTCAGCTTGGATTTTTCGAAAGGAAACGAATAAAGGATATTTCCAACCCGCAAACGGAAGACATGGTGATGAAATGATGGCTTCTAAATAGTACTACTGGTGAGGTTTTGGTGAGAAGGCTTTTGTGCTTATTACTGTCATAATAATCACTTGCACATTTCCTTGAATGTATTTTTTTTTGCAATAGCCAAAGTCACACAGTAAAATTAACATCGCACGAATGTATAGTTATGTCTGTTCCATGTAATGTTATGGTATGGCGCATGCGATTTACATGTTTTAAGTAGTGGCGTGATAGGTATCGCCACTTGTCTCCAGGAGTATATTACACAGGAGTGTTCCTGTGCCCTTGTGTTGGCCCCTAACACAGTAGATGGTGTGTCTATTTATAGCCGCGAAGTTCTGGTATGCGATTACGTTGTCTTTTGTTCTCTTGCGCTTTAGTATTTTCCGTGTTAATTACAATTTTTCAGTGCATCCTGATTGGTTAAAAGTGACGGCCTTTGTTTCTTCTCGCGGGAAACTCTATGCTAAAAATAACTCTACCGTCTACAGTGTTGGGTGACAATATAATGTGGGAAGAGGAATTCAAACACTGCTCTGTAATATACTCATGTTGTCTCTCAACCTTAAGCATGTTAAGGCCTGGTTCATTTACCGGAAAATAGATTTACCGTAAATAAATGTTTCTAACAGGAAAAAACTATTTAAACAAAATGTAATCACACCATACTGACTAATATCCACTTCCTTGAATTTCTTACGTGGCGATTGTCGTATCACGTGATCGATGACGTCATAACTAGAGAAAATAATTTAAGAGAAATGCGGTTGCGATGACCACATGATTAGAAAGTAACCCTACTGAAATATTCGTCTCCCAGCAGTGTTTTAGACCACGCTTAGAAAACAGGACTATCGTGTAAAGATAAGTAAATATCAAGGGTACAAATTGTAACGTGACCTATTTTGCATATTTTCGCCTTAATAACTCGTTAATGAAACATTGTAGTCATTTTTTCTAAGCTGAAATAGGTAAAAGGCTTTAACCTTAATCACATCCACTCATTATCCTCACTGTTTCTGTTAAACTCGGAACCGCGTGGTCTAAGTCACGTGACAGAACACTTGACACGTTTTACTGCACACAAACTACTTAAGGGAGTCAAGAATGACGATATCTATTATAGTGAGAAACTTGGCGCACTTACCGTACTCGCCTGTGTCCAAATAAGGAAAACAGTTTTTACCCAAAATGTTATCCCTGAGCCAGACCTTAACATGCTTGAGACAGTCGGGAGATGTTCTGATTTTCTCTTTTCAAATACTATGATGTCATTGCTTTCCTAATGTACGTGTTTAACGCAGCTTCTAAAATGATGGCAGACCAATACTTGCAGTACAGAACACATTTTAACGGCTGTCGAAATTCGGGTTTATCTTGCCCGTGAAAAGCCCCAGGACAACGTAACGTAAAGTGTAGTGTTGGGCCACTGATCATTTGAACCACGTGATCGCCCTGGCAGTTGCTGCGCGCAATGTTGCTACAATACTGAAAGGGTACGAAGGCGGAGCGACTTCTTGCGTGCAATATTGGTACAATACCGAAATGATAAAACTACGGCGCAATTTCTTGCGTGCAATATTGGTACAGTACCGAAAAGATACAAATACGGCGCAATTTCTTGCGTGCAATATTGGTACATTACTGAAAAGCTGCAAAGACGGCGCAATTTCTTGCGTGCAATATTGGTACAATACTGAAAAGCTGCAAAGACGGCGCAATTTCTTGCGTGCAATATTGGTAAATTACTGAAAAGCTGCAAAGACGGCGCAATTTCTTGCGTGCAATATTGGTACATTACTGAAAAGCTGCAAAGACGGCGCAATTTCTTGCGTGCAATATTGGTAAATTACTGAAAAGCTGCAAAGACGGCGCAATTTCTTGCGTGCAATATTGGTACATTACTGAAAAGCTGCAAAGACGGCGCAATTTCTTGCGTGCAATATTGGTACATTACTGAAAAGCTGCAAAGACGGCGCAATTTCTTGCGTGCAATATTGGTACAATACTGAAAAGCTGCAAATACGGCGCAATTTCTTGCGTGCAATATTGGTACATTACTGAAAAGCTGCAAATACGGCGCAATTTCTTGCGTGCAATATTGGTACAATACTGAAAAGCTGCAAAGACGGCGCAATTTCTTGCGTGCAATATTGGTACAATACTGAAAAGCTGCAAAGACGGCGCAATTTCTTGCGTGCAATATTGGTACATTACTGAAAAGCTGCAAAGACGGCGCAATTTCTTGCGTGCAATATTGGTACATTACTGAAAAGCTGCAAATACGGCGCAATTTCTTGCGTGCAATATTGGTACATTACTGAAAAGCTGCAAAGACGGCGCAATTTCTTGCGTGCAATATTGGTACAATACTGAAAAGCTGCAAATACGGCGCAATTTCTTGCGTGCAATATTGGTACATTACTGAAAAGCTGCAAATACGGCGCAATTTCTTGTGTGCAATATTGGTAAATTACTGAAAGGATGCAAAGATGACGCAATAGCTGATATTTCAGTGGCGTCTACGAATAGCAGTTTCAGCGGTATTGACCCGAACGCCTCGCTTCAATGTAATGAAGCGCTATTCAAACTGTGTATCTAAATTAGTTGTGCTTGTTTAAGAGGGTGTTGGTGTCATGCAAGAATGATGGTTTATATGGCGCTTCATTGCATCGAAGTGAGGCGTTCGGGTCAATACCGCTGAAACTGCTATTCGTAGACGCAACTGTAATATCAGCTATTGCTTGCGTGCAATATTGGTTGCCTGATAAGTTATTATTCGCAATGTTACGAGCTACACACGTGCGGTGCCACTGATCTTAAATCTTGTCGTAGTCCTCCGATGCTTTACTTTGCATTCATTGCGGTAAATTTGCAATTGAGAATATTCCATTTGTGATGCATAAGTTTATGTGCCCCCACCTGAAGCAAGTTCTGTCATCATCCACATTCTGTTGATTCGCTTGAAGTGCTTTTTTTGAACATGCTCAGACGTATGACCGTTGTGTTATTATAGATCTATCCCACGCGGCGGCCATCTTGGAATAAACCTGTTGTTCATGCTTAACCAGCCTTGGTTAAACACGTTTGAGACCGAGGCTGGGTAAGCATTAAATAAAATAAATAAATAAATAATAATAAATTTATATAGCGCCATATCCACTAACTGCACTATGGCGCTTTACATTACTACATTAAAAAATAAAAAGAATATTTACAAAAAAGCTTTCCCAAAAAGGTAAGTCTTCAGACTTTTCTTAAAAATTGTAATTGACATGTCAGGCCTTCTCATATCGATGGGCAGAGCATTCCACAGGCGCGGGGCAGCTACCGCGAAAGCTCTGTCACCATAGGTCCTTTGATTGGACCTGGAAACTGCAAGTAAAGAGCTATGAGAAGACCTGAGATTACGGTTAGGGATGTATTTCTTTAATAAATCACTGATATAAATAGGAGCTAGGTTATTTAGAGACTTAAAAACTAATAACAAAATCTTAAAAACAATACGGTGCTCCACAGGTAGCCAGTGGAGCTCATAAAGTAAAGGCGAAACATGGTCAAATTTAGATAGGCGTTTAACAAGACGAGCAGCGCAGTTCTGTACGGACTGCAACCTCTGGATCTGATATTTAGGCAGTCCGTACAAAAGGGCGTTCCCGTTGTCTAACCTACACGTTATGAAAGCATGTATGAGTGCTATTGTAGACTCTTCAGATAGATAACTTCTAATTTTAGATATTCTCCTAAGATGGTAAAAAGCTGATTTACATATAGCACTAATGTGCTTCTCAAAAGTTAAACCATTGTCAAAAACTACACCCAGATTACGAGCAGACGCCGATGACTGTACTACGGAACTACTAATTGTAAGCGAGTTCAGAAGTGGACGAGACCGATAACGAGAACTAATAACTAGCAACTCCGATTTGTCGCTGTTAAGCTTAAGCTTATTACTACACATCCATTTGTCTATTTCATTAGCACAGGCTTCAATTTGGGAAATTACTGATGCCTCCACTTCGCCACCTTGGGAATCGAAAGACAAGTACAACTGAGTATCATCAGCATAAAAGTGAAAACCCATGTTGTACCTTCTCACGATATCCCCAAGTGGCGAAGTGTAGAGCAGATAGAGTATGGGGCCTAACACGGACCCTTGAGGCACACCACATGCCAATGAGCGATGTGAAGACCTCTCTCCCCGGATACTAACAAACTGGTATCGATTTCTAAGATAGGAGGTGAACCAAGAAAGCACAGACCCAGTGATACCAAACCTAGTAGCCAGCCTATTAAGTAAAATAATGTGGTCGACAGTGTCAAACGCTGCCGACAAATCTAGAAGAAGTAGGATGACAGACTGATGATTATCTAATGCTATCAAAATGTCATTGTGAACTCTGAGAAGAGCAGTCTCAGTACTATGCAGCTGCTTGTAAGCAGACTGGAAAAACTTCATCAAGGTTGTTCATTATGATATAATCTATCAGTTGCAGAGCAACAGCTCTTTCGGTAAGTTTTGATAAAAACGTTAAATTAGAGATTGGTCGAAAATTAGCAAAAACCTCAAAATCTAGACCTATTTTCTTCAACAATGGATTTAGCATAGCTATCTTAAAGCAGTCAGCATTAACAATAGATGTTTCCAAGATGGCCGCCGCGTGGGATAGGTCTTTAGTCAGAAGTCGATTTTACACGATACTGAAGAGTGGGTAAAATAATGAATCGATTTTACATGATACTGGAGAATGGGTCAAATAATGAATCGATTTTACACGATACTGGAGAGTGGGTAAAATAATGAATCGATTTCACACGATACTGGAGAGTGGGTAAAATAATGATTTGATTTCACACGATACTGGAGAGTGGGTCAAATAGTGAATTGATTTTACACGATACTGGAGAGTGGGTTAAATTCCTGCAAGTATAGACTTTGTGGGATACCAATGAGCAATGCAAAAGGTTGTTGTAAAAACGGAACGCGTAATGGCGGCAGGGCTCGGGAAATCTCAGCCCGATAGTCCGGGACCAGTACATTTTCACGTCGGTCAAGTACTTTTTGTCAGTCACTTCCGGCCGACAAGTAACTCAGTTTGCTAGAAGTTTGTTAAAATGTTGATCAAGATTTGGGCTAATTCAAAATTGCCTCGGGCAATTTAAAGTTAGGAACAACTTTTTTTGTCAGTAGACCTAATTTGAGATTTCATATCCTGCAACAAATTAACAGTACAGAGGAAATACTAAACTAACCTTGTGGGGTGAGATGAGGGCGGAACATTCACCTGTTTGCTCCCAAAATCTACTGTTTGTAGTCCATAAACTTAAGCCATTTTGTTTTTCCTTGCAGTTCGGATTTTTCAAGCGCAAGAGAGTAATTAAAGAAATCTCAAATCCAACCACTGAGGGAGAACAAAATCAGGCATATAGGATATGAGGTCTATAGGATGCCAAACCATTTTAATGACTGATATGATCGTGTTTTACCTAGACGTCTCCTATCATTATGTTAAAACGATGTATCATCATATTTGCATAAATATGATTTATTTTTTATTTTAGTATAAAATAAATCTTACATTGACAACTGTAAAATGGAACAAACATTACACAAGAGCTAGTTAAGGTCACATGTATTTTAGCAGATGGGAAACTCACGCAGACATTTAGGAAAGTTTTCCAGAATATGTTCAGTATTTAGCCGGGGTCCACAACACAGGTTTTGGGCACGGCACTTCTAACTTTGGCACGGTACTCCAAACAGGCGCGGCGAGACTACTTTTTCACGTGGCCTCTAGATTTTCGGGCACGTGTACCCGGAACATTGAAAAAATTGTGCTGAAAAAAATCGATGCGCGTGCCGTGGCCAAAAGGCTTATCATGTGACCTAGCCAGTGATATGTCCAGTCAAGAGAGCGTATGCAAGAGCAGGAATCTCGTAGTGTGGCGTGCGATGATAATGTCGAATAAAATCTATTTTTAGTAACCGGAAACAGTTGTAGCAAGGTGGGCGCGCCAACTAAAAAATGGGGGGAAATATGTTGTTGGCTTATGACGGCCGATATTTTCGCGCCACCTTTTTAGTTTTGTCGCGCGCGCTCGCGCCCACTTTGCTTCAATTGCTTCCGGTTACTAAAAATAGATTTTATTCGACATTATCATCGCACAAGCGTGCGTATTGGAGATTCTCTCTCTTAGGGGCCGACCAATTGACTTTTGAGGGGGGGGGGGGGGGGGGGGGGGGGTGGGTGTTCTTGTCTGTGCTCGATTTTTTTTTCTTTAGCAGTGTTGTTGCACGAATTTTTTTTTTGCGAAAAAAGCGGAGCCAGAACAAAGCTTTTCCGCTTGCAGGATATTTTTTTTCGCCACCGTTGGCTTGCAGGTTATTTTTTTTCAAAAAACACCCCCCCCCCCCCCCCCCCCTCAAAAGTCAAATGGTCGGCCCCTTACTTATGCTCTCTTCGTTCAACGCAAATGGAAACTATCTTTAGAATGAAAACTATCTTTAGACAAGCTGAGAAAAAAGGGTCATTCATGACGTTTGAACAATTCATAACAAATGCCAATTTATGTTTACATAGCGATTTGACAGTCTCGTGCTATATTTAGGCATTCTCGCGTGATTTTAGTCTGATCAGTTATAAACCATACATACGTTTATAGCTTTCTACGAACTCCATTCCCTTCTACCCCAAAAACATACAACTGACATACAATACTTTGGAAATTGTGCAAATCTTTTAGTGCCAATATGGTAGTATGCTATAAGTCCGCGTTCATTTAAGGTAATCAGTTTGATGAAAAACGTGTCTTGTCTGATGAACGTGTATGATAGCTTTACAGTTTTTCTCTTCTTCAGCAACTTTTCAAGCAAATTTCTTCGTAATTTAAAAGCACCACTTAAAGCTGCCTTTAATCGCGTTATCTAAACCAATGACATTTTACGCCATGGTTTGTTCTCTTTCTCGATTTATCCTGAAAATAAATGTTAAAATAACAAGCAAAGAGAAGTTAGGAGAAATCAAGGAACATGACCCTATTCCAGACTTAAAGGCCGGAACATTTATAGCCCTATTTTGGAGCCATTACCCCGAGTGTCCATCTCACAGAAATATCTGAACCCAAGTCATCATCTTCACCAATATTCATATAAAGTTCCACCATCAAATTATCATACATTTTCGTTTTTCCCGAAAACTTTAAAGGCATGGAATATTTAGCCATCTACCTCAGGTAAGGCAGACTGTCAGTTTATTTGGAGCAAAGCTCGATTGCATTTTTTGCTAATGAACTCATATCACGGACTCTGTGATTTATTTATTTTCATTTATTTTTCTGTTTATTTATGACCGCTGACCAAGCGTGAACTTGTTAGAATCATCTTTATATAGATGGAGACAAGTATTGGAAAATAATAGGTACTTATTGACTGAGTGGGAGGGCCGGACGGGAAAATATTTGGCTCGAGGTCGTGACGTACGGACCGAGAGTCCAATAGGTTTTTTTATCATATGACCATATGTTTTTGTAGATCAAACCGCAAAACAGCAAGAACAAATTGTGCAGTCACGCCATACACGTCCCGCCGTACGCGCGCGGGGCCGTACGGGTCATATGATAATAAAACATACTACAGCCCGATTTAAGCCCGATGTACACGGGAAGCATTTTGGCCCAAGTTAGCACGGCGGGCCTAACTTGGGCACGGCGGGCCTATCTTGGGCACGGCGGTCCTAACTTGGGCACGGCGGTCCTAACTTGGGCACGGCACTTCACAAGGTCTCAGAACCCCTAGATTTTTGGACACGCGCAGGCCCGGCCTGTCGAAAGACCTCCGAAGGGGGGAGGGGGGTTCGTTGTCGAAGGTACATGAAGCAAGCGGGAAAAAATCCAACCTCGATTCCATAGCAAAGACAGACATTTTTTTTATTTGGAAGCTTACACAGAGAGTATATAGACTACAGTCCAAATAACTTTGTCTAGCAAGAAAGGAACGGTTATAGCCGCGTTTAATGAGGTATGTGGTAAGCTCAGCAGTGCGGTGCTTAAAAGCTTCGTCGGTAGAACAGATACGTCGTAAACGGAGGGCTAAGCTAAAAGGGATGGCTTTTTTGGTATGTTGTGGATGGCAAGATGAATAAAGTAGATGTTGGTGCTTATCTGTGGGTTTAGAATAGAGATCAGTCTCGATATTACCATTGTTTAAAGAAACACTAACGTCAAGGAAAGGTACGTTAGTAGAAGAGTGTGAGCTGGTGAATTTGATGGTAGGGTGAATGTCATGATAATCGATGAATATTTTTAGGTTGTCTGGACCTTCGGTCCAGATCATAAAAATATCATCGATATATCGAAGCCAAGTATGTGGTTGAGATGGAGCGTTTTCCAGGGCGTTGGCTTCGAAAAAACAAAGAAACAGATTGGCAAAAGTAGGGGCCATTCTAGTACCCATGGCTGTGCCGTGAATCTGAAGGTAGTGGTTATCGTTAAAAGAAAAGTTATTCATGGTTATAATCATGCGAATAAGGTCACAGAGTGTGCCAGTAGGAATGGTTATATGTGGGCGAGTACGTAAAAAGTGATCACATGCATTATTTAATCCCTTCATTATGTGGAATGTTAGTGTAGAGTGATGAGACATCAAGGGTAACTAGTAGTGTGTTAGCGGGTAAATTATCGATGGCAAGGAGTTTGTTGAGAAAGTCATTAGTGTCTTTGACAAAAGAGGGTAGTTTAGCAACTAAAGGTTTAAGGTGGTAGTCAACAAAATGGGATATACGTTCAGTAGGGTGGCTGTTAGATGATACAATGGGGCGTCCTGGATTGCCTGGTTTGTGTATTTTAGGTAAAATGTAAAAGCGTCCTGGGGTAACGTCAGTTTGTATAAGGTATTGTTTGGTTTTGTCGTTGATTAAATTGTCACTGTCCATTCTGTTAACATATACAGTGATACGTTGTTGTATGTTGGCCGTTATGTCTTCGTTTAATTGTCGGTAAAATTTGGTGTCATTAAGTTGTCTGTAACATTCGTTGATGTACCAAGTTTTGTCCATAACTACTGTACCGGAACCTTTGTCCGCGGGTTTAATAATTATGTCGTGGCGTTGCTTAAGTTGGTCTATAGATTGTCGTTCAGTAGCAGTAAGGTTGTCACGAATCTTGTTAGGTGTGGCAGTTGTTATGTCAAGTTTAACATCGACGGACCGTAGACAAGTCTAATAACATATCTAAACCTACAACAGCTGCTGAACATTTTCTCTCGACACCTAATCACACTGCTAATGACATGCAACTAATCCCCATCGAAAAAATGTTCTCTAATAGAGACTCAATTCGTAAGGCCAGAGAAGCTACTCTCATTACACAAGCTAGAACACTCGTACCTTATGGTCTCAACATCCGTGACGAGTCATACTAGCTGGTAAATATATATAATCTCATTATCTTATTATTCAGTCTATATTTATAGTGTCAATCATTTGTCATCTATTTCCTATATTTCGTAACCCATATTTCTAGTTAGTCACGTTCGCCAATGTAATAACATTTCTTCATATTACCTGAAGAAGGCTGGTTTGGCCAGCCGAAATATCGTTATAAACCTCTAAAATTTACGTTGTGTCGGCTTTGCTATTTTTAATGAAACTAAGACTTTTTACTACTTTTATTTAAGAATATTCATAAATATCACCCAGTGTTTTCGTAGTCTTTAGACTACGACACAGACAAATCCCATGCGGGGGAGGCGCAATGCCGCAGAATAATGGCTTTTATCATACTTTTTACACGGATTCAGTATTATATGGTTAGGTTCAAGATGTTATATTTTTACAAAGCAGCATTTTATTTATCGAAAATTTTAATTGCAAGAGATGCAGTCGGAAGGCTATAGAGGCGGTAGACGCTATGGCTCCGGTAGAAAACTGCTTTCCCCGGGAAGCTATACGAAAATCCATCAATGTCCTGGCTCGGTTGAGCTTGCATTCTTGTAGGACCTTTCAACTCCAAACCGTTCGCGTTTTGAAAGAAACGCTCAAAATCCCAAGACTGGGCTCTGAGGTTGAAGCGGCGCGTGACATAGCGTGATTTTGCCATTGTCTATAACAACCAATCAGAATCGTGACACCCTTTAAGATGCAGTGTTTTGACAGACTGGGTTATTGTTACAATGTGTTTTCCGCGAGTTCGATTCCGCATACCAATCACAAGCGTTTGCGTAATTTTAACTCCTCGATTAATGATGTTACAGCCATACTGGTTGACCAAACAAGAGAAGCTTTTTCAGGCATCTTTTGTTGACAACATTCCGCGATGGAAGCGAACAAAGAGAAGTGAAATCTAATAATAGCCGGTCTGGGAAACACTGAATCACGAATCTATGACAGATGGACGCTCTGGGTCTATTGGCTCCTGGTCTATTGGCTCCTGCCCTATTTCAGATTAAGACAGCTCCAAATTAACCATAATCTTTGGGGCGGCACAATGTACCCGTATAGCATATATTGAATCCCCCCATCCCCCCCCCCCCTCCCCGGGTCTCCCGGACCAGCCGTGAGGGCATTTCTTTCGTAGCTTTCAAGCTTTTTAACTGGTTTTAGGGTTTCCGTTTCCAGACTAGTATTAGTGACTTTAAGCAACGGCGACAGCGGAACACAGAAAAGTGTTTTCTCCCGAAATTAGGTGTTTACTCTTTCCTTTATTCACCTTTAATTACTTTTCACATCCAAATCTTCGAAAAGTATAATAAGCATAGAGTTCACTTCACGGCGAACGGAAGACGGAGTGATTTACTTTGTAGGCACTTTATTGACTGAGTTAGGTCGGGCCGGACGTGAAAATATTTTGCTCGAGGTCATGACGTACGGACCGAGCGCAAAATGACCGAGAGCCAAATATTTTTCCGTCCGGCCCTACCTAACTCGGTCAATAGGTTTTTATCATATGACCATGTTTTTATCATATGACCATATTTTTTTTGTAGAACAAACCGCAAAACAGCAAGAAAAATTGTGCAGGGCCGGACGGCTTTTTCCGGCCCGCTCACGCCAAAACACGTTCGGCCCTCATCACGTGACTTTTGTAAATGGTTTTGAAAGGAAGGCGCGCGCGGGGCCGTACGGGTCATGTGATAATGTGACGTCCACGTTCTCCATGGAACGTAAACCCCATGTACACGACAATCGTGCTGGGACTGGTACTCTTAAATTTGGGCCCGCGGGCCGATGATTTTGGGACCGGCACTCGTGAGTGGCGATCAGTACACGACAATCATGTTGGGCCTGGCACTCTTACTTCAAATTACCGGTACGGCACTTTTGTCGTGTAAATGAAAATGTTCTGTGTTACGCGTGCCCGAAATGTAGTGGTTCTGAGACCCTGTGAAAAGGTAGTCTCGCTCCTCTTATTTGGAGTCAGTATCGTGTCCAAAATACTTGTCGTGTAAATCGGGATAAAGTCCATATTATCAATAAATGATACTTCTGATTTGTAGAAATTCTAAAATTTGAATTAGAAAATAATACTGGCCATTATTTTTGCCTTTCGGCTTTTTGAAAATTTCAGAACTCGACCTTATTTACCTCAATATATACAAACGGCTACTAGCTTTAGATAACAAGTACTTAATATTCGTATCCCAGTTAGAAGGTTATCTTAAAGGTTACCCCTAGGGGCCTAAGGCCATGATTACGTTATAGATAGTTTGTAATGGTGCATGCAGGTGATATCTTGGTAGACTTCCCTTTCAGGATCATTTCCCATGTTTTCTTAAGGTTAAGCATCATGAGATTTTGTTCAGACCACTACTTCATAATAGTAAGTGAGCTAGATCATCATTATCATTATCATTATCGTATAAGTTACTACAAGGACATATATATTTGTCACTAGCTTTAAATAATAGAAAAAATGAATCGGGCCAAGAACAGTCTTAAGGGACTCCTCTATTGCTACAGAGATAATTCGTCGTTATACCGTAAACTTTAACTCTTTGTTGTCTGTCCTGTGAAAACCTCATAAGCCAGTTAGTTATGTAGGGATTTAAGAAGAGCGTGCCGGAAACAGAGTCAAAAGCTTTGCTGAAGTCAAAAGGGAAAATCCTAATTCTAACAATTAGAGTTACCATTTTCAAATCTTAGTCGATTCAGTAAAACTGCCGATTGTAGAGTCCCTAGTAACCTATGCTTTTCATTGCACGTAGATATATTGTATTTCGGAACAATATTCCGGTTATATAATTATATAAAAACTTTGTGACACGCAACTGCCGTATGGCATGGAAAATGCACTGAGCAGAATGTAGCCATGTAGTTGGCAGAGTCATGCATGATGATCATTCAGCCGCGTATCATGGAAATGCGACCACGTAGAATGCTACTTAAAAGATAATGTAGTTCTTCAGTAGCCCATAAACTCGTATCACAGGTCATATCAGCATATACAGGGCAATTATTACTGAATATGACAGGCAAACTACCGCATATTGTATGGCAACGACCACAAACTGCGGATTAGCAAACAAATACAACAAAGGAACGACCCTGCGTTAAAAATAACCACGCACACTGATAAGGAATTGCTGCAGATAGGAAAGAAACTTCCACATATAATAGAGAAAAAAAGGTATATCATGAAAAATATTCCCCACATTGAAGTGAATGAGCCACTGGACAATGAAAATGTGGAATACAATGAAAAGGCTATCGCATATCACAAAGAAACGAGTATATGAAAGGGAAACCAGAACATGTAATATTAATGCGATTAATTAACTTTCCCATCAAGCCTTGGCAGTCATCCTATGTCAGCCACTAATATTTCTCGTCAAGCCTTCAGTTTAGTTTGGAGCCGGAGTAAACTGATCATTCTATATCAGCCAGTAATATTCTGCATTAAGCTTGAAAATCATCCGCCTTCAGTTGCGTTTGGAACCGAATTAGAGTCCAAACAGCGAACAAGCTGTGATGGTTTCTGCCCGCAGTTTCAACCGATTATCACCAACTTAGAGGTATTTACAAATTGATGTACACGAGTGAAAAAGTGACGCGAAAGCAGCAGTATGTCTCAATTCCATGAAACATCACGTGAAGTGTTGCTTTTAGTATAGTACATAGCCTTACAGTATAACAGCCGGTTTATTACATCTGGCTATACCTATACACCCAGCTGCGTTAAAGGGCAAAATGTTTGGTACGTGGATTCTATGCGACTGTTTGGGAGTCGCGCGTGTTGTGTTTTGATACACGTTATAGTCTCCGTTTTACAAAGTGTTTATTGGCTGAGTTTTTATGTTATTTGATGAACGTGACCGGCACTGTTTAAGTCATTTAGCCAAAGCCTATATGAAAAAACTAAGCCAAAGATGGGGATAATACCACTCCACAAATCACTTCAAATCGACGGCCCGGTACATAGGTTACCTTAGTTTCGGGTAGATACCGGTAATAAAGTGCTGTAAACACAGGTACTATGCAGTGTAGCAGCCTTCCGGGTCAAAGGCTGCAAGCAAAACAATTCTTGGCAATTCGTAGAAAGCCCGAAAGAAAGTTTGAACATTCGATGATGTAAACACAGATTACTATGCAGTGTAGCAGCCTTCCGGGTCAAAACTGCAAGCAAAACAATTCTTGGCAATTCGTAGAAAAGCCCGAAAGAAAGTTTGAAACGTTCGGTGAAAGCCGAGGAGCACGTTTGTCAGTTCGATGCACGACGACGTTTATCTATTAAACAAGTCTATCACCTTTTGACATGCACTTGGATTTTGAAAAAGCCGTAATCTGTGTGCACACGGATCACATCAAATTGGATCAAGGAAAGATCCCCCCGTTGAACATTAGACTTGGCATGGAATCGATTGGAAATCTCCGCTGTATCAGTTCAAAGCAAACCAGGCGCAATGGTTTTCGAGTTGTTTCAGTGGTCTTAATTTCCGTGCCCAAGTTAGGAGGGCTGTCCCCAATATCTTGGCCATGTACATCGGGCTTAAATCGGGCTGTAGTATGGGAGATGGACACTCAAGGTAATGGCTCCTGAATAGGGTTATAACTTACTTTTCCCTTCTTAGTCTGGAATAGGGTATGATTTTGACATGGAAGTCAGTGAGACCGCATATGTTCATTGATTTCTCTTAGTTTCTCTTGTTATTGTGACTTTGATCTTCAAAATAAATTGAGATAGAGAACAAACCATGAAGCAAAATGTCATTGGAATAAATAACGCGACGAAAGAACTACTATATTGTTCTGTTTGCCTTGCAGCTTTTTTTAATAAGGTAGCTAGTGGCGTATTGTGTAGGTACAGATTTTCAAGGTCAGGTGTGATAAATGGTATGGAAAATCATGTTTCGCTCTGAAATAGGGTCAGGGCTTTGCGCAAATAATACTGCTTAGCTCTTCTTCTAGGTAGGACAATATCATATTGATATTAGGGCTAAACATTATTATAAAATCCCGACGTTTCGGCTATAGAAGAAGCCGGCTGTATAGCGTGATCAGTTCTCTTTTTGATGGCTAGTGTCAATTGAATTATTAAAGTGTCGAATATAGAACTACAAAAATAACCTTTCTAGCATAGCAAAGTAATACTTATAAATACGTGGTTTTCAAACAGCTTAATTCCGGCCCGCTGTGACTGAATTGGATTTCTCTTCAGTGATTTTCTCCAGTGTTCCTGTAACCACTCTCTTCTAATTATCTCGGAAGGTATTTTTGTCTCTGGTCATGAGAACCTTTTCCCTTTCGTTGTTGGCAGTGTGCCTTTAACCCGGTGATATGTAAATGTATTTTTCAATTCATATACAAATTAGGTATTTTTATTGTTTTTACTCGAACGGTAAAACGATACCGAAAAAAATAAACTTAAGCCTGGTTTCATAACATGCATTTTGCCGACGGCACCCCTGATTGTTGTCGTGCAAATGGTAATGTCCGCCTGCTTGTTGGCTTTAGAAGCGCATTCCCAAATTTTCGGTTCGTCTGTACCTGATCTCGTTAATCGTTTCTCGTGTATATACGAATGATATAGAACTGTTTCAGCCTTGTTATTGTTATTTGTTCAACTTCCTGCTCAATTTTTAAATTTTTGAAGCACTGCACAAACAACCCGAAAATGCTAAAAGCACGAAGCTGAAAGGGATGGTCCATTATACTTTTGAGAGGATTATATTTTGCAGGGATTGGAAGAAAAAAAGAATCCTTCACAACAAACCGTAAAAAAAAAAAGGCAAATAGTGACCGGCCAGTGTGATTTTTACAGAGGTGTTAGTCCCGAAAAAAATGCCCACCCCCACCCCCATTTTATCTTCTCATTATCATCTATTTCTTTTCATATGCCGATTTGTGTATCACAGCAATTGTTCGATGTGAGAAAACCTTGTCAATCATGAAATAAGTCTCGTGCAATCGACGTTTAGAAACTACCAAGGGCCTTGTTTGCTTTTTCTAAAGATCAAAGAACTGTTTTCTCATTGGAATTTTTTTTTTGTGTGAAAACCGTGTCAATCATGAAATAAGTCAGTTAAATACCTCGAACCTCAGCTTTTATCCAGATACATCCCTCGGGATGTATCTGGCTAAAAGCCTCGGTTCTCGGTATTTAACTCTTCCATGACTGTTAGCTGCAAAAGGCCTATTTGGGTCTTATGTAGCCTGCTTACAGGCTCTCGGGTTTGTTAGTTTTCGGGTCGGGCTTGGGTTACCTGTGGGCCGAATGAGGCCCGGAGCCGAGTGCGCCAGCACTCGCCTCCGCCTCGCTCGGGTCCGGGCCTCGCTCGGCCCACAGGTAACCCAACATTTCCACCCAACCCGAAAACTAATATTTCCGTAAAAACCTGAGAGCCTGTAAGCAGGCTAGGTCTTATGAAGATTTTGATTTTTTTTTGCCAAAAACAACAATCCAGCCTCGACATGAAACTTTGAGAGCCGGAAATCCAGTAGTGGTGTGTCAAACCTACTAATACTATACAGATAAGGGTTCTTTGATAGCTGAGTGTTGTGTCTAGGCAAGTGAGACGCTATCAACAATTGTGGTTGTTTTCATATCTGCCGTTCGCGGGAAGAAAGAACGCGATGCTTAATCCCTATATCAAACCACTTTAACCGTATAACTTATTGTTTGACTGACAGTTTAATAATCTGTCCGGCTAGCATTTTCTTGTGAGGAAATGAAGGCTGTACAAACTAGGATAAAAAGAGACTGCCGGCACAAATGATCATTTTTGTTGTATACCATTGGGCAAGGGTTGAACTGTAGATCAGGCTTTTCTAGATATAGATGCATAAGTAATTGTTCAATTGAGTTTTCTGTTTACAACTTATCTAGTTCGTACTATTAATTGGTTCAAGATTTATGATTAAATTATTGATGAGTTGTCAGGTTTACTCGAAATCTATGAAACACATGCAAACTACATGCTTGTGCACTTTCGAAAGTGTGACAAACACGTGGAAAATTCGGGATGTTGACCTTTCGTTTGAGGCGTACTTCCTTATTCAGTGATTGTTTCTTAGATAAACACTTGATTGTGTAACGTTATGATGATTACGAACGAGGAGGCTTGGCCTGCTCTCCCAGAAAACGTGCACATCCGGCTCTTTCATATTCACAATGAAACACTGGTCTTATTTTGTTTTGTCTATATTTTAATATAAATTCGTAACGATTTACACTTCGAACACGGGCGGTCCTTGATCACAGACTCTTTAAACGAAAGCAGAGAAATAACGGCCCAAATATTTGTAGGAATTAATGATACGATAGGCTGAGACGGAACCGGAAATAACATCAATATTACGAGGCCGATTTAGTATCATGCTCATCTCTTTTCATAGTTTTCGGAGTTGAAATACGGGAATACTGTAATCTTTCGTCTTGGCTGCTTCACTTCAGCGTATCATATATGTAATGTGGGCGGACCAGTCGAAGAGAAGAGATGAGAGAAAACTTGATCTAAACCAGTTTCCGATTTATACCAAGTTTTTATTTGCCTCCCTTCCTGGTTTGCCTGTTGATTGTAGTGATTGCGTTAATTATTCTTTACCGAGATCCATGACGTTGAACATCCGTTCATAAGTCATAACGTATTCCGATGTAACTAACCACAAAGTGCATATTTTTTTAAGTGAACATTCAGACTAGACGGCGCAGAGCAGACATCAACTTGAACTGAGTTCAAAGCAAGGGAGAAGACCATTCCACTGTGTTTACTTTATTCACCATGTCATTGGGCTATTTACTGGTCCTGTTCGCAGCCATCGAGAAAGTGACGGGCTTCAACCTTGATACTCGAACTGCCACTGTGTACTCACAACCGCATGCGAGGAAGTCTGCAGATTATTTTGGATTTTCCGTGGCACTTCATTCTTATCAACAAGAGAGATGGTATGTACTTTAGTCTTAACGTCAGTTAGCTACCAAACTCCAACCTCGCTTTGGGTTGAATTATTCTCGTGTAATAAACATTTGATCAACATTCGGTACTTTTGTAAACTTGTGAAAGTTCATTGACATGACTGAGTTGAAAACAACCCAGCACGTGTTATAACGCAAACCGTTTAAGAATAAGTGAAGTTTACAAAGCAAATGTGATTTTCAAGAATAATAATTGTTTTCCAACACTAATTTTGGGCAAGGGTTATATTTTTAAAAGGTAAACTTATCTTCGTTGCCTATTTTTGGAGCCCTATTTTTGATCAAGACGGCCATCAAGAGATACTTTATATTCGAGTCTGGTATTTTTCTTCAAAGACGAATTTGTCTTGCTTATATTCTCGAACATTTGGTTTGAACATAGTTAATTATGGTTTGAACCGCTGGCTACCGAACCGTTATTACTCCCGGCCAGGAGCAAGCTGTGTGGCTTATTTGTCCAATGTCTCCATTAGTTTGAATGCTCATTTTTCATTTAATACTTTTAGGTCGCAAAATGTGGCAAGTGCCTTTCAAGTGTTCGAATCTCATCTTATATTAGAATATTTTTTTCAGCCATCTGTTTAAAAAAATACCAATTTTTAAAAGAACTCACATGCTATTAAAGCAAATTTCAAGACCTTACTGGATATGTTAAATATCTTAATTTGTACCCTGCATTCTGTTTTCAAATCATAATAGCGGCAAGTTCAATTCGAGGTGTGAAGATTTATACGATCTGTAATTCAGCTGTTTCATTCTTTCTTTTCCTTAGGCACTAAGTGGTGGAAATGCAAATTAAAACAAAACCAGGATTTCATCATGGCAGTGAATGCAGTGATAAAAGCATAACACAACAATATTGATTCCAAATAATAAATATACCGGCAAGAAGTCTGATTTTTCTTTCGTCTGGAGAAAATTGTAATTTTCAGTTGACCAGACACAACTACAAAATTATGTTGACCCGAAGACTCATCTCTGTATGTATTATTATGCAATTATGCTCACACAATATACGTTCTCGAAGCCGAACCGGACCGCTATCGGAAGTTCTACGAATCCAACTCGGAAGTTCTGAGCGCCAACATTGCGGAAAGTCGCATGCTAATAAAGGGATTGGCGAACAGGCGATACCGCGAGGTATGACCATTTGCGCAGAAAAACCGGATGGGATGGAACTAGACTGAGGCCATCACGATTACTCCAAAACAAACCAACATATCTCTTACCGACCCAAATTTATTATTTTCATAAATCGTTATTTCGCATCAAATTTGTTATAAATTGAGGACACTCATACTATATGCTTGACTGGGAACTAATATTGACTGGTTCTAAAATATAAAATTTGACGAGGAATGCCGCCGTTTAGCGTAGTGGTTACAACGGAGGAACCTCTGTATTTTTTCCGGCTCTCCATTTAATTTAGTGAGAAATAGTTGTTTACCTGTGCAACCTGGAACCCTAGCCCTAAAATCTCGTCGTTTACCTGGGAACTTGTTTTGGAAATGGTTAGGGTAAGTTTTATGAGTCGGGTTAGGGTTGAATTAGTTTGTATTGTACGGTGGCCCACAACTGTAACGGCAAAACCCAAAAGGCCACGGCAAGAGCAAGAAGCCCACGGCAAGAGCAAGAAGCCCACGGCAAGAGCAAGAAGCCCACGGCAAGAGCAAGAAGCCCACGGCAAAACCCAAAAGCCCACGGCAAAACCCAAAAGGCGACGGCAAAACCCAAAAGCCCACGGCAAAACCCAAAAGCCCATGGCAACCGCAAAAAGCATCTCACGGCAAGAGCGAAATTCGTCAATTTTGGGGACTGGGTGCTACTAACGTCGCAGGGTATTATGGGGGAAAATCCAACATGGCGACTGTGGCAGTGCCGTCATAAATCACTCGGGAGTATTAAAACTTATGTCTTACAGTATATTCGGAAAATGTTTTGTTCGAGTTGTGGTATCCAAACTCCTCGATCTGCAGCAAATTACTGCGAACATTGTGGACACGGTAAGTCTTTTGACTTCTTTTTTTATCGATATTGCCTTGGACTATACAGTGTACTCACTACTGTCGTACTGAGTAGTGACAGTGTAGGTTCATTTGGGATTTTGGTGATAAAATGGCCGAATGAATGGGAAAGTGAATAATGAACGTAAAATTGAAAAAGAAGTAGTTTAGTTTCAGTGAATAGATGATGCATATTAAAGTATAACGCAATGGATTAATTATTATCACTTCCCAGTGTTACAGTGACATTTATATAGGGATGACCCTTCCCCCCCCCCCCCCCCCCCCCCTCCAAAAGAAAAAGAAAAAATAGAGTTCCTAAGGAGAGGAATCGCTCGTTAATTAATTCATGAAATGACCATATAAACTAACATAAATTAGCAGTGGTTTAAAAATGTACAAATTTGACAGCATTTGAGCGACAATGGTTGTTTAGTGGTGGTTGCAACATTTGCCTTACGAGTAGGCAGCAGCGGGGTTCGAGTTCCAGAAAATCTAAAAAAATAATTTTTGCCTCACCATTTTCTTGAGAAGTTTTTCTTTAGAACCTAGCTAGCTCTAGGTGGGTAAGATCTTGTTTACTGACCGGTTAGGCTTTTTTTTATTTTTCAGGGTAGGATTTTAGTTAGTTTATATTGTCATTTCATGAATTAATTAACGAGCGATTCCTCTCCTTAGAAACTCATTTTTTTCTTTTTCTTTTGGAGGGGGGGGGGGGGGGGAGGATCATCCCTATATAAATATATAAATGTCACTGTAACACTGGGAAGTGATAAGAATTAATCCATTACTTTAATATGCATCATCTATTCACTGAAACTAAACTACCTCTTTTTCAATTTTACGTTCATTATTCACTTTCCCATTCATTCGGCCATTTTATCACCAAAATCCAAAATGAACCTACACTGTCACTACTCAGTACGACAGTAGTGAGTACACTGTATAGTCCAAGGCAATATCGATAAAAAAAGAAGTCAAAAGACTTACCGTGTCCACAATGTTCGCAGTAATTTGCTGCAGATCGAGGAGTTTGGATACCACAACTCGAACAAAACATTTTCCGAATATACTGTAAGACATAAGTTTTAATACTCCCGAGTGATTTATGACGGCACTGCCACAGTCGCCATGTTGGATTTTCCCCCCATAATACCCTGCGACGTTAGTAGCACCCAGTCCCCAAAATTGACGAATTTCGCTCTTGCCGTGAGATGCTTTTTGCGGTTGCCGTGGGCTTTTGGGTTTTGCCGTGGCCTTTTGGGTTTTGCCGTGGGCTTTTGGGTTTTGCCGTGGGCTTCTTGCTCTTGCCGTGGGCTTCTTGCTCTTGCCGTGGGCTTCTTGCTCTTGCCGTGGGCTTCTTGCTCTTGCCGTGGGCTTCTTGCTCTTGCCGTGGGCTTCTTGCTCTTGCCGTGGCCTTTTGGGTTTTGCCGTGACAGTTGTGGGCCACCGTAGTATTGTATTTCAGCCGCACGTTTACCGCGCTACTTTCCGCCATCTTGGAAGTTATGACTCACACACTCAAATTAGCATATCGACACGTGTTTAGTTCAGTCAAGCGCGCCCGTATTAAATAATAATAATAATAATAATATTTATTTACCCACGATAAATTTACAGCGTTGCTGATGTGGTCGTGCTTATAACTACGATATTCTACCCTAATAATAATAATAATAGTAATATAAAACTAATTAACTTATTCTATTCAGTTATTTACAGTAGTTCAGTGTTTCTTTTAAGATTGATTTTAAAACTATTAATTGATGCAGTTGACCTTAGGTCGTTACCGAGACTGTTCCAAAGCCTCGTACCTCTGTACGTTATTGACAATTTCAGGTAGTTGGTTTTCGGTGTGGGTAGACTGATACAGTGAGTGTTACGTAAGGAGTATGTAAGTATTCTCTTAGGAAAGGCATTACATAGTACAGGAGGAGCTAGGTTGTGAAAACATTTATGTACATTGTATTGGTGTATTTATGATAATGAGAAATTTGATGCGAAATAATAATTGATCATAATAATAAATTTGGCATCGAGACCACGTTGAAACAAACATAGCGGCAGATTGGTTTAACGAAGAGAACATAAGTAAGAGAGGGAATCTTGTAGCGCGCGGTGTGTGATGATAATGTCGAATAACATCTATTGCAGCTGACGCAAAGTGCGCGACCGCGCGACAACAATCTCATGGCGAGAAATGGCGCGAAATTATTTTCCCGCCATGAGATTGTCGCGCGCTCGCGCACTTCTCAGCTGCTTCCGGTTACTAAACATATTTATAAAATAGTTTCGATAGTACGCGCGCTCTGATTGGCTGTAAGCCGTGTTTCTATAACTCTATAGAAACATAGTCAGTTGAGCGCGCGCTTGAGATAGTTGTGAGAATTTACGTTTTGGTTATCAAATTAAGCGAGCGTTTCCGTGCTTTTATTTGTTTATTTTATAAAGGAAATAGAAAACATTTTCACCCTGTTTCTATAGAGTTATAGAAACACTTGTGGAAGTTTGGAAGAACTCGAAATAGCTGTGGAAACACTCGCCCTTCGGGCTCGTGTTCCCACTGGCATTTCTCGTTCTCCCAAACTCCCACTCGTGTTTCTATAACTCTATAGAAACACGGGAAATGTTTTCTATTTCTTAAATTTTATTAGACATTATCATCGTACAAGCGGGCGTATTGGATTTATGCTCTCTTGGTTTAATACAAAACAAATTATGCCTTTGCGCAGGGCGGTGTAAGAGTCAAAGCAACTCAAGCATTCACCTTCCTACAACCAGAAATGAAGTTCCTTATTCCTAAATTACAATCATTCAGTTATTTTAAACAACTCTTACAAGAGGATTTAATTAGAGATTATGGTATTCCCGAAGATCTTTTGGTCGCTTTTCAGTTCGCCTTGTCTTATCTTTGCTATTGCTCGTGTTCACGTGACGTCATCGCCGCCATCTTGGTTGAACGTTAACCCTTTATCGCCCAAGAGATTTTAACTGATTTTTAGCTGTTTCTACACTAAAATGAATACTCCCCCCCCCTAAAGAATATATAGCCATTGTTACCATGGAATTTTCATCTGACCAATAATACTGGGGGCTCAAATGTTTTTTTGTCGGCCATTTTGGATACGTTGACGTCGCATCAGTGCTACGGAGCTGGAGGGAAGTTTGTTTGGGGCAATACAGAATTTAAGGCTTTTTTCACCATTTATAGAGTGCTAGAGGACATAATTAAGTCTGATGAGAGCTTCAATCAGCACTTTCTCAACGGAACCGAGTCTGTGCCAGTGTCATTGTGACGGAGAACGAGCTTCATTTCCCACTCGTGAATGAGCTAGGACGTCTTCTATCACTTTAGCGTGGGCTTTATAAATGGGTCTGGAGCCACCTATCATAGCTTTTTTGGAATATTGGACAACATTTACTTGCCATTGATTCCAATATGAAACTCTTAGCTCGACATGGCTTTAGACTTAGTATATATTTTGAAGAATGAAGATGGGGGAAGGACCATGTCGCTGTTTGGTAGGATTTCCCGGCATGCTTTGCGGTCATTATGGATGAATTCAGCTTGCTGTGAAGTGTTTATGGACAGAATGGCTTGGTGCTGGGCAAGTTTAGTTGTTGGGAGACAGAAAGTGAGGTTAGTGCAAACATGAAATTTTATGTGAAATATGCATTTTTGTGAGAAAATTTAGAATCTGAGGAGAAATATTTTTTCTAAGTGCCATTTTAGCTACTTTTTCTGAAATGAAATAATGTTAACTGAAGTTCACTTATACAAAGAAAGGAGGTGTAGATGACATTATTCATTTGTAATATGCCTAATGCATTTCAAAAGGATCATTTGTTTATACATTATGCTGTGTGTGAATCTCAGGGCTTTGCTCTTTAAACTTAGCAAGACTGAAACACTCAAAGCGAGTAACCAGTAAATGGCCACTGGAGTGGGCTACGGGCTATAAAGGGTTAACGAATGATTGCTCGTTAATTTCTCTTATTGGATCAACCAACATGTCCGACACGTCATTGTTATCTGAATCTCTGGCGATTGATTGTAAACCAGCAATAAACTTTATACAGCAACCAGCTGGTAGCGAAAGCTGGGGTGGAGGAGTTGTAAGGAACACTAACGCGGAAATCTCGCTACAACGTTCTCTGGGGTCTGGATAGCGACTCGATACGCGATTCCAAGATTTTATCAACAATTATATGGTCTACTTAAAATATCATCAGTAAGATTAGTTAAAATCCCAAAATTGAGGGTTATATCTTGCGTAGAATCGATGTAAATTAAATTGGTGCATCCCACAGCACTATATGCAAGCGTCTGCAAACATATTGGCTCCTATACAGGATATAACTGTTAAGTTTGGGATTTGGACTATTTCAAGGTGCCATTTTCAGCAGTGTTGGTGGTTTTTCTGTTTATAAGTAGAAATGTTGAAATAAAACCTTGGAATGGTCTATTGTCAGAAGTCAGTTAAATGGTTCAGTTATTTGTCAGTGCTCGAGTGGTAAAGGACCACAGGAAGCCCACACCGGATTGATGAATTATAATTTGATCGATAATTCCTCCAGAAGCGACCACCATCAGGTACATTAAGGAAATCAGAGTTCCAGGACATTGCTAATGGTCGATTTTTTTTGGACAGGCTGTTCGAGATTAGAATTGTTCCTCGTTTTGTATTGTTAAATTGCACAGTTAGCTTCATCTTCGATGTCATGGCAGTATTCACCTAACCCCTGGTTAATTCTAGTTATAATGCTTTAAGTACATGTACGACGATATGTTGTTGATTTAGGTTGGTTGTCGGAGCTCCTCTGAGCGATGTGACGTCATCATCTGGTACATTGCTGTCGCATTATGGAGCTGCATTTAAGTGCAATACCGCTGTACCTAAAATTTGCAGTCTAATTAACATTGACAATAAACGTAAGTATACCGAGCTCACCCAAACACCAATCAAGTTTAGCGATTTAGCGTGAGCATTAATTCGAGTAGGGGGATGGGACGAGTTCGGTTTCGCAAAGGTGCTTGGGATCGTTCAGCTGGGGACAGTTAATTGCGATATTTGCCATGTTTCTTTGTATTCTGTAATTAGGGTGTCCCCAGTAACGATCCCACTATTGTCGAAGGCAACACTGTGACGTCATAAAATTCAAGATGGCGGCGCGCAGGAAATTCAAATGAGTTTTATCGACAGGAAAATTGTTGTATAAATGACATCTAGTGTACAATTTACTGGAGACAAACACAGAAACAGACTTAGACATCCATAACAAACACTTGAGAGTAAACATTGTTTTTCAGCCGAGGTTCCCTTTAATGTCACTAATTTAGTGACTATGCCTAATCTCTAATTGCTTTGTGCTATTTATCACTAAACAACCTCTCCTCAAAATGCTGTTTTGTTCGTTAATAGGGAATCTTTGTTTTCTTCCCCCCCCCCCCCCTCCCCCACTCTTTTTTATTTAGCTAAGCAGTTAATTCGTTACATTACATAATTACATGTACAATTACTTGTAAGTATAAACAACAAAACAACCAAACTTATATAAACAACGTAACTACCATTTCTAACGTGTTTAAAAGTAAACCTGGTCTCGGTAATATTCTGTATTTTAAGCTTGCCAAAAAAGCGTGAACATAGTATGTTTCCTCTTTGGAGGCTGCATCATAAATATATTTCTTAGCAACTAGTAGGCAGAAGTTTAATGGCAGATTTGACTTTCTTTCAGGATTATAACCATTAATAGGAATCATAATATCTAGTCTAAATTCTTTACTGTTTAGCTGATGAAAATGAACCTTTCCCTTATAACGGAACAATGACGATGGTTAACATGGAAATCAAGAGCGGTCAGTGGCTTGGAGGGACTGTGCACAGCACTGGGAAAGATGGCAAAGTCCTGGTAGGTAAAAGCAATATTAACATTGCCTTGCGTCCCATGAAGTTGCGTTCAAATGGCCTATTAATGTAACCGAGTACGAACAAAAACAGAAATAAAGCTTTAAACGTCTGTCTAGCAACTGACGCAAGTTGTGAATAAAATGCGCAAACAAACCTGAGTTTTAATTTCATTAAAATTTATTGCATTGCTTTTTGGTAAAGAACCATCAGAAAATAAAGCCTTCTCCGGACGGCGATGTTGTGGCATGAATTTTAAAGCCCGCGAGGGTTTATTTAGTCCTCCTCCCATTGCATATCATCTCCACTTTATATGATTGTTATTAAGTAGTTGTTGATTTGAGGGAAATAAACATCTATCTATTATGAACCTGCATTCTATTTCCGCTCTAGATGTAATAAATGTGAATCGAATCAACGAATGTCCTATGCCGCTGGTACCTTTTGAACTGGTTTAATTAAAGCACTTGTAAAAAAAAAATTCAACATTTATTGACACTGAATTCGGTTTTCAGAATTGAACATCTTTTTGTACAGTCAGTACGTGTATGTATTTGTTAACAAAGCATGCACAGTAGCCTCTTGTCCTAAAGCGTTCCTGAGCTATAGTCGATAAACTGAGTCGTGGACGCTTGGTAATTCACTCTTTTCACCTGGTGGCCATCTTGGATTCAAAGCGAGGCAATCCTTTGTTTTTGCCATGTGAGCCTCGTTTTGACTATCCCTCACTACGAGGCTGAACTGGCAAAAACAAAGGATTGCCTCGCTTTGAATCCAAGATGGCCACCAGGTGAAAAGAGTGAATTAAACCACTACCACATTGAAAAAAGGACTGGGGCCGAGTTTGTAAAGCTAATCCAGTTAACAAATTGTCATAAGGAAGAGCACCTCGGAATTAGTAAGAATACCAAGTTTGAGCATGATTTATTGTATAGAATCTCAATATCAAGCTTTAAAACATCGCAAAAATAAGAGACGTTTCTATGGATGGACGCTTGCCCAGACCATACAAACGTCTCTTATTTTCGCGACTTTTGAAAGGTCACTACATAATATCCCAAACTTGGTAAACTTACTGATTTCGATGTGTGGCGTTCATATCTTCATTAGATTAACTTTGCAAATCCATGAGTCCTTTTTTCGATTGGCAGTGGCCAGTACCGAAAAATATGGCGCCTTGTACCTTTACCCACAATCCTTTGCGCGCGAAAAAACTTTAAATCCGTTATAAAATGGTAGTATACGTAGAGAGGTGACCTTCACATTCACATTTCATTCACATTAGTTCATTGCTCTCAACGTAGGATACTTCACTTCTTAACCACTGTGCATTTCGGTTGTGGGCTTCTTCGTTTTACCCACCCACCCCTCCCTTGGATATGCATCGTTCTATTAATGATTAACCATTAAAGGTTAGGGTGCAGTGTGGGGGAGGGGTGGGGGTTTCCCAGAAACCAGGATTTATACCTAATTTATATCTCCCCTATTCAAGCACTCTGCTACAACTACAACCAAGCTATCATATCATCGCACCATTAAAACTCCAATTTTCAAAGCTAGCTTACCAGCCTCTGTAAGCGTTGACATTGCATGGGATCTGGATGAAATGTTGATACTCACGTTTCCTTGCTGCATTTTGATTCCTTTGTAGGTCTGTGCACCTCGGTACATACACAAAGGCGATGCTCGGCACGAAAGAGAAAAAGAGTATGATGGACCCAAATTATTCCGCTGGATCTCGGGGCGATGCTATTTGGTTCGAAGTAACTTGAGTGGCGTTGAGTCAAGTGATATCATACAGCCCTGTAAAAAACGTAAGGGAATTGTGGCTTATCAAAACATGTTTACAAACATTTGCTTCTTAAATGCAAATGCACTTATGTTTCTGCACATTCACCGTCGCTCCCTCTGGCATAGCCTGAGGAAATCAGACGCCTCTCGTCACGGTTCATTTCAATTGAAATGAACCCGTGTCAAACCCGACACCGACAACCTTCAATAAAAGTGTTGGAACATACAGTGTTGATCCCCATACAGTGTTGATCCCTATACAGTGTTGATCCCTATACAGTGTTGATCTCCATACAGTGTTCATCTCCATACAGTGTTCATCTCCATACAGTGTTGATTCCTATACAGTGTTGATCCCTATACAGTGTTGATCCCTATACAGTGTTGATCTCCATACAGTGTTGATCTCCATACAGTGTTGATTCCTATACAGTGTTGATCTCCATACAGTGTTGATCCCCATACAGTGTTGATATGATCCCCATACAGTGTTGGTTGATCCCCATACAGTGTTGATTCCCAATATTCTCGAGATTATTGTATTGGAGAGAGGATGTGAAACAGTCTGTTACCTGTGATAAATGGAATTACTAAAAACTAATGTGTACGCGACTGAAAACAAGATTTTTTTAAGAGCTCACCGTAAATATGCAATACATTTGAGATTGAGTTAAAATGATTCTTGGAAATCTGGTTTTAGTTAAAATTTTAATTTTACTTGTTTTATGTTCGAGGTTACATTGCACTAACATTTAATTATGTAATTGGTGTTTTCTCAGCGTCTAATAACCCATACAACGGATATTGTCAAGTGGGATTCAGTGCTGATTCACAAGAAGAGAACGAGAGTGTCGTGATCGGAATGATTGGATGGGGAAATCCCACTAAAAGTATCGTTTACGCAGGTAAGAATTGTCATCATTTCCATGTCCATTGATACTAAAGCTTGTCTTGTTTTCCATAGCCACGCATGGCATAAGTTACCTCAAAATCGATCACTAAAAGCGAGCCAAAAAATATATAAACCAACACATCGTGTTTAATTCGCTGTCAAATTTAACGAAATTTTCGTATGTTAATATTAAAATGAAATAACGTCTTTAGGATCAAACACGTTTGTATATTGACGTTAGTGTGACGTCATAACGAACGACTCCTTTTATGGTCAACTTCTGCGTTACCTATAAGTTTGAAATAAAGCATGTTATCGCAACAACATAAATAAGTGTTTTTGATTGCCGCAATTTTAAACTCTCTACGATAAATATTTGCTGAGTTATTAAGAACTGAAGTTTCCTGTGACGTCACATTTTCTGACGTCATGGGTCTAACATCAGTCATGCTTTCTAAATTGAAGAAACATAAAAAAGACCATATTGCGGCTATTCAGTGTACAGTAAGTACAGTTCCTCTTTAAAACCCGAAAAATACTCGAATAGTTATTTTTAAAAGACGTTTTCAAAAATATATGACGTCATAATGACGTTTCCTCTTTTTCACTGTGACTTTTAAAGTATTTCCTCTCAAAAATTGAAAATTCTAAAAACATACGATTGTGGGTACCGATTTACTCTTTTGATTGCTACTGTCGTAAACAAATATTTTAAACTCTAAAAGATGAATGAAGAAGTTATTTTGTAAATGGTTCTGTATTGAATATTTCCCGCCAAATTTCCAAAATTCAACATTTAATAACTTTTCTCCCTCTTAACCAATCGAACTCGGGTTTTCGGTTTCTTCGTTGTTGACATGATGGGAAATCGAAAATATATAATGTACTGATGTTAAAGGTAATTGAAAACATCGAGAAACCTATTATAAATGGATACATGACGTAAATGTGACGTCATCAAGATGTCTACTGTAGTTCAAATCATCGGACTTTGTTTTGGTCATCGGTCTTCATCCTCCCACAACAATTCAATTTTCTACGTTGGAAACTTTTGAAAATATAGCAAAGTGATCGATTTTAGGGTCATTTGTGCCAAGCGTGAGCAACATAAGTAACATACGCAGATCTAGACGCTATAATGCATTGATCATTAACGGTACGGTACTTGTTCGTATCTCACACTAGCGGCATAAGCACAAGCAACATCCGCAGATGAAGAAATGCATTGATCATATTCTTATCTCACACCTGTGAATAGAACAAGTACTATTAATGACAAATACGGCACTGCGTCTGCGTATGTTGCTTGTGCTTATGACACTAGCGAAAACCAAGTAAAACGGTTCTCCCTTCATGTAGGCAGGTATAAATTACTACCAAATTGTATTGTGTATTGTGTTCTATTGTATTGTGTATTTCGTTCTATTGTTTTGTATTGTGTTAATTCTATTGTATTTTGATAGCAATTCATGTGTTACCTACATGAAGGGACCACCAGTAAAACTATCGGAAATAACGACGTGTAAGCATCTTTTAATTCACTTAAGGATTTTAATATAGCCTTAAGCCTGATTATCGCTATTTGACATATGTAATATTTGTACTAATTGTTTTTCATTTTTGTTCTCGATACAATAAAATTAAGTAATATTTAATAAACGAGGAGTATTGTTTTATCGGGTTTAAAACACGACGCGCAGTGGAGTCAGTGTTAGACCTGATAAAACACTTACTGCGAATTTATTAATGGTACGTTTTATCCTGATACTTTGTCACGAGGCAGGGGAGATGAGCGATCATTTGAGAAACCTCTTCGTATACACTAACCCTGAGTGTCACCCCGAGTGTTACCCTGAGTGTCACCCCGAGTGTCACCCCGAGTGCTACCCTGAGTGTCACCCCGAGTGTTACCCCGAGTGTTACCCCGAGTGTTACCCTGAGTGTTACCCTGAGTGTCACCCTGAGTGTTACCCTGAGTGTTACCCTGAGTGTTACCCCGAGTGTTACCCCGAGTGTTACCCTGAGTGTTACCCTGAGTGTTACCCCGAGTGTTACCCTGAGTGTTACCCCGAGTGTTACCCCGAGTGTCACCCTGAGTGTTACCCTGAGTGTTACCCTGAGTGTTACCCCGAGTGTTACCCCGAGTGTTACCCTGAGTGTTACCCTGAGTGTCACCCCGAGTGTCACCCCGAGTGTTACCCCGAGTGTTACCCTGAGTGTTACCCTGAGTGTCACCCCGAGTGTCACCCCGAGTGTTACCCCAAGTGTTACCCTGAGTGTTACCCTGAGTGTTACCCTGAGTGTTACCCTGAGTGTTACCCTGAGTGTTACCCTGAGTGTCACCCCGAGTGTTACCCTGAGTGTCACCCCGAGTGTTACCCTGAGTGTTACCCCGAGTGTTACCCTGAGTGTTACCCTGAGTGTCACCCTGAGTGTCACCCCGAGTGTTACCCTGAGTGTCATCCCGAGTGTTACCCTAGGTGTCAACCTGAGTCTTTATGTAATAGATAAAGAATGAGAGGCCGATCTTTATCCGATTTACAAACTCGAGCTGAAAGGGAGAGTTTGTAAATCGGATAAAGATCAGACACGAATTATTTATCTTACTTATCAAACGTCTAGATGCAGAGAGTCATGTTTTCAGTTATTTTGGCGATACGACTTCTTTTGGCCGAGAAAATCGAAGCCAAAGTTTATGTAAATCAGGACGAAATCTGTATCAGATTTAAAGATCACTTATCGGTTGGTGATTTTCTTTGTTTTTGCTTCATGAATTATTAATGCGATGATAAAAGGGAGTTCGCAGTTTTAGCGGAACAATGAGTAAAACGCGCAGGACTGGGACGAGTACTCAATACTCACACTAAACAAAACATTATTCTCACCGGGAGCTACCCGCTCAACCACCTCGGGCTGATCTCTCCCATAACTTAGTATCACCCTTGCCATTGTTTGTGGATGCTCTCGGTGAGAATATGTTACTAATGTCCTTTGTATTATCAAGTTCCCTTCTTTAACAAATTAAAGATTGTTTTCCATGCTGTTTAAAAAGTCTTCAAAACTGTCAACTGATGCACGATCCACACGCGAGTACAACAAAACCTAAAAAAAATGCATGATTTTTGAAAAGCAATAAAGCCTCACATTACCATATATGGAAGAGGTGACAGCTATATCAGGTGACTGGTACAGGGAGCTTTTCCAGCATCTACGAGTTCAAGTCCTGATCCTATATCTTTGTTTAGGAGGGTTTGAGAAGTATTCGCTGCTCGAAGGCACGTTCACAGTATCTCCAGTAAACCATCTTGGTAGGGATGACTATATGGGTGAGTTAGCAAAGTTAGTAATCTTCATTATTTTGATTAATAAAATATAAAGAGTTTCTCTGAATGAGCTACATAGCTCGCTCATTTAACACATTGCATTCATCTCTTATTTATCGCTAAAAAATTGAAAAGAAAACTGGGCTGTTGGTACATCTGGTGTCTTCTGCACACCTATTCTTGCGCCTATTACACTATTCCGCTAAGATATATGTCATGGGACAATTGTAGCACTTGAATTAAGTTGAACGAGGATTGAGAGCCGTTTATTTAAACCATGTAACAAGCAGCAGATCTGAACAAACAAAAGTAAAACTAATCAGAAATCTTAATTATATGTTCGTAAAAAGTTCAAAACTCCACCCTTAAAGTGCCTATGAGCTGTTGTCGTTAATTTCGATTCTACATCAATTAAATAGGTGAAAAGTAAAATATTTATTGATTTAAGTGTTGCGTCTGAGTTATTTTATTACCTATTTAGAGTCGATATTAGTGTGATAAAGCCGTGAATATAATCCGTATCAACAGTGAAGTGATATGATATCACTTCACGGGTTGTATTGCCCAATCAAATTTCTCGTAATACATTACTTAGACCAATCAAATTGCTTGTATTTTTTTTTTGCTGATTTCAGCCAATTAACGTACGCATCCGCGCTCGGTTTGCTGTTTTCTGAAAGAAATGGTGGCTTCAACTAGTTCGAAGTTTGTAGTCGTTTTTGAAGAAGAAATTACACGATTTCTTCCAAAATTAAAACAAAAACACCACCAGAAAGACTAACCAAGACTAACCAAGATTCTTTAATTAAAAAACAACAAGGAACCTGAAGAATTATCTCCACAACAATTATTGGATGGTTACTTTAAAAAAAATCATACTTGGGCGGCGTGCTTAAACGATGGGTTGAGGTGAGCCTTTATTGTGCTGTAAATGTTGTATCGACTGATATCGACCCTAAAATGTAAAGACTCGCTCGTTCGCAGTATGGCATTAAAAACTCGTGAATAAAAACGATATCAAACCCTTAACATGTAATAATCTCAAAGGTTTATATTTAAAATATCCTAATGTGTAACATCACACAGGGAATTTACTGTCATTTCATTTTGCTTGTGAATGAAATTTACTTCTGATTTAGACAAAATATTTGGTAAATTACTGACATTACCTTTAAATATAACATAGATGTTTATAAAAGGTTATTTATTTCTACCAGCATGTTTTTGCGTTCGACGAAGGAGAACGCAACCTAATCTGGTGACGGGTTCCCTGTGTCTGTGTGTGACGTGTTTGCGTATGGTAGCCAAAACAATGTTCAGTTCGTCTTCGTGGATGTATTACAAAATGCCTCGATATCATGAAAAGCCGGGGAACTGGTAACTACACGATGCTCGGAGCAAATTAAAATCGCCATGTGAACGTCGAGTAAGCGTCTTATTTCCCAATCCAATGCAATAATATTTAAAAAGTTAGCAAGCACGATATATCAAAGCCTGAGGAAAGTGTGTGCTATCTCTGTAGCATTCGACAAAGCCTGATGTCCAAACTATATCAAGTCAAACATGGTATGTTTTGTCGGCGCGGTCGTTGAACAAAATCAACTCAACTCGCCCATAATAAGTCGTGCTGTCCAGTATAAACAACCGAGTAAATTCTGTTGGCTTGCTCGCTGTATAATTATATTGGATTCTGCTTTTCGCTGTACATACAGATACCAAGACTACAAACAGTAAGATGACCTGGCTGAAGAGAAATCTAGGTCTGAGTTTTCTAGATACCCGTAATCGCCGTATCCTGTGTGAGTTGCGGTACTCTGTACATCTTGGTTATACAAATATTTAACACTACATTCAGGCAGAGAGTTAATCTATAACGACACTTTGATATGCCAAGGAACTTGAAAATCAACACAGTACAATGTGAGGGAAATTTAAAGTACCGAGTTCATTGCTGTGTTCCGCAATCGATTAATCTACACTGAATTTCTAACGGACCTGAAACAAGGCTGATCAAAGCCAGGACCCGGCTACCAACATTGACCATAAATTATTCTGCAACTAACAATGGCAGCCAACCTTGTTCCCCGGCCTTGTTCTCACGTGAATGATCTGAAGGAACTGCATGGGGTATACTTTATAGACATGCATATATAGTTTATGTTCTACATTGGAGTGTACTTAGTATTGTGAATGCTAGGAACTGGAATGCAGTTTACATGTATACACATCTGAATAGCCGTAGCTAGCTATATAGGGTTGATTTGTGTTCTACACTAACTCCAATTATTGCTGTACACTGCATACCATGCACAGCAAATTGTGCTACGAATGCTCACATGAATGCCATAACTATTTATAAAATAGTTTCGATAGTACGCGCGCTCTGATTGGCTGTAAGCCTTGTTTCTAAAACTCTTTAGAAACATAGACCGTTGAGCGCGCGCTTGAGCTAGTTGTGAGAATTTACGTTTTGGTTATCAAATAAAGCGAGCGTTTCCGTGCTTTTATTCGGTTATTTTATAAAGGAAATAAAAAAAAAATTCCCCTTGTTTCTATAGAGTTATAGAAATACTTGTGGAAGTTTGGAAAAACTCGAAATAGCTGTGGAAACACTCGCCCTTCGAGCTCGTGTTCCCACTGCCATTTCTCGTTCTCCCAAACTCCCACTCGTGTTTCTATACATTACATATATAGCCACATAAGCATTGCATCCAATGATTTAATGTTACACAAAAATAATTACATTTTAATACCCATATGCATTCCCTTGTATAATTAACTTATAAGTCAAGACATCAAAATTTTCACATTAGTTAAAAACAAGCATTTTTGATCAGGATTACTTACACCGTCCACATCATTGCAGCAATTTTTCAGCCTTTTCTGTTACCACAGTCCTTTCTCTTACACAGTCCTTTGATAATCTACGATTACGTCTAGTTGTATAATAAATTATTCCCTGTTTGACGTCACATCATTAGCATATTCGATATATAAACCATAATAACTCAGACGCAACACTCAAATTAAGAAATTGTTTACTCTTCATCTATTTACTTGATGGAGAATCGATTTTAATGATAAAAAATTGGGCTCGTGTGAACTTTAAAATAGACATGTATATCCTTCTTGTTTGTTGACCGTTAGTAAGCATAATGAATATCATTACATTACATATAACACCCGACACGACCTGAAGACAGACTTGTTAACACGTGACAGTGTGCCATACCTTGAAGACGTCTAATGCTTGTATTGTCGTTACCCAGGTTACGACGTTACTACCGGCCATTTCACATTCCCCAACAGTACAGGTATGGGTTTCGTGGTATCGTACAAAGCGGCATCCTTAATCTCATTAACCTCACTTGAAATGCCTTAATGACTTAAACAACAACATTTTAAGGCTGGATACAAGTGCTATAGTCATACGGTCACATAAGCGGACGACTCCTTACGGTCCCGGCGAATCTCTATCATAACTTAAGCCTCATCTACACGAGCAAGTTTTCCTTGACAAGTTTTTATTTGCTCGTGTGTACGGCAAAACATGACATGTTCTTCCTTGACAAGAATATTTAATTGCTCTTCGATTGTGAAAAGTTGCACTGTTACTCGAATCTAAAGGCTCCCTATCGCCGGAGTCAGGTACTGTTCAAATTCTATTCGAAGCATCCAGCGATAATTCATGCGCTCGATGGGGCCTTTAATCTGCTCGAAATTATGAAATTCGTTACCCTAAGCCTATGTGTACTTCTTTAATGGAACCAATAAACAATCAAGAGCATTTGAGTTAGACTAAAAACCAGCTTTCTAGCTAGGCGTCCGTTGATAAAACGGTCCTTTATCGTTTATTAGCGATTTGGGCTTCTTTTCCTTTTCGGATCTCCTCAGTCTCTAATAAACGACAAAGGACAACAGATGGAGCAAAAGTATGTTTATTTCAGTTGATTTTAACCTATCAATAGTGGTCAAATTCGTGATTTTCCCCATTTAGTAGTTCCCCTATATATACTAACAAATACACACAATTAGAGCTTGGGTTGCCTGTGATCAGACATGTATAACTAATTAGGAGGCGTTTTTCAAAAATCACAAGCCTTGCTGGCAGACCGGGAACCAGCCTTCCTGGGATCGTGACCAGTTGCACGTTTACAACGGTTGGCCGACTGAAGAGCATAGTGATCGAGGGATCTATTTAAATTACGGAAGCATCTAAGAACGCGCGATTTCATTGGCTGAAAATGTAGAGCTCATTGTATGTTATTTTTCATGAAAGAAAACATCTTGAATCAGAAATCCAATCGTAAACAAACCAATTTTATGCGGCGTTTCATTTCGCTTCGTTTACGATAGCTTTCTCTTTTGCTAAAACTTGAGTTTTAAAATGTATAATAAAACAATTATTGAATTCGGTTTTCGCATGATAGCGAAAATTATCAAGACCTCGGTCTGTGTTATCAGCCTCAGCCTTCGGCTTCGGCAGATAACACAGACCTGTGTCTTGATAATTTTCGCTATCATGCTCAACCTCATCCAATAATTGCTTAATATTTTAAACTACAACGTCTAGCATGCAACAGCACCTGAAGCTCCCGAATGCGGACACTTAACTGTATAACTTACTTTCTCCACCAGTGGACAAAGGAGTAAGTCAGTCAGTGCCATTTAGCGATAGCGTTATATTTATTTCAACAGATATAGCTGGCGGTGCACCACGAAGTAACAGGATGAAAGGAAAGGTAAACCGTTTTCTTAATATTAAAAGATATGCAATTTGGATTAAAAGCGTTGAATGGAAAAACTTAAAATCAGAATAAGGTTCGTGATACTTTGCTATTCTCCCTCCTGAAGCTTGAATTCTATCATTTTTCCTTTTCCCTTTTCACAGGTCTTGATATACGAGGTCGTTTCAGATGGCGTTATTTATAAGTCACAGTTACGTCTTCCTCAGAATTTACAGGTGAGATGTGAGCAGTCTCTTCAGTTCCGTAGACAAATAGCTTGGATTATCCTCTTTAATAAGGGCTTAACAACATGACTGCCTTACCTTTAGATAATCTTATAAAACCAACTAGGAAGACTAGATACATGTACATGCATTCAGATTACTATCTCACTATCTACGCTAGACCTAGTGTTTATAAATTTAGCTTTGTCCAACGTACCATCATGAACTGGAATCGTCTCCCGAAGAACTAAGAAATTTAGCCCGATTTGCACAACAAGCATTTTGGGCACGGCACTCCTAACTTGGGCACGGCACTCCTAACTTGGGCACGGCACTCCTAACTTGGGCACGGCACTCCTAACTTGGGCACGGCACTCCTAACTTGGGCACGGCCCTCCTAACTTGGGCACGGCCCTCCTAACTTGGGCACGGCACTCCTAACTTGGGCACGGCACTCCTAACTTGGGCACGGCACTCCTAACTTGGGCACGGCACTCCTAACTTGGGCACGGCCCTCCTAACTTGGGCACGGCACTCCTAACTTGGGCACGGCACTTCTAACTTGGGCACGGCACTCCTAACTTGGGCACGGTCCTCCTAACTTGGGCACGGCACTCCTAACTTGGGCACGGCACTCCTTACTTGGGCACGGCACTCCTAACTTGGGCACGGCACTCCTAACTTGGGCACGGCACTCCTAACTTGGGCACGGCACTCCTAACTTGGGCACGGCACTCCTAACTTGGGCACGGCACTCCTAACTTGGGCACGGTCCTCCTAACTTGGGCACGGCACTCCTAACTTGGGCACGGCACTCCTAACTTGGGCACGGCACTCCTAACTTGGGCACGGCACTCCTAACTTGGGCACGGCCCTCCTAACTTGGGCACGGCACTCCTAACTTGGGCACGGCACTCCTAACTTGGGCACGGTCCTCCTAACTTGGGCACGGCACTCCTAACTTGGGTACGGCACTCCTAACTTGGGCACGGCACTCCTAACTTGGGCACGGTCCTCCTAACTTGGGCACGGCACTCCTAACTTGGGCACGGCCCTCCTAACTTGGGCACGGCCCTCCTAACTTGGGTACGGTCCTCCTAAGTTGGGCACGGTCCTCCTAACAGGAGGGCCGAGACTACCCTTCACAAGGTCTCAGAACCCCTAGATTTTCAGGCACGCGTACCCGTAACATTTCCATTTACACGATACAAGTTAGGAACACCGTGCCGATAATTCTGGGCACGCGTACCTCAAATTTAAGAGTACCGTGCCCAAAATACTAGTCGCGTAAATCGTGCTTACGTACCCCAATTTCAGTCTCTAGTACAGAACCCTTCAAGTTGTAACATATGAGATCTCATGTATGATAGAAACCAGTTTGTCCCGACATTATTCATATTTATTCATGTAACTGACTGTAATAACACTTATGTAAATAGTTTGTGAGTGTGCGCTGTGCATTTATATCGGTACCCGAGGTAGCACGATAAAAGTGAGAGTATTTTAGTGGAGCTCCCGCGCGGGCCGAACGCGCGATCGGAGCACCATCCACCCGACCATCCACCCACCCGCCCGACTGACCGACCGTGCACCAGCGCGGGGAACACGCGAGGTTTGCGAGTCCTGAATCGGGTGCTCGATTTTGTTTGGCTATTTAACGCCGTCCTGTCCTTTACATTCAACCCTGCGTTTATGCAAATATGGGAATTTGCGATTTTCTAAATTATCTCAATGATCAGTGATTTTTTTTGCCGGAATGCGTAAAATATTCAATTTCCAACTTTAAGTAGCAAACAGAATTCGCTGTCTTCATCTCAAGCACACGTTCATAAACCGAACTTTTGAGTTCTACAAGAACCGTAAATCAGGGGAGGGAGTACCCCCTTTAGTTGGCCTAACGTGGAGCTCCGTCCTTCCGTTTGGAATCTTAACGGGACCTGAAACAACCATAGGGGCTGACCAAAGCCAGGACCCGGCTAAACAAGAGATCGAATTGGAATTTAGCGTGTTGGTTAGCGTGTGTATAAAATATAGGATAGGGGAAATATTTATTGGGGGTATTTTATATAGTCAGTCAAAGGAGATTACGTTATTCTAAAAGGGCAAGGGAAATTATATTCCTTCGAAGAGTTATTCAAAGCTTTAATGAAGGGTCACAAAACTTGGGAATTCTTCGCATTGTATGCATCTTTACATGGTGAAAATGATACCATTCTAAACCTCGTTAATAGCGGAGCTTCCGTCCACGTGAGCGGAGCACCATAGTACAAATTGGCTGATTTCCGGTTTTCCTCGCGCCCGAACCCGAAATCCCGATGCGCGACGAGCGAGCGACGTGCCTGAAAAAGTCTGCACCTGCGCGCGCACTGTTGAAACCTGGTGATCCGGATGGAAACCTTGGCCAGTAGCTATAGTGATAATTGTTTTCTTTCTTTTTATTTTCGTTTCCCGTTATCTTATTTTTCTTCTAAACCTTTTGCACTGTTTTCTCTTGATTCTACCAGTTAGGTTTGTGTTTTTAATCTTTGTTTACTTTATATATTTTATCGTTTTTTTCGGGTCGTTAACTCAGTTCAGATAATTAGGAGCCCCTCTTTTAGGCTTGCCTAAATATATATTTTAAACCAATCAGGGAGTTAGCCAATCCTGTGCTCTGAATAATACCACACGATGGCGTTTGTGTACTCCAGTACATAACTGATTATATATTCATTCCGTACTTAGACAGGCACTATGTTGGTGTCTATGAGGAAGGTCTCACAACCGATCACTGACCTCTCCTTTCCCGGGTAAAATATGGTAAAACTGCTGCATGTATTGAATAGAGACCGTCTCTCCCATGTGGGACCTGGTTTTGTGCACGCTGCGCATGTCCGTTACTCTGACTATAGCGGTGAACTCTAATTTTACTCTTTTCATCAAAATTTAGGAAAATTGTTACATTTTATACACTTTAAGAAGTAAGTGTTTAGAAGTAATTTACAGAATCGCGTCGGTGTTGTATCGGATCTACAGATCCGAGCCGCATGTATCTACCGATACAACACAGCCGCTCGTTTTGTGGTAGTACTTACATGCATGAAGGGGGTACGTTCTGTACTCTAGATACATGTAAAAAGGATACTTTAACTTTAAAGATGTAAACAGAATAACTCAATTAATTCAGTTAATGGCTCACCGCAAAGGAGCTTCTGTGTTCTGACTGCTGGCCACAAAATGTTACAAATATAATAGTTCAGTTTCGTATTCGAAAATACCGCTGAATGCAATAACTACAGACGCTTGTACGCAGGGTTAGCCTCATTCTGAAGTTAAACATTCGAGAAGGTGCAAAACGCGAAACTACAACTGTCACAATACACAGTGTTGTGAATAGCCCACCTTCTCGCTGGTATTTATGAATGTTTAACTTCAGAATGAGGCTAACCCTGCGTACATGCGTCTGTAGTCATTGTATTCAGCGGTAATTTTTGAATACGAAACTGGACTATTGTTAATAATTATACACCAGCAGGAGCCCCTTACCAGGAGCATTCCTATGTCACAGGAGCCCCTTACCAGGAGCGTTCCTATGTCACAGGAGCCCATTACCAGGAGCGTTCCTATGTCACAGGAGCCCATTACCAGGAGCGTTCCTATGTCACAGGAGCCCATTACCAGGAGCGTTCCTATGTCACAGGAGCCCATTACCAGGAGCGTTCCTATGTCACAGGAGCCCATTACCAGGAGCGTTCCTATGTCATGGGCTGGGCCTTCAGCACAGGAATAGATGTGGCTATATTTAGAATTCGAATTCCCGCGTTGAAAGTGAGAAGAATGATAATGAATAATAATGAGAAGTGACGTATAGCTATCTGATTGGCTAAGACAACATGACCTTTGTTTATTTCGCGCGAAATGCAATTCTAAATATAGCCACATCTACTCCTGTGCTAGGAACAGAACCAATGGGGAAGATGGACGCTCCTGACATCAGCTTGTAACTATAGTTCGATTCCTGAGGTGTAATGCGTCCCTGTATATAAGTATATAGTCACTTTTTGTTGATGTTTTTTTTTTCAGACTGGAAGCTACTTCGGCAGTACAATTTGTGCCGTGGACCTTAACAACGATGGGTAAAGACATAGACAGATATATTCTGATCTCATTGCATTGCATTATATTTCTATTAGACTATTACACTAGAAAACAACGTTAACTATATGTTTTTGTGTAAGCTATGAGAAGATTGGTACTGAAGCAAAACTGACGTGTTATTTCACGGATTAAGACGTTCAATTTTTCTACCTATACTCAAACTACTTTCGTGGATGAAAAACAATGGCAGCCATGTTTCTGTTATAATCCAGCCTCGGTTAAACACGTTTGAGACCGAGGCTGGGTAAGCATTAACAATAGGTTTATTCCAAGATGGCCGCCGCATGGGAAAGGTCTATGGACTTTTGATTTTACTCTTTGTATCTTAGATATACAGATCTACTGGTTGGTGCTCCGCTGTTTACAGAGATCAGGGATGAAGGTCGAGTCTACGTGTATATCAACAACAAAATGGTAGGCATACAAAGCTTGAGCTTACTGAAAACTATCAAACTTATAAGCTTTGCCACTTACCAGCTGGAGGAGAGAAAACACACAGGACTTCGCCTGCGTTTTGCTGTGACTAACTTTTGTAGTTAGTGGGCCTTATAGATAGTGAGCTTGTCTTTCAAGGGTGGCATAGTCATGAACGCTTCGCTTCTCACCGCTATAACGCGAGTTCGATTCCCGATGGTTTCATTGTCCTGGTTGTCTGGTGTTCTTCTCTCCTCAGAAACTAACAATTGCTGGGGTGCATGTGACGTCATTACCGCCAACTTGGTTCCCTTTAACAAAATTCACTCTTCTTAATATTTATGCGCATATCTAATTCACTACTCGAAAACGAGGCTATCCCCGCATCGTGGATGCCGCAACGTGCATCCGAATTCGAAAGGACAATTCAGGATTTTTCCTTTTGTCTCCAACGCATAGAGGAACACAGCAATATTCCGTCCGCGACGCCATTTCGATTTTCAGCTAAGCAACGATGCGGGGATAGCCTCGTTTTCGAGTAGCTAATTATATGCGCATAAATATTAAGAAGAGACAATATTCCTCGTTAGCTTCTCTTGTTAGTTCATCCAACATGGCGGCCACGTCTTTGTTATTTGAATCTCGGGGGATTGATTGCACGCCACCAATTGCTGGTTTGCACGTGACGTCATAGCCGCCATGTTGGTGCCCTTAAAAAATAGATTCCTCGTTAGCTTCTTTTGTTGGGGCACCAACATGGCCACCATGCCCTTTGTCATTTGAATCTCTGGGGATTGAGTGAAAACCAGCAATAGAACATTTTCATTATGGCGTCATGTTACTACAACTACCAGAATCCTTTTCAAATTATCTTACAATTTTTAAACTCCTTTAAGAATTCCAAGATAATGGTCCAAATTAGAGGAACAAAAGGATTCGAGTCCTGGTAGTTGTAGTGTGTGACTGACGTCATAATGCAAATGTCCAATTCGATCTGGACCATTGGACGAAGAGCCACCTCGTTGATCTGCCACTATTAAAACCTCATTTAAAGTATTTATTTATATATTTATTATATACATGTATATGTACTAGCAGAAGCCCATAACTAGAAGTGTCCATGTCTCCTATACAGGGGTCACAGCGTTTTTACAAGTCGGGCTATTTTTAGATTATTTTCTCCGCCAATTGGTGGGTTGGACCGTGGCGGAACAAAAGATGCCTCATTAGCTACTTTTGTTATACGAAACAACATGGCTGCCACGCTTTTGTGATTTAATTCTCTTAGGAATAATTGCAACTCAATAATAGCGGGAAGCCTTTCTAAAATAACCTAACTTGTAAAAACGCTGTGACATAGGCCTAGTATGTGGGATGGACGCTCCTAGTTATGGGCTCATGGTACTAGATATTAAATATAGTCGGAAAACGGACAAAACAATGTGCCAAATACATGTCTGGCACCACCCCGACTGTCTTCATGATTATTATTACTACTTTACAACTGATCACTCGGATGGTATGTTTTATCATTTGTTTTCTCAGGGTGTGCTCACTTTGACGAATTCCATGACCCTAGTTGGTGATAAGATCCAGGGAGGGAGGTTTGGGTCCGCCATTGCAAGTGTTGGAGACCTCAATAGAGATGGTTACCATGGTAATGTCTGCCAGCATCCGCGACAAATACTATATGAATGATATCACAAGATCAACACTGACCTGCGATCAGGATCTCCTTTTAATTTCCTAAAGTAAAACGGCGGAAAGAAAGAGAGAAGAGGTCTTTGTTTTTCTTCTTTTAATTGGGGAAGAAGAGCCTGATTGCAAGTTAGATCAACACTTTCATTTTAATCGGACTCGTGTTCATACCATTTCTCGTTCTCCCATATCCACTCGTGTTCATACCATTTCTCGTTCTCCCAAATCCTCTCGTGTTCACACCATTTCTCGTTCTCCCAAATCCACTCGTGTTCACACCATTTCTTGTTCTCCAAAATCTACTCGTGTTCACACTATTTAACGTTCTCCCACATCTACTCGTGTTCACACCATTTCTGATCGACGTTCTCCCAAATCCACTCGTGTTCACACCATTTCTTGTTCTCCCTAAACTACTCGTGTTCACACTATTTCTCGTTCTCCCAAATCCACTCGTGTTCACACCATTTCTCGTTCTCCCAAATCCACTCGTATTTACACCATTTCTCGTTCTCGATCCCAAATCCACTCGTGTTCACACCATTTCTCGTTCTACCAAATTAATTTGTGTTCACACCATTTCTCGATCTCCCAGAACCACTCGTGTTCACACCATTTCTCGATCTCCCAGATCCACTCGTGTTCCTGTTGAAAAACCGGAAAACGTGTTTCGTGTTTCTATAGAAACCAAGCCACCGACTATCGGCAAACGCGCAATCTGATTGGCCACTGAAACTGAAAGCGAGTAGTCTAATAGACCACTTTAGCTTGTACATTTGTCGTCCAATTCAGATCATATGACAGCTTCCCAGAGGATTCAGTGCTTTGTTTTCCAATTAAAGAAATTTGTAGATTTCCTCTTGGGATACAGAAAAACAAGAGAACATTACTCAAGGGAAATGTCAGGTGACCTAAATTGCGACAACTAATGTACAAGCTAAATCGGTCAATTGTTTGAGTAGAAACCGACAAGTTCTTCAATCTTAAACTGAAACAAGAAAGCATCATCAATAATAAAACTAACTTCAATTTGTTAAATAGAAATATGGCTTTCAGCCAATCAGAGCGCGCGGTTTCTGTGTATTGTTTTATAACACCCTTTTACAACACGAAAAATCTTTTCTATTTCTTTTATAAAATAAATCAAAACACTAGTACGAAAAAGAGTTTTTAAGGACTGTTAGACCAATTGTTTGGGGGACATATCCAAGATTGAACACGTATTTCACAAAAAGCAGCATTGTTTTTTCGGTAGGGATCGAACTATTAAACTAACCATCGACTGATCGTGCTATTAACAATTAAGTATTCATTGCATTAACTACAGACGTTGTGATCGGTGCGCCATACGAGGGAGTCAGCGGTGAAGGTGCTGTGTACGTGTATTATGGGAACAAAAAAGGGATAGAGACTAGACCCAGACAGGTATGACGTAAGAGTACTTCATTGTCACTATACCGCTGAATGTGCGTATGTTGTATATATACCTGTTTCAAAAGTGGTTGCCTCGAGCATGTTGCATTGTGCATTCAAATACCAGCTCCATCAAATGCAAAACAGTGTTGAGAAATAGTGAATCCCTGATATTGTTATTGAGCTGAATACATACGTAGACTTGACTAAATAGACTTGACTAAATGAATGCATTTCTGTCTTAATTGAAACGCGCAATGCAATGTGCACAATGCAACATGCAGCATGCATGAGACAACCTTTTCGAAATAGCTTTATAATTTCTGCATGCTATGTTTATTATAGAAAATCCCGGCTGCAGCAGTAAACGACACTCTAAGAGGGTTTGGTTACTCCATATCCGGCGCGGTCGATGTTGACGGGAATGGTTATCCAGGTGAATACAAGGCTGACTTCATGATATCGGTGCTACCTTGCTAATATTGGGGTTATCTATTATGTAGTTAAGCAATAGACCACACATTTCAATGTGTTTACTGGCGAAATAAAGCACGCGGGATGTTGGGAGAACACAAGAAATGCTTGAAAATCACAATCGAAGGCGCGTGACTTTCAAGCATTTCAAGTGTTCTCCCAACATCCCAAGTGTTTTATTTCGCACGTAAACACATTGAAATGTGTGGTCTATTGCTTTTATGATATAACTACGACACAACGCAAGCAGGCGTGCCGATTTCTATGTGCTTACCGGCACAATAGACCATATCTATACACAGTTTGTTGGTCATTTTTGCATATTTGCTTTCATTTTAACCTTCCACATGTGCGCGAGGTTCCTAACCCGAACCATAAAACGTACCCTAACTACTCCGAAAAGAAGTTCAGATAAACGACGAGGTCTCGCCCACTTAGGGCTAGGGTTCATCGGTAAACAACTAGTTTTCACTAAAATGGAGAAAGAAAGCGAGGTTTCCTGGAACTCGAACCACGATCACCTGCGTGCAATACAAACGTTGTAAACAACTACACTAGACGACCATTCTCGTTGAAAATTTTATAACCACTTAAATTAGCTTCCAGACATTCTCGCGCATGCGTATTCAGGATGGTGGGTACCGACTCGGCCCAGACCTCACCACAACACCAGCAGCCCCGACATGCAGTGCAGTCGGTGATTTTAGACCTGAATGGCTTCAAACTGAGCGACATTTTCAAAAATTTAGCAATTATTTTAAGATATTGACGAAAAGCGTAAACTTGGAGTTCGGTGCCATAGCTTACGTCACGGACATGCGCAATGCATCATGGAAAGGGAAAGTCAGTCATCGGTCACCTATACCTTCGTAAAGACCAACCCTCACTGCGAGTCTTTACTCACCGTTACAGTAAGGATTAATTGAAATAGAGATTCGCTGTGAGGGCCTTGGTTTCTATGAGTGTTCTCTGAGTAAAGTTTTTATTATATTTTGTGATCTAAAATGTAGAGAGTCGAAAACTCGTGTTGAGTGACCTGTCACGTTAAAATTCATAAAGCGCGCATGCGTCACATAAAGGCGATTTGCTTCATTACTGTGATGTTAAGGTCCTGTTACACGAGAAAATTGTTCTTGAAATTTTACGATAGAAAATCATTGCAAGATGCTGTGGGGTGTCGGACTTTTTGCAACTTTGTTTGTCACTTGCAATTGATGCGATTGTAGAAGATAATTCTACTTTCCCTGCAGCTCCTATCGCAAATGTTCTTGCGGGACGAGTTTCAAAAATGGGGTGAGAGTCGAAAACTCGTGTTGAGTGACCTGTCACGTTAAAATTCATAAAGCGCGCATACGTCACATAAAGGCGATTTGCCTCATTACTGTGATGTTAAGGTCCTGTTACACGAGAAATTGTTCTTGAAATTTTACGATAGAAAATCATTGCAAGATGCTGTGGGGTGTCGGACTTTTTGCAACTTTGTTTGTCACTTGCAATTGATGCGATTGAAGAAGATAATTCTACTTTCCCTGCAGCTCCTATCGCAAATGTTCTTGCGGGACGAGTTTCAAAAATGGGGTTTGACACGCGCAATTTATTCTGCAACTTGTTTCACAATGACGTCAGCTAGTTTGCAAGAAAAATTGCCTCATGTTACAGGAGCCTAATTTACTGTACTTATCTTCCCAAATTAGTTTTCCTAATTTGCGATCTTAAAGCTGATTTAAATTTCCTGATTGTGTTCTTACGCTCATTTGCAGACGTAGCAATAGGATCGTATGCATCAGGTCACGCGGTTCTTCTAAAGTATGTATGGGTCTTTTACATTGTGAATTGTTTGAAACATACGTTATTATCACTAATCGGAAAAGAAATTGCTCAGCATTATCAGAACTGTGCCAAACTGTAGCACCTAAACTAAATTATATTTAACGTCTTGCTTTACGTTTAAGAACAAGAAGGATTGTGGAACTAGAGGCATCCATTAGATTGAGTCGCACAGAGGTCGTATTAGAGAACAGCAAGTTCATGTGCGACGAGGCTGATGGAACAAAACACAAGTGGTAAGTGCCTGCGATATTTTAGAAGAGGTTATTGTTTGCCTCAAGAGGAGTGGAAATTATTTCTGTGTTTCACTGATTGGGATTTCGCTTTCGGTTCAAGCAGAACTGAGGGGTGATTAATCTTAGTGTTTAGTGCTTTAACGTTGAATGTTTGTTTTCTTTGTTCTACTTTTTAGTTTAAATGTGACTATCTGCTTCCAGTATGCGGACAGAGATCCTTCCAACCGACAAGGTTAAAGCCACTATCTTCTATCAGTTTAAACTTATTTTTCTAAATGTGCAGTTCAAATTTTCCCTATTCTTTCAATTCTATACTCGCTACATATCTAAACTAAGAATATATCGACAATATTTAATGTTATCCTGGCCACCCAACAGAGTTCGAGAATAGAGGAAATCGGCTAACTCTGTTGCCACCCAATTCAGATCATGTGACGTAAGCAGACTTTACTCTGGAGAACTGACTATTTGAAAATTGATTTTATTCAGATAGGAATGGCTGCATTATGATTAGAATGAAAAAGGAACAATTCCCCAGAGTAGCATCTTTTTACGTCACATGATCTGTATTGGGTAGAAACAGAGTTAGCCGATTCCCTCTATGGATAAAGTTAAGCCAGGGGATTCGGCGCAGTTTTTTTCGACTGTCTGACGTATCAAGCATGCGACTTTGACAACACAAATTGTAAAACAGTGGGCACAATTTTTGTGCGGGCAACTTGAGTATGACTAAAACATTACCCTCATTTTAGCAACGCAATAACACCAATGAATGCCTTTAATAAAATGCATGGAATGGCGTGCAAATTGCCATTAATGAGAAGTAACATTGTCTTTTTGTAACTTGTCCAGGTTTAAAGATTTCTTACGTTGTTGAAATTGAGAAGGACAAACGTTTAGATGATTTGCGGCGAATGTACTTCTATAATAATACAGAGAAGAGTTTCTCCATTAGCCGTCAGTATACCATTACCCGCCAGAGACAACTGTACTGCCTTCCTGCCTACACCGTTCACATTAGGGTTAGTACTTCGACGGTTCGTTGAATTAACTTGATTGTTCGACTCACAAGCATTTCGGCAGCTGGAAAATATTCTGTGTAAGTATTTGAGATACGCCGCAGCACAAATAATATGTCCGTGTCCATTCCGTGCCAGTCTGGTATACCGTAACTCTGTGTATCTAATGGGATAAAAGTAAAAATAAATCAAATACGCGGCCTCCAGACACACAAAACTGCGATAATCAATTATATTGCTTTGCTTTACCAGTGTACAGCGATGTCAAAACTGTGAACGTTTTGTACACTACAGTTCAATTATTTTCTTTCTTTCTTTAATGAGTTTTCTGAATCTTGTTAATCTGTTTTAGGATCCTTAACCTGGGATATACATTTAGTTTATTTCAGGAACGATATTGGTATTATGTATTGTTTAGAAAGTTTTCCTCCTTCCTCAAAAACCAACCTACATTCCAGTTTGACCTGTATATGCCCCTGAAGGGATACTCGGCTACGGCTCCCGGTGTCTGGACGTAAAACAAACAACCCTTAAAGGGGAACTGAACCCTAAAATCAACCCAACGTCTTTACAAAGATGTATTCTAAAGAAATAAGTTCTGCTATTTTATTTTTCTGTGTTGCGCGTCTATGAGAAGAAAATTAGTCTCCAAGTTCGATTTTCCGCTGAAAAATCTATATTGTATGACGGCTCAATTCAGTGCAAATTTCCCCATAACGTACGTCACGCATTCCAAGGAAGAATGATCACACCTCCTGCACAAGAAAACACATTGGTCCGCAATTAGAAGCCATTAGTCCTGCTATTCAATGTCGAGGACAGCATGGCAAAACTAATTTATTCCCCGTATATACGTCACAAATTACGAGACTTGAGCCGTCTGTACATAGTGGAGGCTGTGAGTAAGGTTTTCGGATTTTCTCTTGCTAGACGCGCAACACAGAAATATTAAATAGCAGAACCTATTTATTTCGAATATATGTTTGTATAGACATTGGGTTGATTTTAGGGTTCAGTTTTTTAATCATTAAAATCGATTCTACATCATGTAAATGTTGAATAGTAAAATATTTCTTAAAGGGGCTATGTCATGGTATTGCGCATGTATCGAGTAATCGCTCGTTTAGTGGCTGTTAATTGATAGAAACAGTTGAACTTCCCTCCCTCAATGCTTGATTGAAAGGATTTTCAATATTTTCCCTGGAGACTGTTTATATACACTGTTTGTTAGTCATTTTTGCATATTTGCTTTCATTTGAAGCATCCCACATGGCCGAGAGGTTCGTTAGTTCATATCAAAATCGGTGGAAATAGCTTTTTCCGGCCCGGAAAACCGAATTGAAAGTCTTACCGTGACACAGCCCATTTAATTTGAGTGTTGCGTCTATGAGTTATAAAGCTTTATATATCGAATATGTTAATGACGTGACGTAAAACAGGGAATAATGTATTATACAAAAACTTGCTGGTAGAGATATATTATAAGATATATAAACATCTATGTTATATTTGAAGCTTATATCAATGATTTTACCAAATAGTTTGTCTAAATAAGAAGTATATTTCATTCACAAGGAAGGTCGTCACAAGGTTTGTCGTCACCTCATTAGTATTTTCCATTTTCGAAATACAAACCGACGCAACACTCAAATCAATAAATATTTTACCATTCAACTATTTAGTTGATGTAGAATCGATTTTAATGGTAAAATATTTGGGCTTATGTACATTTTTCTTCATATTTTTTTTAAACGATTCTAACTAGCGATGGTTTGTTATGTAGAGTAAACACCAGATTTTGGACCTGCTCCAACCGCTGACCTTCGACATTAACTTCTCCCTGGCGGATACGTCATGTTTGTCTTCGCCTGATGTCCCTTGTCCTGTGCTCGATGCGCTTCGACCCACATCAGTTCGTAATGCAGAGGTATTGGCAAAATCCTTATTAATCATTTATTATAAGTAGTGGTAGTATTCCAGGGCTCGAACTAAACGTCTAAATCCATTAGCACATGTCTGGTAGTACTGAGAATATTTGGCTCAATCCCTGTTTCTGGGAGACTGCCCCTCCACCCCTCCCTTGGATATGCATCGTTCTATTAATGATTAACCATTAAAAGGTTAGGGTGAAGTGTGGGGGAGGGATGGGGGTTTTCCAGAAAGCGGGATTGATCCCAATATTTTACCACTAGCAAAAATCCGGAGGGTACTGGCAAAATAAACTGTCACATCCTCATATGCTATACATTCGCCATATCACTTTATAATATGATTTACTTTTAAATATGCATCGGGTAAGAATAAAACTCGTAAACTTTGTTTGAGGTTTTCAGACTCCAAGTTGTACCTTAAAGTCCCGGATGGACCATTATGCTTTGCGCGCTTTCATACAAAAATGAACAATAGAAGCCTCGGTTTCATGAGAATCAGAGGCACGCAAAGCATGATGGTCCTTCCTGGGCCATGGGTCTTTAACGGAATTTATAAAGTCTGCTAGCATTCCGCGAGTTTGCGAGCGTTAATTCGAGCCCTATAGACATAACAAATGCAAAAAAAGGTGATTTTGTTTTTAATCATCTCAGGACAATCACCAGGAACTCTTAACGATAAACGTGTTGTACATTTAAAATACGCTTCATTATTAAAGCCAAACCTCGGCTGAAATGTTTTTTTGCTCTCAAATGTTCCTTACGAATGGCTAGATCTATTGCTGTGTTTGTCTCTTGTAAAGTGTACACTAGATGTCATTTGTGGACCGATTTTCCTGCCCACAAAACTCATGTGAATTTCCCGCGCGCTGTCATCTTGGATTTTACGACGTCAAACTGCTGCCTTTATCATTTCACAACAAAAGAGCTAAAGTTTTCTGACAATAAACCATTTTCTCAAGTATGCGCACGCAACAGGCTTGACGGGCCGGTAAATACTTCACGTGGGAATCACGTAGTGGTTTCCTATAACCCTCCCTACTATTTCAACCAATACTAAATCCAAGCTTTTTTGCTCTGACGAAGGGCTAACGCTCGAAACGTCAGCTGCTACTCGCTTTCCACGGCGGTTAGCATACCTCAATCGACTTTAGTTGATTACATACCAGTCTAAATCCAAGCTGCCTACATGAAGTATTTCTTGGCGGGCCGTGAGTATTTGTTAGCTTTTGTTAGACTAACTAAAATCCTACCCTGAAAAATAAAAATAAAACCTAACCGGTCAGTAAACAAGATCTTACCCACCTAGAGCTAGGGTTCTCAAGAAAAACGTCTCAAGAAAATGGTGATGAGAGATTTTCTGGAACTCAAACCCCGCTCCCGCCTACTTGTAAGGCAAACGTCGCAACCACCACAGTAAACAACCATCGTCGTTCAATTGCTGTCAAATTAAAACCACTGCTAATTTATGTTAGTTTCTATGGTCATTTCATGGATTAATTAAGTGAGCGATTCCTCTCCTTAGGAACTCCAGGGAAATTTAACGAGTTTTATGGACAGAAAATCAGTCTGTGAATGACATCTAGTATACAATTTACACGAAACAAATACAGTAATAGGTAGATTTAGGTATTCTTAAGGAACGTTTGAGAGCAAACATTGTTTTTCAGCCGAGGTTCCGAGCAGTAAGATAAGATCATATTATTACATGTCAGAAGTCCATAACCAAAAGTCTTGATATCTCATACTGGGTCTTGGCCCATCAGTTTACGGCATAATCTATTTTTAGAAAACGATTCTCACTAAATCGATACCAAGCGTATAGACCAGTTTACGGTTCATGCAGGGCCACTATTGTCTAACATCTGGTGACCCTCCAAATAGACAAAGGATTTGTACAACTGCGCATGAACCATAAACTGGCCCTAATTGCCCCAGCAACTCTGATTGGTCCAAAACATGAAATCCTTTGTTCTGGTGCCATTGTTTTGTCTCCACGAAAGTAGTTTGAGTGCCGTTCTAAAAATAGATTATACCGTAAACTTACCAGGAGGCCTTCACCTCTCGAAACCTTGCATTTTATTGGACCGCATTTGGATTGCACTGACAAAGAATTCCATTGTTTCAGGGTTAGGGTTTGTATTGTTTCAGAGTAGGCCATTGTTTGGATAGCCAGTACTATTCCAGGTTCCGAGGAGGTGACGACCGCCCCAAACTGATGGGCCGCATGTCATTGCTGACTTCTGGTTATGGACCTCTGTTCATGTTTGATAAAAATACCAATGCAGTCTCTTTATCTCTCTTTGTAGTTGTTTATTCAAAAGCAGTGTAAAGGAAAAGTGTGTAAACCTGACCTGGTTTTAAAAGGACGCGTTGCGTTTCCTGGGTAAGACGATAATAGGCAAAATTCACGTGACCTATTTTGCATAATTTCGTCTTAAAGCATACTAGTTAGTCTACCAGCCAAAATGTGATTCTATGACCCTCAAAGCAAGAAAACAGAAAGCTAATTAAGATTTTAGTAAGCTATCCCCAACACCGCATATTGCCTTAAATTTTACGGTCTCAGATGGTCACGTGACAGACCACGTGATGCCAGTAACTAGTCGATAACCATACCAATGTACGTAACTCGTCAACATATGCAAATCTGACACTTTTGATAAACATTTGATAACAACTGGAAGGTCTGTGCTGTATTTTGTAATGTAGCCTCATTTCCATGAAATCCCAGGCCTTAATTGGCTTGAGTAGGAAAGTAAAAATAAATACACTAAATACCCTAGCAATGCAGTTTACGAACAAGGGTGTATGTTAATTATACCTCCTAATAAAGATAGTTGTGCTGACAGACAATCTCCAATCTTCTACGAATAGCACAAAGGATATTTAGAAGGGGAAGTACATAAACAAACCCAGCGGCTTATACGTCCCGCCCAAGGACGCGGCCCTCCCGCACATTAGCTTGAGGCGTTGTAGTCATCCGTTGTAATCGGGTGGTGGTGGTTGTATTTTATTGTACATGCAATCGTATAGTTTAATATTTGTAATATAATTGTATAGTGTTGTTATTGTTTGTTTCCTAGTAACCATAAAGTGCTTCATATCGGAAGTACCAGTGGCTTGGCTGTGGAACTCAGTTTAGAGAACATGGAGGAGGATGCCTCGTACCAAACTAAAGTCATCATTCACTTCCCGTCAGACCTTGGCTACATTGGCCCAGTCTCAGCAGAGGTGGACTATACACGTGTAGTCACGTGCTTACTTCTTTATGCAGATTTTGTTCAGTTTTATTGACAATCTTTAGTAGCGATGTTAGTTCTGAATTCAAAGCTAATTATCTTTCTGTTAAAGGGGCTATGGCATGGTGTTGTACATATATGGAGTCATCAATTGATTCCGTGTCTGTTAATTGGCTACAAACAGTTAACGTCCCCTCACTCTATGCTTGATTGAAATAATACGCGGTGTTTTCCTTGAAGACTCATTTCAACACCTATAATAATACACTGTGCTTCAGTCATTTTTGTAGTTTTGCTTTGATTTTAAACATCCCACATGTATGCGCGAGGTTCGTCAGTTCATATGAACATCGCTGAAACTGTGTCCGTCCTGGACTGTTCCTTTAAGTAATGGTTCGCGTAGGAACAGGAGCACTCAACGGCCAGGAATGCACAGAGGTGTTAATCTTTCTATTGTTGAAACTTGATATGTCATTGGTTAAACAGAAATAAACCTCCTAAAAGTAGGAAATAACTCTGATTTCACAAAAAAAAATTAATAGAAAATGATTGAAGCGGACAGTATGTAACTATGTAAAAAGAGAGAAAGAAATTATATGTGGTGAACATTGAAATATTTTATAACATCTCCGCTTTTGTTTTAGTGTCTTTCTATTAGCTGAATTTGTTTTGGAATCAAAAACATATACACAACGAGCGATTTCATGCATTTTAATTTGAGAACATTAATATCACTAGTCAAGAGATATCTTTAGAAAAACATGAATCATTTTCTATGTGGGATTAGTGAAATTACAGTCATTGCCGCGGAATAATAGATCTTGCTCCAGTTCTTATACGAACCATTACTTAAACTCTCCCATTCATTTTCTAATTATAAGAACTTAGTCCATTTTTAATTTCGTTCAAACCAGCAGTCAATCCAATGCACTTCAAGTTATGTCAACGAGACAGCGAAGACCACTTGCGATGTTGGGAACCCATTCAAAGGCAAAACCAAGGTGAGCCTAATGACTACCCTGGTGGCCATGCGGAAACCATGTACCTTAAGTGCGCATAAAATGCCAGTCCTTGGTATATCCCCTCTGATATGCATAATATGCCTGTATATGTTTAATATATGTATGTACATTGTAGTACACATGTTTCTACGTGCATCTGTATGTGTGTTATATAACCTATTTGTGGCGTCGAAATATGCCCTGAAATTTCGTCCGAGGACATCAGCTGATCTGAGAAGAGAACAGTTCCCGAGAGCGAAGCTCGAGTGTGAGCTTCGAGGATCAGATAATGTCCAAGGACAAATATCAGGGCATATTTCGACGCCACAATGTAGGTTATTGTCGTTATCATCCTTCAAATATTTTCTTTGATGCGCGCTTATACGCTCACAGGGGGTGTATTCGCTGATATTTACCGCTCGCGGAGAGAAAATATTGGGTCACGTGGCGCATTCAACCAATCACGCGCGAGAGAAAATATTTAATGGGTTATAAAATTATATAGTATGTATAAGTTTGACATGTAGCTATATTTCACTGATCCTGTGTATACAGCTATTAAACATTGAAAAAATCCTTAAACAAGGACAGCACTATAAAAGGGCCTCTCAGTGCCAGGAATACTCACACCTTCTGATCAGTTGTCACTCAGCCTTTGTCAAGTGGACATCTCTGTTTGAATGTGTCAAAATACAAGAGTTTGTAAACTGTTCTAAAACGCTATTGACAGACATAACTGAGCAACTAGCTTCCTGCTGTTTACTTTGCCTTGGATTATTTTAATTTTAGCTTCAGCAACTTAGTATTCTAACATGAGAACACTGATTACTTGCTTATTTGCTGACTGTTCTGAAGTTTAATTTCAAATTGAGAATCCCAAGGGCGAGAAAGGTATTATGGGTATCGATCACTAAATATGTAAAACAGTTGTGTTTCGACCTCCATAACCAGGCGCGGATCCAGAAAACAATCTGAAAAATCTGACCGGTTTCCGACTTCCCAACTCAAACTCGAAAATTGGAAATTTTACTGAACCCCCCCTAAATCTGGAAATTTTGACCGGTTTCCATAAACCGTTTAAACCGGTCTGGATCCGCGCCTGATAACGTTTGGTTGGTAATAGGTTTATGTTTGCACACGTATGCCATTATTATCATGCGTTTGTTAATGTTACTAAAGTTATTATGATATATGTGTGTTTTTAATACTTGATGTTATGACTACAGTACTTAAACTTAGAAATATTTAAATGTTTCAATCTTCAGTTATTTTGTATTTAAAAAAAGAACTCTAAATTTCTAACGGGACCTGAAACAACCATAGGGGCTGATCAAAGCCAGGACCCGGCTAATCCACAGATCGAATTGGAATTTAGCGTGTTGGTTATTAAGGAGGGAGAAAAACCGGAGGACCCGGAGAAATACCCTCGGAGCAAGGGCGAGATACCAACAAACTCAACTCACATGTGGCACCGCGTCCGGGAATCGAACCTGGGCCACAGAGGTGAGAGATGAAGCGCTTAACCACTGCGCCACCCCGACTCTCCCGGCTCCCATTTCTCGGAGATATTAGTTTATTTTGTAGCTACACTGTAAATCCGAGTATAAATAAAGTATATACATGTATGGATGGATTAATTCTGTATAACATTTATTGTATTTGCTTTTCTAGAAATCTTTGGTTATCGAGTTCGCAGCCTCAGAAATAACCAGTAACTTTGTGATCTATGTAGAGGCGACCAGGTAAGCCCTTCGTTGCATTCCATGCCTATCTGTGTGTTTAATCGTAGTGTACACGCTATAGTGTTTGGACCATGTATAACCAAGTTGTGTAAGGTGAAAGACGGATGTAGTAGAAAGGGTAGGCAAATTATTCTATGATATCATAGGGTTCAATACCGTGCGACGCTAGTTGATTATTTAGCCAGAAAACCTCTCCTCTATCATAGTTGAGATAAATTAGATCATAACCCACACCGGAAACCTGATGCTTTTACTGTGGGTAAGGTTGGATTTGGTATGTGCTTATCGGAGTGCATATAGGTTTACATGCAACTAATAAAGTTGATCGTAAGTCAGTAAAGAAAAAGACACTTGACCACTCCGAAGAAACTCACTCGGTACGCTAAGCGTCTAGAACAAACGTGTACAATCAATCTCCTTCCCAGGGCTCTTTGCACGCCTAATCCAAGATAGCGTAGAAAACTGACGCCATCTTGGATTAGGCGCGCAAGTTCCCCTGGGAATGATATCGGTGTAAAGTAGGACCGGCTGTATCCAAACAGGGACCTGTACACTGGGTGACCCAAAAGCGTACTTACTCAGTGGACCACCTTTGAGTTCAGTAATCAGCCCTCACGCCACATTAATGCTCGAAGTCGCGGCAACACCATCAATAAAATGACCCTCCCTGGATCAGATATTGATATCCTTTGATATACTTAAATATTTAATCCAGTCCATATCCAATGAATTCTAAATAACTTATTCATAATCAATATAGAAACGTCGTTTACAGAATGTCTATATTTTGTCTTTTCTTTCTTTTTAGTGTAAATATGGACATACATCCCGATAACAACATGATACGTTTGCCAGTCATTGCTAAATATGTGACCGATTTAGAGATAAGTGGGTGAGTTTCTTATGTTATAAATATCGTTACAATATATTTCTTTTAAGGAAATGTTAAGAGAAATTGGTCGATAAATCGATCATTGTTCTTTATTACTGCACCATAGATCACATAATACCTGCATATTGAAGACAAACATATCTTATTCAACAATTAGTGTTGACCTAAAGTTGTAGAGCATTCGAAACTTGCCGAAGGGGTCATGATTTCCTTTTTCGCCTTTTTGTGTGTATTTCCTATTAAAACTAATAATGGATTATCCATGAAGTGTTCTTTATTGAGGTCTGAATATTACTAAAACTTCACAAAACTACAGAAACTGAAGAATTTTCTTGGTTATAGATTTGCCAATAGTCTTAATCAATTTTCAAAACTAGAACATGATTAACTACCTCTTATCAGAATAATTGCATTTCAAACGTAAATGTTAATTAATAACTGCAATAGTGAAACCCTAAATATTTCCTCTAATATTCAAGGAGAAGTCACTGGTAAACATCACCGCGGTTCCATTTATGACGTTATAAATATTTGATTTAGAATTGAAAATAGTCATTTTAAACCCATGTACTCTAAATGTATGACTCATATCATTCTATTACTAACAGAATTTCGCAGCCCCCAGAAGTGATATATTACGGTAAACCATTGAAGGTAAAAGACATCGAATTTCAAAAGGATATTGGACCTGAAATTATCCAGAGTTTCTTGGTAAGTAGACTTGTTTATTACTGTTAACTTTCTTTACTCTTTTTTCAATTCCTTGCAATTCTTGTTGTCGCGAGGAAAATACTTTACGTAACAGAACCTCTTTTTTTGTAACTGGAAATTAAAATCACAGTTGGGCCTTTCAAATTTGGGATTTGTTTTTAAATTGTTTTCTAAATTACGATATGTAATTTATAAAGGATATTATAGGATATTATATTGCCAATTTTATTACTTTAACCAGTCTTCTATATTCTTTTTACTTATTGCAAGTACAAACTTATTCGTGATCTTTCAAAGCTCTTCTGAAGGAACTTCTTCGGGTTCTTACGTCTATACATTGCACTCAAAAGATTCCTTAAGGAGTTTTAGATCGTAGTTTGATTTCCTTTTTCAGTACCAGAAATGTTCCTTTTCTTGGTGAACATTGAAGCTGTTTACATCTATCTCTGTGATTTTCACATATCTAGCCGCCATTTGTCTTTGTAATTCATTCAACATTTGAAAGATGGCAATCGTGGTGCCATCGATGTTTAAATACACTAGTGAAGATATTGGGAAAGCATTTCGATGTGACGGTATGCCGTACTCTGAAAAAATAAAACTTTGAATTCTAGTTTTAACGGGACCTGAAGCAACCATGCATAGGTGCTGAACAAAGTCAGGACCCGGCTAATCAACAGAACAGGAATTGGAATTTAATTAACGTGTTGGTTTTTGTGGAGGGAGGAAAACAGGAGAAATCGGAGCAAAACCCTCGGAGCAAGCGCGAGATACCAACAAACTCAACTCAAATATGGGCCGCGTCAGGCAAAAGGGCACGGACGACATTCAAGTTAAATAATTCCTACAACGGTGTTCCTAATAAAAGGTTTAAGATTGTATTGTATTCTTGACGAGAAGCGCTACATTTCATTCCTAACAATAAATGTCAGTTTCAAGAAATTGACAACAAAAATCAGGAGTGAAATTTACGTGATTTTGATGCAAGGGCCCGATTACAAATATGACCTCAAAAATTAGGAATCCTGTCAGAGGGGATGATTTTGATGTATGACATTCATTTATACCTGCTGGCATTAAAGAGTAAAACGTAAATAAGATGAACAAGATGATCACTTTTTGGCCAAAAAAAATCTTTTCTGCACTTATTCTGCTCCCCGTAGCTCATAATATGATTTTAGCAATAGTACAAGTTACACCTTGAAACAATCGTCTGATGATAAGTAATCATTTGCGCCTGTTAAAATTGTGATCACACCCTCGTGTAAAAATATCGTAAATTTCGTCTTAGATTTCACTGGTCAATTTCATGAAATCAACACTACTTGTTAGTAGCACAATGTGGCGCTCGCGATGCATATTGAAATCGCACCACAAGTCTAAAAAATATGGTACAATTTCAAAAAACATTTACATATTATGTTGTCCGGGCCCTTTTTGCCTGACGCGGCCCATGTGGCACCGCCTCCGGGGATCGAACCTGGGCCACAGAGGTGAGAGGCGAGGGGCGAGGCGCTTACCATTGCGCCACCCCGTAACCTGCCCACTCATATGAAACTGTAACAGTGTGAGGACACACTATACTTTATCAGCACTATTACTGATTTGTCTGTTCTCTCGTTGATACTAATGTACTTTAATTTACTTGTTAGATATTAAATAACGGTCCCAGTTCAGTAGATTGGGTTGAAGTATCAATCAGCGTTCCACACTTGTACAAGAAAGAGGATCCAGAGAGTTATCTGCTGTACCTTATAAACGTAGAGGTGAGTACAGGCCAGTCATCTGTGACGTCATGACTGGAGGTGGGTCTTCTTCCTTGTAATTGGCTATTCAAGCAACACGGTTCCTTTTTACCAAGTGCTGACGTACAATAAAGTGGTACAATCTACCTCGATGACATTAAATGAGAGTCTGAATTGGGGGGGGGGGGGGGGGGGGTCAACATTCAGTTGTCAGTTAAAATTTTGGCCATTTGTTGTCAGTTAGTCCTAATTAATCATTACTAGAGAAAATTTACAATGTTTGACCCACAAAAAACAAATTTGTCAGTTGTCAGTTATTTTTCGGTTGTCAGTAAAAGAAATCGTCATTTGTCAGTTATTTTTTAGGCCGTTTGTCAGTAGTCAGTTCACCCCATTCAGACACTCTTAAATAGATAATAGGAGCATCATTTGTCAAGACATTTGTAAACTAAAATAAAGTAAAAAAGAAGACTATCCCTTGTTCTGAGATGGAAGGAAAGGTTCCTTTAGGAGTATCTGGGGTGACTTTCTGACAACGTTTTAGCACACGCGTGGATGATGTTACATTGGTCATTACGCCCTTGAGTTTTATTGGAGCAGTGTTTGTAAGGCAAATAACTAAGAACTGAGATAAGATTGAATATACATGTATGTTTGGAATTAAACTTTTAAAATGACTGATTACAGTAGTCTCGAAACGTCTGTTAAAAACATCTTATTATATATCTGAGTAATTTGCGGTCCATTACTTACGGAGCGGACCTCGTCCTAGGTCAATGAGAGGTATTTATCCCACATCTGTAAAGCACAATTGGGTTTACTAGAGACTGATGGTAATGGTGCCAGTGACAGTGATAACAATTATTTTATTGTTTGTTCTTAGTTGTCAGGCGGTGCAGGAAGATGTGCTGTTACGACCAACCCACTCGGTATCGCAGCTGGTAACCACACCATCAATACTGATGAACCCACAAGTAATTTAATACACAAGCGTTTGACGAGTAATATACGAATGGTAAGTACAGAGGGGTAGCTGATGTTGGGTTTTATGCTTTCCCCTCTATGTTGGGAGGATTCTTCCTTTTTGGTAATGGGGGAGGGGTTTACTACTTTTGTCGACACTTAAATGCTGAAGTATTGCCACGAAACAATTTGTTTTTCTTAGCAATGAACGCGTGTATACTTTTGCCTTCTTTTACTGCTGCTTCAAATGGATTTTGATTGATTGGGCAAGCGTTTTCAGGTTATGATCTTGTTGTTATTGAAATTTGGCAAAAATCTACTCGTAATTCCTTTAGGGAACATTAATTTTTTTATCGTACTCGCCTGAGTATATCAGGCTCAAAGAAGGAGAGAGTAACAAGGGAAAGGAGAGTCGCCTTTCTTCTTATTCATCAGTTTTATTTTCTCTGGTCCCTAGCTGGAACACATCGTAAATGCATGAAGGAGTATTAGTCAAACTTGCACCACGAAGTTTCAATGATGGACCATGATTAGTTTTCGTTATAACTTATCTTCTTCTTCTTCCATTTAAACTGACCTCCTTCACTAATGAAGATTATTGTGAGCGAATGCAGCACAGAGTACGCATATTTTTTCTCCTGCAAAATTAAAGTTTGCGCTGCAGTTGCAAGAAATTCGTAAGCAAAAAGTGGGTAAACGGGGCTTGTGAGATGGTCTCTATGCATCAATACATTGACCACCCTCAAACAGACACTAGCATAGTGTTTGTTGGATACAACACTGATTAATAAAACATCATATTATATATCTGATACAACACTAATGTTTTATTAATCAGTTTCGTATCAGTTATTAAACAATTATTGGATGAGGTTGGGCATGATATCTCACATTGTCAATACCCAGGTTTGTGTTTATTTATCTGCCGCAGACGATAACACAGACATAGGTCTTGACAATTTCAGATATTATGCGTAAATCTAATCTAATCATTGATTTAGTATGCATTCAAAATATTCGTTACTCACCGAAGCTTACTCAAAGATAATAAAAGTGTCAGAAACGACTACAAACTTGTAATGGTCGGAAGATGGCCGAGAGTAAAATTTTAAATGTTTACGCAAAGCTATAAATACCTGATTGCTATGATGACGGAAGAAGTGCATTCTCTCAAAGAACAGTAATACTAAAGGGTGTTTGGATTGTCCTCGTTAAACACGGCGCTCTTGACTCGACATGAGTTTCGTAACGAGATTCTATTCTTCACGTCTTTTTTGGCAACATTGCTTGTGAGTTGTGCTCGATGTTCGCTAACCCTTCTTTCTTTAGCACCACACACTGAGCTGAATACACTTGGTTGACGTCTTTTAACACATTTTATTTTAGCCAAGGAAGTCATTAGTAGTTTAAACCAGATTACTAAATTCCAACCAGATCTTATGGATCGAAAATATGCTAACATTTTCCAGTCTCTATGTTTTTCCACTCAAACGATCGTCTAATAATAAAGCGTTGGCTAGTTAGACTGTCCTTTTAGGGTTTTATCGATAACGCTTTCCTCGGTAAAGCAAACCCTTTCTCCTCTTCTGAAGCCATTTTCGCTGTCGTTTCCTTCCCGCTTTTTGCATGCGCCCGCGCCCGCGCACCTGACATGACGTCATATGATATCACTGCAGCTATGACTCGCAGCTTCAGATTTTGAGGATTATCACTGTAGCTATAACGCGCAACTAAAGATATTACAATTATCACTGTAGCTATAACGCGCAACTACAGATATTACAATTATCACTGTAGCTATAACGCGCAGCTACAGATATTACAATTATCACTAGCTATAACGCGCAACTACAGATATTACAATTATCGCTGTAGCTATAACGCGCAGCTACAGATATTACAATTATCACTAGCTATAACGCGCAACTACAGATATTACAATTATCGCTGTAACTATAACGCGCAACTACAGATATTACAGTTATAACTGTAGCTATAACGCGCAGCTACAGATATTACAATTATCACTAGCTATAACGCGCAACTACAGATATTACAATTATCGCTGTAACTATAACGCGCAACTACAGATATTACAGTTATAACTGTAGCTATAACGCGCAGCTACAGATATTACAATTATCACTAGCTATAACGAGCAACTACAGATATTACAATTATCACTATAGCTATAACGCGCAGCTACAGATATTACAATTATCACTAGCTATAACGCGCAACTACAGATATTACAATTATCACTAGCTATAACGCGCAACTACAGATATTACAATTATCACTGTAACTATAACGCGCAACTACAGATATTACAATTATTACTGTAGCAATGACGCGCAGCTACATATATTACAATGATCACTGTTGCTAAAGATATTGATATTTGTTTTACTCTTTTAAGCCAATCAGAAATAAGATTGTGACTTGAATATGATGTTTAATTTTACTGATGTTTCATTAATTAGTGTTGTATGGGGGTATACAGGGGCCATCATGTGGTACAGCGCACTGGATTGGCTAGTACCCTTATGAATTATAAGTGAATCTTATAGTATTACAAGTCGGGATACAAAATAATAGTGAGCTGACGAATACGATGTTTACTGCTCTTTGTGTTGTTGTTTCCAGGGTTGCAAATCTGCCGTGTGCTATGCGTTTACATGTCGTGTGGCTTCGTTACAAGCTGGAGATGTCATAGAAGTCAAAATTACTGCTCGCCTCTGGCAGAGTACACTACTAAGGGTACGTCACTTGTCTTCTAGCTGATCTTATGGGTAGGGATCTGCTAATAAGGGGACACGAATTCCTCGGTCGAATTGGAATTCAGGTTGGGTCCTACGAGTTCATGTTTACCCGTCTCAGACCTGTTATTGGTCCAAATCTCACCAAATCTCTCCATGATCTTTCCAAATCATGCATCAATATCTAACTGAATCTCGCCTGATCTCGTCAGATCTTCCCAATTCTAGACATCCAAAATACCGGCAGCTCCCGCCTATCGTGCTTAATCTCGCCTTTCCCTATCTAAAAGAAGTTGGTTCCTCGCCAAATCTCGCAAAACCCCGCCCAACCCAGTCTCATCTAACGCGAGACCCTTTTAACCACGTATCTGTTTTCCGGTTACAAATCCGTCCTAGCGGCGTCCTCTACTCCTCTCAGGTAAACGAGCTACGGTTCCTGTTCGAATTCACGTTTCTCTGGTTGATGTTATACTTTTCTAAGCTCTTGGAAGAAATTTATTTAAGTTGTAATTAGAGAATCACTGTCCGTGTTGTATTGGTAGATGACCTGTATTTCCGATACAACACGGATAGGAATTATGTAAATCACTTATGAACTGATACTTAGTAAACTATCTAAAATGTAACAATTTTCTAAAATTTTGTTGAAAAGCGTAAAACTAGTTTGCGTAGTGTGCTGAGGAACAGGTGCCTTAGAATGGTGAGACGGTCTGTATGCATCGATACATGAGTTTTACCTTGTCCCTGGGTAGGAGAGGTCAGTGATCGGTTGTGAGACCTCCGTCCAAAAGACTTGTTGGATACATAACTGATGATTAAAACATTGTTGCAATGCAACGCCGAGCCAATATCCGCCTCACCACCTTGTTCAAGATTACCCGGGGTCTCATCTCGGCGAACCCAGAAGACTACCTACGCAGCGCAGGACAAGGCATAATCACCCTGAAAGATTCATTCCTCTGCCGTCTACATCTACTGCCTACGCCTCTCCTTCTTCCCAAGGACTATAGCTCATTGGAACAGCTTACTTCATTCTTTTTTTGATAACTTCTCGCTGGAGACCTAAAAATAGACTAGCTACTGTACATCATAAGGCTGTTGCCTAACTGTCTACTTTGCATGTCATGTCTGGTTAATTTATCTAGTCATTTATCTATTATTTATATATTTATTTACTTGTTGTGTAACGTGCCATTGCAGATAGGTTGTACCTGGGAAATGTAAATCAGTCAGTCGGCGCACATGAATGGCTGGCTGCTTAATTAACAATTAATGAGCTTTAAAAAGCCTTTAACTTTTCCATAGTCTCATAAAAATCGTGTGCGACTCTGCGAAGCCATGATTTACGGTTACCAAGGCCCGACTGAAACCGAACTTTTCATGCGGCGAACGCAATTGAAACAACATATAATTAGGCGGCTTCTTTTGATTTAATTAGGTTCCGCTCATGTGAAGTTCGACGTTTAAATCGGGCGTAAACTAGTGTTTTGTGACGTCATTTCGAACGTCCAATTTTATAAAAAAGACTAATAAAGTGTGAAGGTCTATGACAACCAATGTAGTTTTTTAAATTGTTTTTGCTGTTGACCTTTATGGCTTCAATTTGGCACTTGACAGCAAATACAAACTGAGGCATGTTCTAATTTTATGAAAATGAATAGCTGAACAGAAAACGAGACTCCGGCAGTTCGTGGCTTATGTTTAACTGCGGTTTAACATTAGATGTTCGTGAAGAAATTATATAATGGTCTTGGGCTGTTACACATATTCATTTTATTGTCAGTCGTAATCCTAATATATAGAGGTTATTAGTCGACTAAGCATCTAATACGGCTGTGAATTTCTACGAGTCATACGTATATTGGCGAGCCTTGGCCAAATGCAAACGACGAGTCAAAATACGCAGCCGTATTAAATTCTTGCTGACTAATAAGTTGTTTATTATATAAATTCTGCCAAGAAATGACATTTTCTTTCCATAATAACCAGAAAGCTTGCGCGCGCGGTCGAGAAATTGTGAGTGGGAAGCGATTCGTCATGATTGTTACTAACCGAAATACCGTTTCATATTTGGTGCCGTCTTGTGGATATTTTGTGCGTTCTTGGCAGAATTGCCGTATAATACAATGTACGTGTAGTTAATTGATAGTTAATAATAATAATATTTATATAGCGCCATATCACCACAGTCTCATGGCGCTTTTACATATTACTGACATGCATATCCCGTCAGTGAATTATTTCGGACTGCTTTACGGCGCTAATAGCTGTCACGCAGTTTACAATGTTGAGTGTGTGGTTAGTGCAATGGCCAGGCTGTTGTACCGGGTGACAATCCCCTGCTCTCATTCGAGTAGTACAACAGGTTCTTTCACGTCCCCTTCAAATACTGATTAGAAGTAGGAGGAGACAAGGCCAACGGCTTATAAACGTTATCTTGTGTTATTGCAGGCTAAAGTAGGATTAGCAGAACTGGAGACTACTGCTCGATTGCTGTTACCATGGAAGGTCATGCAGTACAACACAACTAACGACCGTGCAGCGGTTAGTAAAAAGACAGTTCACAGTTAATAATAAGCAATTTTTGGGTGAAGATGAGCAACATATCATGATTTGTTGGTGACGAGTTGTTAGTAATATGTCTTAGGCAGAAGCAAATGACTCACAGCGAGACACGAACAAACCATGATGTTTTGCGATAGTCGAGTATCATTCGACAAAATAAAACTTTACCTACAGAGTTTCGAAACTGGAACTTTGAGTCACCAACAGCACCTCTGGCCGAAAGAACGAAGGCTCTAGTTTCAAATACAGGTTTCTGAAGTCTTAAACTTTTTTTGCAAATCATTTTATAACTTAGTACACTCATAGTGAATTACAAATTAAGAAACCTTCAACCTGTTGAAGTCTTAGGCTTAGTAGTTTTCAAGTAGTTTTCTTGTTTTTCGCGAAACATTTCACATAAATACGCGTACGTGCTGAAAATTAGAAACAGGGGTGATTGCCTCTGTTTTCTTTTAGTTTCGGCGGGAAACTGGGGGAATGCGCGCGCGACCGGCTCGTCAAAACGCATGCGCGTGACGTTTTGCCGCGGTGTGGTCTATAGTACGCATCCTCAAACGTTATTTGCAGCAAATATTGAATTACCACCACTGCGCATGCTCAGACCGTTATTTTCAGTTAGTTGTTTAAAATAATAATAACAGTGTCTTTCTTTTATACAATAAGGTAGATATCGTATGTTACAGACGTGTGAAAACTATACAACAATAAATTATTTCATTGCTAAGTTTATAACCAATCAAATATTTTCTTTCTCGTGTGATTGGTGGAATGCGTCACGTGACCCGATATTTGCTCTCTTTCAGCGTATAGCACGTGCAGGGGATCACCTATTAGAATATTCTTCGCTCTCCGGAACTGTTCGCTTTGTTCTCGGAAACTGTTCGCTTTGCTCTCGGAAACTGTTAGCTTCTCGGAACAGATAGTGTCCTCGGACAAATTATTTCAACACCACAAGTTATTGTTTATATATTTTATGAATAGTTAGTAAGGAGGCATTTAATAGCTGATAGTTATTTTTAAACGTATTCTAAGAAGGACAACAAAACTCGAAAGCCGTTTTTCGGATTTAGCAACATAAACTAGAAATAATCGTAATCGTAACCTTTTGGAGAGTTCTTTGTTTACAGACAGGCCTTGATTAACTTTCTGATCTTAATTGTCAGGTTGTGTTAAAAGCCAGCCCCAGCAAGGCCGGTGGGACAGCGAGGGAGGACACACCCTGGTGGATTTACTTCTTGGCGATATTAGGAGGGTTATTACTACTGGCTCTGGCTATCGCGCTCATGTACAAGGTACGTAGAACAATTAAGCCTCGGGGTAATTAAGCACCACTGCTATTACTAGTATACCTAATAGGTAGTGAATTCTGCCGCTCAGTTTAAGGAAGAAAACCTACAGTAGCTCCCTGGCAGGAAAAATATATCACTGGGTAACAAACGTCAAGGTGTGATGTGTGTTAGATGAATCTATTGTGCAGCTTTGGGCTATCTTGCCTGAAGCCTGTTTGAGCTGTGGCATGTTTTCTCAAAAGATATCCCGATTTATTTTCAGTTTGTCCCGATATATCAATAATTTATATCTACCAATTCCCGACATTTTCTTAAGATTCCCAGCAACAAAACCTGCTGTTCTCCCGAAACAGGCATATATTAGAGTTCGATGAAGCGTAAATACCGGATATCACTGAACTGTAGTGAGATATGCTAATTTGTGTGTTTTGAACCCCGCTGTCACTTTTCAAATTGTAACTATATCGAATGTAATAGAAGACAATTATTTGTTGCTAATCATGTTGATAAAAGGAGAGATCTTGCTATTTGGAAAATAGTCATTATCTCCGCCCCAAAACTATCAAACTATACGCTCACACTGAGTCCGACTAAACGACTCATGTGACACGTGGAGTTGCCAACTTAGCATGATAACATATTTTGTGGGTTAGTACACTTCACATCAAAACACGAGACTAATAACGAGCACTGAAGGAATATTGTGGTAAATACAAACGAAGGCGATCACGTACGCAAAATTTATGTACCCTCGCTGTAGTAAACGCTCAGATTGCACCCACGATTTTGACCAGTGGATGTCACGGAATATGCTAAAATGAATAGGGGCAAAACTGAACTTATGATTCTAAATGCGCGACATCGTCCCCTACCCCCTATAACTTCCGTTTCTATCTGTGGCGAGGTTATTGAACCCTCTGCCACCGCTAAGAATATTGGTGCAAACTTCGACTCAGCCATGTCCATGGAGTGCCAGGTCAATGAAATATGTAAATCGGCATTTTTTCATCTACGAAACATATGGCGAATATATATCAGTGCACTCGGCTGAGATACTAGTGCATGCCTTTATCACATCACGGCTGGATTTCTGCAATTCATTACTTTGTGGACTGCCAACACAATTGATCCAGAAACTTCAGAGTGTCCAAAATTCAGCAGCCAGATTAATATGTATGACAAACAAGTACGACAATATTACACCCGTTTTAAAGGAGCTACATTGGTTGCCAATAGAATATAGGATCAGTTTTAAGATATTATTACTTACATATAAGTGCCTGAATGACACAGCTCCTATTTATCTGAAAGATCTAGTCCGTCCTTATGTACCGAAACGGCAACTAAGATCTGCCTCTAAGAACCTGTTAGAATTTGCACCATATAACTTGAAAGGGTATGGCTATAGAGCCTTCTCTGTGTCCGCGCCTAGGCTCTGGAACTCACTACCGGACTTTATAAGAGATCACCAAACAGTTGAGAGCTTTAAAATACATGTTAAGACTTATCTTTTTAGACAGGCATATTTTTAAATTTAATTTTTTTTTTTTATTAATTTTTCTTAAGATTTTTATTTTTATATTATATGTAAAGCGCTAATGGGCTGTAGGGAATTGGTGCTATATAAATGTATTATTATTATTATTATTATTATTGCATTATAGTCCGCGCGCATTGATTTTTTTTGCGTCCGTTCGCTTCAGGTTCGCTTCAGGTTCGTTCACTGCGGCCGCAATCATCAAGTTCTTTATATTAATTTATATATTTTATCAGAAAACGGCACAAAAATACATTGATTGCAAACATATTTATGTGTTTTGTTTAAATTTTAAGTATTCTAATCATATAGGCTGTTAGGAATGGTTGATAGCGCAGGTTGGTCATTATTGTATTAGACAGTTAATGCGGGACATAATTTCTCAGTCTCATGCCGTCAGGATTTCAACTGTGTCTGTGTTTCCCGGGGGGGGGGGGGGGGATCACTGGGTAGGTATATGCAAGTCAAGTCAAGTCAACTTTATTTATACACGGTGTGCTCGATCAGGTCATATACAAATATTAAAATATGCTATTAATGCTATACTAATCTATCTTACAAGTTAATTAAAATATGTGATCTACTAATATGTAGAAATATTTAATTACAATTGTTAAAAATGCTAAAATACGAAGAATAATAAATGGAGAAGCCTGCTTTCCATGAGCGCCGTGTTGTTATTTTAACTAACAGTGAAATCCTGCAAAGTCGTGACAACTTAGCTTGGATTTAATGCGGCCATGAGGTTCAAACCCTGACCCTATTTGACCCCAAAAGGGAGCTCCAAAACCCTGATTGCCCTACTTTCTGTAAAAATGAACCCTGATTGGCCCGACTTTCTGTAAAAACGAACCCTGATTGCCCGACTTTCTGTAAAAACGAACCCTGATTGCCCGACTTTCTGTAAAAATGAACCTGATTGCCCGACTTTCTGTAAAAACGAACCCTGATTGCCCTACTTTCTGTAAAAATGAACCCTGGTTGCCCTACTTTCTGTAAAAACGAACCCTGATTGCCCGACTTTCTGTAAAAATGAACCCTGATTGCCCGACTTTCTGTAAAAACGAACCCTGATTGCCCGACTTTCTGTAAAAACGAACCCTGATTGCCCGACTTTCTGTAAAAATGAACCCTGATTGCCCGACTTTCTGTAAAAATGAACCCTGATTGCCCGACTTTCTGTAAAAATGAACCCTGATTGCCCGACTTTCTGTAAAAATGAACCCTGATTGCCCGACTTTCTGTAAAAACGAACCCTGATTGCCCGACTTTCTGTAAAATCGAACCCTGATTGCCCTACTTTCTGTAAAAATGAACCCTGATTGCCCTACTTTCTGTAAAAACGAACCCTGATTGCTCGACTTTCTGTAAAAATGAACCCTGATTGCCCTACTTTCTGTAAAAATGAACCCTGATTGCCCGACTTTCTGTAAAAACGAACCCTGATTGCCCGACTTTCTGTAAAAATGAACCCTGATTGCCCGACTTTCTGTAAAAACGAACCCTGACCAAAACTCTTTTTCCGAGAACTGAGAGCCATAGTAACTTTAAAGATCAGTTGTAACCCTGACTGCCAATTAAAAACTATCCCTGATATTTACCAGATTCTTTTGTTGTTTTTACAGTTTGGATTTTTTGAACGTTATCGTCCCGAAGATGAGGCCACGGACCCAGAGGAAACAAAGCCAATGAATGTATAGAACAGAACCACAACTGCATGAGTGTCCTACTCGCTACCTCACATCGCCTGGCCTCGTTCCTGTAAATTCTGTAAAAAGTAGTTGAAGCTGAGCTGAAGTACACAGTCCATCGACTTTCTACGATCATGTCCAAGGGGATTAAGATAAATATTTGATCAGACGAACTGTAAATATTTACATGACAGGTGGATTCTGAAGCTGTAAAGTTAAGCTAAGCACCTGAGCTGATGAGATTATCAAGGATTAGATCAACTGCGACATGCTTTGTCTTTCGATGGTAAAGTGCGTATGACTGAGTGGTATGAATGGCTCTTTTCTATGCATATGAACGATGTGGATTGAATTATGATGATGATAAGAGCAGTGAGAACTCCAGTACGCTCTCTCTTTGACGAACACTGTCGGGACCGATATTTTCTGTCCTTAGTAACGAAATTCCATAATAACTACAGGGTGTGTTTATCTGTTCTTGGGCTGTGTTTTCGGGCGAATTGTTAACAGTGTACATATGCGCGCGACAGAAGCAGGTTAAACTTTGTCCAAACACGGTGAAATTATTCACAGACTCAGCCCAAGAACAGTTGAACATACCCCCTTGTAAGTTCTGTTGATATGTATTCAATATTTGCATTGAAAATAGAAGACTGAAAAATCCCAGACAATTGCTATTAAATATTGCCGTTTACAGAGCTTGGATTATTTTGACTGCAGTTGTCAGGGAGACGGTTGCATGCGAGGAAGGACACAGACCGCAAACGGTCACGCGCATGCGCTTTTGATGAGCCCAGCGCGCGAGTGTTCCGCCAGTTTCCCGCCAAAACTAAAAGAAAACGAAGGTGCGTACCTAAAATTAGAAACGGATGTGAAATGTTTCGCAAAAAACAAGAAAACTACTTGAAAGCTAAGCCTAAAACTTTAACAGGGTGGATTTTTCTTAATTCGTAACTCACTGTGAGTTTACTAAGTTATAAAATTATTTACTAAAAACGTTTAAGCCCTCGGAAACTTGAAACCAGAGCCTTCGTTCTTTCGGCCAGCGGAGCACAGCATTTTGTCGCGGTTTGGGAGGGACACAGGAATTTTCGGGTGGATTTTTCTTAATTCGTAACTTACTGTGAGTTTACTAAGTTATAAAATTATTTACTTTGGGAGGGACACAGGAATTTTCGGAATTGTGACGTTCATAACAAACTTTCACGCCTGTGCATTGCAACTTTCATGAATTTTAAGAGTGTGTAACACATAACGAAACTTTTATATTGACAGATTATGTAGTTAAACGTCCGCCTCCCGGTTAGCCCCGGGGGGTACTCCCTGGAAATTTTGGTAGGGGTGTGTTGCTGGGCCCCTTCAATCCCTTACCCTGTACCAGACTGAAACCGATATCTCCCTTCAGAATTTCGGAAAATTGATACCCTGTTTCAGACCGAAACGGTGGATTATATACCCTGTTCCAGACTAAAAAACGCTCGAAAGCCATACCCAAGCCATTATATAAGGGAGTACCCCCCCCCCCCCCCGGGCGGTTACAGCTCAGTGCTTAAGCACCGCCGGTCTGTTGTGCCGGAGGTCGCGGGTTCAAGCCCAGGCCGGACCAACACTCAGGGTCTTAAAATAACCGAGTAGAAGGTGCTGCCTTTACATAATCCAACAAGGACGTAAAACCATAGTACTAAGTCAACAGAGGGCCACGTACGTGTTAGATTACTGAGCTACATGCTAGTCGATAAACGTGTTACCCTCTATAAATAAGGTGACTTTACTTTATTTTGCTTTACGTGAACTAAAAACAATAGGTCAGTGAAGGATTGAAATCCTAACCAACTGGATTCACACTCCAGATCGAACAGTAACGCGGTAACAGTAAAATCCGCTCCAAAGAAATCTTGCTTATTTGTTGAGTGACAGAGTTGATTGTTGGAAGGGTTGACAATGTAAAGTAGCCGTATCATCAGCACATTACGCGAGGTGGAATTCCGGCTGTCAAGATGGACGCGTAGACATCTTGAAGGGAATCGAAGAACATAATCAACATTTTCAGATAGTCTCTACAATTAATCGTTGGGTTTTTGAGGTTTTACGTCGGTTTCTTTTAGAAATATGTTCCACTCAATCATGTTTGCGTGTCTGGTTATTTTGGTGCACTATTTTCAAAAGCTCCTTGAAAATTAATAGCGTCACGTTTGCTTCAGATTCAGCGCCTGATCTACAACCAAGCACTATTAAATACCGGTACAACAGGAAACGATGCCAACACTTTCACTAAAAGCACCACACTAATCAGTTCATGGGCGAAAGGCTTCATCAAAGTCACTGACCATTTTGATTGTACCACAGGTAACCCAACAGACTAATAAGCGGTAAATATACGTAGTACATCACCAGAACGTATCGCACTCTGGCTTATAGCGCTGCTATTCTTCTTTTTCAATTCCTTGGATCCTGACTTCAAGCAGCTTGCAACATCTACTACTACGCTCTCTTCTGAAACTTTGCCTACCAGGCTGGCTTCTATTAAGCATAAGCTTCGTAACGTTTTTCTTCCCCACATCTCCTCTGTTAACCATCTAGAGGAGGTCCTCTGCTATAACTGTCGCTTCTTGCTTCACTGCTGCTGCATTTCTGGCGCCGTGTCCAGTGCATAGCCCCTTCCATTGCACATAGTCTTCTAGTAAGTATATTTGTTTTTGATTTTATTTCATATTAATTCTCTTTATATTGATTCCAATTATTTATTATATCTTGTAATGTTGTAGCTCGTGTGTTAATTTTTTACCGTATTTTCTTTCCTTTTTATTACGACGGGCCGCATGTTACTAGATAACTATGTAAAGTTAATGTGTCTTCCCTCTGTAAATAAAGAATATTGTATTGTAATAATTGTTGGCAGGCCAAATAAATTACGACCTGCAATTTTTATTTTTGAACTGCCAAAAATTTAACAATTATAGGAGCCCATGACTATTAAAGAAATGAGTTTTTTCTTCACTACGCCGATCATTTTAGGAGAGGAACGAAATCCCCGGAGGGTAGGAGGGCGGGGCCCAATCCGCGCTCGGCCTGGCTAAACACAGTTTTTCGTGACTAGAGACCAAGAAAAATAAAGGAACTGTTCGCTCACCGTTTCCCTCTTCAAATTAATCTTCCAAATTATGCAAATTAGGAGGCGGCAATTATGAAAGTGGTCAAATTGACTTTAATTCCACATAAAACTTCTGTTTTTCATTTAATAACTGATTAAATATTCAATCTGTTTATCATCTAGAAAGTGGTTTATCAAATTAGCCTAACCAGATGCATTCTTGGTATTTTATAGGCAGGATGCCGTGTATGTTTTTATACCAGACTTCTGTTTTACCTATTCCGGTTATACCGAAAAAGGAATGCACCACACGAACTACACGAGCAATGCTCAAATACGTTAGCACGAAAAATAGTTCCAGAAGCAACTGATTATTTTTAGAATTTCAAAATCAAACAGCGATATACGGTTTTGCTGTATTCTATTTTCAGAACAGTTGGAATAAGTCCAACGGCGCGCGCTCTTTTTCAGTTTTATTATGGAAACTGGATCGAATGATATTGTGGTTTTATATATAGAAAATTTTGGACTGAACCGCGAATTGCACCGCGAATAGACCAGTTCGCGGTAAATTCTGACATTTTGAAAGGGGTGCAAACATGGCGCGAAATACAGTGTTTGTATGGGAATCGGATGCCACATAAAATCCGTAAAATCGAATTTCTGAAATATTCTTTAGATACAAACTTAAGATACCAGGCAAAATATTAACATATCGAAGTTTGAGTGATGTAGCTGTACTGGGAAGCGTGCAATCGTGTTTTCAGTTTTCCGTACATTGTCTGTAAAAATGAGTCGAATCACGATTGCACGCTTCCCAGCGCAGCTACATCCCTAAACTTTCAATATGTTAATTTTTTACCTGATATCTTAAGTTTGTATCTAAAGAATATTTCAGAAATTCGATTTTACGGATTTTATGTGGCATCGGATTCCCATCCCATACAAACACTGTATTTCGCACCATGTTTGCACTCCTTTCAAAATGTCGGAATTTACCGCGAACTGGTCTATTCACACGTGTGTATTGTTCATTGAGGAAAGTTCAAGAAGAAAGTTCAAGAGAAAAGGTTCAGAGGGACTGAAGGTTGATAGGATTAATGCTTATTCCAGCTTCGTCTCATATTTTTCGATTGAATAGCGACACGTTCCCCAGTTGACTCAGGCCTGGTTCAAACCGGCCAGATCGACTTCCTATTGTCAGAAAGAATCGAAGGTGTGCCGATGACGTAGCGACAATTCCATGTCACGCTATCCGATAGTTGAAGAGTTAATGCACGAGTGACGTTGGGTATTGATTCCGCCGAATACTATAAGCATTCTCCCCTAAATGAAGATGTATTTGAAAAATATTTATCCATTAGGTTATTCGTCTTTTGACTTATATCTGACTTAAATTCAAGTTTTAATAATAGTTTGTGGCTAGGAAACCGAACGATATTAAAACCCGTAATTTGTGAATCTGCAATTCCAATCGCGTGAACAACCGGAAGTTGTTGTGACATCACTTGAGAGGTGTGTCACGGAAGGGTATGGAAGGAAAATAGAGACTTGGGGTTCCTCAATAATTACGTATACGGGGACACAGTAAAGAATCCTCAAACTAAACCTATCCAGAAGGTTTACAATCCTCGATTAGATATCAGGCTCGTCAGAGGGAAACGCCAACAGTCTGTCATCGACGGTTAGCAATAGATCAGAATAAACAGGAGCTCTCAGCAGCATCCGGGGTAAAAAGATTCAACTAAAGATTCAACTGAAGATTGCTACGCAGCCAGTTCTTTAGAAGCAGTGAAGCGCACTGAACTCTGACGCGCAGACTGAACAGAGTAGAGATTGCAAATTGGAGTGAATCAAGTAACGACTGCTTTGGAATCTTACCAAGAATTTTAATCACAAGTCAATCGAGTGTCAAGCATGAGTCCTGGGGACCTTCTACATTTACTAACTGTTCTTACATTCGTGAATATTACTCTGTCATTTAATGTGGATACTTCTGAGCCAATCGTACTACAATCGGGGTCTTCTGGGGAATATTTTGGATTCACCGTAGCTCTTCATTCACACAGCGCCGACAAATGGTACGTGATTCACAGTGTTATACTCGTGAAATCGATGAGTACGAATGATTCACTTTGCTCAGTTATTTTAAATCTTGATGCGTACAAATGTACAGTTAATTAATGAAGTACTCTGTTGGGCATATTCTCTACACATATCTGTATTTGTATTCTCCCAGATGTTTAAGGTTATCAGATCCATTGTTTTAATTCTAATAGTTGATCAGCTCTCCTGCAGGGAGCTCATGCTTCTTTCTTGCATCTTCAAAGCGACGACAGTTCTGGAGTTTCTTTTATCTTTAAATTTGACATAAGAGAACTACTAAAGACCGCATAACTAGTTAAAACCTGTGTAATGAATTATTAGTGTTGTTAGCCTACAAATAATCCCTGTATGAACATTTCAGCGCCTAACACATCAGTTTATCATTCAGTGCATGCATTTACAAATATTATGCCATGAATGTGCTAGTGCATCTGAGAAACTTTTAACAAATTAACCTCGCACTTCTAAGCACACTTTTACTTACCAGCGGCACATGTCCGTGAGTTTGTGCATTCCCGGCGGCTGCTGTTTTCGCAGCTTTCGTGAGCCTTTACTTAGGAATCAACAGCACGAATATTCCAGAGCGTTCCAGGGCTGGAAATCTACTCGAGTGAAAGAGTCATAACTATAATTTGGTCCAGTCGGCCTGAAGTGCAAACAAACATGGAATCTTGTTCGCTTGAACTTCGTCGACATATTATGACTCTGATATGAACAAATTAGCTAACTTTGTTAGCTGGAAATATAGATTCTTTTTATCCAGTTACTTTGAAATTAAGCATTGCATAGAATTAGTAGTCACTTAACAGTCTGTTAAGTGACTACTAATTTTACCAAAATTTTATGCATGCCTAAAGATTACGAACTAGTTATCCTAAAAAGTATTTCAATTCTAGGTTTTGTATCACCGTTTTATCTAGCCTAACTTTGGCGAACTATTCTTAATCTTGTGGTGAATTGATATTCCGAACTTTGATGATCAAAATCTAGTTTACAGCTGTAGAAGAAGTCACGCATTTGGTTGATCGCCAACCACAGACAGCTGAAAGGGGGATGCAATAACTTTTAAAGTGCAACCGTAGCTGACTCGGAATCAACACACGTATCAAAGAATTGTTCTCATTTTAATGAATATCGTGATCAAAGTTATGTACGTTAGCGTGTCTAGTCAATAAGTGTTGAATGAGAAAATCCATAGATTACGAAACATTACTCCACACCGCCGCGAGGCCCGGCCCTGACCTCAACAACCGCAACACAAACACGGCTTTTACAGTCTCAAAGCGTGTACGTGTCGACGTGGTTAATGGCTTCTGACCACTATCCACTCGACCCAGTGTAGACAGATAACTGATAACTTTATAATATAAAGGCTAAAAACACACAAAGTCGAACAGTGCGAACTATATCGCTACCTAACCCAAATGTCCTGCAGATGTACCGACGAAATATCGCCACCGGCTAAATCCCTACCCAGTGGTTAAGAATGAGCAACAACAACTTTATCGACTTTATCTCATCAGTATAATTACAACAGAATACGATAAACAATTATTTTAATTTCGTCATATAAATCATGTTTCGAATGTATTGGCTAGAATTATTTTTATATTTTCTCTTTTTTATCCTTCTATCGCATGAATATTTTTTCATTAATTCCTAATTTGTAATACAATATGAATTTTTTTAATTTTTATTTTAATTTTCATCTCTGCGTGTTACCCACAAGGAGTATACTATATAGATAGATATCACGTTTCGAATATATTGACTAGAAAACAAAATGTTTTCTTGTCACCGTTTACATCATGGATTCTTGTGATTTCGTCATATAAATCACGTTTCGAATGTATTGACTAGAAATGTTTATATTGAAATATATTTAATACTGAGTTACATATGGTGGGTTTATTAACGTAACTAACTAGTTTTATCTACTGGATGGGGATTTATTTATTTAACGACAGGGGCCTGATCAATAACGGATAATTTATGATATGGGAGCTCGTTTTCGACACTGCCCAGAATGCCGCGATATATCCGGGACATTCAGTCTACGGACATCAGTACAGAAAAAAAATCAAATATACCCACGGGTGTTTGTAGAAGAGATATCAATTAACGTTAAGCGCCCTAGATTAACTTCTTTGCATGAAAATACTTTTTGAATTGTTCAATTCATTCCGCCGCTTAACTTGAAGGAAACCGTATGATTCAGCGCGTGCGCCGGTTTCGTCGGGTGATAGCGGCAACGACAACAACAATTTTATGTTCACTCTAGATAGCTATATACATATAGTAACTTTAAATTGTAAGAGTAACAATGGAGTAGGTTTGCCCTAAAATAACCAGTGGGTTATCGACTAAAGGCAACCTGATAATAAAGAAAGGAAACTATAGACATGCAATACGCCGGCATTCGTGCAGCCAACCTATATAGACACTTGTGCAGCTAATAGTGGAGGAAGAGGAAGGGCTTGTCACAGAGTTTTCCTCTCTCACGTTCCAACACATATAAAAAAAATTGATCTTTGTCAACTGAATATCTCGAAAAAGTCGAGGCAACCGGGCCTAGCTTCTGACCAATCCTGAGTTGAAATGGACAGAGAGCGAGTATGTGTGAAACTCGTACAAACGAGAGTGCATCGAGAGACGGGACTACAAATCAACCTATCCATGGATCTATCGACACCCGTACCCAACCCTAAAACGGCAGTAAGTGGTTCGAATGGCATATACACAAGTTTTTCCCCCTCAGAACTATCATAATGTGTGTTTACGTTACGTATATGTATTTATCATATGACCCGTACGGCCCCCGCGCGCGCTTTCCTTTCAAAATCATTTACAAAAGTCACGTGATGAGGGCCGGACGTGTATGGCGTGAGCGGGCCGGAAAAACCCGTCCAGCCCTGCACAATTTTTTCTTGCTGTTTTGCGGTTTGATCTACAAATAAATATGGTCACATGATAAAAACATATTGACTGAGTTAGGTCGGGCCGGACGGGAAGATATTTGGCTCTCGGTCATTTTGTACGGACCTCCCTGAACTGGGTCCGTACGTCATGTCCTCGAGCCAAATATTTTCCCGTCCGGCCCTCCCACTCAGTCAATAACTACCTAATATTTTATTGTGATCAACATATTTGCAGGATATTAGTCGGTGCTCCGTTAGCCAATCAGACAGCACCTCCAGGATCACGTTACAAAATACACGAGAGATATGGTGGCGTGTACAAATGTCGGCCTCAGAAGAACAGTGCTTGCGAGGCAATACCCATTGATACGAGGGGTAAGCATTACTTGTTACCGGACTGGTCTCACTTTATTAAATGGGTGAATTCGAAATGAAGAAGTCTATTAAACTGTGACAGGACGAACATTGTATTGATAACTAAAGCTCGACATGAACTAAAATACATTACTATTTCCTTTAGACTTTCTCAAAGCCCTTTCCAATTTGTCCACCTCTCGCGACTTCGTCGCTCGCCTCGCCTCGCTCGAAATAAACAGAACATAAAGAGGTTGACTTGTGGCAAGTCTATATTGCCGTATGTGAGACGCATTGCCTTCTCTCATGCAAGCGGCGGCCATGTTGACTAGATACAATAGATTTCTCACGAGCGGTTTAGACAGGAGAAAACAGGTTTTTAAAATCTTCGTTGACTCAACATGGCCACTGTGTTACCGACTACAACCTGTTTAAGGCTCGCAGATAGTGAATTACCAGAGCCAATACTTGAACTGCATTTCATTTCATTTCATTGAAGAGCCGTCTGGACAATACTTCTCTATGCACGTCGAAAGCTTTTTCACGAACTTAATTTTGTGTTAACTATTACATGAAAGAAAGTCAACATTCATCGAAAGAAATCAAGCTATAAATCTAGTATTCCTATAAATCCTATAAATTCCATCATTCTACATGTTATCTGACTCCGGTATATGCTCATCTGCAGACCCAGATTACCAAGAGATTGACAATAAACAAATAGACATAGAAGAGAAAGTAGGCCAATGGCTAGGAGGCTCTCTGTACAGCACAGGGCAAAACGGTAAAGTGGTGGTAAGTAGATTATGCAGCTGGTAAATATCTTATTATAGAAGTTCATCTTCTCGTGTTCAACTCGATATCCCAGTTTGTTCGCTGTACTCAGTCGTTACCTAGAAATCAAGTTGATCTGAGATAAATGCCATAACTCCGTGTGCCCATGTGTTATTCTGTACTGTATTTACAAAGCTGCTCACTGCATTGTAGGCCTGTGCACCGAGATACTCGCTACGAGGAATTTCCACAGGAGATCCTGAGAAGCGCTTGAGACGTTTGCTAGGAAGGTGTTTTCTTTTGCGAGATAACCTGGGAGGTTTGCAGAAACAAGTGGATCCGTGCTACCATGGATGTAAGTACATTATATAAATGACATCACATGCAGATACCAGAATAAATATTAGTGGTCATTTGATGGTGAAAATCAGTGGAAGCAAGAGACCATCACCTAAGAGAACCGATCCCCCATACTAGCCTCTCTCCCCATGATAGTCTGCGCCGATTTATTTTTAGCTTGCATAAATTAGTTGGACTATTTTTACCACTCTATCCGATTGGTTGTGGGTGTCACGTGTCCGAATGGCCCGGCGGGCGGCGAGAGCAGAAGAATGCATTCAGTGTTTTACTCAGTAATCAAAGCATTCACAATTTTCTACTTTCACGACAGTTACTCTACAGATTCATATTGATTACGGTGTTGCAAAAGCATGTCCGATTATTTACGATATTATAGGTTCTATTTCTTTAGCGAATTGTAAGCGTCTGTTTACGATAATTCCAAACTCAGTCAGTCAGTGTTTCAGATTAACTGGATTTATAATTTCGCAAAATTGTGGTCAAAAGTCGATGCGTGCTTGCTTGCTATAAACTGAACGTTTCTACAATTATTAGCCTGATGAAATAGAGCAAATAATCCGGTCAGTTCCCTAGGTATGTTATCTAGCTATACATGAATATGAACTACAGGGTAAGCGAAGTTTCAATAACAATGATACGGGTTGTTAAGTTATTCTAATTTTTGGAAGACTTTCCATGCTCGCCGATCCGGCTACAAACTGAATGGAATACGGCTTCATTTCCTTTGATAGTTTCACGAAATTCAGGTCACTCTAGGTTCTTTTCACGGCTTCCAGATCACATCCGAATTTCTTACGGGTCTGGCTTAATACAGCCTACAGTTTCCCAGTCAAATCCAAACGGCAATATTTTTAACGGGTTTTCAAATTACACTCCGTAGCTTATATGAATTAAATTCAAAGTTCATTTTATCGAGTCTTCAAGTCAGATCAGGTCAGATCCGTCCCATACCAGTCCGGGTAGTAAGTTTATGGAACAACACACAATTCAGAGCCATAATTCAGAGTTTTGAAGCTTCGCATCCATCGCCTCTCTTTCTTTGTTGAAATCAAGGTTGAATCCATGGGATGGAGCGATGAAAATCCGTGAGGAGCTGGAACCGAATCTTAAAATAGCATCGTGACGTCCACTGAGCCAAAAATAGATTGGCGCAGACTATCATAGGGTACGAGATCAGTTCTCTTAGGTGATGGTCTCTTGGTGGAAGGCATCACAGAGTGAACAAAAAATGCCATAAAATTCGCAACAAAATATTAAAATTCTCAGACACGGGTTTGAAGACCATATTATTCTACGTTATCGTGCAAAGTTTCAGGTGTATATGTTATATTCGCATAAATGCGATCAATTCAAATATGAGAAATTCTCTGATTTGAGTGTAAATTCTTCCAACCTACATTACCATAGCAACACCTAACAACCATGTTTAGCCATTATTTTGTTCAATCAGGTACAACAACGTTTTATGTGTACACTGAAGCCTATCGGTACTAAAAGTTATACTTCCTAATGATCATCCTGGCAAAAACTGAAGATCGACAGGGTTGATTGATAGGATTGACGAGGGCGATTATCGGTTTTTCAAGTGCAATTTAACGTGGAATTACCGAGTCAGGCATGTGATTTTTCTTGAATCACATAGTCCGATGCATTACTTGATGATTTATAGTACTTTTGTTGATATTTTGCTAAGTTATAAATAGCGCACATAACCTACAGTGGTGATTCCACTCTGAATCAGTCTTTCGCAAATGTACTACTGCGGTTAACCTGTGACTATGCGATTCTATTAAAAAGGGTCCGACAGTACTGTCATGGTACGACAGTGAACAAAAAGACGATTTTCCTCTTAACTGTCATTGAATCAGTTGTTTATCTAAAGCAGAATGTTAATCATAAGTCGTTTAAGAACTAGTTCTACTTATGCGTCGTTAAAGAGCTAGAGACTATGTAAAGCGTTAGCTAACATTGGGTGACTAGTTCCTGTAAAAACTAGTGTTGTTCTGCATCGACGGGGAGGATAAACACTGGTATGATCAACTAAAAGTTGATTAAGGTATGCTAACCGCCGTGGGTAGCGAATAGCAGCTGACGTTTCGAGCGCTAGCCCTTCCTCAAAGCAAAGAGCGTTTCCTCTCACGAAGGGCTAGCGCTCGAAACGTCAGCTGCTACTCGCTCCCCGCGGCGGTTAGCATACCTTAATCGACGTTTAGTTGATCATACCAGTGTTAGCTAACATTGTTTCGTGCGTTTCTGCATTCACAGCTAATACAAGGGAATTACTTTACGGTTACGGTCAATATGGATATTGTCAGGCAGGCTTCAGCGTGGCCATCGCCAGCGATGGCAGTTCATTAGCTTTTGGTACTCCGGGTGTATCTTATGGAAAAGGTAAGACAAGCCAAACCTTTTTGTTTGACTGAAGCACTACAAAAAGAAAACAGTAATCCAAATGCTTTAAATCCTGTTCTTCTTTCTTCTTAGGAAGTATTGCCGCTTTTTTTCAAGACATTGGAAAAACTATATTTGCCGCAAGGTCTGACCTGAAGATTGATTATTGGGGCGATGCTATGGGTAAGTGCCACGTAATAAAATTGCTTGTATTTATTATTGCGTAGTTTCCCTGCTAGCAGATATCTCAGTCTTCCTTCTCACGACCAGAGAGAGAAAGAAAGCGCAGAGTACTCTGCCGGTAAAGGACACTTTCTTTGACATACCTCTATCCACAAACCGGTTTTTGCGAAAATGTGTGATGCGCATGACACGTTTACCTGTGCGGTTTCCCTGTGTATGGATGCTTACTTTATCATTATCTATTACATTACACTATCGATTACACTATGAGCCCACGTTAGTTGATTGGCGTCGGGTTTCAAAGCCACGTGGAGGATTCTGACAGCGTTGCTAGGTAACCCAAACGCATGGGCGACAAAAAAAGCGTCCTACACCGGCAGGTCTCTTCCCTTTCTCTCTCTCTCTCGTCGTGGGAAGGAAGAGATCTCTGCTAGCAGCGAACGTTTAGATCAAGACGTTCGTACATCTCTACTTACGTATAACCGAGTTGATGATCACTGTGAATGAGTACTAATTCTATTTTTGAAGTACAATATTATATAATCTCGTATGTCTTGATCCAGTCAGTTGGCAATTTGCTCAGTACAAAAAGGGTCGAAATACGTACTCAGAAAAATAACCGTGAAAAGTCAACTTCACTTTGCGCAACGCCAACGAGATCCCGTTTAATTGCTCGATTAATTCATTCGTCAATCAGTGCGCAAAAGATTGACTTGTACAGTGCGCTTGACACTCGCGACATAAGTATGTGCACAAGAAACATACGCAGACGTCGTATTTCTCGTAAGTGGTGCTTGCTTTTCTAACGGTTTTCGATTGAGTGTCGAAATTATTAAGTGATCGCTTTGGTTTTGCTTATCTTTTCTAGTGGCTGCGAAAAATGTTTTGTAATTACCATATATTACCGTAAGCTATGTATCGAGTTTTCCCCCCTTTTTATGGCCCAAGCGGGAAGCACACTGGCAATAAATAGAATTGGGGGGGCAATGGGAACCACAACTTCGGTACGGACCTAGCAAACGAGGTTAATAAGATGTTTATTATATAGCTTCTTTATTTTCTTTGAGACCAGAAGTCAGCGGTCCGTACGGGAAGTCATGGACGGCAAATAACTCATTTTGACGATGTTGCGCGCGCAGCTAGAACAATGGCTATCTGTTTTAAATAACAACAGGCTGGTGAACCAGAACGAGTCTTAGCAGCTCGCGTCTATTGTTCTACTGATGCGTGCGCAACATCGTCAAAATGGCCTATTGACCAATCATGGCTCGCTAAATTACTTAGCGATATGATAAGGGTTGATTGGCTCTGTAATTACTTTGCGGGTTTTCGTTTTCCGACACTCAATCGAAACCGCTAGAACATCAGGCGTATGCTGCCTGCGCTTATGCTTATATCGCTAGTGTGTGCCAGGCCTCAGGCTTCTTGACGGTTGTAATCAATACAGAAAAGATACAATAAACCCCCTAAATGCAATATAATTATATATGTGATTATTTGCATTGAAGGATACTCTATAACGGTGGGACGCTTCAAGTCATCTGGCAAAGAACGTAAGTAATAATATGGGAATAAACTGTTGGTCTCATTATTTACGCTAAACCACATAATGAAAGTAAAACAAATATTAACTGCTGTTACACACATCTCGTTTCTCATGGCAAATGGTTGATTTACCGATGGGGAGTTAGTTAGACATGTGACGACAGGGTTAGAGAAATTTACGCTATGTTTGTTTACTAGGTTAATCAAAAAGTGGACAAGTTATCCAGTGGATAAGTGTTAACCAAGCTAACGTATTTTATCCATTGGATAGGGATTTATCCTGTAGATAGCAAGTTATCCACTTTTGAGCCACCGGGGCCAGGTGTTTAGTCACGGTATAAGCGTGACCGCATTTCCCAATGCAACCCAATTCAGCTGCCTAGTCTCCAGGCTTCTGAAAGTCGCGAATCGCCTGGGACGAGCGCGGAGAGCGACGCTAAGACGCCTGGAGATGAGGTAGAAACCCAAGATAGAACCACAAATGGGTCGTCTTACTCGATAAATAATTGATAGTTTTGTGTGTGCAACCACGGCTTTAAAATATTTCGTTGTTTTTTTCCAGAACTTATCGGAGGTGCACCTAGAGCTGACGACTTGAAAGGAAGAGTAAGTGAGACGCGCTATGTAATGAAGGACATAAGAAGTCTATATTAGAACCCGAGGCGTCATCGGCATCACGTACGAACGGCGCGACTTCGAACGCGTGATTCTGTTGACGCCTGGAGACGAGACAGGCGTGTATTGTACGCGGATTATTCGATATTAGTAGAAGCCAACTTTTTTAAGTGTTCTATCACGAATCCTGCAATCTGATTGGCTAAGCTACTCACTATCTATTCTCAGGTTTTAGCATAACCCATCCACCGTCTATTGGCAAACTCGCCATCTGATTGGCTAGCCAGGGGTTGTCTATCGATCGATAGTTAACACCGTGCGCGCTCTGCAAACAAAAATCATTTAGTGATTTTCTGCGAGTTTTTCATGTTTACAATTTTCTCGATCGCTAAGTTGATAGAACAGTGGCTTGGTTGTGCTAAATTAGACTTCTCACCCTTGGTTTCTATCGACTTTGATAGATGACTCGGGCTGCGTCCTTTGCTCACTATCTGCCGATATCGCAGTCTAATTGTTAAATAGATAGCGGGTAGCGAGGTTTACAATATCAAAACAATGGCTGCCAAGTCGTCAAAATTTCAAAAAATATTCTTGTTTCAGTTTAAAAATGATTGAACTATAGTTGGTTTCTACTAATTAAATTGCTCTCAGTTTCTAAAGCTGATAGTTGAGCTCCTCGTCAACTATCAGCCGATAGAAACTTCGAGCTCATGCATAGTCTAATTATAGACCGATACTGTTTACTCTCGCAGGTAATGGTATTCGATGTTGTTGGAGAAGAAAAGATCGCAGTGAGCTTCACCTTACCATTACCTTCAGATCTCCAGGTAGAACTCCACGTGTGTGTTTAGAATATTTGCCAGAAACATTAAATAAACTTGCTGCGTGTAAAGGGGTAGGCACTCTCAAGATTGCATTAGGATTTTAATCTTATTTTGTTGTTCATTTCCTAGGTTGGTAGTTATTTCGGACAGGCATTATGTGCCGTAGATCTTAACAACGATGGGTAAGTATTACTTTGTCATTGCCTTTGTCAGAGTGATTAAAAGCTGCTACTAGAAATACTCTTAAAGTCAATGATAATCACTGATAACAATTTTCATCTCACTGATCAGCAAAGTAGATCTGAGAGTCTTTTCGTCGCTCACTCGTTCAAGCTTGGTAGAAATGAAAAGCGCTTTAATTGGAATAATAAAACAATGACGCGACTTGTGGGCATATTGGATGCGGACAACAATGATTCAAGGGTGATTCTGCTAAAAGTGAATACTACGACTGCCAAACTGCCATATTAACTAGGATCATGTAAATACAAAAAGTCTTCTTTCCGAGTTACACGATAAAGAGCACACTTCATAGATTGTTATTTATACCACCTCCCGGAAAACCCGGCCGGACCAACACTCGGGTTCTTAAACTAACTGAGTAGAAGGTGCTGCCGTTGTGAAATAATCTCGTTCTCGAACTGCAAATGGTTAGACATTCACGTCTTCTCGGATAAATACATTAAGTCGAAGATCTTCCGTCGGCTTCAAGTTTATCAGTCTTTCAATACTGTTACCGACGTTAACTAATATTTCTTTACCTATACCATTGTGCAGATATTAGTGCAGGCACCGTATTTGATGAATTACACCATGTTGCTTTGTACAACAGGTTGTCAGATCTTCTAGTGGGAGCACCTCGTCACAGCTATGACGCGGATGAAGGGCGCGTGTATGTCTATGTCAACAATGGTATTGTAAGTACTCTATCCTAATCAGTGATGCAAGGGCTCATAGGAAATACTATCTTTCTGGCGGCATGACCGTAAAACAAATTATGATGCGCGCAAACCACAGAACAAAATTGACCGAGCATCCTGGTTAGCTCAGTGGTCAAGCTCCGGTCTGTTGTGCTGGAGGTCGAGGATTCAAACCCCGGCCGGACCAACACTCAGGGTCTTAAAATAACTGTGTAGAAGGTGCTGCCTTTGTGAAATGTAAACAATTTCGTTCTTGAACTGCAAATGGTTAGACCTTTACGTCTTATCGGATAAGGACGTAAAATCGTAGGTCCCACGTCGGCCTCAAGTTTATCAGTCTATCACATGTTACCGACGTTAAATCAATCAATAAGTAAGGTTGCTTTTATTCCTAGTAAGTAAACGAGATCACGAGACGAGTTGTAACTGCGATTGCATGCACCGTTACTGAATGTTGATTCCTTCTTTGGTTTGTATGCAGTTAATTATCAAGTAATTCCTTCTTGCTGTTCACACAGGGAGCCCTTAATTTAATGGAATCTATGGTTCTGGAAGGTGACAAACATCGCCGCGCACACTTTGGGTTCGCTATTGCATCCGCCGGCGATTTGAACAAAGATGGATTTAACGGTAAGCGTGGCGAGACAAACTGTAATGACGTCATTATTAGTAATGATACTATTTTACTATGAATTGTACTCACTATCTCGATTCTGATTGGCTGAGAACACAGCCAATTCTCGATAACTGGCATTGACTACGCATGCGTACAATATTATCTGTAGGATGTGACGTCACACTGCTATTATAGGTAGCGCTCGAGGAAAAGAAAATCCGACTATTTTACGCTAGAAAGTAGAGCATTTATCTCGCGTTTTGAGTCATTTTGTTATTTTATGCTCTCAGCTATGTTTCCAGTCATTCTTTTTCCTAAACTTGTAAATAAAAGCAATCTGTAGCTCGAATAAGAAACAATACATCTTGAGTTTGATCGTTTCATTTGAATTTTTCTTCCGGTTTTCGCTAGCTTTTTTTACTAAGACTTTTGTTTCAAATGTATAATAAAACAATTATTGAATTCAGTTTTCGCATGATAGTGAAAATTATCAAGACCTCGGTCAATGTTATCGGCCTCAGCCTTCGGCTGATAACACTGGTCTCTGTCTTGATAATTTTCGCTCTCATGCTAAACCTCATCCAATAGCTGTTTAATGTGTTGCTGTTTTAGATGTCGTAATAGGAGCACCTTACGGAGGACCTGATAACCGAGGTGCTGTTTACATATACTACGGCAGCAAAGATGGCATTGACACCAAATATAGACAGGTAAGCTCAAGAGATTACACTGATTCACTTTAACGTAGAGAGAGACGTTTACATGACAATAAATATATCTTATAAGACAGTTTAGTGTGTACTCATATTGAGTGTTATTTGAACTCCACCTTGTAAATAACGCAAGATGCGTGTTATGTTCTCTGTTTTTGTTCTTACGCATTTTTATTTGACATTTTTTTCAGAAAATCACAGCGTCAGCGACGGGCCAGCCTTCGCTCAGGACGTTTGGTTACTCATTGTCGGGGGGTCTTGATGTTGATGACAACAGCTATCCTGGTATGTATAGAACGGTTTTTGATTGAGTGTACATGTAGTGACGCAGAAACTGAAGTAATTATATATCTAATCACAGGAGCAAGTAAGAACGCAATGAGCCTATTACGAAGTAAAGTAATTCGTTATTGGTTTTAGTTGAACCAAGCACGAGGAAAAGTAAACGCAATCGTAGATAACTCTCACTAAAACGAAAATTGATTGCGAATTATTTTCGACACTCAATCGAAAACCTTTTTTAAAGCCAACGTTAATAACTAGCCTGGTTTGTATGTGTGGTATAATTAACAATTAGACCCGCAGCCCATGAGGGCGAGAGGTCTAATTGTTTTAGTATAAACTAACTAGTTGGACAGTAGAAAATAATAGAAAGAAACAAATTGAAGTTGAAAAAAATATATTTCGTGAAAATGCGTGCGGTTTTTCTCTACCATGGGCTATCGCAAATAGACCTATAGTAGGGTAGCCAATCAGAATGCATGATTTCTAATTGTCCGCTAGCTGGTTTATACTAATATGCAAATAGACCGTACCTGGCTAGCCAATCAGATGGCGAGTTACACAATAGATGGTGGGTGGGTCATGCTAATTAGCAATTAGACTACTGGCTTTCAGTTTCTATCGACTGATAGTTGACGAGGAGCGTAGCTCATAGTAAAGTTGTAGCTAAATTCCAATTCCATCTGTGGATTAGCCGGGACCTGGCTTTGATCAGTTCCATGGTTGTTCAGTGGCGGATCCAGGATTTGAAAAAGGGGGGTGACTATTTTGACCGGTACAGTTTCTGGTACGAAATTTCTTACAAAATTTGAACGAATGTATTTTATTTTTACGAATTCTTATACAGATTTTTTTTTGGGGGGGGGGGGGTGACATGTCACCCCCGTAACCACCCCTGGATCCGCCACTGTTGTTTCAGGTCTCGTTAGAAATTCAGAGAGAGAATTCAGAGAGTCAATTATCAGCCATAGAAACTGAGAGCGAGTAGTCTAATTGTTTTAGTAGAAACTAACTAGTAGTTCAATCTTAAACTGAAACAAAAGATTTTTTCACATTTTGACGACTTGGAAGCCATTGTTTTGCTTTTGAAAACCGGCGTTTTCGCTACTCGCTATCACAGATTGGATAGTGAGTAGCCTAGCCAATCAGATTGCAGGATTCGTGATAGAATACTAGCTGGTTTCTACTAAAATGCGATAGTGTTGGACAGTAAGTAGGCAAAAGTTTTTTTCTAAATATTACATCAACAACTTGTTTATTTTTAACTTTCAGATATTGCTGTTGGTGCCTTTTCGTCTGATAGAGCAGTTTTACTGAGGTACGTCTCACAGATATACTGTGAAGGGGTTTCGTTCGGTTTGCATATCCATACGCGACTTGCTTATAATTAGCTGCTAGATTAAACTGTAATTCCAGCCATCTGCTCTTATATCATACGACTTGGGGATGGCGTTTTCGCGTGCAAACACGGGACAAAAGGAGTGCAAATATGCGCGTGCATTACATGAGTCACGAATCGGTTTCACAGGTTTTTAAAACACTCGCAAGGTTTTGTAAGCACGCGAGCCACTTACAAAGAGGCTGTTATGGGTAACAGCCAATCAGTTTTTAGCGCACGAATACTGATATTTTGTCAGCGAACGCGCGTGCTCGGCATAAGGCTTTTTTGAAAACTCGATCGATTTCTATCTGATCGGATCATTCTGTAATCCAAAATAAAGTTTTTATATTAAATAGAGGAGAATTCCATAACCGGAAGTCTCGATATCTCACACTAGGTATTGGACCATCAGTTTACGGTATAATCTATTTTTAGAAAACGATTCTCGCTACATCGGAGGACTAAATCGATAGCCAATCGTATTGCACCATCAACGGCTCTGATTGGTCCAAATTAATATGACGAATAGTACAATGAATACTATACAACGAGGTTAACCAGCTAATGCGTGCTATTGTATGCCAACTGTGTATTTGTGCGAGACGTGTATTTTGGCGACCTATAGCCTTTAGGGCAAGCTAAAATGCGAATGACGAGTGAAATCATAGTTAATAGAGTGGAATGGTTAGGAAACCCGGCAAACTTCAAAAGGGCTAACAAAGGCGCTGCGATTTAGGTTGGAAGGGGTAAGACAAAAGATTGTGCACGATCATAGTTCATTAGCGTTTCCTGAACGACTGAACTCACACGTTTCTATTGGCTGATTGATTAACATGTTGGAATTTCTATTGTGTTTTGTGCACGGTCACAGCGAACAAAGACCTATAACAAAGAAGGTCCCTGAGTTTCCTAACCATTCCACTCTATTAACTATGGTGAAATACATAGAGGTTATTACACGGAAAGTTATGTAATAGGCTGAGTATTCGTGATGGTCATTTCTAAACCAGGACGAGGCCTATCGTGGAGGTGACAGGGAAAATTGAACTCAGTACAAATCAGATCATCCTGGAAAGTAACAAGACGAATATGTGTGAGCTGCACGGAATCCAACATAAATGGTAAGTACGCAAGTGTATCTGTTTCTTTAAAACATTTGATACATGGACCCATTAAAATAATTAACTATGTACAATGAAGAGATATATATATGACGGTTACCTTGTGATTTTAAATTCTACAGCTTGACAGCTAAAGTGTGCCTCAAGTATAAGTTTAAGGTGCCTGTAAAACAAGGTAAGATGCAGTTTAGAGCATACGTCTTAATGCCAATGTTTTCTTCTTTCGTCACAAAATTGAATTTCGCAGAACATCTTACTTTATATTCCAATCCATTTCCAGGATTGGAAGTGAGCTATTCGCTGGAGTTGGATCAAGATAGACAGTCACATTTTCTAAGAAGAATTTTTTTTGATCCTCAAAACTCCACCGACAAAGTGTTCTCTGTGACAAAGAAGATGCACCTTACCAACGAAGGAGTGTGGCATTGTGAACGGAATATTAAAATCTATTTGAGGGTAAAAATGATTCATAATATTTAACAAATAAAAGATGGTTCTCCATGTTCTATTTAAGAAATAGAAAACATTTCCCGTGTTTCTATAGAGTTATAGAAACACGAGTGGGAGTTTGGGAGAACGAGAAATGGCTGTGGGAACACGAGCCCGAAGGGCGAGTGTTTCCACAGCTATTTCGAGTTCTTCCAAACTTCCACAAGTGTTTCTATACTCTATAGAAACAAGGGGAAAATGTTTTCTATTTCCTTTATAAAATAACCCCCAGAAAATAAGTACAACAATGGAAAATCACTCATTTATTAGTATTACGAAAATGTAAATTCTCCTAACCACGCAATCAAAACTGAGCGCGCGCTCAACTTTCTATGTTTCTATAGAGTTATAGAAACACGGCTTTCAGCCAATCAGAGCGCTCGTACTATCGAATCTATTTTATAAAACAAAATAATGCACGCTCGCGTTCCACTCGTGCGTCCGCAGTTTTTCAAGACCTCGAAAGTACATTATTTTGTTATAGGACATAGGATAACCATCTTCTATTTGTTTTATAATATAAAATTCGATCTACGTGGAAATAAATGCTTGGGCGTGCAATATAAGAAAATCAAGCACGCTCAGCAGCCAACGAAATCGCGCGTTCATACGATGCCCCTTATATTATAAATTCCATTATTACATGGACAGGAGTATTTTACTAAGAATTAATACTCTAGCTTCGTGCACAGTACGCAAGCAGGTGATTAGCTAATGACAGTGACATCCAAGCAGGTGATTGGCTAATGACAGTGCTCTATTGGTGACCACAGCACGTTGTGCCGTTCAGCTGGAATATACACCTCATTCATAAGGGCGTGGTCTCTGTATTTTAACAGTTAAGCCACATGTTAAATGTATGAAAAACAACATCCTTGCCATGCGAACGAGCATACCAACATCGGTGATTCTGTAGAATTTGAGTGTTGTAGCATAAAAGGCTGTAAAGTTACAGCGATTTGAAATTAGAGAGATTTGTATGAGAAAAACCATGTAGGCCTTTCCAGCCTCGCTTTCATGTATTTCCTACATTGAAAAAAATACCAATAACTCGACAGCAATTTGAAACATTGCTTTCAAACTGTGGTCAACTACTAATTTAGGTACGATCTATTAATCTTCCAATTTATGCAAATTAGGTGGCGGCCATTATGAATGAGGTCTATTAAGGTGGCCCGCGGCTATTTATTTTGGTAACGGGGGTCTTTTTAAATTGCGTTTTTGAACAGCTAAACATTATCCGATTTCCGAGATTTTTTGAACTTTTAATAAACAATCCTCGAATGTTATAAAAAGTACAATTAGAAAGTGATTAACAGAGAATTGCTGAAGATATAAGCGATTTTCGAAAACGTTGTTTTTTAGGAAAGAGCGTATATTTCAAAACTCAAAAGATGGATTTGTTCCATTTTACTTTCAACGAGTGCCCAACCTCCAAGGTCTGTGACAGGCAAGTTTTAGATTAATCGGCACCATACAAGTTTCTCAGCAAACGGCTGATCAATTTTAACCTTAAAATGTTATGCTCAGGCATCTGGTTCAACTGCCGGAGAAATATTACAGTAATAATTAAATCGTACATACCATATGGAAGTTCAATACCACTTGAAACTTCTGTGCCAAAGTCAAGAAGATCGGAAAACTGCAACTAACGTTATGCGGCGAACGAAGTAAGATAGGTTATTGCTGAATATTTGCGAAAGTCGAGAAATTTGTATTCTTTCGGCATAAAAAAAATCACTAGTTTGTTTTTCTTAAGTTTCTAATATGACTTACAGTAGCATATTTTAAAGTACCTTACCGAGTTTCAGCGCGCTTTGACCATACGCTTTTGAGAAATAAAGGCTGTAAACTTCAGCTTGTGTGAGACTTCTAAAATCTAAATGCTTGGAAAACCCCTCATGTTAGCTAATTTATTCAATGGGTTTGCTTTGAATTTCCGCACGGGTTCTGCCACTTGGGAATCGCGAGGCAAGGAATAATTAAAATTATTGTTGAAATTAAAATTAGGATTACATTGTAATTCATGCGACTGTGTGCAGTAACCCATGCAAGTGTGACAACTAACACGCAAATCCTTGCTAAAATAGTGTTCGTTTTAAATAAGGGACAGTTATTCAAAATAAAAGTAAAAAAATATCCGTACCGTCTAGAATTTTTTTTAATAAAAAGCAGTATTATGCTTTTGATACCGGCTCTGATACTCCTTGGCACCAAAACATTACTCAGCCTGGACTATTATTACAAACTTGCAAAATTAATCCTCATTTTAATTTCAACATTAATTTTAATTATTCCTTGCATCGCGATTCCCAAGTGGCAGATCAAAACAAACCCATTGAATAAATTAGCTAACATGAGGGGTTTTCCAAGCATTTAGATTTTAGAAGTCTCACACAAGCTGAAGTTTACAGCCTTTATTTCTCAAAAGCGTATGGTCAAAGCGCGCTGAAACTCGGTAAGGTACTTTAAAATATGCTACTGTAAGTCATATTAGAAACTTAAGAAAAACAAACTAGTGATTTTTTTTATGCCGAAAGAATACAAATTTCTCGACTTTCGCAAATATTCAGCAATAACCTATCTTACTTCGTTCGCCGCATAACGTTAGTTGCAGTTTTCCGATCTTCTTGACTTTGGCACAGAAGTTTCAAGTGGTATTGAACTTCCATATGGTATGTACGATTTAATTATTACTGTAATATTTCTCCGGCAGTTGAACCAGATGCCTGAGCATAACATTTTAAGGTTAAAATTGATCAGCCGTTTGCTGAGAAACTTGTATGGTGCCGATTAACCTGAAACTTGCCTGTCACAGACCTTGGAGGTTGGGCACTTGTTGAAAGTAAAATGGAACAAATCCATCTTTTGAGTTTTGAAATATACGCTCTTTCCTAAAAAACAACGTTTTCGAAAATCGCTTATATCTTCAGCAATTCTCTGTTAATCACTTTCTAATTGTACTTTTTATAACATTCGAGGATTGTTTATTAAAAGTTCAAAAAATCTCGGAAATCGGATAATGTTTAGCTGTTCAAAAACGCAATTTAAAAAGACCCCCGTTGCCAAAATAAATAGCCGCGGGCCACCTTAAGAGACTTGTAAACGTTACACGACGAAAAAGCAATATATTGTTTTCTGAAAATAGGAACCGCCTTTAGTAAACGGATCCTTATTGGACATTATAAACCGGCGAGACAACTTCGTTCCTCGTCGTTAGTCAGCCATTTACGAGTTCCTACTTTTAATCTAAAGTCATGGTTATCGAGCCTTTTCAGTTTATGCTCCTAAGCTATGGAATAACCTTCCACTGGAAATTAGGACTTGCTCCAACGTTGCTGCTTTTAAGTCTTTTTAAATTAGCGTACAGTTGATTACATTTTTATATTTTACATTGCATAATTATCAATTTGTATTTGAATATTCATATCTTTCTATTTTATCAATTTTTAACTATTATCACTGTTATTGAAAAATGTATTGTAAAGCGCTTAAGCCGGTAGTTTAATGAATAAGCGCTATATAAATTAGATAGTATTATTATTATTATTATTATAACGTCATCAGATCCAAGATGGCGGCGGTCGCTAAGCTCAAAGCACATACTATCCTTTTTTTAAACTAAAATATATTTTCATATTTTTTCAACAAATTTCCACTTTTGACCATATTGGCAACAATTCCACGGCAATTTGTTCGAAGAAAATTACACGGTGGTGTAATTCGCTGCGCTCACTCGTAAAATGTTTTGACTCTCGAGGATAAACTTCATAGTGTAATATCCTTTATTTACCACAGAACAAAATTGGCGTGAGTATCATCCCACTTCTACCACCAATTTATTTAAGTTGAACTTCAATACACTATTCTGTCTATTTCAACAGGAAAAGCAAGAGATAGGCGACCTATTAACGCCATTGACATTTGATCTAAAATATGATTTGAAGAAGACATCCTCGTGTTCTGTGTGCCCGATAATGAACGACTACGATAATGTAAGACGAAGAACTGTCAGAGCAGAGGTAAGCCCAATAAATACAAATTGTGAAATATTTTGTCAAATAATATAAAATGTGAAATATTTTTCAAACCAAATGCAAATAAAGCAAAATGTGAGTTTTTCCAGGAGCCCATTACCAGGAGCGTTCCTCTGTTATGGGTTGGGTCCCCAGCACAGGAGTAGATGAGGCTATTTTTAGATTCGAAATTCCCGCGAAAAGAGGTTGCCGCCATGTTGGTGCCCTTAAACAATAGATTCCTCGTTAGCTTCTTTTGTTGGGGCACCAACATTTGAATCTCTGGGGATTGAGTGAAAACCAGCAATTCGAATTCCCGCTTTGAAAGTGAGAAGAATGATAATGAGAAGTGACGTTAGCTATCTGATTGGCTAAGAATAGCCTACCTTTGTTCTTTTTCGCGCGAAACGCAATGCTAAAAATAGCCTCATCTACCTCTGTGCTGGGGTACAGACACAGTGGGGAAGATGGACGCTCCTGGTAAAGGGCTCCTGGTTTTTCTCATGACCAAAAATGGTCAACGATATCGCCCTCATATATTCTCAAAAGTGGGCGATGTACGCATGCGCAAATTGTTTTTACCGGTGGAGTCAATGTTGAGGTTTTTTTATTTAAATGTCAACATAACTTTCTTACAGGCGACGTTCCAAAAACATTGCAAGAACAAAGTTTGTGTGCCTGATCTGATGATTAGCGGGAGTGTATCATTTAGAGGGTGAGAAACACTTGTACGCATGTAACAGAATGCTTTCTCTGCTTCAAGAATAGAGCAGATTTCGTATGAGTGGGACAAACTACGACATTGTTACCGGTCGGCATGCCGTGACATTGAAATGGTTTCCCTATTGTCTTTGTCCTGCTGATCCAATCAAATTATAGAGATACGGTACAGCACGGTTACAGTACGGATACGGTAAGAGTACGGACATGCCGTACTTTGTTCCACTCATACGAAATCTACTCTAGCAGACAGTTGATCTGTTGTTAGTTTTTTTATAACTGTAATTTACATGTTTATTCAACAGCGGGTACAAGGATCTTCGTATCGGTATCTCCAAGGAGATGTTTGTATCTATTAATGTGGGTAACAAAGCAGATGACTTTGCCTACCCTGGACGGGTTATCGTCACTTATCCCTCGTTCCTAGGCTACATTGGCTCTGGAGTTGGACAGGTAAGGCATGAGTTTTACATCGGACGATATGTTTTTTTGCCGGGAGTGCAGTTTTGTGTTATTGACGTTAACAATGGTGCAATATTCAGCTCCACAAGAAGATCATTTGACGTAAAGAAGAAAACCAATTGACGCAGGAAGAAGTTATATCTTCTCTTTTCACATGCAATTAATATATTATTTCTTCACGCGCCGTTTTCGACTGTTTACAGTTTTAGATGTTATTGGACTCACACGTTCTAGAATTTGACGCTTAATTTTAGTGCACCTAATGTTTATTTAGTTATCACACATCGATTCTACAACAAGTGAATAGTAAAATATTTCTTCATTTGAGCGTTGCGTCTATGAGTTATAGAGGTTTCTATTTCCAATATTCTAATGATGTGACAAATGCTAATAATGATTGTGAGAAATAAACCACGGATTGCGATGTGACTGGCAACCACTATCCAAAATAGTGTGCGAGAACATTATATTTCTTTATATGAATCTGAACAGCTGCAGTCGTGTTCGTCGTGTCTCTCCTCAACTGTGATAGCAGTCTTTCTATTGGCTGACAAAGTTAAATGTAACAAAGGGAATCCATTCGGATGTTGGTGTTTTGTTCGTGTGCTGTACTCTTTATTTATTTTGTACTTTTACAAAAAGTACATTCTTCTTTTCACCGTTGTATTAAATACACTTTATGCAGACCGTGTACATTTGTTGCATCACAGGGCGTACAGTGCAGCAGGGAAAGTATTGGAGATATCGAGGAAAAAGCTGTTTGTGTCGTTGGAATGCCATTCAAAGGGAAAACAACGGTACTTAACAATATAAACGTTCTTCTAACAGTTTTGCATTATATGTTCCCTAAAAATAGCAATAATATAATTTCAATTTCAAAATTCCCTTCTTGTCATTCAGAAAAAGTTTGATCTCACTTTCTCCACTGTTGGAGTAAAGGGCAACATCAGCAAGTTCTACATCGACCTTGAAGCAACGAGGTACGTACGTCATGATACTATAGGATAATCACATACCTGATTCGGTAATTCCACGTGAAATTGCACGAGAAAACCGATATCGCGACGAGGGCTTATATAGGTTTTTCGAGTGCAATTTAATGTGGAATTACCGAATCGCATAATCCGATGAATTACTTGAAGATTTAGTACTTTTGTTGATATTTTACTAAGCTATAAATAGCGCGCGTAGTTTACAGTGGTGATTCCACTCTGAATCACCACTCCTCCGTCTCAGCCAATCAGAGCCGTCTGATTTCTCGAACGCACTCGCACGATTCAACTGTGACTATGCAATTCTATATCAATGCAACGAACTGTTCTGCAAAATATCTGTTCCTCTGGGCCACTCGGCTGGCAAATTTTGCAGTCTGATATTACTCACCTGGCAAATTCTGCACTTTCAATTTTCAATTTTTCAAAAATTCTACAAGGTATCGAAATGTGTCTGACACACCTATAATGGGATTAAATTTGAAATATTTCAAGCTTTTCTTGTTGGCCTGCCGGTATTTCAATACCCCTCTACATAGTTTGTGATTTCTTCATGATCTTGTCTCATTTTCTACCACTTTATTCACTAAATATTCCAGCTGGGTAAGTTATAAATTCTTCACGAGCTTTTGGCTGCCTGGCACTGCAGAATAGCTGTTCGTCTGCCATCTGACCGTTATAAAAACGTCAGAATATTCGTTTTTATGAAGTTTTACCGTTGTGTGTACCGGCGATATAGTAGTATCAATGTTTCTTTATTGTGATAAACAGTGACCATGAATCACGATTGGTGGATTTGCATTACGTGACGTAATACTGGTCGGATCATCGCCTGATGGTGGTTGTTAGGGGAGAAATCATATCTAAACGTAATCTGTTTTACGAATCTTAGTTTCCCTCAAGCTACGGTCTTGGAAACTGTTCTGTTCTTGTAACAGATATTATCCGATGACAAATATCAGTACATTTCCTCGTCACAAGCAGGTATTGTTTATGAAATGCTAAACTCGTTTCCGATTGGTTCTTCCCAGTCCCAGCACAGACGCTGATCCCATCGACAATAAAGACAGACTCGAGGTAAACGTGAAGTTTGAGGCGGATCTTAGCATCACTGGGTGAGTGATCAGTTGCTTGGTGGTCTCCTTCAATTGTTTCTCATATAATCTAGCGATCCTTTTGTTGACAGCTATTTAGGGAAATATCTTACATTTTCATGCATCAGTTAAATGGGTAAACGTAATATACAGGTAGGTGTCTGATCATACTTAGACTTGCTCCAAGTCGAACTCGCTGAGTCGCTGGGTAAGCGATTACTGGGTCAAAAATCGAGCGTGAGAATCGAAGCGAGAGGCGAGTTCGACTTGTTTCACTTGCAGGAAATTGAATCGGGGGATTATGTTTTGGCGCGAAAACACGTTTCAGGGGCGGAGCTTACATTTCGCGCCTTTGACAAACTCTTTCTGAGTACAATCAAATTGTAAATACCACATCCACGGTTGACTGACTTGACACGTCAACATACAATGCCTGAAGAATTGACGCTTTGTGATTGGGCAAATCTTAGTACGTCATAAGCCACGCCTCCGGTTGAAAAATCAACCGGTAAATTTGGCGCGCTGCAAGTGGGAAAAGTTCTTCATGCGGGGGGCTAAGAAGGACTTTGAGAAAGTCTAGATCATACTGTGACCACGACAGACGGCGGTAAAACGCAAAATCACGTGGATTATGAACACAGAAGTGAATTTTTGGAGAGTATTACCCGACTGTCTTGAAAAATAACTCACAGGGGGAGGGGGGAAGCTAGCGATAAACTCTAACTACATGTGACCAATTCAAAGTGGTACTGGAAAACAGTGTGTTAAGTGATGTCCCACTCCCCTGGCTTTCAACGAATGTTTATAACAGCCATGTTCATCAACTGACAACGGCGATATGGCTATAGGGCTCCTTATGTGAGACAGAACTAAGACAATGCTAAAGAGCAGGATCGGCAGTTCCTTAGTGGGTTCTGTGCATGAGTTTACAATATTCGTGTCGATGTTGTATGTGATTTATGATCTCTCCCCTCCTGCTCGAGACTGTAAATCAGATACAACATTGACACGAATAAAGTAAACTGCTTATGAAATGAAACTCTAACATATTTAATAATATAATGAAAATTTTGATGGGAAGCGTAAAATTAGAGTTCAGCGTCATAGTTTACATCACGGTTATGCGCAGTGTGCAGAAAATCGGGTCCCACATCGATAAGACGGTTTGTATGCATCAATACAGGAGTTTTACTACGACATTTCATCCTTGGATAGGGGAGGTCAGCGAGCAGTTGTGAGATCTCCCACATATAGACTGATTATTAAGACATCAGTATCAATATCAGCATACATTGATGTTTTATTAATCAGTGTTGTATCAGATTTACAGAATACTTACAAGGTTATTTATAACAATAAGGGTAGCAACAGAACGTTAATGTGTATTCCACTGTGTGTGTTCTTAGTTCCACAATACCTGATGAAGTCGTTTATGAAAACAACGCTATTGCTTCTCCGTCTATCAAGTCAGAGACTGACATTGGTCCCGTGGTGTGGCAGACCATTATTGTAAGTTCATAGAACCATTCTTACTAGAAAATGACTGTGACATGCGTCCGTTCAATAGTCTACATACAGCATTTCTTGCGATACGTCTTTTTGCATCTCTCGGCACAAAATAAAACGGACTTGCGGAGGAATTGTTGGTTTAGCTTAGTGCATCTCTTTTCCTGTCGCGCTTTAGTTTTGATATCTTTTATACAAAATTATCTCGGATTCTGATTGGATGAAATTGATCACGTGACGTGATAGTTATCATCCGCGGATGCAAACTATCAGGCGTCGAACACAAAATTTTCGCGCGCTCTCGTTAGTCAAAAGCGATCACGTGACGTGACAGTGTTCGTCCGCCACTTGGCACGATCAGGCGTCAAAGTTCACCACAAAATTTTGGCGTGTGCTCATTGGCCAATAGCGATCACGTGACGTGGTATAGTTGTCGTCCGCGGATGCAAACTATCAGGCGTTTAATAGTTCACCACAAAATTTTGGGGCGCGCTCAATGGTCAAAAGCGATCACGTGACGTGATAGTTGCTGAGAGCGGAAGACGATTTTGTGATGAACAATAACGACTAATAGACTGTGTTAGTCTCGGAACTATTATACAAATAGAGTGAGTCCGTCAAGGAACTATTATACAAATAGACTGTGTCCGTCGAAGAACTATCGGCTGATAGTTGCCCGCGGAAATTTGATGTTCTTAAAACAAATATAAGCCCGAGAACGCAGTTCGAGGGCTTATATGCTAGTTTTAAGAACATCAAATTTCCAAGGGAAACTATCAGACGATAGGTCAGAGACAGACAGTCTATTTGCGTTATTGTTCAACACAAAATTGTCTTTCGTGCTCAGCGGGCACTATCGCCTGATAGTTTGCCTCCGCGGACGACAACTATCACGTCACGTGATCGCTTTTGACCAATGAGCGCGCGCCAAAATTTTGTGGTGAACTATAACGGCTGATAGTTGCCCGCGGAAATTTCATGTTCTTAAAACAAATATAAGCCCGAGAACGCAATGCTAGTTTTAAGAACATCAAATTTCCAAGGGAAACTATCAGCCGATAGGTCCGAGACGGACACAGTCTATTTGCGTTATTGTTCAACACAAAATTGTCTTTCGTGCTCAGCGGGCACTATCGCCTGACAGTTTGCCTCCGCGGACGACAACTATCACGTCACGTGATCGCTTTCAGTTGGCCAATGAGCGCGCGCCAATATTTTGTGGTGAACTATAACGGCTGATAGTTCCCCTTGGAAATTCGATATTCTTAAAACTAGCATATATCTCGGGCTTATATTTGCTTTAAGAACATCAAATTTCCGCGGGCAACTATCAGCCGATCGTTCCTCGACGGACACACTCTATTATTATAATAAAGCCTAACAATATATATGGAAATCAACATTGTTTATTAATTAAATTTGTACGTGTGTTTTGCGTGTGCAGGTACGCAATGAAGGTCCAAGTGCAGTGGATGGATCTGTGGTGACCATTAACATTCCATGGAAACAGAGCAAGGAGGAATACAGTTACTTGTTATACCTACTCCATGTCAGGGTCAGTAGAGACTCTCAATCACATCATATTTATAGCCATTTGGAAGATCGAAATCTTCAGAATTGATAATGTAGATGTTGTCGGACGGGTTCGTCCGCGATCGTCTCCACTCCTACAGCAGTACTCGCATTACTCTGTGGCACTGTAAAACCCAAAAGGATAAGTTTTCTCAACACCAAAAAGACTACTAATACTGCTAGAGTTTGTTTCCACTGTTACCGGATAACTGAAATACGAGACTAGACTATTTCGAGGAAGGACGGCAAATATTCAAGTGGATTAAAAATAATGCTTTATAAGCTCCTTTAATAATAACCAAATTTAATATTTGCACTTCTCTATCTATTAAAGCAGTTTGAAAAACGTATTAATATGTTCATTAAACCGTTTTATTCTATCTAAGAGGTTATTGTTGTACTTAAATTGTTTTATAGAATCTGGAAGGTTCAGTTTGACTGCTTGTGTCCCTGCACAGTAGTGCAATAATCTACTACTGATACAACTACTCGGTTGCTAACAAATTAATTATGATGATCATGACAACAATAGCAATCTTCAATGTTTGATTTAGTGTGTGTTTAGGACAAAATGGGAAGCTGTTGAATATTTTAGAACTCTTTGTAACCGATGCGATATCATCAACGAGATGATCTACTGCAAACAACTGGATGACATTAGTATCCTTTCATCTCAGGTTCGTGGCAGTGCTGCTATCTGTGACGTCACAACAAACCCTCTGAATATCAAGGTAGGTCGATAACCACATATAGGTACGTAAAACGCTTAGTTAAAAAGCACTAGTATTAGCAACTGCTTGTTATATATTTCCTGTTAGGATCAGTCAATTTGATTATCTGCTACAATTTTTCCAGATGAGTAATTCAACTCAGCGGCCAGCAGTTCTTGAATCAGGATCATCTTCAGCGGCTGGAAAAACGCGACAAAGACGTACTGCATCGAAATCCAATGAGATGGTGAGTTGGTTCTTCAGTATTGATACACCTTCACGCAGCGGTCATCATGATAAAAACATTTGTTCTTGCACTTCCAAACTCGACACAGAGACGAGGCTAGAAGGGTAAAAGCTATTGTTTGTAGACAAAATGGCCACTACGTGATAAATGTACTCTGCGCACTTAACTTTAAAATTAACCCTTAGATGAGTGGAAGAATGTCTAATTACCTAATGCAACTTTGAGCTTTTCTCACAGCTCTTGAACTTGGCTTGATCCAATAGACCCATTGCATAAATGGCGTCCAATTGAAATAGGTATTGTCCTGGTGACTGTAGCCTCGTGTTCACGTTGCCACACAAAAGCATTTTCACATGAATGTGAGGCTAAAGACTCCTAAACAATGGTTATTCAAATTGGACGTTATTTATGCAATGGTCTATACAAATTTGAATTCATTGGAACGAACACCTTTAGAGGAATTATTTGGCTTTATAATAGGCTAGGGGACCATCCTAAGAACGCGCGATTTCATTGGCTGAAAATGCTGAGCTCATTGTGTTTTATTATACAATAAACTGTTCGAAACGCGCGCTCTGATTGGTCGATAGTCATGTGTTATTAGAGCACAGATACACAGATGACGTCACGTTCTTCTTTGTTCTCGTCACGTCACTCACAGAATTAGTTCGTGCAAAACGTGACGTCATCTGTGCATCTGAATCTAACAACACGTGACTATTAACCAATCACAGCGCGCGTTTCACACTTTTATTATTGTTAAATAGAACCTGGAGAACCATCTTATATTTGTTAAAGGGTTGTGTTACGGTGAGAGATCTTCACTTTCGTTTCAGGCCGGACGCAGTTCAGTTCCAGTGATTTTCATATAAACTGACGAACCTCTCGGACACATGTGGGATGGATGAAATCGAAGCAAATGTGCAAAAATGACTAACAAACTGTGTATCGACATAGTCTTTAAGGAAAATATTGCTTATAATTATCAATCAAACATAGAGGGAGGGGAGTTTAACTGCTTGTAGCCAATTAACAGCCACTAATCGAAAATCGTGGCAGACATGCGCAAACACCATGACACAGCCCCTTTATTCATTATTGCGAGACGCGTTCTATGTGTTTGCCTGAGGCAGATTGTGCGTACATACATGGACACTGCATTTGTAATAAACCGATTTTCTTTTTCATCAGAACTGCGATGTTGTCAACTGTCTTCGCTTTACATGTCAGTTGGGAAGACTACAAAAGGGAGACGGAGTCGAGATTCAATTGACTTCGCGCCTTTGGCAGAATACACTAGTCAAGGTAAACAACAGACTGCTTATCCTTTCATCTACACGAAATCCATTACCCAACAGATTTCATAGAGTTCAATTTGTATGAGTTGGAAAGAAATGTTGCAAGGCTGTAACTGTAACGTCTTTACCATAATTACGCGCTATGATTGGATCAGAAAGACCACATCAATGGGTAAGCTATTTCTATTCAAATGCTGGATAGCGTAAGTGGTTAGTGAGCCAATGCTGTGGCTCGTTTCGAGCGGTGCCCGGTAGTTGAGTTTGTTCGTATCTCGCCCTTGGTCTGAGGGTTCTCTCCGGGTTCTCCCGACCGTTTTTCCTCCACAAAAACCAACACGCTAAAATTCAATTCTATCTGTGGTTTAGCCGGATCCTAACTTTGATCAGCCCCTAAGGTTGTTTCAAATTCCATTAAAATTCCGGTGTTTTTTTTCTGCGTTAAAGTAGCTTTCTCACTCATACGAGATTCCAGTTGATCTCATGTTTCCCTATTTATCCTCCTATTCCAATTCCTACAATGTACCTTTCGGTGTTTTCTGCCACATTCAATGCACTTTGACAGTTGTAGAAGTACTAACCGTAAGACAAACTGTTAACTTACCTGTGATGTTTTGATACTCAGGCTGGCGTCGGCTCGATCGACCTCGTCACCATGGCATCAGTCACTCCTCCATCGTCAATCACGCAGCCCCCAAATGACAATAACAATGAAGTTAAGGTAGGCTGCATAATAATTATGCTATATTATTTGTGACAAAATAGTGTGAGGGACACAAATGGTTTCAATCCCGTTCAGCTATCTCCCTAAGTTGTAGCTTGTTTGCATTTCGCCGCTATAAAACCTGGCAAACTTCAGCTAAATAACAAAGTTAAACTAAGGGAAAACTCCATGACAATCAAAGAATTCACTAACCCTCCTCCAAACTGAAAACATACGTACGTGTCAGTGACTTACAAGACTTGATACTACCAGTGAAAACACTTATTTTCCTCCGCTTTTCAATAGTAAATTCTAATACGACATGAATGGCCATGGTCGAGAAAGAGACCTAACAGCAGTGTTTCTTTTCTTTTTGCGCGGTATCATACTCCTTTATGCGCACTAGCAGAGCACGTTAATAACTTTACTCTATTTGCCACTTAATTTTCAGCTTCCTGTTCGCGCCAATCCAAAGGTGAGCGCAAAACCTGACGAGCCTACCCCTGTGTGGATCATAGTTGTATCAGTCCTCGCTGGTCTGTTGTTACTTGGTCTGCTAGTGTTTGCACTGTTTAGGGTAAGTATTTAGTTCACTAGGGTGCTTAGTCGAAGGACGATTGAATAGTCCAATTCGTAGTTCTTGAAAGGTAACCAAGCCTTAGCCTCGCATGTAGGCTGGAGTTGACCCTGCACTGATACAAACCCTCTTTCTATGAATATCGATAGATTTTAATTATCATGCTGACTTCCAGCCTCGATGTCACCAAAGGCTTGGTTACCTTTCAAAATGGCGGTCCAACAACTGTCGCGTGGTGAACTCAGTGAATAAGCTGCGTCAAAAAGTGGTTTTTGCCTGCAAAAAAATAAACTCAGTTTCCTTTACTTTTTTCTATTTTAGGTTGGATTCTTCAAACGAAAGCGCGCCAAAGACATGGCAACAGAAGAGGAAGAAATGACACAAGACAGCAATCGAGGAAAATACGAAACTTCAGGATTACAAGAAAGTAGTTAAATAAAACAAAACACCGTGTCTTCAACAAACATAGATATTTCTACAGTGTTCTTCACAGATGTTTGTACAGTGTACTCGAGAAACATTAGTTTTTCTCTAGAATCTACTTAACAATTATTTCACTAACGTGCGCCAAATAGCTAACAAGGTGGGAATTAGAAATGCAGAGTTTCTAAACGTCTCATATTTATCACGAGTGGAATAATTGTTTTATTACGTAACACGTCCATTGGTCGAATTTGTTCAGTAGAAACCAACTAGTGTTCACTCATATTAGTTGTTTATTATCCATAAATTCAATATTTGTCCTCGCTTTCTTTACACTTTGAAGATAACTGAGAAGTCACAGAACATTAGTTGATTTCTACTAATATGAGATTCATTATATTCCGCAAAATAACTCCTTTCTTTAGGGTGACTTTTATTAAAATTAACTGTTATGCTGTCCCTCGTTCGTTAACGTTTGTTATAACGTGAATTCAAACAAAATAGGTATTATAAAAATGTGCAGTGGACAGGAAGGGGAGGGAAGGGGTATGGTCTTTAGCTGACTGAGAATAGTATATTTAATGTTCATTGTAGACTGTATATCGTGTGAAAGAATATGCAATGCATATTGCGGAAAAATACCATATGATACCGGGAACCAAGAACATTTAACTTAAACAGTTGTATTTATTCCTTTTACAATCATTTTTAGTACTAATTTTAGAGAGAGAGACACTGATATAGACGAGGCATTGTAGTGGAATCAGTCAATTAAGGGTTATCGTATAATTTAGTGAAAAATACGAAGCTTTGACGGGAGGAGCGAAAATGGAATTAACCTGAATATACAATAAGATATGTGTATATAGCTTATTTATTTAGAGTCGCTTGTAAAGGTTTTTATAAAATATGTATCGAATGTGTATTCGTTGGTGATTTTCTGAAAGCAATTTGTTGGTTAGAATAATTTCAACTAAATTTAAAGACTTATTTTAAATTAATAGCATAGTCAGTAGAAATGTGTTATTAAATAAGAATATTCTTGTTGTTGTGTAACTGTTGCTGCCTGAAAGATGGGGACAAAATTAAAGGGAATACATATGGGCCGCTCAAAATGATCTTTGGACTGTACTGACACTGAACTCGCAATAAAACTTGAGTTCTTTTCCAATGCGAAAGCGAGGGCTGCGCTTGTATTGCGCAATAAATTTGATGACGTCAAGCGTGTAAGAAAAAAGGGCGGTTACTCAGTGCTATCATTTCGTTGTAAACATGTTCTGCCTTCGCATATTTTACTAGAAGTTAACAGGAATGGCTGCTCCTTTCATGCTTAAAGTGCCACTACGACGAATAAATTTACCACTTTGATTTGCCACTTTTTGTGTGTGAATAGGTCAATCCGCAGTGTTAGAAATATCCGAATTAGTAAAACAAAAACAAATGAACAAGTTAAACCACAAAATTTTAGGAGAGTTTACATCACTTCGAGTAATGGATTCGCTTAGATTCAATATTCGGAGTTCAACAAAATAAGACTTCGTCGTCGTATCGAAAAACGGGTTGGACTCTACTATATGAATATGCAAAAAAATGATATGTCAAATTGAGGACGAACAGGAGCCCGAGGGCACACCGCGGCAAAACGGTATGCTCCGCTGGCCAAAAGAACTAAGGCTCTGCTATCAAATACAAATTACCGAGGGTTTCAACTTTTTTAGTAAATAATTTTATAACTTAGTAAACTCACAGTGAATTACAAATTAAGAAAACTTCAACCTGTTAAAGTCTTAGGCTTAGCTTTTAAGTAGTTTTCTTATTTTTTGACAGAACAGTTCACAAATGGATGCTTTTAAGCAGAAATTTTAAAATCACGGGTATGTGCCTGTTGTTTCATTTCAGTTTTCGCGGGAAACTGGGGGCGGCCGCGCGCCGACAAGAAATAGCAAGTACGCATGCGCGTAACGTTTTGCCGCGGTGTGGCCCGAGGGTGACTTTCAAAATACGACGATCATCCCCCGCTTTCATGGCTGTAGAGAAGAATCTGAACGGGTGGTGATGTGGATGACCGGACATATCTAAATGGTGGCTTCGAAAGAAGCACTAAGGGATGGGCCGTTGAAGGAGTTGTGTGGTCATGGAAACGCGGACATTTGCATCTGTTGTATTTACAACGAAAGGACTGAGCGCTGAGTAACCACCATTTTTTCTTACATGCTAGGACGTCATCAATATATTGCGCAATACAAGCGCACTTAAAATGGAATTAGTATGGAATTTCTGGGCTCAAATCGCAGACGTCTCTCTCGGGGGGCTCGATTTGGCCCTCGACTAGAGACGTCGACTGTTTCCGCAGGCTAGGTTTCTGACCTTGTTCCATTTTTTTCTGTGTACCTAAGCTATTTATGTGTTTGAATTGACCACTACCAAAATGAGGAATGGACTGGTTCTAATGATATGTACAGTGCATCATGGGTAGTAGTTTGGGTCAGACAGGATCAAAAACAACACAAGGTTCCGAAGGAATGAGGGACTCGGTTTCTCTCAAGAAACTAGCTAACAATTAATTATTGAATATTACGGAGACCTTCATATATATATATCTAGACATGCGTATTGGAAACATTCGTCAGCTTCATGAAGCTATGACAATAACGGAACCAGTTCGTTGTTCGAGGTTGATCGTATCGCAGTTGTCGTTAAAGGATATCATGACATCGTTCTCTTCACCACTTGGAAATCCTGCTGATGACGATGGTCTAGCATATCTCGTGTTAAGTAGACAACCGATGAAAACTGCATTATCCCTTCACCGTTCTTTCCTCACGACGCCACGTTATTTACGAACGTGTATACCCTGGCACCCAGTCCTTTTCGCCTAAGGTAAACAATCATTCTCATCGGCGCCGCCGCGGGCAAGCGCCCTAAATTAGGTACTTATCATCGCTAGGGACAGCATGCGCTCGTGGGTATGTGCACGGATTACGCCGGTGTGAGAATAGTATAAATACGCTGCCCTCTTATTCAGTAATCTCTCATCATCTCTCAATTCGTCGAACTGCCATCGGATTTGGAGTTCATCGCCCCACCCTCCTCCCGCAGCGATGAGCGCCGGTCGGTATTGACCTCCCTACTCCGCTCCCCATCGCCGCAGGGCTCGTCTCTTCCCATATCTTAAACCTAGCCTTAGGGCGCTTGGGTGCGGGGGCGTACGATGAGAATCTATTACGAGAGGAACTCTGTACTGCATGCTAATCACGTGTTCATTTGCACGCAATTTTAGAGTAATGCTACGGATACGAACGAACTGAGGCATGAACGGCAAAGGAATGCAAAATGTTTTATTTTTCTAATCTTAAATTCTTTCTCGTAATTTCACTAGTCGATACTCATAAATTCAATAAAAAACCCTCAAAGCAATATATACTTTCATTAGATAACTTTGAAGTTTAATTTAGTTATGATCAAACTAATATAAATAACTGGTTTGATTTCAAAGAAAACCATGTGAGGAAATTAAAAAGTTCCAAATTTGAGACGATCTTTTGTTTTCCCCTTTCCTATTGGTGGTGTTTTCTTTACGTTTTCACAGTAAAAATGGTCAACAGCATACAGTTTTTTTTATTCTCTGCCTATAACTTTGATTGTGGACATCTCAGACAGTACTTGAGAGAGGATATGCTCATTGCCCCCAATTAAACGATTCACTTCTATGTAATGAAGCAAAATCAGAGGATAGCTAGACTGATTGATAAAACCAGAGCGTTCAAGCCTTCAAGCGACGGAGAGTCGTGAATTAACATGCGCCCCTGATATTTGCTGGTCCAGTCAGTATCGCGTACAAAGTACGTGCGTTACAATTTTAATATCAAGCACATGCACTGCCTCGGTATAATACTTCAGCGTAGCGAAATGTTTTCCTTTAGTACATATATATATATATAGATAGCAGCTGATTGTTACTAAACTCTTACCGTACACTATCCTGAATTCTAAATGTTTTCGAAGTTGTCTCATGAGGAATTATTGAAATCCACAAGGACTTACAGCAGACTAGTATTAAATATCTATATAATACATTCCTAAGCATCGTACACAGAACAAGTACAAATTCAAGCCGACCACTCAGAAAGAAATATTTCAAATATTAGCTATAGAAGTTTGGAAAACGAGAATCACACAATTGACCAAAACGTCTTGGGTGCAACTCTATGTTGTGACGTTAAAATATCCTACCCACAATGGCGCGTTCTTTCGGGACTATTCCGGAATAAGTATAGCCAGAAAAATAGACGGTAATTGTGTTCTTTTGTGACCTATTCCATTTTAGGAATGAACAGAGTAACATTCTGCTCTCGATAGAAGCATGAACAGAACAGCGTTTTCTAAAAGCGGTAGAGGCAAAATGGCGTTTTGCTTTAATCCAGCCGCAAAAAAACAATTATTTGTAATTCAAAATGGCGAAGTTGTTAGTTCTCAGGTCACCTCCGTCAAGATCTTTCCGTTTTCGGAATATCTGTTCATGTTCTTTTGTGAATTAGTACTGAATCCGTGTATTGTGTTATTCCTATACAGGAATAGGAACAGTCATAATACTCTCAAAATAATGCACTCTGAGCTGAGTAGCTTATATAGAGATTCAAAAACTCATGAATAATTAATGACATTTTGTCCAATCAGATGAAGCAAATCAGTCACATGCATGCTCCTTTATACCTGATAAAATCTCATCATTCTAAAAGGAGCAGTCGGAGAAATGCAGATTATTTGATAACAAAAACCTTAAGAAAACGACAAGAAACTAGCCTAGTCTTGGCTTAGCCTTTCTTTCGACCGCTCCGTAGACTTGAAGGTCGAGGGGAAAAGAGTCCAGTAGATATTGCATGCGCATTCTCAAAACTATCCAATCAGGAATAAGGTCAAATTCTCGGGAATATTCGCGGGGTTTTAATACCGCATACGTTTTTCTTATGTCAATTGAAAGTTTAAAATGGCCGATTCTCAGTGCAGAATATACAATGGACGAATCACAAGTCTGTTGTGGTGAAGATCTTAAATAATCACATACGAAATTGACGAAGACTGAAATATTCTCCTTAGATTAAATAATGCTTCTAGTTTGGAACAAATTTATAATTGCACACTTTCAAAGCATGTTTAACAGCACTGAGAATTGGTTTCATAACGTTGAACGATTAATTCAGTAAATCCACACTCCACTCGCACTCCGGGTTCGCCGCCATGATTATAAGCTATGTAGCCAGGCAACCTCAGTATTTTACGGTGTGGCCTGGTACATTTCTGACATGCGCAGCAATATCTACTGGATTCTCTTTGCCGCGACCTTCCAGTATAGAGAGGCCAAGTCAGGACTACAACTAGTCACGCTAAACATGATTTGTTGTGATAGAACATAATCTGTCTATCTCAGCCGGCGCTTCCCGCTATACGCTGTGGAAACAATAGAAAGTAATATATTATCAACGAGTAATGGCTTTTTGTACCTTAAACCAGAAGTCCATAACTGCTTAAACTTAACCTAGACATACATGTGGAAAGGAGGCGACCACGCGCTCTGATTGGCTAAAACATGTTCATATTAGTGGCTAAAGACATTTAAAACTACTTTTATTTCATAGAAGCAATAAAACTCCTTTTCCATGTCTTTGCATATTCTCTGTTATGAACACTCGAAAATCATTCGCCTTCTTGAGTTCTTTTAAAAGTTAGAGCCTAAATGTGTTGGAAGTTAGCTTCCTAATAAATAATCAACTGAAAATAATGATTGCCATGCATCGATTCATGATCATGGCAGGCAAACTGAAGTATCCCATTCATGCTCAAAATCTATATTGTGACATAAAACCCCGGGGGGGGGGGGACTCCCTTATGTGAGGGGTACATGGATGCTCGTCGTACCTTTTAGGGGTCAAAATCAGGAGTTTGGTACCAGTTAGGGTATCCACCATCAAACACAGACATTTCTATGTAAAGCGGTACCTTTTAGGGGTCGGGTGTCAATTGAACAAAAAAGCTGTTATCAATTTACATTTTTATTATCTTTTAGGGGTCAAAATAAGCTTGAGCCACGCCCATTTTAGTACCTATTAGGGGTCAAATCGAAAATGTCCGACGAGCATCCCTACCCCTTTTATATGGGAGTCCCCCCCCCCCCCCCGGGCATAAAACCACCCCAACTAACTCACTAATTTTAATTACGAAAATACTTACAACCCAAGTTAAAACACGTGCCCCATTCTGTCCTGCTGATCCCATCCGCGCCATCCACGCCAGCACAGGACCGCAGGAAGCCAAAACCACAAGGCTCGAATTCCATAACTTGCAAAATGGTATCAATCTCCTGGCCTTGAATTTGATTGTTCTTGTCCTTATCACACTTGTCAAACTGCCACTGAAGAGAGTAATAACGACATCATAGGAAGGTCAGTAAAAATGTACCATGCATGGTTTATGAATTATACGCGCTGCAAATACGCCTGGGCTCCCGCGTGGGTACTCCTCCATTATTTATTTTGAGTGGGAGTGCTCCGCTGGGACATTAAGAAACCCTACTTCTCAGACCTAAAAATCAAAATGTTGCTACCCCATTTCAGACCCGAAACTTCAATTTTCCCAAAAACTACTAGGCAAAATTAATGAGAGCAAATGCCACAACATTACATTCGAAACATTACATTCAGACTTAGAGCTAATAGATGACGAAATTGGGACCCATCTCAGCCAGACCTAGAAGGTGAAAGATTCGACCATATCCATGCAGCGGCTCATATAGCGTATAGCGTTTATATAGGTGTAACCTCCCCCCCCCCCTCCCAGGAGCTGGACCCAGTTCCTGAAATCTAATCCAGAATAAGGGTAAGCTTTAGTTAGATTTGCTAACTCAGTGTGTGCTACTGATTTAGGATTAACATCTTATTGTGTGATGAGGAATGAGGAATAAAGAAACACACCTTTTACCAAGAGAACCAAAAATCCTCGGTTTAAAATTAATCTATGATTAACGATAACGGGTTGTCAAGAAACTCAGGCCTAATGATTGCGGCTGTTATCTTAATAATGTCACAATAACCTGTCAGCCTTGTCCAATGATAATTGAGAGAACGAACTGAGTGTTATAAAAAGCCATTTGACTGCAGACTCTTGAAAACAACTTCCACCGCATGGCGAGTCGAGCAAGGCTGATCCCAAACACCGAAAGGGCCATTGCTAACTTATCTTCATTTTGCCGAAATTAAAAAAAGATCTTAGATATTTACTTCCTATTTCATAGTTTACACTGGAAGGTGCATAAAAGGATAAAACAGTGAAAAAAATACAGCCTTATAACAACAACAACGTACAGGTGCAACAATGGAGGTGATAAATATATAGTAAATAAACACGCAAATAAATAATCAGATAAATAATGATTGCTGAAGTAAAGTCAGCTTATAAGCGCCTAAGATATGGAGCGTCTTCATTGTCTTGATCGCAGGGCCAATAGCAACATTAAATAGAGGTAACGATGGAGCATTACATGATCACGTGCTCAGGTAATTTGTTCCATACGCGGATTGTACGAACGTAGAATGAATAGCTAAAAGCAAGAACATTGCACTGTAGCTGACAATAATACAAGTTATTATGTCTAGGGTTTGGGATAATATTGGAAGGGACCAAGCCTTACGGATCTTATAAAACATTGCGGCCTGTTGGGCAAGTCTTCTCTCGATCCTCAAGTGTCCCAACCCAGTGTGTTAACAAGTTCGGACGTACTGGTGTAGCGATCATAGTTGCTGCAAACAAAGCGAGCAGCATTTTTCTGAACTTGTTCAATCTTATTTACGTCAGAGTTCGAAGTGTAAGGGTTCCAAGCCTCAGAGTTTTTTTTGGTAGTTTTTATCATATTTGCTACCTATATGTAAAGTTATATTTTACGCTTAAATTAGTAGTTGAGGGCCACAAGTTTGTAAGCTTTGCTTTTGGGTGTTACCCTCTTTAAATAAATGAAGAATATTATAGAGGCATATTCAATTTTTGGTCTAACTAGAGTTTCGTAAACTCGCTTCTTAACAGATTTGGTACAGGGTTTCAGGGTTTTGCGAACAATACCTAGTGTTTTGTTAGATTTAGATGCGATTTTGGAGCAGTGAGTGTTCCAAGATCATGGGTCTGTGTGACTCCGAGGTAGTCATGAGATGGTGACGGAGATAGAGCCTTGCCATTTACATGATAGGTAAACTTGCTATATTGGTATGTGTATATTTGCTTGTATAAGACAAGCATTACCAATTTTGGTATGTGTATATTTGCTTGTATAAGACAAGCATTACCAATTCATACTTATTTCTTTCTTTTGTGTATTATTATCTTATGTGTATTGTATTTATATGTGTTTATATGTGTCAGACTAGTGTGTGTGTATATTTGCTTGTATAAAACAAGCATTACCAATTCAGTATTGGTATGTGTATATTGGTATGTGTATATATTTGCTTGTATAAGACAAGCATTACCAATTCATACTTATTTCTTTCTTTTGCGTATTATTATCTTATGTGTATTGTATTTATATGTGTTTATATGTGTCAGACTAGTGTGTATTACATGTAGATTATAGTGATAATTTGAAGAGTGGGTTATTATGAAATATATTTAAATAGTGGTATGAAATTGATTAATGTGATTATGCCATGGATATGATTAATTTGATGAAATATGATATGTGAATAAATTATGTATGGGAACAATATATTATTGAAATGGTTTCTTTGAATGTTGAGTATAAAAATATATAGTCATGAATAGCTGATATTAGCTGTGTTGTACACGAGAGATGTTTCCTAAAGCCATGCTGATGATTCATGATAATGTTATTGTTAGCAAGGTGTATATTTAAATGACTGAGGACTATGTGTTCCATCACCTTACAGCAGAGACAGGTAAGTGAGATGGGCCTATAATTTGCAGGGTTGGTTTTAGAGTCCTTTTTGTAAACCGTTGTAACAAGGGCTGTAGATGTTATTATCTGAAACTAGTTTCCAACTGAACCAAAGCCTGATGTCCTCGAAGCCCAATTAGCATTAATCCTGATTATTTTTTAACAGAGGACTTTGGTCCTCTTGGTAAGAGGTGTCTTTCTCTATATTCTAGGATTACAAGTAGAAAGTACTAATTATATAATTCCTCATCAAACAATGAGTTTTTAACTCCAAATCGGTAGTTCACGAGTTAGCGATTACCCTAATTCTGGACTTTGTCTTGACAGGCAAAGATGTGTCAACACATCAGGTCTAGCTACGGCTGTGACCAGCAATGTACTGTTTTTTTACTTTTGGAGCTCGTCTATAATTAATGTCTCTATCAATTCCAAATCTGATCATGACCATTCCTCCCCAAGCACTGACGTGGGGCATTTGACAACACTGTCTGTCCATGGGGCCGGCGGGCGGTGCATTTGCCAGCAAAGAAAAGTCGGGAGGCGGAGAATGGACCTTTTGCAGGATACGATCACGTGGCAGTACTGGATGGTCAACGAATCGTTCTCGCTTCATATATTTAAGGCACTTGTACGAAATCGGTAGGGTTATTAGCAAAACCTGTTTGTAAATGCTATTTTCACCTCCAATCGATTGTCGTTCTTTCTAAAACAGCATTTTGAAGTTTGTTTGCCATCATCCAGTAAAACCTTTCCAATGGGATCACTGTCGTCGTAATTAATTGGTTATTGGAAGTGATATACCTGATTCAAAAATGCCAAATGCCCCACAAATGCTGGGGGGATGGGCAGGTTTGGAATTGATAGAGATATAACAATATATTTTTTATTTTAAAACAGTTTGCTGCGTTTTCGTCTCTCGTTCCGACAGAAATGATAAAAAGGTGATCTCGTTTTCGTTGAAAGTGCAGTCTTTTGGAAACGCTTTACAAAGTTGAAAGATTTAATTTGGAAACATAACTTCATCGTTTTCCGTCGTGTGAACGGGTTGACTTTATTAAGTTTACATCTATTTTTTCTAGTATCGAGTTTTTAGCATTTAACCTTAGGATTAACTATAACACACAAAAAGACCTCGAAACAAATTATCTCTTCATTTTTATAAATAATTCCATTTACCAACCTCGGCTACTTTCATTTTATCCCCTATCGATAGCTGATCGATTCTTTTGGTAAGCGTGAATGTAGAATTTCTGGACCTCTCTTTCACTACGTACATCCATTCTAAGAAACGCTCCTGGAACTGCAGTAAATCCTCCCTGCTTGGGCACACTCGAACTCTATTTTCCTTGTCACCCCCTGTATGTGTAAATCAAATTAGGTCATACAACATCAGTCCTAAAGTCGTCTTAAATCGCATTAAGTCGCTTTAGGAGGATATTCAGCAGTTACACCATATAATCAGTTTTGCTTAAGTCGCCTTAAGTTGCCTGAAGTCGCCTAAACTTTCCCCAATTTTTTCCCCGAAATTGCTTAAGTCGCCTTAAGTTGCTATTCATCGCCTTAAATTACAGCGTCTTTAGGACCCGGAGTAGGCATAGTGATAATGTCCAGTCACCGGCCCAGAACAACCACGCGATTGCATTCCTGCAAAAGGCCCATTCACAATTGGTTTCACTTCAACCAATCACGAGGCAAAGTAAATACAATCGTGGATAACTAACCAATCAAATTCGATAGCATTCACCTAATTACTTTCCGACACTCAATATTCCAGTTTCACATTCAAGAATTACCGCTGGATGCGATGACTACAGACGCATTTACTCAACGTTAGTCTCATTCTGATGTTAAATATTCATAAATACCAGTGGCTAGATGAGTTATTAACATCTCTATGGATTGTTGTAGTTTGAACTTCTGCACCTTCTCGCTGGTATTTGTGAATATTTAACATCACAATGAGACTAACGTTGAGTAAATGCGTCTGTAGTCATCGCATAAAAATAAAAATAAATCTTTTAATTGTTATAGCAGGCTGAGTATTACAGTTTAAAGCTGGTGGTGGCCTGCTTTTACTCCGTCACACACTCCCCATGCACTACATTAACTGTTTTGAACACTGTGAACACAGTACACTCGGCTCACGGTTGATTTTTACGGAGGGAGCAAACCGGAGAACCCGAATCATCCTAAGCGGTTTACTGGCTCAGGAGCAAAGAAAGAATCACAATCACAATCGTTTCCTTCCTGTGACCTTCCAAAATCTCTTCCTGACCAACCAGCAGGTCCATGATTACAACACTAGGCATGCCACTGATTATCGACCCCATCTCTGTAGGACAAATATCAAACAATTTACTATTCTTCATCAAGGGCCTAAATTGTGGAATTATTTACCATTCTCATTAATAAATTCTTCTTCTTTCATAAGCTTAAAAAATCTCTTTAAAAAATTCCTTTTCAATCGCCGCCGCTGACTCTAATTTAGTTATAAATATAACCATGTCTTGATAACAACGTAACATACTCAGTGTCGACTGTAACGAGGAAGCCTATCCTTATAAGCTTTATAGTTTCTAGGCTTCCTCGCCACCTTTTGTTTTCCCTTTTCTCTTTCATACTAAATAAAGGAACAATATATACCAATGTAAATTAGTAGTAAATATATTCCATCTTTCCCTTTCTTCAATTAGGATGCACAAAGATTATCCTTTTTGTGGTTTTGGATTATAACTGAAATCAATGTTCATAGACATGATATTTAACAAAACTCTTATACTGATCGTGAAAACGACCTTGTAAATTGTATTAGGAACAATATATTTAGGAAACTTAGCTACAATCGCGTCCTGAATGAAATAAGGAATTACCATCTTATACACGTAATGAAGTATCCATGAAGACCTTCGGAATCTGATTATTATTATATTTTTGGATCACTGCATGCCTATAACTATGGAATCAACTTCGCGTTAGGCTAATCACAGGGCATTGGACGGCTTTTCTACTTCTAAATAGAAAAGCTTAAGAGCTTCGATTGAGAGAAAGATGACATAGCCAATCAAATGTACGATATTGCAAATCAAGAGCTAGGGGAAAGAAAAAATCCGTACCCTATCCAACATTACGCAACATGTTGGTACACCTTTATTGTTTATAGATCATATGCCAGCACTCCCTTTTGCTACTGGGAATGGGATTTGGGAAAATTCTGGGCTGGGAAATAAGATTTTTACCCCGCCTTCAGGACTCCCTAAAACTGGTGAAGCGTACCGTTATTACAGGCGCCTTGGTTCTTCACAGCAATATTGATCCCTTGTGAGCACGCAAACAGATGCATCTCACATTTACTGGGGAATTCCATGCCGTACACGGTACAAATGGGCTCATGCACGTTAGCGCAGCTTGTAGGACACACACAGTTGGTAAAGCCTTGGCTGTCAGACTGACACATCTCTCCCCATTTACACGTTCTCTTTCTACATGGGTCTGATACAACAAGTGCTGATCAACTGTTTATTTGACAAATTTACGATAGTTTACTGTGGTTGTCCTCTTATTTTGACCATGACATGACGCAAAACGTTGTAAATACGAGAACATACTACAGTAAACTATTTTTGCAAAAAAAAAAAAAAAGTGAATCAAGCAGGGTCAAGAAGACAAGGAAAATTGCAGGGAAATGTGATTCTAGCGCGCGCTATTCCGGGTGGTGGGTGGGTGGGTGGGTGGGGTGGGGGTGCTATTAGCTTAGTTGGTAGAGCACGGTCTAGAGTGCGGAAGGTCAGGGGTTCGAATTACGATCGCGCCCTTGGGCAGGGACGTATAAATCGTTGGCCTTGTCTCCTTCCACTTCAAATCTATACGAGGGGGACGTGAAATAACCTATTTTAATATATAATTTTCGATGAAATACCAGTGTATATTTCTTTCTAAAAAGTGATATCTTCACACGTGAAGATATAAATGATATCTTCACACGTGAAGATATCACTTTTGAAAATATGACTTGCTTTCACAGATTTCTAGCCTTTTTAGCAAGAGATTGAAACTGGTATTTCATCCATAATTATATATTAAACAGAACATTACATGGCCGCTTGGAGATACGGTTTTATCTTCTCGTGTTTATGAAATATCTTACTCGTTCGCTGCGCTCACTCGTAAGATATGTCATCAACACTCGAAGATAAAATCCGTATCTCCGTGCGGCCATGCAATATCCTCTATATGTTTTTTCGAGAAAGAGTAGGGGATTGTCTCCCGACACAACAGGTGCAAACAAAGTAATGTCTATGTCATGTGCCCCAAAGGGTATGGTATTCGAGTTGTTTTAGTCTGAAAGAGTGTAATAAATGTTGCCTTTTTAGTCTGGAATAGGGTATGATTTCGACAGGGAAGTATGAGACCGCACATGTTCATTGATTTCTCTTAGTTTCTCTTGTTTCTTCAATATAAGTTCAGACTGAAGAGAACAAACCACGGTGAAAAATGTCATTGGATTTGATGACCTAATTTTTGCAGGGGTACATATTTTCGGGATCAGGTCTGAGAAAGGGTATGGAAAAATCATATATTTTGGTCTGAAATAGGTTCAGAGTTTTGAGCCCCGGCGGTACATCCCCACCCAAAGTTTCGGAGGGAGGGGGGAGGGAGAGGTTCGCTATTACGCAATCAATCGTGCGCCAGCGATCACCGTTGTATGCGGTCCTCTTACTTCCAATGGGAATCAGCCAATCAGAAAACGAGAAGCTGAGCGCGCAGTTAAAAAAAAAATGGTATCGCTCAGTGGTCATATTAATGGCAAGGATATTTATTACGAGTTTGGGATCTACACTAATCTAATTTTTTTAGAGGAACGTTAGAGAATGCAAATACTCAGGCCAGCAATTTAAGGGACGATAAAATGGGACGTTTTTAGTTAGGTATAGTAGAAGTAGGAAAGGTCGTATAACCGGGAGAGGGACCATCCTAAATTATCTCTAAAAGGTCTAGCTATCAACTTACAAAGGAACAATCAAGTTTGTGTAAGTAATGGTTTTATCTATCTTTTGGAGACAAAGATAGGCGTGTCGTCAAAATATCAGCATATATCCACTACGGAAACTTGATTATTTGGGCACAAACATAATAAACTTCCGAACTTCTGCAATTTCCGGCGATCCAATATTAAACATATGTATATACCTTTCGTCTGCTGTGCGTTTGTCAAAATCTGTGGACAAAAAGGTCAAATATAATGTTATTAAAATACTCGCGCGCTTTAACGGTGAAGAATGGGATTAGTACTTTATCCAACTGGGCTGGGTTGTTCAAAGCCCGATTAGTGCTAATCCAGGGTTAATTTCCATGACAACCAATAGGTTCTGTGCAGAGTTAATCCAGGATTAACACTAATCGGGCTTTGACCAACCCGGCCCTGTACAAGGCGATGAATAGTTTATGCAAGTCATCAGCGAACGCTACACCATTCATTAAAGGATATATAGGACGACAATTACTGTTTATAGGCATGCATAGAGAATGTGGAAGGAAATACAAATATGTGATCGATTTTTGTTAGTTTAAACGAAAATAAGGTGATAGTGGTAGGTTGTATTGTGGGCCGGCGGGCAGAAAGTAATTTCTCTCCTATCAACGACTCCATAATTATCTGTCAAAAAAATCGAAAACAGAAACTAAAGTTTGGAGAGCTCAATTACTGTTGAAAGTTGACGTATCTAAATTTCGGGTGATAAATTTCAGTCAAAATATCCAGACATGGAATGTTGCTTCAACAAACGATTCCTTTCCTGAAGAATTTTGGAATGGATCCAGTTAAAGGAAAACAAATACTTTAGCTGTGGTTTAAAACAGAAATGCCAATTTGAAAGACAATCACCATAAATTCATCTTGGTATTTCAGCTCTATTATGTTATCACTTTTCAGAGTTCAACTGTATGTGTAGATACATTACTTAATGTCATCGAGAACGCCTCAGTGGTACTGTATACATGTAGTCTCTTTTCTTTCTTAAAATGAAGGTCAAGCCCTTTCTCTATGGCCGTCTGAAGTGAAAGTGGTGTTCCCATATTTCTCAGGCCTTCTCACATCCTGTGCGAAGATCTCAAGTATATTAACTATTACCTATCTTTATAAAACGCTAAATTTATCTTATTCAACTCACCAAAACATAACTCTGCAGTAATATTCCCGACAGCAGAATGGCTGTGCGGCTTGCCATGGTCTGTTGTGCTTGATCCAGTTTACGACAGAGTTTGCAGAACGGCACAACATCAAATAAAACAAAATGTCACACCAAAGTCTATATACGAAATAGATTTGTAATATTAGATGGTTAGTTGACATTGTCAAACCATCTGACGCTAAGCCTGGTAAGTGAACGCAGTCAGACTGAAATTCCGCCCAGCTTACTGGTCTGAAGAAAACAGCTAAGAAGTTATTAAAACATTCTCAGACAACAACAAATTAGCGAGAAAAACAATATTTGGCTAAATTCATCAAATTCACAAACGATTCACTGAGTAGTTTTACATTGTGTTCCAATATCGATTTTGAAGCGGTTCAGTCGCATGTTATTCGGTCCACATGCTTTACTTCCTAGTACTAAATAAATTTGCCGATATTTATCTATATTAAATATTATGTAAGGGTTATGGACCGAGCTGGAGGAGATATGTGATATATTTACCGAGGGCGTGGCCCGAGAGACTCACGGGCGGAAGGTCCCTCGTCGGTTTTCTAAGAATTGCATTAATTGAGACCTTTTCCTTTCGAAGCATTCGATGCATTGGTTGAGATAATTATCATAAAAGATCGTGTAGTCTCTTGAGAGGAATTTAAACTTTACTTATTAAATATTCAGAATGGCCAGGATTCATTCTGAATATAGAAGTAGTTTTGGTCAGTCGTTGAGTTTGGTGGTTACGAGAGAATAAGCGACTTAGAAACCCAGAAGCTGAAAAGTGCACCTAGTAACGTTTATTTTGTTATCACAAATATCGATTCTACATTAAGTGAATAGTTGAATGGTACTCAAGTAATAAGTACATTAATCAGTCGCATAGCAGTATGTTGTAAAGGAATAAATTAAGTATAAAAATGATTAAATGTTTTTTTGCCGAGAGTTTATATCACAAAGTTTGATGACAAATACAAATGTAGGCTTAGTTTATTATCTAAATGTTATGAATTATAGTTTATTTGTTGTTGTGTATTTTTAGTTGTGAAACCCGTTTTTTGATGATCGTAAAGAGAAGCGAGAGAGAGCTACTAAACAGCTAGTTAGGCAAATTAGAATTCAAGGGGAATATATAATTATTAAAATGTAAGGGGAATTTATCATATTCAGGACTTCAGGACAGTTTAATATATATTCCACTTGCATATTAAAAGGAATATTCAATGCTGGCTGTAAAGAGCTCGTGACCGTAGTTAATAAAGGCATCAAAGGAAGGTTATAGTCGTCCCGGTTTGTCGCAATAAGAGAAAAATATTTAGTTCCTTATGACACAAGTAAACCACAGTACGGTACGACAGAAACTAAGACATTTCTGACCGACTCCAGTGGACGACTGGCCTAAGGTGAAGAAGATACTGCGATGAGCTCTAGCTCTTGGTGGCATACAAATGTAACGAAACCATGTTTAAAACAACAACAAAACAAACAAACAAGCAAGCTAGGAAAGCACGGTTAATAGGCAACTTTCTTACAGGTATCCCGTGACAGGAGTTCTGAGTTTTGACGCCCAAGGTTTATTACCGGATGTGATATCGGAAATATTCAGTTATGTTTTGACGTAAACAAATTCAATTTCCTGCAGTCAAGTAGTAGATATGATAAGATATTAACTAAAGGATGATAATACAGAATATGAGACCCTATTTAAGGGTCCAGCACCTCGAAAACCATACCCTACCCGCGGCACATACCTAAAAGTATATGGCATGGCTTATATGAAGTGGGAGTACCCCCTTCTCTGGTCAGCCGCGGAGTGGCAGTCGATCATGGACAGCTGTTTCATCTGTGTTTGAACCCAGCAGCATAACCCAAGACCACAATAAGACTGATTGCTTAACAGTAGAGGTATAACCAGTGCACCGGACGAATGTTTTGAAGACATTATTATTTTGTCGATATTTCGGCTTGCAAGCAAGTCATCAGGACTTCTTGCAACGTCACTGAATGGACGTGAAAAACGGACTGCTACAACATAGATAGATACAGATACATAGATACATAGATACATAGATACATAGATACATAGATACATAGATACATAGATACATAGATACATAGATACATAGATACATAGATACATAGATACATAGATACATAGATACATAGATACATAGATACATAGATACATAGATACATAGATACATAGATACATAGATACATAGATACATAGATACATAGATACATAGATACATAGATACATAGATACATAGATACATAGATACATAGATACATAGATACATAGATACATAGATACATAGATACATAGATACATAGATACATAGATACATAGATACATAGATACATAGATACATAGATACATAGATACATAGATACATAGATACATAGATACATAGATACATAGATACATAGATACATAGATACATAGATACATAGATACATAGATACATAGATACATAGATACATAGATACATAGATACATAGATACATAGATACATAGATACATAGATACATAGATACATAGATACAGATATTGTATACAGATATACAGATACAGCTACAGATATTGTGGCGGCCGGGGCTGTAAGGGGGGGGGGGATGATCTAGTGTGAGCCGTATTTTCTTTTTCAACCCACAAATGCGAGGTCAGTTCAGGTAATGCATGTGCATTTTTCTCCTCAGCCAACCCCGGCTGGACTACCACTCAGGGTAGAAGGTGCTGCCTTTGTGAAACTGAGTTCGTTCGCGACCAAGCTGTAAATTAATGGTTACACCTTCACGCCTTCTTGGATAAGAGGCCTACTCCGGGTCTTATTAAAGTCGCCTTAAATCGTATAAAATCGCATTAAGTCGCTTTAAAAGGGTATTCAGCAGTTACTCCTTCCTTATAATCAGTTTTGCTTAAGTCGCCTTAAGTTGCCTGAAGTTTGCTATTCATCGCCTTAAATTACAGCGACTTTAGCACCCGGAGTAGGCCTGATTCCCGGGGGGGGGGGGGGGGGGGGTACTTACATGAAAAATGGGTATGTATGTGAGGCCAAGAGGCTCAAACCCTGACCCTGTTTGACCCAAAATCCGAGCTCCAAAAACTCCGACCCTGACTGAACCAACACATTAAACTCAAATCCTGACCCTGATCTGCCCAAATCAGGTCAAAACCCTGACCCTACCTGCCCAAACTGAGCTCAAAACCCTGACCCACCCCCGCGGCACATACATAATACGTCACAAACAGGAGTACCCCCCCCCCCCCCCCCCCCCCGGGCCTGATTAAGGACGTTAAAACGTAGGCCCATCAGTGGATGAAGAGCCGCCTCGTGGATATGTCACTTATTAATCCCGTTATTATTATTTTTTGGGCCCAGAGTACATGCATAATTTTAATTTTTGCTTCTGTTGCTTTGTAGGAAATTCCTATAGCAACAAGACAGCTTGCAGGATATTATTTCTGAAAACACTTCCCCCCACCTAAAAAGTTCAATTATAAGTTAAAAAAAAACTGCTACGTAAAATGTATTTATCTGTAAACACTTTTATTGTTGTTTCGGTTACTTTCTTTTTATTCAGTTTTTTCCAGGGCTCCTATTAACAACACTATTTGATATATATTTATATTTTTGTTTATAAACTATACGTACTAACAGGACCCCAGCTCCTGTACTAACGATTTCAAGTACGAGACATTTTTTTAAGGGCTAAACTATTTACGGAACCACAGTTAAATTAGTACCACTTAACTGTCCAGTTTAGGTAGAGTTTTCATATTTGTAAATCTGTGAGGATTTTTGTCAGTTTGGCATTGCATTCTCGATGTCTTCTTTTCCTAACTGACTGAAACAATTCGTGTAATGATATGGCGTCGCTCTTCGGCTCACTGGCTCCAACGTGCTGAATAAGAATAAAATATCACACTGTGTAGTTCTCAAAGTATTATCGAGAACAGTCAGATTAAATTGCGTGTTGTAACACTTGTACGTACTGTTTTTCTTGTATAGTGAAAATGGTTAAACTATTTTTTCTTACCTACAATATATCAACAATACTGTCTAATTATAAGAAAAGCTTATGGACATTTTACTGAACTCTTCTTTTAGGGGCATGTTGTTTTGGGACTTTTCTGACTATTCCTTTTCCGTTATAGGAATAACAGAATACTTGGAATACTAATTCACAAAAGAGCGGATATTCTGAAAACGGAATTATCTTGACGGACGTGACCTGGGAACTGGCGTAGAATTCGAAGGAAGTTTTATTTTTATTTCCGGCCGGACACCCGGGCGCCACAGGCCGGTTTCCCACCAAAGGTTCCCAAACTGAGAACACCATTTTAGTGCCTCTTCTGAGTAATGCAGCTCTGTTCATTTTGCTATCTGGAAGAGAATGCTTGTCCGTTCATTCCAAAAACGGAATAGGTCACAAAAGAACACGATTACGTTCTATTCTTATTCCGGAATAGTTCCAAAAGAACGCGTAGAATAGACCCTTCATTCTTACTTTGCCCGTTGTGAGTCTTCAAGAGATTTTCACATCAATGTATCTTCTCATGCGTAAAAGAAATAAAACAAGCAATACACAAGCCGGGCACAATACATGTCATCTGAAATGGGGCAAGAAAAAAGGCAGTGTAACAAGAATAACAAGTTTGAGACGAACTGGTCTCACTTTTGTTTACGTTCTTTTCTGTATGCTTTTAGTCGTTTTGTTAACTAAGAGCAAGCGGCAGACCTATGTACACGCAGCAATCTGTTGCAGTTTCGTTTTGAGCAACAGACAGTGTATTTTCTGCCGTCTGTGAATTTGCAACGGGACTTGCAGTTGTTCGGGTGAAGGCATGATTTGTAATAGACTTTGATACGCTTAAATGCGCCGACTTTCCCCACAAACTTAACGGCAGAACAGCGAGCACCAGGAGACGAGCAGGACATTCTGGCCGAGTTCTTCTCACAGTCGGCCCAGGACCGGAAACTTCTACAAGAAGAGCAGTAGAACTTCGGCTCTGAAATAAAATGAAACTACGTTAGTCACTCCTAACTCAACATAAATGTGGGGATTGTTCAGTCAGTGAACTTTCAGTTGGAACATTTCTCGTTTTTAGTTTTCGCTACTACTATGTTTGCATGCATCGGCAGAACAAAGACAAAAGAAGTAGATAGGCCCTATTCATAGTGGAGCACCACACACAGCGGTCAAACGTCTGCGCGTGCGTATTACGGTCAGTCTGGTGGGCGGCCGCGCGAATTTCCCGCGCAAAATTTACCTTAAAACATATTACAGTGAACTTCTACCCCCCAAAAGTTAAGAAAAATACGTGAAAGTTAAGCTTTTTATTTTCACAGTCGACGGGAAATTGAACGAAATGTTTACCAAATGTTTTCGTAATTTACCAAAAAAGTTCGCAAGGTTTGAATACGGGTGTGTGAACAGTGACGGCCGCCGGCTCGCTTTGAATTTGTTTTGGAATATGTTGTTGTTTAATTACGCGCAAAATTACCTTAAAACGTATTACAGTGAACTTCTACCCCAAAAAGTTAAGAAAAATACGTGAAAGTTAACGTTTTTATTTTCACAGTCGATGGGAAATTGAACAAACTTCAAACTGTGAGTTTAACCAAATTGTTTCGTAATTTACCAAAGAAGTTCTCAAGGTTTGAAAGCGGGTTTGTGAACAGTGACGGCCGCCGGCTCGCTTTGAATTTGTTTTGGAATACATGCATCAAGAGTTCCGGACTTCCGGTTGGATCACACTGCATTCTGGGTAGGTGGGCTCAGAAAAGTGGGCATCAACTTCCAGAGAGGCCATATTGGATTTGAGCGCAGTAACTTGGAAACTTTATTAATCCCGTTCTAAAGCTTAAACATCGACTTAGAACTCCCAACTGAAGAAGATATTCCGTGTATTAGGTAGTAAGTTTTTGAACTTGCAATGGAGCAAAAATTGACTGCACTCAAATCCAATATGGCCGATCTAGAAGTTGATGCCCACTTTTCTGAGCCCACCTACCCAGAATGCAGTGTGATCCAACCGGAAGTCCGGAACTCTTGATGCATGTATAGGTTGTTGTTGCAGGACTTTTGACGCATGCGCAGAGGTTTGACCGCTGTGTGGGAGCACCATACAGATAGGATGCCGCTGACTTCTGGTTTCCTTCGCGATCGAATCCCGACGCGCGGCGAGCGTCGTGCCTGAAAGAGTGCTGCACCTGCGCGCGCACTGTTTAAACCAGGTGGCCTAGCCAATAGCTAGTGATAATTTTTCCTTTCTTTTTTGCCGTTTCCGTTGTCATCTTTTTTCTTCTATATTAGTTTTTGTGAAAGATGATGGGCAACGAACTAAAAGATCACCTGAAAGAGTACACGTAGATAAACGTTATTCACAGTATGTAATTCTTCAGTTTCATCAAAAAAATCCTTTTGAGTTATTAGCATTTATTAATAAACATCACGGGACTAAGTAAAACATAAAAGTTGTCTGGTACGTCCAGGAATTGTGTGTTCATTTGAAAGTGAAAATCAGTAGAACGTATCAGTAAAAAGTGAACAGAAAATGTCATAAAATTCGTTTAAATAAACTACGTGTTAGTCTACGTTATCGTGCACAGTTTCAGATGTATAGTACGTTATATTTAAATGCGATCAATTCATATATGCCGTGAAATTCTCTGATTTGAATGTAAATTCTTCCAACTTACGTTACCATAGCAACACCTAACAAATGTGTAAGGTTGTCCATGTACAGCCCTTATTTTGTTCAATCAGATACAACATCGTTAAGCGTTTAATGTGTCCCTGAGGGTTAATCCGCAATATTAGAGAGATTAAGTACCGCGTTCTACGGCAAACGGGAAACGTCAGCCCGTCGTTAAAATACGAAATAAATGTATAAGAAAAGTGGAAAAGAATTCCAACGTTCACTACAAACGCGGATCTACTCAACTTCACGTAAAAACTGAAAATGTCAAGCAGAAAACGCGCGAAAATTGTGTCTTCCCTGGGCTTATTTCATGTGTTTATAATAATCCCTTCTATGTGAGTTGTTATACTTCTGATATACCACAACTAAAATAGTACATAAAATCGGCCTTCATAGCCGTGCCTGACAAAATACATAGAAAATTGTACAACTACACTAACCTGTAGCAGTGGGCATGTGGTTAGGTGGAAATCTAGGACAAGAAATATGCACAAATCCTCCTTTTATCTGCATGGTATGGCCCAAAATGCAATGCAGGATTTCGTGAAGACAGGTTTGAATGTACGAATACTTTCCAGATTCGTCTTTCTTAAAAATTCTCCCGCATATCCAATTTCTTGGACATTCAACGACAACTAAGGACGATGTGGCCGCGCAGTCATCCCAGGATTTAGTGCTAGTGCAAGGTGAACAGTTGGCACCTGTCACAAGAGAAATACAGCAGCCTGGTTGTACTGGATGTTGGAATAGAAAATACTTTGCTGAATACAACTGACTAAAGCAGAATCAAGGCCGACAGTACCAACACCAAACTAGAACACTAGAACGTGTGGAAGCTTGTAGTTCAAATGACAGTACGTTTAACTGGCGGTAACTGAAGTGGTTCTTACGTTGCTGAGTTGTTTTAGAGAGTGCAAACGTCTCCTTGTTCTGTGCAGGGTTGAGAACTTTAAAGGAAAATCCTGAAAAAAAAGCAAACTTCTTTATTTACTTATTAGAGTTTTTATTGGAAACAAATAAAATGTATTATATTGAGATTAGATATAAAATAAACTGTCAGTATGCGCAGGCTGATTTAAGGATAGCAGTCCATAGACCAGTTCGCGGTTAATTCCGACATTTTGAAAGGGATGCAACTGACATGGCGCGAAATACAGTGTTTGTATATATGGGAATCCGATGCCAAATAGAATCCGTAAAATCGAATTTCTGAAATATTCTTCAGACTCAAACTTAAGATACCAGGTAAAAGATTAACTGATCGAAATTTGAGGGATGTAGCTGTGCTGGTAGCCGTGCAATTGTGTTTTTAGTTTCCCTTACATTTGTCTGTAACAACGCGGGAAAATTTACAGACAAATGTATGGGAAACTAAAAACACAATTGAACGCTTCCCAGCACAGCTATATCCCTCACATTTCGCCGGATCAGTTAATCTTTTACCTGGTATCTTAAGTTTGTATCTGAAAAATATTTGATAAATTCGATTCTACGGAAATTATTTGGCATCGGATTCCCATACAAACACTATATTTCGCGCCATGTTTGCACCCCTACAAGATGGTGGAAATTACCTTGGATTGGTCTATTGTCCGAACGCGTTGACATAACAAATGACCGGTTGAAACATCACATCACAACGAGATGCAATTCGTGCAGAAATCAATGGATTACTTTCACGTATTTTATGTCATTTTAGTCTTATAATCATGCTTATTTGATATCTCTCATATGATGACAATGATCACGAGGCTTCTGCATTTAATGTATTACCAGGGCCAGTGCGATTAGTGCTAATCCTGGATTAAGCCATGGTGTTGGTTCTCTCGGTAGAAGGTATATATTTTATTTGTTTCCAAATCGAGCAAGACTTGTAGAAACGTACTTGTCATTTCTCCTCTTGTAATAAGTTTTTACCGTCAAATCTGCAGTTCACAAGTTAGCAAATCGAACTAAAGATTGTCCTTACCTTATTATAGGAAATTAACAATGCACGTTGACAACGCGAAGAAAATTTACGTTACACTAAATTAACGCGAATTTTTCAAAAGTTAGGTTTACATGCATTAAATTAACGCGAATTTTTCGATAAGCATCTTGCTTTATTTACTGCGATTTTCATAATTCTGCAAACTCGCACTTTACATTTCTGAACGCCAAACTGCGTTTTGGCTTCCGTCAATAAAACCTTCCAAGACAAGTGCACGGATGTTTCTAAGTTTTTTTTAAAGCCGAAAATTTGGGTTTGAAGCCTAACTAGACCCTATCAATTCAAAAGATCTTTCAAAGCCTCACGGTGAAATCACCAAGAGCTGCTCACTCGTTTGATTGACGGAAACCAAACCGCAATAGTGACTCTGAAGAGCCAATAGAGGAGTCATGAACTAATAAGGTTTTGAAATGAAATAAAGGTGCTTTAAAATAACAATGTTGTAAAATAGCGTGCATTAAATTTACATCGACATTAATTAAGATACATTAAATTAACGCGAATTTTGTAAAATCGCGTTAATAAAGTGCATTGTTAATTTCCTATAATAAGGTAATCCTGGATTAGCCTAATCGGGCTTAGAACAACCGAGACCATAAGTCCATAACAGAAGTCTCGATCGGATTCTCGCTAAATTGATACACCTAATTGTACCAGAACCTCTGATTGGTCCAAAACATGAAAGCCTTTGTTCTAAGGCTATGCTTCGCATATCCATGGCCACGTGTTAAAAACAGCATATTTCTGGCTTAATCAAGCTATGCTAGGGACCAGTTATTAATTAGCTGGTGCAAAATGGGGAGGGTCACCAAGTCAGTGAGCTAGAGGGGGAATGGTGGTAATCAAAAATTGAGCATGGCGTTTGTGATTTGCATCAGCCCCCCTCTAACTAATGATCAGTCACTGACTCCTTTGCGCGCATGCGCAGGAACGACTTTTTGTAGAGAGTGCGATGTTCGGGATATGAGAAGGAGTGGGGCGAGTACAAAGCGTGTCCCGGACCGTGTAGCCGAACGAGCCGAACAGGACAGCGAGTAGGATGTATAGTAGAAGTCTCAGAGTACTAGGAGGATATTGCTAATTGTACACAAAGTAGTGAACTTTAGGAAACATTGATTTCTTGTTGGGAAGACCCTGCAGACAGGGCAGTTCAAGGATTTGGTTATAGTGGTTTTGTGTTCTTGTTTTTTCGCATGGGCCTTTCTTAATCTGAACATGTCATAATATAATCAAAACTTCAAACGTAACAGCGATATAGAAGATTACGTGTAGACAAGACTGATAGGCCAAGAATACCGGCATCGTTTTTGATCAGTTATTGACTACAATATCTCAAGGATAGTTTTTTAACGCCATTTAATAACAAACTTAGGATGACGTATAACTAATTGCACGTATTAAAAGAAAAATAACATGCAAGAAAATGTCGCCGAGAAACGTCAAACCTTTAGGGTTCAATATGACCGGCGTTTCAAAGATAGGTGCAGCAAAAACAAAATATTTTCAGACATGCGATTTGAAAGAAAGTACAGCGTAATTAACCGCATAGCGTCCATAAACAAGAGACTCGAGTTAATATCACCCGGATGTTAAGCCCGATCGGGCAAGGTTAGTATCGAGTGACCGTCTCAACGGCTGCGGTTGCGCCTGATGCGAAGCATTAACATTGACTGAATAAAACAATTTCTCCTCTTTCACGTTCTGGTTGTATGAAAAATATATCTCACGCACGTTTAAGATGTCGTAAATGCTTAAAGTGCCACTACGACGAAATTCGACTATTTTATTTTCTACTTTTTTGTCTTTCAAAATGACACACAGTGTCGAAAATATCCAAATCAGTGAAAAATATTACCAAAGAACCAAAAACTGAATTTTGCAGAGAGTTTACCGGCGTCGAATCACGTCCGCCATAACTGAAGTGTGTTCCAAATACTTCGCGATTTTCGACCAGCGGTTTGCTGTCGTGACGTCATTTTCTCAACGCGTCGCTCTTGTAAATGCATATTTCCATTCAAAACTTCGTTCTTTCCTTTCCTTTTGGGAAACAAAATAGTAGAAACATGTATTTTACTTATAATTTCGTGCGAAAGTTTGTGTGACACGTAGCCCCTCATGACGTCATGACCCTGGAAATTAGCTATGTCATAGCTCTGTCACAGGAACGGATTCGAGTCATATGGCGGACATAAAAACTCAAGATTCGGACCCCCAAAAATAAGAGTTCCAGTAGTCATATCAAAAAACGGCGTGGATAGGAAAAAATGTAGCAACTCTACTTTACAAATACGCAAAAATATCACTATCTCAAAATTTGACCGTAGTGACTTTAAGTTTAGTCATATTTGCTGCGCCTGCTTTGAGCCCTCTAAACTCGAACTCTTGCCATCTTGCCAGTACGCGAATTAACTCCGTAATCGAACACTTCAAAGTTGTGAATACTCGAACGATAGAGAATAGAAAATGGTTAGGTTTTTAAACATTTTTGGATTAGATTTTTATAATCTGTTGTAATTCATTGCGTGAAAAAAAAAAACGTTATAAAATTGCGGTAGGGTGGTTTTAAATCTTCAAGACAACCCAGTACAAGTGCTGTTGGTAATATAATGTCACTGAAGAGAACAGAGGCTTGCTATATGTTATTTTAACTGTGCTAGGTTTGCCACAGGGAGCCCAACAATGATTTGTACATGTTTACCTAAACACATATAGTTGTAAAGTCAATTGAATAAAAGTCATTCAAAACGAAACCTTGTAGTTCATTTGCACGAATTAGTGTTAAATAATGATTCTAAGTGGTTTAATTGCAAGAATTCGAGTAAAATATTGACTTTTAGTGGGAAAAGTGGGATAGGTATATATGATAATAAGACAAGGGAGGAAACTACAATGGCGAACACACTTCATACCTTGAGAACTCCGCTCAAATTATCCCACTAAATCGTTGGCAGTTGACTCAGAAGTACCGCGAACACGAAGAACAGTTCTCACATGAATTACTTCATGTGAAAGAAATCTCATCCCTCACAGAGAACATAGGAAAATGAACCAATTTTCCAAGCCTGACACGCGAAAACCTTCAATCCATTGATGCCGCATGCAACCTCAGAGGAGCAGCGATCGTAAATAACTACTCCTGGGTCATGGTGTGGGTAATTTTATTGCTCTCTTAGGAACTGCCCAGTGGCAAACTCCGCACGTGTCGTAATCCACCGTGCCGTAAAGGATGGCGGATGTACGTAATTGACCACAATCCCTTGCGAGCCTAACACAGCAAAACACACACGTAGAATTCCCCTGTTTTCTTCAATGACGGTGTATTGGCAAAAGTACTTGAACTGGCCTGTTTATAAGACATAAAACCTCCCTACCACGATTTTATTTTCGGATCCCACGATTTTATAACGGATTTAAAGTTTTTTCGCGCGCAAAGGATTGTGGGTAAAGGTACAAGGCACCATCGTTTTCGGTAAGTTGGATTATACAAAAGCAAAATACAATGAAAACCAGTCATGCAGAGATATATTTGAAGGACTTTAAATTCCGTACCTTAACCCAGGCGAGTGCTGCTCATCTGAGGTCGCATGCGGCATCAAAGGAAAGAAGGTTTTCGGTATAAGGTCCTCGGTATAAGTTTGAAACAGAAGCTGGTCGATCTTTCACAGTACGAATCATAAAAGAATGGAACTCCTTGACTTTAGAAGTTAGAAAATTTTCATCCGTCAACTCTCTCAAATCTGCTCTTTTGAAAAAAGCTTTAGAAGACCAGTCTCAGCTAGACCATTTTTAATCCTTGTATATTATCATTATTGTATCTTATATCTATATGTGTAGTTTCCGACTTATTCTAAATTAGGTTTTATTAATTAGATCATTGTATATTAAGCAAATCAGATTATTTTAGTGTATATAATTCTAGGCTCAACTGTTAGTAGAACTTTAATGTATACTTTTATCCATATTTTAATATTTGATATATTTATACTTAGTTAAACCTTCATAGGGCCACAAGTTTATCAGTTTGTAACTGTTTAGTGTCAGCCTCATTAAATAAAGTCTTATTATTTTTCGCGTGGTAGGCGCGGCTTTAAAGATTGTTTATTTTCCGCTCTCCTCGTAAGGGATGGGATTTCTTTGATATGAAGTAGTTCATGTGAGAACTGTTCTTCGTGTTCGCGATACTTTTGAGTCAACTGCCAACGATCTAGTGCAGACACACTTCTCCCACTATTCTTGAATTGCCATTAAACCACTGAGAACCCATATCAAAATTCTTGCACACAGAAAGAGGACATTTGGTATTGGTGATCGCTTTGAAGTAAATGCGATTTTATTTGAGAGAGATTAACAACTTCAGTGGCATTACAAGTTTATAATGTTGATACCCGGTAACTATACGAAGGAGGATTCTCTGCTTTCGTTTAGACTCTCGAAAATCCCTCCTACTGCAGCTCCCGCGCCATACCAAAGGTCAACACAAGAAAAATATTACGAAAGGAACTTTAGAACCGAATTGCCATACTCTAAACTCGAGAAACGTCGACGTTCTATACATCAAAATGCTGGAATTTATTGTCCTATTTGAAAACCGGTAACCGGTTTAAGCATGCGTGAAGTTTTCCTCTGCTTGATGGTTCCTAAACCAGCCAACGTCTTAATTACTCCAACCAGCGTAAGAAAATTTAAATTTGCCATGTCGAAATCTTAACATAATCACTCCAAATTGTTTCCAGTCGCAGATTAGATGTTGCATTGGTTAACTTAGATTCGAGGAGTAAGAAGAGGTTTTATCCGCTAAAACATAGGGCCCCTAAGGGTAACTCGCGGATGGTCAGTGAGCTATTTTGGGTTTAACAAATCGCATACATTTTTCCGTTGTCTGTACTCGTATTGATCATAGAAATGACGTCATAATGATGTTAAAAGTTTTGGACATTTTATGGCGTCATTTCTATGATCAATACGAGTACGTACAGACAATGGAAAAATGTATGCGATTTGTTTTTTACAACGACGAAGCACTTAGCTTTAACCAGAGTGCGTAATCACTGCTTTCGAGTCGAAAAAGGCCATTGAAAGTCAAAACATAAACACTTCTAATTACCGGTGCCGAGAGACTGAGCTTTCTTTGAGAAATGGCATTTGGTTCACCGATTAACTTCTGTCATTGATAGAATGCTTGTGAAATCCTTTCTTGTTTTTTTTCTGGATCAGAAAAGTTCATGTTATAATTCAAGACTTCTGAGCTCTGACTCTGAGGGAACCGTAGTCAAAGTCTGAACCACAAATTCTCCGAAACTTTCCCCACTCAAGAGAAAACTCACATTTTGCCAGGAGCCCATTACCAGGAGCGTTCATCTCCTGTACTAAGTCTGAGTCAGCGTATGACCGGATTGAGCTATCTTTAGAACATATCTCATGGGAGTCCTTGTGCCCACACTTTGAGAATCAAGTCAAACCATATATTCAGTACAATGCAGTGTTAGTAAATAACCCAAAGTCCCCAAATTACCCCAAAACCACTCACAAAACTTCATTAGGTATCATTCTTTTATTATTGAAGATTTATTTCGAAGGAATCGGAAAAGAAAATTCACAAGGAGCAATTATGTAAACTCTTCCGAGATCGCTTATGAAACATACCACAGGTAACCCAAAAAGCGGGAAATATATGTCGAGTCTGGGCTGCCTGTGGTTACCCTGGAAACATATACTGAAAATAGCTCAATCCGGTCATACGCTGACTCAAGGATATAGTATATATGGACGCTCCTGGTAATGGGCTCCTGATTTTGCCAAATGGCACACTACAAAGAAGTCTGACTCACCGATTAACTTCTACTAATGAAATGCTTGTGAAATCCTCATTTTCTTGTTTTTGGAAGTTAACAGCCATTTGAATTCACAAACCTCGCCGTGAAAGCACTTTGCAAAGCTACCACGGCTTGCGAGTGACGTCATTTTCATTGTACATACATATACATACATAATCTTTATCAGATTCAACACGGTCTCTCATCATACATATAATGCTCTTCCCGAGAGCCGTGCATACATGAACTAATAATACAATTACAGAAATGGATCCCTAGTTTAAAATGTGTTGTAAAAAGTGTAAATCCCTAAAATATGTTATCCTAATATAAATTGTATAATTCTTATTCAAAATTTATTGGTTAACCTAAATTATAGCGCCTATATTTAAATGATGCCACGCTTGTCTGTCTTCTTGTATCATTAGATAAACTATTCCAGAGAACAGCCCCCCTATAATGAAAGCTGCGTTTTCCAGCTTCAGTGTGCGGTCTTGGTACAGATACATTATAGCTTGAGTTTCTTAAGTTATAGGAATGTACAAGAGTTATGCTTTTAAAGATTTCCTTCAAATAATTTGGAGTGCTCCCATTCATAGTTTTGTACATTAATATAGCCAGTTGCTTTGATCTTCTTGTCTCAATATTATCTCATTCAAGTTCGTTCAACTCAGTTGACCGCCTATCATAATTGGAAAAGGTGACCACCCTGGCAGCTCTATTTTGTAGAGTTTGGAGTATGTCAGATATCCCTTTTCCACAGTTTCCCCATACTGTACTACAGTAATTGAAATACGCATACCTGCCAACTCTCCCGCATTAGGCGGGAGTCTCAAGATTTTGAGCCCGATCTCCGGTGTCCCGCATAGAGTCTCAAATCTCCCGGTTTTTGGCCATTTTATGGATTGAGTTCGCCGTTTTTCTGGCTCGAGGGTTAAAAAACAAGCAATTTTACTCCGAGTTGCGTTTGTGTTCATTTCGCACGCTAGCGAAAAGCACCGAGTGACTCGATCCTGATCGCGAGGCTGGTAACTAATTTTTCCGAGAGCTTTCGGAAAGTCTTCGGAAAGTCTTCGGAACACAATCGGGGTATCTTCGGAAAAATGCGGAAATCATTACGTCATAACAAAGCCTCAACCAACATCTTCCAGATTTTAGAACTCCGGAGGTTGGCAGGTATGAATACGGTAGTACAAGGGAATATACATTGTAATTAGCGTTTCGTGAGGTACGAGATGCCTAACTCGTCTCAGCGCCCCTATACCCCCTGAAGCTTTCTTAGAAATTGTGTCTACTTGATCCTTCCATGTTAAAGATTGATCGATCTTAACTCCAAGATATTTGTATGTCGTTTCTCTTTTCAAGGGTTTGTGATCTACTTCAATTTGAAACGGATATTCGATATGTTTTACTTTATGTTGACTAGCTATTATCATGTATTTTGTTTTGACCACATTTAGACTGAGTTTATTAGCTTTTAACCATGTATGTATTTCACGAAGGTCATGGTTCATTTGTTGCTCTAGGATTTTCTCATCAGTATTTGCAATAGTTAGACTAGTATCATCTGCATACATCCGCACTTTAGATGATCACTGAATTTCAAGTGAGATCAGTGGAAAAATAAATCGAAATCAGCTGGAAACAGGACTTTACTGTCGAAATGAATTCACAAATGAAATCAAGCCCCATTCTAGTTCTTATACATATGCAACGTGAAGTCTGTAGTTGCAGTAGAACTACTTGAAATAATTTTACTTATCCACCGGCCATCTAGCTAGATGACCTGTCAGATGAGGGTACAAGTTGCGAATAAATGTTGGCCTGGAAAAGCGTACGTTTTCTCCGAAAATAACCAGAATCTTATTTTCAAAACCATATACATAATTTCTATAATGTCAAGCGATTTGAATTGGTGTTCTTGTAGTAAATTAGATGGCCCAGCTGGCCGCTACCAACATTTCAATTTGGTAAACGGATCAGCGTTCGGCTCAGCGGCAAAGCTATCACAGCAGCAAATGCTCGGATGGAATCCAAAAATATAACTTCTATGTCAAGCGGTTTGAATTAGTGTAGCAAGATAGACACTGAGAGATAGCAGAGAAATGAAACTTCACAGCAGTAAATTATAAGTCATGTTGGATTGTTTACCTTAGAAGCTCGTCAACCTTCACTCAACTGTAAGGGTTTTCATTCCCCAGTGAACGGAGTGATATCGATGTTGAGGCCAAAAGCTCTTCCGTAAACATTGATTGTACTGAATCCCAATACATGTAGGTCGGCGACTGTGAGAATTTATTATCCCAAACGTTCACTATTTTGTGAACCACCTAAATAATTCGTCTACAGTTCTGAATATGCTCACCAGGGGTTCCGAGTATACCCCGATCTAACATACATCATTCGAATTTAAGCCACCTGCCATTGGAAATGAGGGAAATACGGGCATGTACATCAAATCACGTGACCGATGACGTCATCGTTACGACATCACCACTAAGTGATTTATGGAGACCCAATACCACGTCTGTCAAAGTTTAAGCTGCTTGCCATTAGAAATGAGGGAGATATGTAGAGGTTATTGACCAAGCGTGAGGTCAAGATGGGGGGATATTGGTCGAGTTCATTTTTTGCGTTTTTATGGACCGAGACGGAGTCGAGGTCCATAAAAACGCAAAAAATGAACGAGGCCAATATCCCCCTATCTTGACCGAACAAGCTTGATCAATAAGGTTTTTATTATATGGCAAAAATGAATAAAATCACACTTTGACACACGCGCCAGGAACCCATTGCGTGGTAAACTGAAGAGCGAATAGAAATCAATCTAAAATTAGACTGAGTCTCGACGACTTTTCACTTGAAGTTCAACCTTGTGGCGTTCAAAATAGTTTGTTTTCCGACGTAAAAAAATGCGTTTTTATGGATGAAAACTGACCTGTACTTTACTTCAGATGTACTGATTTTCAATGACAACTTCATCAGGAAGGCCGAATGCATTAACTAGAGACAAATGTGCATATTTGTGGAAGATTTGAAAGTTGAAAACCGGCGTTGAAATCACTCGAGTGGCGATAACTCAGATAAGCACACTGCAAAACTTGACAAATAGAGCTGTAGAAGAATACAAACAAACTTGTAAGTATTAATCTAGTAAATACTCTTAATTTGTAAGCCATTTACCAAATGTAAATGCTGAATTTCTTAGCTCATACAATATAAAACCTACTTTCTTTGATGAAACTGTGTGCTAAGCTTACTCGTTTCCGTAATAATGTTATTTCTTTGTACCACGATTGTAGTAGCGTTGTGAGGTAGCCGAACTTTTCTTTGTGTTTTTGAAGTCACGGCCATTTCAGCTTCGCTATAGTTTTTTATCTCCGTAAGTCCAGCTTCGTTCAATTCAGTCGCTTTTGCTGCAGTTGTTTTCATCGAACTTGCGAGAGCCAGAAAAACTACATTAATTAATCCCTCTAAAAAGGTGAATTTTAGCTGTAAACGAAAAGGCAGAACGATTTTTAAATTAGTATTTGCCTTCATGTCACAAATTGTTTAGTTTCTTTCAAAATGTATGGGTTCTATCGCTATTTGTTTACGAAGAATTGTGAGCGGTTTTGTAAAATCCTGAGCTGGCAAGATGGAAAAATCTTGCCCGCTGAGCAACCAATCAGATTGCATCATTCAGAGTCATCTTGCCCGCTCACGGAGCTGCCATGTAATAAAGGCATATATTAAAAATTACGTGACCGATGACGTAATCGTAACGTCACCACCACTAAGTGATTGATAGGGATCCAATACCATGTCTGTCCAAGTTTGAGCCACCTGGCATTAATATTAAGCGAGTTAGCCATGAAAATCTCATATCCCGAACATGGACATGTGCAACAGGCCAAGGAGTTCTCATATTCCGAACATCGTACGAATATATCCACAGCAAACATTCATCAAGCAATTTGGCTTTCGTACTAAACATTCCACTGACCATGCAGTACTTAGTATAATTGAAAAAATACAAACAGCAATTGATGAGCGTGATTTTTCGTGTGGATTTTTTTTAGATTTTAGCAAAGGCCTTTGATACGGTTAATCCGGCCGGCATGAAATCTTAATAAAAAAAACTGGAGTACTATGGTATAAGAGGTGTAGCTAAAAAGTGGTTTACCTCGTATCCGTAGTAACCGGCAGCAAACTGTAACAGTTAATAACGTAACTTCAACCCAATCAACTATTTCCTGCGGTATTCCCCAAGGATCTGTCCTGGGTCCAATATTATTCTTACTTTATATTAATGATTTTCATCTTTGTTCATCCCCCTTTGACTTTCACCTTTTTGATGATGATGCTAATTTATTTTGTAAACATAAGAATCTTGATATACTACGATCTAGTATTAATAATGATTTAGCCAATATTCACATCTGGCTTTGTGCTAATAAGCTTTCATTAAATATAGAAAAATCTAATTTTGTTCTATTTCATCCTCCTCAAAGGAAATTAATGTCCAATTTTGCATTAACCTCGAATAATGAGCAATTACGACAAGAGAAATGCATTAAATATCTTGGCATATTAATTGATTCAAATCTTAGTTGGAAATTACAGGTTGAATACATTGCCAAAAAGATAAAAAGAAGTGTTGGAATATTATCTAAACTTCGTTATTATGTAGACATTACTATCCTAACCAACCTTTATTATGCCCTCATTTACCCATTTTTGATATATGGATAATCGTTTGGGGTAACACATACCCGACAACTATCCAACCTCTCTTTGTTCTTAAAAAAAAGGCCTTGCGTATTATGACCTTTTCAAAATGTAATGAACACTCAAGCCCTTTATTTAAGTCACAAAATATTATTAAGTTGCGTGATCTTGTTACACTACATATTGCAGCAGTTTTTATGTTCAAGTTCCACAATAAAATGCTACCTTCAGTCTTTAATACATTTTTTACCTCAGTTGGAAAAATTCACAATTATAACACAAGACCTGCAGCTAGACAGTCTTATTATCTTCCTAGAGCAAGAACAAATTATGGCAAATTCAATAAAAGGTTTCAAGGGCCCAAAGTGTGGAATTCATTTGATTTACATGTCAAATGCACCTCCCTCAAGAAATTTAAAGAAAACCTAAAAACAGAATTTATATGCAAATATTAGTCTCCTAGTATCATTCTGTTGTGCATTAAGTTTCATTAGAAAGCTAATAAGACTGATTTCTGCTTCTTTCATTCTCAAAATACTAAGCTATAATTATTAACACTTTTATCTTCTGTAAACTGTATTATGTAATATATTAATAAGCTTTGGTAGATTTAGTATTTGTGTGTGTGCGGGTGCTTACGTGTGTTAGTGTGTGTGTATGTATTTGAGTACCACGATTCCTGGCATTTTTAGCTTTTCTGGTTATTTCGGGAATCCAGTTGCCTTTAAATATTTAAATTTATGATTGTAATAATTATATTTTCCTTATTGCTGTGTACAATAAATCATTGTTGTTGTAGTTGTCATCTTCGGAAAAGGATACAACATTCGGAAATGACAATCCACCCAACCCACAGTCTCGTACCCAGATGACCTCTGGGTACGAGACTGCCTAACCCCAATAACTCGTCCCTGCGCATGCGTGTATCCACGAGTTAAAAAGGCAAAATAGCTCCCACAATTAAACCGTGTGTTTTCGGGTTAGTAATACGAGCCATACCGGAAGTCAGGTTAACCGTAATGGATATGTAGGCTTTTGTACATGGTATTTATAGAAACACTAATTTGTACAACCATAGGTAAACATGTACAAATCATTTGAGTGGGCTCCCTGTGGGTTTGCAAGATTTTCCGACATGAATTATTAATGAAAAAAAAATGACAGGGTATTCAAGAGTTGTTCCACAAATAGGCAATATTCGTATTCTCACGGACGAGCTGGAACGAACACTCAATGGAGGCTCGTCCGTGAGAATACGAATATTGCCTATTGTTTGTAAAATAAGCTAGCACGAGGAAGAATAATAATTTCCTTTGCCAGAAAGAGGCAATGGGCTTATATTATACTGCGCATGTCCATCTCACTTGTGACGCTAAAAAATACCACAGACTTACACCTCGGCCAATCTCGTTCCCAGAGCCCGCGTTCCTTTTCGTCAGCACCAAGAAACTTGCACCGCGGCAAAACGTCACGCGCATGCGCCTTTTGATGAGCCATCATGTTTCGCGAGAAACAAGAAAACTGCCTAAGACTTTAGCAGGTTGGAGTTTTCTTACTTTTGTAATTTACTGTGAGTTTACTATAAAGTTATAAAATTATTTACTAAAAAAGTTTAAGATCTCGGAAACTTGTATTTGAACTTCAGCGGCTTCCGGTTCTTTCGGCCAGCGGAGCATAGCGTGCCACAGACTCGGCGTGCTTAGCACAGGCAGCCTGATTAATAAACTTGGGGAGATAAAGTTGTATATGCATTGTCACAGTGGATTTGGAACCGTCTCATGTGCCCTTATATTATAACTGGATCATTTGTCACGACTGAATGACCCGGCGAAAGTTGTAACAAATGCGTGTTGTCAAGAAACGTGTAGCTGCAAGAGCTATCTCATATATAGATGCTACGGCGTTTTCACAAGTTGGGCTATTTTTAGACGGGTTACACCCGTGGCGGAACAAAAGATGCCTCATTAGCTTCTTTAGTTATACCAACAACACGTCTGCTACGCTTAAATTGTAATTGTATTCCCTTAGGAATGATTGCAACCCAATAATAGCGGGAAACCGTTCTAAAAATAACCTAACTTGTGAAAATGCCGTAGCATAGAGGTCTCTTGGTAGCTGTGGGAATTCACATACACGCTAAGTTTGTGAAAAACTTTACTAGCACTATTAAATGGAAAATGGGCGTAAAACTTTACTCGTAAAGAAGTACTTTATGAATATTACTAAACTGAATTGATACTAATAAACGGAAAATTTCGGGCGTGAAACTCAATTTGACTTTACGCCCAAAATATTTATCAGTATATTATTGAGTGAATTAATACTAATAAACGGAAAATTTCGGGCGTGAAACTCAATTTGACTTGACGCCCAAAACATTTATCAGTATATTATTGAGTGAATTAATACTAATAAACGAAACATTTCGGGCGTGAAACTCAATTTGAATTTGCGCCCAAAACATTTATCAGTATATTATAGAGTGAATTAATACTAATAAACGGAAAATTTCGGGCGTGAAATTTGACTTTTCGCCCAAAACAATTTTCAGTTCACTAATAAACGGAAATTTCGGGCGCGAAACTCAATTTGACTTTACGCCCAAAATACGCATCAGTTACTAATAAAAGGAAAATTTCAGGCGTGAAAGTCAATTTGACTTTACGCCCTGAACCTTTATCAGCATGTTGTTGACATCATTAATACTAATAAACGAAAAAATCTCCAAGGCGGACGGTTAACTACCGCCTCACGTTCGAGAACACTCGGTTTTAATATTTCCGGATCAGTACAGAAAGCCGTACAAAGCTAGGTGCTTGTGACTCACTGCACTGAACAGTGCTTTTAAAGCTTGAAATGAGACACTCCTTGTATGGACTCGTTTACTGTACCATTCGTGCTCTTAATTGTGCGATACCCTATCGTTAAATTCCCTAGCAAGTCCTTGAAACCAACCGCGCTCGACGGCGTCACTATAATCAGGCGATTTAGCAAACTGTTGAAGGTACAGATTAGTGACGCCTTCCCGTGTTAATGTGTCAATTACAATGTGCCATGTACAGGTTTACCACAATTTGCATGCAACAATTTAAAATCGGAATCATTATTTGATGTTCATTTCATTACAATATTTGATGTCTATTACATTTATGATTAAAATGTGTTAAATTTGTCGAGTCAACTCATAGCCTGCAAATCAATTCCGCGCGGCCAAAATTATTTTCTCTTTCTTTGATTTAAATAAGCCCCGAGGGCCTGTTTCGCGGCTCATTCTGTACCACTCGAAACGAGCTACAGCATTAGCTTACCCAATCACGATAACAGCTATAGAGAAACTGGCGTAGCCATCTCGCTCACTGTTTTGGGAGTTCGATTAATACAAAATATGACTATTTTCGTTGTCGTTTATTATAGCCGCATTTACGCGACATTCCGTTTTGGGACCGACAATCTTAGGGTGCGTTCGATTGACCGTATTCCGGAATAGGAATAGATAGAATAGTCTCTGGAAATCACTGGTTCGGGCATATTTTACACTACAAAATATTATGGTTGCTGACATATGATATTCAGGATACATTTAGTATTCCAGTGGCTAAAAAAATCCCAGTACAAGCGATTTGTAGTGATCATTCTGTGTATTCTTATTCCGGATTACGGTCAATCGAACGCACCCTTAGTTATAAATGTTCCGGGCGTAAAGTCAAATTGAGTTTCACGCCCGAAATTTTCCGTTTATTAGTAACTGATAAATGTTCCGGGCGTAAAGTACAATTGCCTTTCACGCCCGAAATGTTCCTTTTATTAGTAACTGCATGATACGTATTTCGGGCGTAAAGTCAAATTGACTTTCACGCCCGAAATTTTCCTTTTATTAGTATAACTTTTATAGGGAAACTCGTGGCCAACTCGCTCGCTGTTTCGGGAGTTCGACTGATACAAAATATGACTATTTTCGTTGTCGTTTATTATAGCCGCATTTACGCGACATTCATTTTGGGTACCGACAATCTTAGTTCGAGTTTCACGCCCGAAATTTTCCTTTTATTAGTAACTGATAAATGTTTTGGGCGTAAAGTCAACTTGCCTTTCACGCCCGAAATTTTCCGTTTATTAGTATCAATTCAGTTTAGTAATATTCATAAAGTACTTTTTTACGAGTAAAGTTTTACGCCCATTTCCCATTTAATAATACTAGTAAAGTTTTCACAAACTTAGCGTGTATCGAATGTCCCGGTAGCTGTCACAGTTCAAATATATTTTTGTTTTTGCGCGTCCATGCATGCAAGAATTCCATGAAATACGTCCTAAACGTCGTCGGCGTACTTTATAGCTTCGTCTAAAACAAGCACCAGTTGTCAAACACATATGCATCTGGTGTCAGTGATGTCTTGACCCAGAAATACCGACCTCCGCATCGCTTCGTTTCAAACGGATGTGTTCATATCGCTCGATCGAAGTTCACCTGGAGAGCAAAACTTGTTTAACAAACTTAAGCTACCGTCGATAACCAGAAGACAAAACATGAAAACCTCAGTTCTGAAACCAAAACATTGAGATATGCATTTGTCATCAGGTACCGTTTTGTTGTTGTTAATTGTTGAACGAGTTCGTTAGCATGCTCAACGGGAGCCATCCCTCTTTAAACAAAAAAAAACAAAAAAATGAGATAGAATGAAAAGAAAGAGAGAATCGGAAAGAACAAACGAAACTCGGTAAAAACTTGTTTTAATATTCAATATAGAAAGGATCTTGTTTGTAATTGTTCTCAAGTCTGGTGCTTTATATTCAGTCGTCAGATTTTAAACTCCAACTGACTTCAGTGTAATTCACGCGATTTTCCATGCACTTCAGTCTTGCGTAAACTTGAGTTACGTATACGATTTTCGGGAGAGGCATGCATGCACGCAAAGAATCCTGGTGTTGCTGATTACTGTCATGATGAACTGTGTTTGGAACTTTCATCGAAGAACTGATGAGAAAGAGCAATTTTGCACTACAATTTGGAACCAAAACATGAACCAAAGGATAAATGAAGTATTTAATCAATCGATATAGAATGAAATCCCCGATACGTAGGCGAAACAGAGAATACAGCATGTGTTACGAAAGAATTCAGTCCGTCAGCAATGTATAGAAGTATTATACTTCTATACATAATGGTTATGAAACCCAGCGACCTACTTTGTTATAGGTCTTTGTTCGATTTTTTCAACTGTTAGCGTGCACAATATATATTGGAATATATTAATTATTAGCCAATAGAAACGTGTGGGTTCAGTCGTTCAGGGGACGCTAATGAGCCATAACCGTGCACAATCGTTTGCCTTACCCCTTCCAACCTAAATCACAGCCCCTTTGTTAGCTCTTTGAACTTTGTCGGGGTTTGCTAACCATTCCCCTCAATTAACTATGGATGTATTAATCTATCAGTTTAGTCTCCTTTCTTTGTCTGGACAAAACGAAGGTTTTCTCACCGTTAAAAAAGCAACACACTATATATTCTATCCACAGTTTAGCTAATGAGGCCAGAGCAGTCCGGCGTGCCTTACATAGCCCTGTGTTGCGGGTTTTTAATCAGGGAAGTCCCACCCTTAAAGCTAAGTGTTTGTTCGCCGGCTACGTTATTCAAAAGGTTGAATCGTATCAATCAGTGTCTAATGTGTCGATTCTAAGCGAATAGACATCCTTCACTCATTTCGATCACTTACCTTGTTTGCAGAGTACAAAGAAGAAAAAAGCATATGCCATGAAGGGTCTCGTTGCTAACATCGTTTTTGTAACTGCTCTCAATTAGCCGTGAATAACGGAAGGATAATTAACTGAGCTGAAGCATCTCGGCCGCTTCATGGACACACTGCTGTAATCTAATGGGCGTTAGAGCTTTATCTGCGTTTGAGCTAAAGCTAATTATTGGATATCAGCTATCGACCAATCAGGTGGCATCACTGAAGCCTCTACGCGATGGGATAGATCACCCTAACATCGGCTATCCGAGATTTTGAGAAGTCCTATGAAGTTTACAGAGAACGACTTGAACGAGACTCGAACGAAGCTCATTTCCATTTCCTGCATTACTTTTTTAAACGTCATCATAAGCTCAAATGCAGCTATAATTGATGTATCTTTTTGCTTCCTTTTGGTATTAGAGTTACTTAAAACAAATGCATGTGTTCAGGTAGTTCTTGCCAGCGATTCTATTGTTAGTATCATGATGGTTCATATTAGTGCCATCCTTAAAACCGAACTTGAGAAAATTACATTCGCTATTCTTTGAGCCGTTTAAAACAAATCCTGACCAGGAAGTTGATTTAGCTGATATAGCCGTGTGCTATCAAAAGCGACTTTTGAGACTCCCTATGGATCAAATCATAGTTAGTTCCCATCTACTATACTAACTATGATCGAATTTGGCAAGCACGAATAATCTATGTACTAGAAGTTTCTAATAGAAAGTGAAGTGCTGCGAGGGGATGCATAGATATTAGTTCGAGTGTGAGTTGGGTAAACTAAAAATCTCTATGGCTCTATATTGTTCCACTTTATTTATTTTATTATCTTTGTTTCATTTTTTAATCGAAAGTTATCAACTAGTGTTATGTTCCACAATCATATTCAAATTTGTCCAACGCACTTGCCATAATCTATAATTACTCCTAGTTGATTAAAACTACAGAAACTTGCAAATCATACTTTGCTCAATCAGGGACTGATGTGCTGGGTTATTAGACAATGTGCATTTTGGACAGAAAATAACAACATCGATAACGAAAATATAGACGAGTAAATTAGTATAGATATTTTATTGAAATGTGTGAACAATCACAAACTATAACATTAATTTGCTGTATGGCAGAATTCAATGGGAGTGGAGAAAATACTGACCCCAGTCTATGGACTCTCTAAATGTACTGGAGGTCAATGTTTTCTCACCACCCAGATCAACAATAACATCAACTCAAAGTTAATAATATTTGTGTCCGAGTGATGCACTTTTTAACATGCCAATGCTACAAAACAATAAAAAAATTATGTATACACTCATTACAAAAAATGTCCTAGAAAAATGTAAAAGCTTAAAAGCAAGAGGAATTATATGGGGTAAACCTGATACTTGATAGGGATGATTTTTCAATTGTTCCACGTTGGGCGACTTAGTTGTTTGCTACCGTACTCGGAAGGGTTCGTTTGCTGTCCCGAAGGACGATTTGTAAGTGTTAGTCTACTCTCCATAGATCAACATGCCTCAACGGGCAGACTGTTCAGCGATATTGTCTCACTGCATCTGGGATGAGTCGATTGCCAAGCGAAACGAGATCAATCAGTCTCCTTCGATAAGGGTAAATTATTTGTATCGATTTGTGTCAGAGGTCTACGACAGCGCTGAAAATCTCATAAAAGAATGTTGTCTTCCTCTCGATACATCACTAAAACGTTTGTGACCCTGGTGAATACTTCCAGCTATGAACAAAGCGGAGTTTGACATGATAATTTGATAAAATGGTACTTCAGTATCCAGCCACTTGAAATCAGTGTTGAAATCGGCGAACACGAAAATGCTACATCCGGGACATATCCTCCGAGCCCAGGGCGTCAAAGCGAGGCGATCACCGACCGGGTGGTTGGTGGGTGACCATGTACGTGCGAAAAGCTATGCGTGTGGTCACCCTGCGTTGTAACGTCAAGTTTAGTGTTGTTGCTGCTCGCTACGCTCGCAACAATTAAAGTCCATATGTCTGTCTGTTCATGCCAGTGTTGCTCGGCCAATCAAACGTCGGGATATCTCTAGCTCATGCAGCTATTAAAAAAAAAATTATTCTAAGACTTCGAACGTAAAACAGTAACCTTTTATTTCCAATTCGGCGGCTTAATAAAAACTGGCTTTGAAAACTCGAATGTTACTGAAGTACTTTCTTGATATTTAAAGCGTCTCTAATCGGCTTATTAAACGTTGACCCGCGCCTTTATTTTCTCGATATTTAAAGCGTATCTGAGCGGCTTATTAAACGTTGACCCTCGCCGAGTAAAGCTATTCGCACGTGCAAGAAAGCACGAGTGAACTTAACTGTCGCGCCTTGTGAACATTGAAAGTCTCACCAACGAAAATTTAAAATTCGGGAAGTTCGATGTCTCCAGATCTGACTGTACCTGAGAAATTTTCTTCCAATGCAAGGCTCAACAATTATATTTTTTAATGTGAAACACTTTCTTGTTAACGAGTTTGGCGCTAGCCATTAATGATACTTAAATGTATAATATTTAAGGTATTTAATACTCGATAAAGGTGATCTCTAACAATACAAAAATGCATGACAAAAGACTGACCCTCAACCTGAATTTGATTGCCACGCCGCTGATGAAAGTACGCCAGAACTGTCACATTTGCTTAGCCGATTGTAGTTGCCCAAGTCCCTTTCCTTAGAGGCTCATATTTGTAGAATAGTAAGCAAGTCTAGCTCTTCATATAAGTATAGGTTTATAAGAAGTACCCATAGAAAGTGTTTCAGTCCACGGATCGTTGAAAGCATGAGAGCTTCAGTCTCCTTACACAGGTACAATGAAGACGCTGGTGCCGACGGCAATGGAAAACACATGCACAAACCGTTGTTTGCGTATATGAAATGATAAAAGTTAATATTATATTACAAGATGGCCACAAATCTTCGTTGCTAGTCTCGCCAGCTGGAATGAGCTCTGCCAATTGTTCAAATTTTCAGTGCCGTACATTTTTTATCTATCGAATTTCGGTACTATAGGTCACGGGCGATTTCCGGTCGGACAACATATTGGCGCTATCGGCCAGAATGTTTTAGCTAATGTTTTGGGTATTCTTTGCTTGCTAATCAGTCAGTTGATTGTCGTATTTCCGGATTTATATAAACATGTGCTCAACATGTACTATGTCGTCAACATCAAGAAATGCTAACAAAGAAAACTTTGACTTTATAACTGTGTCGTACTGAGGTTTTAAATAGCATATACAGACGCGCTAAAAACTTTTGTAAGACTAACTTGGGCTCGACCTTGGCGCTAGAAAAAGGGTAATATCATAGAAAGATAACGAATGAAATGGAAAGAGATGAAATGTTTTTTCCTACAGTAAACGCCCATCATACAGAGGGCAGCCGCGGTTTTGTCACGTGACCTTATTCCCGTACGGAGGGATGTCACATTATTACTCGGGCTGCCTGTGGCAGCACCGAGTCTAAATCTGCAGGACGTTATTTTTACTCGGGCTGCCTGTGGCAGGCACGAGTCTAAATCTGCAGGCCGTTTTTTTTGTTCAGTGCAACAAAATATCTGCGCATGCGTTAAATTATGCATTAATTGTTGCCGCTAATAGATTTCTCTCCAGTCCAGTCGCCAGATTCTGCAGACGCTATTCTGAACTCCTGAACTTTGAGGTACGTTTCGTATAGGTTTTATGCCACATTTCATTTGCTCTCGGTCATAATACATACCAACGCAAACACCGTGATCGGTAGGCCAACACTAAAATATTTTCGACCGTGTTTTTGGCTGGTTTACCGATCTCGTATCGAGACCTGTGTACGTTACACTATAGCTATACAGGTATACTGAATAGCTGATTTATAGCGAAATATAGCGATTTACTAGCAAATATATATACTGTGGTTGAGCAGTTTTGGGTTACTCTCCTCTATCGAAGTCTGAAGACATCTGAACTCCTGAACTGTGACTCGCCAACACGAAGCCAGAATACACACTCAACACAGAATATGATGAGCCAAGCAATATAATTCAACTTTCAAGGTAAACCTCTCATGGCCGAGGTTTTGGTTCAATAAATTAAAGGCTTCCAACAATTTCCTTTATAGTTATAATGAGCAGACTGAAGTTTTGGAGCAAGAACAGCAGATAAAGTTACACAGAGGCACACAAATTGACTACGAATACAATTAACATAACTTCCAGAGGTTTTCTAGAGTGAACAGCCGCGGAGAAAACTACTTATTCATGTAACACACGTTTACAATTTAGTCTGCTGGATGATTGTCTCAAATGTATGTTTATATTTGTACCATATTATAAGTTGTATCCTGTCCATCCTGTGATGGAGCTATCACTATATTTCTCTACTGTTCTTTCTACAAAGGTCAACTTCTTTAATTTACATACGAGAAAAAAAAAATTAAATTACATATATAATAGGAGAGCAGAGAATGAAAGTCATCGCGCCACCGGCCACTCCTAAAGACTGCTAAATTCAGCTAATAATTCTTCCCTTTGGTTATTACTAAGAGGATTTCAAATGAAAGTGTATTTCATCTTCAATCGCATTGGGAACACAGTAAAGATCATCTGAAGCTGAGCAAAAAAATGATGAAACATGAATTATCTACTCTGAATAAAGAAATCGACATTTTGCTACTCTTTACTCAGAAAGTTTAGACTGCGAGTAGACATTTCTTCACTTTTCCGGTGTAAAACAGTTCTCATTTCGGAGTCCATGCTCGCGTTCGTACGTTCCTGGCGATATGATGAAACGAAAATTATCTGCTCTGAAAGAACTGGTATGATTAAGGAGCAGAAAGTTTAGACTGATAGTACTATTACCGGAGTATGTGAATCAGTGATTTTGTTTTCACTTTCAATGATAGCGTTTCAAATCCTCTCTAGCTCTAGCAAAAAAAGCTATTCCACAAATTCGCCGTATTCTACAAGTATCCTATTTCGTTATGTATGTCTTGTCCACGGCGTTTTTAAAGTCGCCTGTATTATTACTCGGGCTGCCTGTGGCAGCACCGAGTCTTAAAATGCAAGTCGTTATTTTTTTTGTTTTTTTGTTTTTTATTCCGTGTAGCAAGATTTCTGCGCATGCGTTGAAGGTCAAATTCACACCAATCAGATTGCACTGTGCTGGTCACGCAACAATCGCCTGGTTAATTTATTTACATAATTTAATACAGTAAATCAAGATGGCGGAGGACCCGCGAGCAACTTTCTCTCTAACTTGGAGTCTCATCTCTCAAATGTAAGCCAGTTTAATGTTTTATTTAACTTCACTCGTGCGAAAGCCTTCCGAACAGGCTCAGGATATTTCAACTGGCGCTATTGTCGGAGCCGAAGCACCGCGTTTTTTACCCAGATGGCCAGTGATTTTATATACGACACGTACGACGACCTGAAGCCAGTGAAAGGGCCAGGATCCGGAAAGCTAAAATTCGAAGAAATAGATATTGGAATCTATAAGCCATCGGCTCGCTGTGCTGCATTTAAAACATCCGAGGAGAACATCTTATTTTGGGTGAAGGCACTTCAAGACCAATATTATGAGTCTCTTAAAAACTGTCAGAGATTTAAATTTGCCGTAAGTTGGATCAGAGAGTATTGAGATCAAGTTATTTCGTTCCAGCGAGGATATTGACCTAGTGGAAACGGTACAAGCTGTCGAAGGATTTTACTTATAATCATCCACGTCTACTTAACAACAGGAATAGTTATGTGCCAAAGCATGGGCAAAGATTGAGTTTCCCAGATTACAGATGAAAGTAGAGAACTTAATGAATGAAGAAACAGAGGTCACGCGCGACATGCTTGAGAAAATGAACATGTTCAACACTTTATGTTATACTAAGAAAACAAAACAAGTCACAGAGGCCTGCAAGTTCACAAGTCAATGAAAAACCCCAAGAGCCTGTAGTTTTGGATCAACATATCCTTGAAACTCCAAAAGCAACATACACATGAGTCAAATTCAAACCGGAAGAGACGGAATTCTTTAGATTCTTCACGAGGATTGTTAGCCCGCAATAAGAACTCTCTCGCTGCTTTAACGACCTTGATTTGTAACATGGAGGTTGACCTAACTGATATGCGTAATGAATTCTTACTCTCGTCACATCAAAACACGAATCAAGAAACCAAACTCAGTCATTCGGAAGACAAATTAGTGCAGCAAGATAATATATACAAGACCGAAATCAAGATGCTGTCATCACGAATATATTATTGACCTAGAAGTTGAAAATGGCGAGTTGAAAGCGGATACAAAAAAGCTGAGATCCGACTTTCAAACTTTAAAAAAACAATCAAGAATACAAAAAAGAAGACAATGAAAGACCAAGGTCTAGCCAGTGTTCCGAGACTACCCAACCTACTGAAGCTTATCAGTTTGTTCAAGAGCCATCTTTCTTACATGACAACCCGATCCCTATTCATCAGAATACATTTTCTGTGCTAAATGACGAGAGTTTACAATCACCTGACCGACAACCCACTACTAAAGAAAGGAACCATAAAGTACGGTAGTACGGTTAATTCTCGGGTTCAAAACAATGAATATATGCCTGCTCAAATGCAGTGTGTTAAACGAATAGGTAGTGTTTAAATTAAAAGGTCAACATACGAGAAAAACAAAAATATTAAATTACATATCACCAGGGGAGCAGAGAATGAAAGTCACCGCGCTACCGGCCACTCCTAAAGACTGCTAAATTCAGCTAATAATTCTTCCCTTTGGTTATTACTAAGAGGATTTCAAATGAAAGTGTATTTCATCTTCAATCTCATGTGGTCCGAGTGAAAGCCCAGATGGGCTCTTGTTTTATAATTTCTCATAATTAGCGGCTAGCATGGATTAAATGCATACCTACCTGTTGATGCATGTCCAGCGGAAATAGTGCAGACGTCAATACGCGATAAGTGGAATGCATGGAACTGTACGAGAACACTCACTGTGATAATCTGCTGTTCAAAACGTTACACTCTTGGACATGTAAACGTGATGAAACTGTAGTGCACTGGAAATTCCAAATCTTCCCATAGCGCATTTAATAATTTGTGCAGTTTGAAAACTAATGTATATTATAATCTACTTGTTGCTTGAGCCTCGTCGCATATTGACATATCACAGGCCCCTGGACAGAATAAAATATGACAAAGCGACTGACAAGACAATGACCATTTTATTATTTCGGCATCCTGTTTACATCATTTGGATCGGGTCACTGGCTCGGAGATAGACTGATAAAACAGCCGCCTTGATCTCGTGCGTATGAGCTTTATTCCCCCGTGAACGAGATTAAAATTGTCAAGCTCAAGCTCGGAGGAAGGCGGCTATCTTTTTCAGCAACCAGCTAAGTCTCCTTTGCAGACCTTCATAGTGTCTGAATGGGAGCAAGCAGCAATCTCTCTCGAAAATGTAAAAGTTTCTAGAAACCTTCGTCGCTGTCAGTTCACAATTATAAAAATAAAATGCCCGTGCCTGTCACAGCGTTTTGTGTTCCCAGCGATTTGTGTTCCAGGGGAAGGGGTGTGGGTACACGAATCGCTAGCGTTTTGTGTTCCCTGACTTTCCAAAATGAAAATGAAACGAGAAAAAAATTATGTGTGTAAAAGTATTTTTTGGGAACAAGAAACTTTGCCGTGAGCGTTTCACCGTAGCGCGTTTGGCTATAAATTCACATCATGATGAAAGGACTATATAAAATATATCTCTATTTGCATAAATGTATTCTTTAAGGTTTGTACTTTTAGGTTTGTAACTTGTTTAATGATACAGTTAAGTTTGAAACTTGTTTTATCACGTATTTGAGTGAGTACATGAATCGCTAGCGATTCGTGTTCGCGGTTTGTGTTCCCAGCGATTTGTGTTCCTACATGGGATGAAGATCGGCTTGACATTTAATAACCTTCTTGTATATTTCGTTTAGCACTATGTATAAGTTGTTTACATAAATTAGACTGTATTCTCAATGAAGGATATTATACTCAGTAACTCTTTGATGATCTATGATTTATTTAATCTAGTCAGACTGTATTCTCAATGAAGGATATTCATACTTATAAATTCTTTGATGATCTGAGTAACTTTCTCTATAATATTTAGTTCTGTTCACTGCAGTGAGTTTAATTGAATATTTTTAAAATGAATATTTATACTCACGGTGTATATATATCGCTATAAAATACTTCAGTTATTTTAAAGTTCATGTATGCCAACGACGGATTTTGATCGGAACGGGTTGTATTTAACTCGTTTCCGTTTCACTGGGGCCTTAATTCACAAATCATTACTCGCATTGGTGATCGATATATCCACTGTGTTAACTTTTTTAGCGTTGCTCTGTGCATTGAGGATGTCTCTCAGTAAAATGACTCCTAATATCCATATGTGAGCCGAGCTGAACTGATCGAACCGCCTAAAAGCTTGAGCAATAAATGAGTCCTACAGGGAATTAGAAGCATATCAGTTATCGTTACTCCTAACGAGGATAAATCAACTGAGTTGACTTCTTATAATTACAAGCGTTGACCTCGGTTTATAAGTAAAAGAGAGACTGAAATTAAACTTTCGGGAAACGCTAGCGATTCGTGTACCCCACCCCTCCCCCAGGAACACAAATCGCTGGGAACACAAAACGCTGTGACACCGTCAATCTATAGTATACTACCGGAAATGTGTTTACTTCGTTTGGTATTGGGCCGAACGCGGCTGTGAATTACAGAGTTCCCGGCTAATGCTTTTAGAGATTTTCCCTTCGATGAAATCTACTTCGTATCGTAGTTTTTTTTTCACAGTCAGTTCGAAAGTTACGGCCGCAGTAATACAACATAATGTAAAGAACATCTACAACATGTTTTGGAAGTTACTTGCATCGTTCGCTGGTCGCGCCGTAAACTTGACCTCTGTTGATTTTAAACGCGAGCAAAAAGTTTCCCGCCGAAAGGTATTAGATGAATGCAAACTCACTCAACTTGTCGTTGATTCTTTTCCGAATCCTCTCAAGCAACTCTTACGATAGCCTCCTTTGTAGGCGTCCTTTATTTATAGCGGACGGAGTAAAACGCAGGGTGCAGGGCACGCAGGGCACGCAGGGTACGCAGGGTACGCAGGGTATGCAGGTTGTTCAAAAAAATAGAGTTACATAATTTAGTGTCTTTGGAAGGTCAATTGTTTACATGGGAAATATTATGCTAATTTTAGAGTGAAAGTAAAAGTGTATCTATTATCAATGCCTTTAGTTGCTTTCCTGTAAGCTTTTCTCAAATACGTGTCCAGCCTACGTCAAGCCGTTCGGGTCAGGCTAATGTGCGAGCCAGCGAGCCATGCGAGCCACGATGCGAGCCATGCGAGCCAGTCCTTTTTGGGGATTTTCAAAAGTGCGAGCCAGCGAGCCAGACTGCAAGCCATATCATAGCGGGTAAAATACTTACGAGTCCTGTATGGCAGCACTCCAGGAAGACCTGATTATATTTGGGGGCAAAATGATGAATTCTGGGACATTTTCATTGATGACTTCCACGGTCTTAACACCAAGTTTTCTTTTTACATGTAAGTTTTCTTACAGTCAGAGTTGTCTGGAGTGGACGGGTATTCTACCAGATATTAATACCTGAGAAGACATTTCCGCTTTATATTTATAAAGCAGAAGTCTTCTTTGACTTCCGTCTTTGAAAATCTTGGAATCTTCAGAACGCAAAATTATTCAAAGAAAAAATATCGCAGAACAATATCAAATGACGTGTGTGACATTCTCTCTGTCTTCGACCATCATGTTTCTCACTACGCGGGAAACACGAAATTTGCCATGAATCGATATTTGTTTTTAGTATGCTTTCATTTTTAGGAACACACGGCATTTGGTCACTCATTCTCGCAAACCAGGCAGTACGTGACACATTAAATTGCCGGCTTTCAAAAGTATTAACTTAAATCACCGCTGTAGAATCTTCATGCTCAGTTTTTCCGGCTGAACCAGCTTACAACGTAAGAGACTAAGAGTTACATATTTATTAATAACAACTGTCGCAGAAGCATCGAGGAACGTTGACAACGGGTTGAGAAATTATAACAACGTGTTGCAATGCGTTATTAAAACAATGCGTTTTACAATATGCCGAGTTTTCGCAAATAGGGTCACTGAAAGTTTTCTTTTGTAAAAACCTGGCACGCAGGCAATGTTTGATATCCTGTCTCTGAATATTTATTATAACCAGGTTATTATCTTAGTGTCTGTACGAAGTGTGTCTGATATACTCTTCGGTAAGTGGTCAATGTTCAGAAACACATCTCAAATAAGAAAAAGATTCGCTAGTGTGCGTGTTAGTTTCTGAGTTGAGCTGGGGAATTTCACGGTCTACTTCATATTGCGTTGTGATTGGCATCACAGAAAGTTTATGTGACCTCAGAATGTTTTGCTGACCTTAGAAAGATTTGGCCGGCCGCTAATGGAAAGTATCGCATTCCAGATTGTAGCTATATGTTGTGTTGCTTTTGGACAAACGTTTGACAAAAATAAAGGCCCAGTTCTCTAAAATAAAAACCTATTTTACCCAAACCATTAAATAAGCGCCCGGGCGCTTATGAAGAAATACGGTTATTTATAGCCTAATAAAGTTGCAATTAGCATGAATCATGATAGCAAAATAAAAGCAATTAGATCGAAAGAAGTGATTTTTTTTTGGAAAATAAAAACGTATGCCCTAAAAATGCTGGTCAATAGGGACTGGTAAATAACAACATTGTTAACCCTCAACAGTAGCCTTCATAGCAGCCCTGTTTACTGTTCTGGCTACTGTCCATTGCTTTTTACGAAATCATTTGTTCTGTTTCTTGGTGTAAGTAACCCGAATATTTGAATTGCAAATTATTTTCAACATACAATACAATACATAGTAATGATTAGTTATACTAGAGCGGTTTTAATACAAAAGCAAGATAAAAGTTTTTAAAAAGCGATCATAGCAGGGATTGGTGAGGGATTAGTGACGGTTAGGGTTTGGTTTAAAATCAGGTTAGGGCTTGTTTCGATTCTTCCCAGATGCAAAATCTTTTTTATATAGTTGAGGGTGGCGTACTTGTGAGTATTTTCGTTCTAAAGTGTTCTAAGTGTCGCTTTAGTTTGCACTTTCAGAGGGGCTGAATGGGGGGGTACCAATATCAGTTAACAGCTAAATTTTTAGCTATTTATCAGTTATCAGTTAAATTTTGCTGTTATCAGTTAAGTTATATAAAAAGACTACCCTAACCTGATTTGAATACATATTTGCTGGTATGAAATGAATAATAACCGCTAATTCAACATCAAACACTACATTTTGTCTATTCATTTGAACAACATAACTTTTAATGATAACATCCTATTTTATGTGAAGGAAAATGTACATAATTTAGTAGAATGCTCGCATAAAAATTGAAAATTGCGAACCAAGGCAGGAAAATCTGTCGAAAACCATCCGAAAAGCCAATAATAGCATGTGACGTTACGTCATTTTAATAAAAAATAATGAAATATCAGGTAACAGCTATCTCACAAATATCAGCTAACAGCTAAAAAAAGGTAAAATTCTCTGTTAACAGCAATATTTTTGGCCCATTTCTCAGTTATCAGTTAACCCCATTCAGCCCCTCCTTTCAGGTAACCCTACAAATTCGGGTTTCTTACACCGAGAAAATACCCAAATCGTTTCCTTCGTCATACCACAGGGAGCCCAAAATGTAGTTTGTGATGTCACCACAGGAACCCCAAATATATTTATATTATAGAGAAATAATATTATATTAAATAATATTATATTTCTAAAATTGCTCACATTTGCCAAATTTTATTTTGTTGACCACTTTTACTAGCATAATTTTCCATATTTACTATAGATACAATGGTTTTCCCATACTGCATGGCCTTGCACTAAGCAGTTTCAGAACGAGTTTATGCATTTCTATTCTCCTGGGATTAAACATGACCACCGTGTGAATATATAAGACCTAGACAGGCCATGACATGTACTTGGCAAAAGAACATGGCTGGTCCTGTCTGGTCATTCCCCCTATATCATTGTCTGCAGAGCCCCTTTCCCTTTTCAATCTTTTTTTTCTCTGCCACCTGACAACACACCAACACACTAACACACTTCTCACACCATTCCCCCCCTCCCCCCAGAAAATGAATACTGCTGGATCACATGACGTGACCCCTCCAGAAACTCTCATACATGACGTGACCCCTCCAGAAAATCTCATCGACAGGGGAATACCAGGGGGATATTTTCATTTTGTGAATGAGTAGCCTCAAGGTCACACTCCCCCACTCCCCCCCCCCCCAGAAAAAAAAACGTTTGAATTGAAGATCTCATCAGGGAGATGGGGGGTGTCCAATTATCGAAAATCCAAAGGGGAGGGAGGTTCACGATTCTGTGGATTCTAGTGGGAGACCAGGGATTGAAGGTGAATTTCCAATGGGGGAGGGGAATGACAATCATTCAAAATCCAAGGAGGGGGGGGGATATTTTTTTTCAATTACAATAGATTGGCCATGGTAGAAGTTAGAAAATCCCAAGGGAAGGGGGGATTAGTCAAAATTTAGCTCCCCCATAGGTGGGTTTTGGAAAAAAAAATGGAATGGCCCAAATACTTGTAAATGTTTTGACAGTACATTTCGCTATGAAAATAACTCTGCAAAGGAGCCAACAACAGCACCGACACGCGCTAAATAGGCTTGAATTTCATGGTTGTTAATGACGGTGATCCACTGCCAAGCAAACGAGCAGCCTCGGTAGTTATATTCTTTGAAAAGAACTCTGTTGTTCGCATTCGGCTTCTGAGAATTGCAACTAATTTATGCATCGTGAAACGGCTATCTGCTACGTCATCAGTATGGCATTTTCTGCCTCGCTGCCCAGACGTCTCTTTCGCGAGTGGGGAGCGATAAGAGTTGGCTGGTTTCCCAGGCTCAAAGAATGGCTGCATTGATATACTGTTTGTAAACTTACTGTTTGTAAATACTGACGTCATTTATATATTTGCATATATAATGTGGTTGGCAAAAAATCTATGTGCTTGTATCTAGCGATTTGGGCCTCACGAAATGCATCTAAAGTCTCAATTCTGCTTCCATATCCTAATTATTTTATAAGACTTATAAGTTAAGAGCATATAAGCTTCGATGAAAGGGCTTGCTTGCATTTTGGAAGAACAAGAAAATAATTTGGCGATGGACCTGTGATATTTTATAAGCAACTGACTGCGTTCACGCTTCGTTTCTGCCAACCACAGAATACAACAAATGTGGCGTGACTGGCCTGTGTGACGTCACAGCAATTATCGCTATATGGTGGCCCGAGTGAAAGTCCTTGTTACTCGGGCTGCCTGTAGCAGGCACGAGTCTAAATCTGCAGGCCGTTTTTTTTGTTCAGTGCAGCAAAATTTCTGCGTATGCGTTAAATTATGCATTAATTGTATGGTCACCCTTTGTGATGGTCGTGATGTTTCTCAGATTTTACCCATTTTTCTGCGTTCCTCCTGATCCTGATTTGGGCCGAATGGATGAAATACGAGAAAAATATCCAATCAAGTGCTTCCAAGAGAAGACTGGAAAACAAAGAAAGCTAAAACTCGAAGAAATAGATATTGCCGGAATCTATAAACCATCGGCTCTGTGTTGCATTTAAAACATCCGAGGAAAACATCTTATTTTGGGTGAAGGCACTTCAAGACCAATATTATGAGTCTCTTAAAACTGTCGGAGATTTACCGTAAGTTGGATCGACCACTTAAATGAGGCAGAGACACAGTCAGAGAGTATTGAGATCAAGTTATTTCGTTCCAGCGAGGATATTGACCTAGCGGAAACGGTACAAGCTATCGAAGGATTTTTACTTATAACCATCCACGTCTACTTAACAACAGGAGTAGTTATGTGCCAAGGCACCGCATACGAGGCATGGGCAAAGATTGAGTTTCCCAGATTACAGACGAAAGTAGAGAACTTAATGAATCTTAAAGATACTTCGGAAACGAGCTGGAAGAAACAGAGGTCACGCGCGACATGCTTGAGAACATGTTCAACACTTTATGTTATACTAAGAAAACAAAACAAGTTACAGAGCCTGCAAGTTCACAAGTCAATGAAAAACCCCAAGAGCCTGTAGTTTTGGATCAACATATCCTTGAAACTCCAAAAGCAACACGTACATACACATGAGTCAAATTCAAACCAGAAGAGACGGAATTCTTTAGATTCTTCACGAGGGTTGTTAGCCCGCAATAATAACTCTCTCGCTGATTTAAAGACCTTGATTTGTAACATGGAGGCTGACCTAACTGATATGCGTAATGAATTCTTACTCTCGTCACGTCAAAACACGAATCAAGAAACGAAACTCAGTCATTTGGAAGACAAATTAGTGCAGCAAGATAATATATACAAGACCGAAATCAAGATGCTTTCATATGGACGGCGTAATGGACTCGTCAAGAACAGCAGCTAAAGTTATAAAGAGACACAAATTGACCACGAGTACAATTAACATGACTTCCAGAGGTTTTATAGACAGAAAATACGCCGCGGAGAAAGAGCCGCGAGGCGGCGATCAGCGAACTTGATAAAGAGCCACAGGGTAGAAAGAACAGTAGAGAAATATAGTGATAGCTCCATCATGTCACAGGATGGACAGGATACAACTTATAATTTGGGACAAATATAAACATACATTTGAGACAATCATCTATTAGTACTCGGAACCTGCAGTATAACAGAACAGCAGACTAAATTGCAAACGTGTGTTACATGAATAAGTAGTGGTTACACAGGCGCGGATCCAGAAAAAAATCTGACCGGTTTCCGACTTCCCAACTCAAACTCCAAAATTGAATTTTTTACTGAACCTCCCCCCCCCCCCTCCCCCCCCCCCCCCCCACCCTCCCCCTCTCTCAAAGAGAGTTTTAATCGAATGTTAAGGTTACTAAAAAAATCAGGTTCCGTAAACCGATGTAAACCGGTCTGGATCCGCGCCTGTTACAGTAAAAGGTCAACTACTTTAATTTACATATGAGAAAAAACTAAAATATTAAATCACATATATATACTAGGGGAGCAGAGAATGAATGTCACCGCGCTACCGGCCACTCCAAAAGACTGCTAATATTCAGCTAATAATTCTTCCCTTTGGTTATTACTAAGAGGATTTTAAATGAAAGTGTATTTCATCTTCAATCTCATTGGGAACACAGGGCACCATCAGAAATCCGAAGAAGGGTCGTCCAAAATAAAAAATAATAATCTTGGAACGCAAATATCCAAAAAAATAACCTGCCCTGTACAACCAAGGGGCCAAACAAATGTGCATCTTGAGGAAGTCCTACTCCCCCATCACGTTTCTAATGGTGCTTCCCTTGGACACTGAAAACATTTTTTGTATGGGAGTACGCCTTCCTCCATAAAGGTGGGACATACTAGGGGACATGCAAAACGTCTCCTGGTGTGTGTTCACCTGAAAAGAGTGTCTGGCTGCATTGATGTATATATAGTGGCCCGAGTGAAAGCCCAGATGGGCTCTTGTTTTTTTTTTGTTTCATGCAGCAAAATTTCTGCGCATGCGTTAAATTTCAAGTTCACCACCAATCAGATTGCACTGTGCTGGTCACGTAACAATCGCCAGGTTAATTTATTTACATAATTTAATACAGTAAAATCAAGATGGTGGACCCGCGAGGAAATTTCTCTCAAATTTGGAGTCCCATCTCTCAAATGTAACCAGTTTAATTTGAGGTACGTTTCGTAGGTTTTATGCCACATTTCATCACATTTCATCACATTTCATTTTACTCTCGGTCATAATACATACCAGCGCAAACACCGTGATCGGTAGGCCAACACTAAAATAATTTTGACCGCGTTTTTGGCTGGTTTACCGATCTCGTACGATATCTCTGTGTACCGGTTATACAGGTATACTGAATAGCTGATTTATAGCGAAATATAGCGATTTACTAGCAAATATATATACTGTGGTTGAGCAGTTATGGGTTACTCTCCTCTATCGAAGTCTGAAGACATCTGAACTCTTGAACTAATAATTCTTCCCTTTGGCTAATATTACTAAGAGGATTTCAAATGAAAGTGTATTTCATCTTCAATCTCATGTGGCCCGAGTGAAAGCCCAGATGGGCTCTTGTTATTGGTAGCTACATGTACCCTGTTATACTGTACTGTGATACATGTATATATGCTTATATGTCTTGTATTGTGTGTTTGCAAGAGGACCATCACCTAAGAGAGCCGATCTCCGTACCCTATGATAGTCTACGCCAATCTATTTTTGGCTCAGTTGACGTCACGATGCTATTTTCAGATTCGGTTCCAGCTCCTCACGGATTTTACTCGCTCCCGTCTCAAGAAGACGTCACGGGCGACTATTAAGGGCCCATTGACATATTCCGTTGCTACGCAACACCGTTGCTATGCTCGCAGGAGCAGATGCGATTTAACTTCCGGTTTATGCTAGCCTGAAAAAACAGCCGACTCGGGAAATATGAGTCGGCTGTTTTTCTCAAGTTAGTTTTATGCGTGTCCATCGGCCACCCGATAGTTTTAATACTTTAATACACATGTTAATTTGTAAGTTTTATTCGTGGTTTACCTGAAAGGTTTTCATGAATGAATGAAGTATAAACTGGAAGTGTTCAAAGTCGGAGCAAGCCGTACAGGTAGCGGGTGCTAGCGCTTTTGTTGCTGGAAAATGAAAAGCATGGTTTATCCTGTGAAAGACAATAATACTTGACAAGAACTCAATTCGAAAGGCGCCTAACTGTACTTGAACCTAGAGAAAGGGAAATAATTAATAATTTGTACCGAGCAAAAATGTAACGGCAAGCGTACGGCGCCGCCAACACAGTGATGAGTGAAAGGCGATGAATGGGAATGAAAACTTGTATTGGACTCTCAAATGTAGCCGAGCTCTTCCGCTGTTCATAGATTGAAAGAACATCTAGTAAATAGTATCTACAGTTGTCAAAGATATAGAAGCTGAAATCGCTGCTTCCAGCGAGAACATGGCCTCTAAAAACACGAAGAAAAGTACGGCCACTCAAGAAGTCGAGTATTTCGACCGGCAGGTTTTCAAACTCAAATCGTCCACAACATGCACACTTTTGTCTCCAGATAATGCCTCCGGGGTCCTGGTAAAGTTGTGATTGAACCTTAGTGCCACAAATTAAAATACAGGTCAGTTTTCATCCTTAAAAAAGTATTTTTGATGTCGGAAAACAAACTGTTGTGAACGCCATGAGATTCAACTTCAAGTGAAAGTTGTCGAAACTCGGTCTAATTTTAGCTCGATTTCTATTGGCTCTTTGGTTTGCCGCGAAATGGGTTCTTGGCATATGTGCCACACAGCTAAAAGCTCATTGCAGACAATCAAGCTTGACTGAATACTCCAATCTGCAATGAGCTACCCCCAAAACTGGCCATTGTCGGAGGAAATAGGAGAAAATGCACATCCTGTTCGACCAATTATTGTAGACTTTACTGTAACAACAGTTCTGCGACTATTTCACGTCCACAAAATAGGCATTTTTGCGCATGCGTTAATTTCTTAACTTCCGGTTTCTAAAAATCCTAAACATTTTGCGCGCTTTCACTAAACACCAAACTTTTTCCCGTTAAAATGTTGTTGACCACGTTCTCCACAAAATCGAGCATGGATTTTGGAAACCGACAATAAATGCCAAAGTTATGGCTTTTCATTCGCCAAAAATGCTTAAAATTGGACTGAAAAGTGTTGTAAAATCTTCAATTTTTGTCGTAATGGCAAACGCATGCTCGGTTTTATGCGCCTTTATTCGTAGGTTCGGAAAATATTCATAAATTACAAGTAGATCAAAAATCCTTGGAGAGTTTAGAAATTTTCTGATTTTGATGACGTCATCATGACATCACTTGATGACGTCATCAGACTACAAGACTTTACCCTAGGAGTCACCTTGACAATAATCATTGTCCACTCTTTAATTTTCCGGGTTTTACGAGGCTTCAAACTTTCCATAGCAACGGCCGATTTAAATATGTCAATGACAATGGGCCCTTAAAAGGATCAGATCTGACTTGAAGACGCGTGAAAATGAATTTTGAAAAGTAATATATATTATATAAAGCTTACCGCTGCCTTAATTTATAAGCCGTACAAACAGTTGGGATGGAGTATAACTTGAACTGAAATATTGCCGTACGGATTTGACTGGGAAACTGTAGGCTGTATTAAAAAAGGTCTTAAAGAATAGCCTTTTCTCCCGAAAAGAAAGCAACTCGAAAAAAACACCTCCCAAAACGTTCGGTTTTACCTTAAGACAAAGAAATCGATTATAGTGGAAATTGGCGTCAAATCGGTCTACTTACTTCTGAAAATAAGAGATTGTTGAAGAATAGAAAAATGTTGTTAGAGCATATTGTTTTTTTGTAGGTGAAATCATAGTTAATAGAGTGGAATGGTTATGAAACCCAGCGACCTTCTTTGTTATATGTCTTTGTTAGCTTTTTTCAACCACTACCCTGCACAAAACACAATAGAAATTCCAATGTGTTAATCAATCAGCCAATAGAAACGTGTGAGTTCAGTCGTTCAGGGGACGCTAATGAACTATGATCCTGCACAATCTTTTGTCTTGCCCCCTTCCAACATAAATCGCAGCGCAGTTGGTAGCCCCTTTGAAGTTTGCCGGGTTTCATAACCATTCCACTCTATTAACTATGGTGAAATGGAACACGATCAGTATGCCATAGATGTCTTCAGTGAAACAATACATCGTCAAGCCGATATTGGTTTCAAAATACTTGAATCACCTAAAAGTTCTGGACTTTAAAAAAAAGGAAAGAACCGAGTCGCGGAACAGCGAACGAGACTTGGGGAACAAGAAAGTTTATGGAGACTATATAACTGGGAAACATTGTATCGAGAAGGCAGACTACGTAAATTGAAAGTGTCAGTGCTGGATCTTTTCCTAGAAGAGAAAAGGATAAACTCAGTGCCCTAGGGCTTTGAATTCCTGAAGCTGGACAAAGTAGATATAATTGCAGCACACATCGCAAGGTCCTTGTTGCCATCTCAAGTACAAGACGAGGACGATTCGTCGGACGAAGAAGAGGAAAGAGACAAAGATGTTGTTGTCGGAGAAATTGGGGCTGAAAGCAATAGTGATGATGAGGATATATGCGGAAGATGGTGAAACTGAAAATGACGAAGCAGGATCTGATGTAGTCTCCTTCGCAGGATACTAGATCTGATGTGGATATTGGAGACATCGATCTTATATACGACAAGATCGGGAAGAACATGCAGGACTTGGAATTGAAGGGAATATCATTGTTTTAAGAAAGTACTGCTTAGATCAAGAGCGGGAAGGGGGGGGGGGGGGGTTATATATATTTATAGGCTTATCCAAGGGGGGGGGGGGGACATTATTTTGTGAGACCAGAGAACTGCAGGGTCACAATTTGTTGGGCAAGCCACAATGCAGAGCTAGTAGTCCTCCCCCCTCCCCCCCCCCCCCCCCCCCCCCCCCCCAACCCCACCGCTAAATAATGTCTGGTCCCTGAGTGGCCATGGAGTATGAGTTTTCAATTGGAGTGCATCACGGTTTAAAAGATTTTACTAGGAAAAGCGCAAAAAATATATGAATGCATTTTTTTTACCAAAGTGTGGCTTTGCGAAAGCTGAGGAGGAATAATGATCCAACATGAATATGCTGATCGGTTACGTTTTTTTTTAATTATTAGAACTTTAAGCTTTTGTATATTTCCTCTAAGTTTGTCGGATTATCAGTTCCCCACAATAAACCGACACAGAAATGATCCCCCTAGATCATGACTGGTATAACCTCCGTCATTATCTGGTGCTCTGGATGAGGAATTAATATGGTGGGGGGGGGGGGGGGGGGGGGGGGGGGTTGGTGGTTTTAAGACCCCCTTAAAAAAACGTTTTCCAATTTTTTCTCCCCCCCCTCCCCCCCCTCCTCTCTAAACCTATAATTTAATCACCAGTTCGAAACGGTTCCAAATAATCGCCAGGTTACATTTGTTTAAAAACGGCGGCTAAACAGCTACCGAATCGTGGTCAAACTGAAGTGTTGGGACACCGTATTTTTTGAGAGAATTTGTGACTTTTCAAACTTTTATCCCCCTCTCCCCAATTCAATGTTGATCTATAAAAACTAAAGTCGCCTGTTCAATGACCCAATATCCCAACATCACCGGTCTGGGGGAGAGCGGGGGCATTGTGACAATGTACTGACTGGGATTGTAGCCGCCAAGAGACAGATATACAGATGAGCACTAGCAGTAAACTGGCAGAAAAAAAGGTTAGATTAGAAAGGAATCTTTGAAAATAAATTATATTAGATTCAACAAAGGTATCGAAAGGGAATTTTTTAAAGAAAGCTTAATGTACGGAAAAGGCTATTTATTATTTAACACTGACACTGAATTTCTAATGAGACCTGAAACAACCATGGGAGCTGATCAAAGTCAGGTCCCGGCTAATCCACAGATCGAATTGGAATTTAACGAAGCCTATAACATGTACTCGTCTTTTTTCATGTTTTTCCCAGACAGACATAGCCTACAGGCTACGTTTTCCTTCCTTTGAAGGGATTACGGAGGTCTGTGTACAGGCTAACTTTGGTCTGTACCAGTGTTTTCTGAGCTTTACTATTTTTTGAATAAGAACCTGCTTCATTTGTAAGGCTGAAGTGGTTCTTATATATTGGGTGCTTTATTTAGCTAGCAGATAGGAACAGAAATCATGGAAGAGAATGGGAGATAATTATTAATCCACGTACCACAACTGCCTTAGCTGACTTACTCCCTCCTGTGAAAACACGCAAGCTTCGAGACAGGGGACATTCTTATATTCTTCCTCGTGTAAGAACAGAACGCTTTAAGAGCGTTTTTATAAATAGATGGGTATTCAGCCATTTGTAATCCAAACACGTCTGTTGTTTGGAATTTGTTTCCTTGATTGATTATCAATAAAGACTATTATTGTTATTATTATTATTATGGAATAATCCAACTCATAGTTCTCCGACACCACCATTTTGAAATTAAAGGTAACCAGATAACCACGATCAAAGAACTAGTTTAAAACCACAGGTAACCCAATTAGACAACTCATCAGGACTTCCCAGAATGCATCAGCATCAAGTTTTTTTTTCAATATGGCTGCTCTCCTTGTTAACCTCGTTTAAAAGACTTTATGGAGAATATACCGGGAATATAATCCCATTATTTGATGTGTCACAACCTGAACGTAGTGGATTGTTTTAGGAAGAGTTCTTTGGTTTTAATACGCATCGTAATGTAAGACTTCTGTATCAGTAAGCAAATTATACGTTTTTACCACGTGCATGCACTACTAGTTAAGGACCTTGTCCTTAGGCTTAGGCTTAGGCTTAGCGAGGGAGAGCAAACATTCAGGCGAACTACAGTAGTCCTTGTCCTGGATCACTTATTATGTCAGTTATGTCGACTTCGGAAGTCAATGAGCGTAAACAGAAGAGAATCCAGTAAGTATAATTATATGCACATCACTCATCACTCCATCAGTACTGTAGTTAGAGTATAATTATCGTCTATCGAGTAGATTTAACAAATTTACATGTATGTCTGTATCAATTCCAAACCCATCACCCTCTGTATCAATTCCAAACCCATCAATTGCCCATCACCCCCCTCCTCCCCCCTCCCCGGGAGATTTGGGGGGCATTTGACATATTTGAATCAGAGCATTGCAAATGCACCACCCCACTGTGGGGTCAGCAGCTAATTAAGCTATGCAAATACCCCGCCATGGGGCTTTGGAACGATTGCAAATCTCTTACATGTATAAACATTGATGTAAAATTTGCTAGTTTGACCCTCTTTGACCAATTTTCTTTGCTGGCAAATATCCCAGTCCCCTGGGACAGAAACTCAGTCAAATGTTCCATGCATGCCTGGGGGACGGGGGTGGGCAGGTTTGGAATTGATAGAGTCATAATGCAAGTTTACCATGGTATGTCCTTATACATACATGTACATGTATTTACCACGTTTTGCATCATCACACGGTCAAAATTGAGCGCCTCGTGAAATCAACAACAAATTTTGACTATGGGGTGAAGGAAAACGCTGTACACAAGAGAACATACTGTACATGTACCACAGTAAGCAATCGTACATTTGGTTTTTAGAACAACACAAAATTTGACTCGTTTTTACAGACAATGGAAAACTGAACACATGATTGCCCACTTCCCAGCACAACTACATCTCTCAGATTTTGATATGTTAATCTTTTACCTGGTATCTTAAGTTTGTATCTGAAGAATATTTCAGAAATTCGATTTTATAGATTTTATTTGGCATTGGATTCCATCGATTCCCATACAAACACTGTATTTCGCACCATGTTTGCACCCCAATCAAAATGTCGGAATTTACCACGAACTGGTCTATTCAATGTTGGTACTGAATCAAATAATTTAGGTGCTTTTTCACATTTGAGTACTCAACAAACTTCGTCCTCATGCATTGCTGGCCATAAGTAGCAGAAATTTGTACGGAATGATTGTGTCGAATGAGTATGTTGAATGATTACATGTACATGTAAGTATAAAAAACTTGAAACACTGCCTATGTATGACTTTGTATGTATGTATGTAACACTGAAATCAGTTGTAAAGTGCATATGAGCCCAACTTTTTTTATCATTAACATCAATAAATTCTACATAAAGTAAATAGTTGAATAGTAATATATTATTTTTTGATTTGAGTGTTGCATCAGTTCTATGAGTTCTAAAGGGTTATTTTTCAAATATGCTAATGACATGCCATCAACCTGGAATGTTCTGTCATTTCTTAAATTCCCCATGTGAATGAAATTATATTCAAATTATATAACATGGATGCATGTTTATGAAAGGTCATGCATTTATCTCTATCAGCAAGTTTTTGTATAATTATAATTAATGACACCCTGTTTCATGTTATCATTAGTTATTAGCATACCTGTATATATAACACTCAAATCAAGAAATATTTTACTTTTCAACTATTTACATGTACTTGATGTAGAATCAATTTTAATGATTAGAAAATTGGGCTCACTTGAATTAACGGTAGTATTGCCCATAAAAACTAATAGTAATGCATGTACAGTATGTGGTTTAGCCAGGTCCTGACTTTGATCAGCCCTATTGTTAATTGCGGTCCTTACGTTAGAGGCAGTGGTTTACCTAGTAAACTTTACTCAACACTTAACAAAAAAACACAACGATCGTGTGAAGTAGCTGGTGGTAAGAAGCCAAGTATCCGGCGGTTTATCGCTGTTAGCCGCCTTCTATTGAAACCCCTGTCTTTGCATATGAGATGTGTTGGTTTATGACTGCATGTATGAGTCAATTCCAAAAGTAATCATCCTCTTAAGCAAACCCCAGACATTTGACTCCTATCGAGGCCCACATACTGGGGAATTTGATGTTGAATCAAGTCCCAAACCAGTGGGTACATGTATTTGACATGCACTGAACCGGTACTGGTCGATCTGCAGTCCTTAGTAAAATATTTTCGTAATTGGAATGAACGCTTTTGGAATTGACTCATACAATATTAAGTGTACTGGCCTGGTGGGGGCACTCCACCCATTCCTTAGATTCGATTTTTGTCATAAACACCTGAATAGAAGGATCATAGTTGAGACAAAAAATATTTGCCTTATTTGTAGAATCAAATTTGAAGGGCTCTTAGAGGTTTGCCATCAGTTGTTTTCCAGTGCCAAAGAGTAGAGATCAAATAAAGATCATGTACATTATGTAAAAAACAAATTTGATCAAGTAAAATCTGTCAGTTGTTTGTGGGAATGAAACAAATGTGAACCACTATACACTTGACTTTTCTTTGTCCCAGCAGACAATAATTATTATTGAAGGGGTGAGTGGAAAAAAGATCAAGTGATGATTTTGGGTAAAAAATATATATTAAAAACATTAACAATTTTTTTGCCCAAGTGAGCTCATTGTAGCCTAAAAATGATCACTAGTGATTTTTTTAGGATAGCTTAAATAAAACTCCCTCAAACGGGCCTTAGTAATGGCACCAATGATGCTTAGCAACCACTCCATTGTCTAGCAGTGTTCATTTACGCTATTGTTTTCTGTAAAATGGCCAGGTGCAAAAAAAGTTTTGTAAGTTAATATAGAAGAGCATCTTATTGATTAAAGTGCATATGAGCCCACATTTTTTATCATTAAAATGGATTCTCCATCAAGTAAATAGCTGAACTTTTATTATTTTTATTAATTTGAGTGTGGCTTCTATGAGTTATAGAGGTTTCTATTTCCAATATGCTAATTTGTGACGACAGGTGAGGCCAACAAAAGGTCACAGCCTTCCTTCTCCTTGTGAATGAAACTATTTCTGATTCATACAAAATATTTGGTAAAATCACTGATATAAGGCCAAATATTACATGAATGTTTAGAAAAATATGTATATTTCTGCCAGCACATTTTTGTATAATAAATTCCTCACATGTCATCACATAATTAGCATATCGGAAATAGAAACCTCTATAACTCATAAATGCAGCACTCAAATTAAGAAATATTTTAAAATTCAACTATTTACTTGATGGAGAATCAATTTTAATGATTAAAAAATTGGGCTCATATGCACTTTGATTACCTCAGTCTACAACTGATAAAGTTTCTTTTCAATTATACTGAAAAGTGAAATTCAAGCTCTAGATCTGCACAGGATCCCAAATATCGAAATCCTTAATAATTTATGTGTATACATGTATCTCTGGTAGTAATGGTTTGTTAAAACAGAACATTTATTCAGTAAACCTGTGTTATTATGAATGGTATTGATTTAAAAAATGTATTTCTGTCAGGTGGTGGAAGGAACATGGCAAGCAGATTAATGATGAATCTGCCGCTGATGATAGTAGCAAGCCCAAGGAAAGGAAGGCACTAAAATGTAAATACAGTGATTGGAGTATGAATACAATGCTGACTGTACAATCAGGGTCAGAGGTGTTAATGTGTTGGTGAACTGGCCACTTTGGCCAGTCGATCCTTAAAGTGCCCCTACAATCACATTTTGACATTTCAATGTTTTTGCATATTCATAAAGTATAGTTGATATATTATTATCAGTTCAAATTGTTTTTCGATACAACGACAGGAAGTCTTATTTTTTCAGCTCCGAATATTGAATCTAAATCTCCACCATTACTGGAGGCCGTTCCCTTTGTTCAGCTTTAAACAAAGGTTTATTCAGCGGAAGTGATGTCATACACTTAACGCTCGCCTGCAGAACACAACACCTGGCTCCAGGCATATTTCTACTAAAAATGTCTTTACATACATAAGAAGAAAGTTATATTTATCTTTGTGAGGTTGGCTACGTTTTTATGCACACTACAATGTATTTCGCACCACGAGGTTGTCGTGTTAAGTGTATGACATCACTTCCGCTGAATACTGAGAACGGCTTCCAGTAATGGCAGACAGGATTCTACTGGTAAACTCTCCTAATTTTTTATGGTTTAACATGCCCATTTGGGAATATTTTTTACTATTTCGGATATTTCTAATACTGATTGACCTATTGACACTGAAAAAGTGGCAAATCAAAATGGTAAATTTTCGTCGTAGTGGCACTTTAAGGCTATTTAAAAAATATTTGGTGTTAATACACATTAATTACTATTGAAGTCTTGTAAACTGATATATTCAGTCCATATTTATAGACAAAGTAAAGCAAAGCAACTTTATTTAACGTTGGTAACTCATGAAAGTCTGGTGAGACTGATAAACTTGAGGCCACGACGTGGGACCTACGATTTTACGTCCTTATCTGAGAAGATGTGAAGATATACATGTAACCATTTACAGTTTGAGAATGACATTGTTTCACAAAGGCAGCACCTTCTAGTCAGTTATTTTAAGACCCTGAGTCTTGGGCCGGCTGTGTATGAAAGCACGACTTCCCACTCTGTCATCAGCCTAGAGCTTAACCACTGAGTTAACCGGGAGGTTATGCACCAGTCAATTCCAGCGGTGCCCATCCCCACTGCTGGAATTGACTGGTGCATTGCTGGTATTGTTGGATACAGACACTGATCAATAAAACATCAACGTCTGTATCACTGATCGAATCCAACAAGCACAGTCTACTGGCATGTACAAAATTTAGTGTGTGTAATTGAGGGAGGTCTTACAACTGTTTGCATGACCTCCCCTCCCCAGGGGTGAAATGTCAAGGTAAAACTGCTGTATTGATGTATACATACAGACCTTCTCGCTATTACAAAAATAGTGCCAAACTCATTGTTTTATGCTTATCAAAATTTCAGAAAATTGTTAAATTTTAGTCAGATAGTTTAAGAAGTAATGTAGGGTTTGGAACAATTTACAGAATTTGCATCCATGTTGTAGTGGATCTGTAGGTCTTCACCTGTGGCTTGGATCTGTATCTACTGATACAACACAGCCACTCCCTCATTCTGTAACTAGTACATGTACATAATGTAACTTTTTGCCAGCTCGTCAGTTATTTCATTTCATCAAACTTCAATGTTATGTTCTACAGCTTTAGCCAGAAAATCCTTTAGCAAGAAAGAAGTGTTAGAAAAGAGTAACACATCTCAAGCAACATTAGAAGGGGAAAAAAAGATCCAGACAGATGCTGACAAGAAGAAGCGATATGTAGCATTTGTGGGTAAGATTTATATTGAGGCAGCTAGTGTACTAGGTAACTGTATTTTATTTATTTTGTAACTATACTGTACCCAACATTCCCAAAACCCCACAATTATTGTCAATTTCTGCCAGTTTTGCCAACTACATGTACATTTTATTTCATTCACATCTTCCTTTATATACAGTACGTGATTGTATTTAACAAATAAAGAAGCATTAGCCATGTTTTATACTATCATAAAACACGATAGCCATTTGAGAACATGAGAGAAAATTTTAAAGCACAAGCTGAAGGCGCATGCTTTCAACATTTCTCGAGTGTTCTCAAATGACCAGAGTGTTTGATGATAGTATAAAACATGGATTTAAGGCTTCTTTATCTGTTTTATAATATAGATTTACACGCGCGATGAAAGGAAAACGCCAGTTGAAAACAATAAAACACGGCAAACCATGTTATATACATGTACTCTGATAAAACATGGCTTTTTAGCCAATCAGGGCGTGCATACTATCGTATCTATATTATAAATGCATGTATGCATGTGCCATTAGTTAATAGCGGGGACTGGTTTATATGAAACCCAGCGACCTTCATTGTAATAAATGTCTTTGTTCGCTTTTTTCAACCATGACCATTCACAAAACACAATAGATATTAGAATATAACTTGTTAACCAATCAGCCAATAGAATTGTGTGGGTTCAGTTGTTCAGAGGATGCTAATGAGCTATGACCATGTACAATATTTTGTCTTACCCCCTTCCAACCTAAATCACAGCGCCTTTGTTATCCTCTTTGAAGTTTGCCGGGTTTCCTAACTATTCCCCTCTAATTTAACTATGGTGCACCTGATCCAACTTTTATTTCAGACAATCTGAAGATACCGGTGCATTTTATAAACCTCTGGGCCTCTTTATTAAGGTCTGAGTTAACAGACCCGTTCAATTGACAGTATAATCGACCCAAACATTAAGGCAATCTTATATGACAATCCTTTCCAAATGAGGAAGGATGGCATTTTCTCTTTGTCAATACCTGATCTTGTTCCAGAGATAATCAAATTTTTGCAATTTGCAAATTTCATGAGCTGTCTATGATGTTTTATTGTGACAAATCGTAAAATGAAGAATATCTCTGCAAATAGTGGGTAAGAACAATATTGAAACTTTATAGATGTATGGCACTGAGGAAACCACATCATTGTGTTAATTATGATGTTGTCATGGGAACACTCTTGGCTCCAGTGATGTGTATTTGCCTGATTGCCATACATGACATGTTTCAATATATTGTTTTTACCAGTATCACATACAATGTACATGTAGTGTGCTGTACATAATTATGTTTATCTAACTGGTTCCAGTTGTTTGAAGACTATATAGACTGAAGCTAATTAATCCAGAATTAAGGGTTTACAAACATTGGTTTGAGTTTATAAATTGTTGAATGTATACTAATTAATTGGGATAAAAGCTTGTTGTTTGACGAGGAATGAGTGGTAGTCCTAGATTGCAGATACATGTAGGAATCTTTTACCAAGAGAACTACAATCCTATTTTAAAATTTAAACCAGGTTTAATGCTAATCAGGCTTCCAACAACTGGGCCCAGGTCTCTAATTTAAATAACCCCACTCCTGTCAGAGCGTTGGTGACTACATGACTGTATTTAATTGGTCTGAACATGTACTTGGCTACTTTTGTACTCATAACAGATGTGTTACTAATTGCATTAATAATCAGTTACTTTCAAATCTGTGACAGCTACACAATGTTCAAAGTACAGGTAAATGTAGTTAACGGGACCCTTGTAGGGAAAAAAGCTAATAATACAGTATGTACGATGAAAATTGCATGTGAACCTGGCCTCTCGCTTCACGGTGTTGGATGCCATTTATTCAGTACACAGATCCCAACATTGAGAGCTTGGGGGAGCACTTGTATATTATTGATCAATATTGGGATGTTCTGTACCTGGGTTTACATGTATGAGAAAAAAGGTAGTTTCAAAATCCGGATTCCCAAGTTATTATGAAAACAAACCCAGATTTTCACCCATATTCATTATTCTGAGTCGTATACATGCATCAGGAGTTCCGGACTTCCGGTTGGATCACACTGCATTCTGGGTAGGTGGGCTCAGAAAAGTGGGCATCAACTTCCAGAGCGGCCATATTGGATTTGAGCGCAGTCAACTTGGAAACTTTATTAATCCCGTTCTAAAGCTTAAACATCGACTTAGAACTCCCAACTGAAGAATCTGTAAAGGTAAGATATTCCGTGTATTAGGTAGTACGTTTTTGAACTTGCAAAGGAGCAAAAATTGACTGCACTCAAATCCAATATGGCCGATCTAGAAGTTGATGCCCACTTTTCTGAGCCCACCTACCCAGAATGCAGTGTGATCCAACCGGAAGTCTGGAACTCCTGATGCATGTATATAACATGGGATTCCACATATTTTGTCACAAAACCAGGACTATGAAATCTAAATTAGGTTGAAACCAGGACACTGTGCTGCCATACATCCCTTAGTAGCACTTCATATAAACATGACTGCTCCCCCCTCCCCCACCACCCACCAGATTGAGGAAGATCGTGAGTGTCTTGAGCTTTTTTCTTTAGGAAATCTGCCATTCAACCTTAAAAAGGAAGATGTTATGGAACATTTTAAGTGCACAGGTATATAGACAGAATGTATATTTGTGATATAGGTATTTATTTATTTGTATTTTCAACCACAAAAACATTACTATTAATTAGTGATATGAAATCATACATGTTACTCCAAGGGAAGTAATTCAAATACAATGTAAAACTACATTGTATGAAAAAATATGAGAAAAAAGTTACGACACTTGTTAATTAAGCTTTGAAACAGAAATATGGAATCATTTCTGTACTGCCATGTTGATAAAGCAAGATTGGCTGTAGATATCTGCTACATGTATGTTTCACCAACAATACAATCATGTAAATGTGTTTGCAGAAAGACTGTTTGCCTCCAGGCAGTGTACGTCACGAGATCACGAGTTTTGGCCAATCAGCAAGCTCCATTAGAACAATAATCCTGGTGTTGAGAATGCAAAGTTTTCCGCAACATTTTGTCAACAAAGTTTACTAAATTTCTCCATATGCATTTTTCGAAAAAAAGTGTTTTGAAAATTGAAAGGAGACTGTCCTGTACATGCATGCTGTGCCATTGTATAAAGAGCAACTGTTTACTTAGTTTTGAGATATTTCCATTGCCAAGGACATCTCAAAGTAAGGTCCCTGCCATGTTCTCACACGAACCTGCCATGTTGTCGTGTTTTGAAATTTCACATGAAATTAACTACATGTACTCTATTTTCGCTGTACTTATCGTTTTTGATCATCCAGTATAGATGTGTAGTTCATTTTCCCCATCAGGGTCTACCCTAGCCTCCCCCGCAGTCGTTTTTAGGAATGAGCCCCTAAAAACGACTGCGGGGGAAGCTAGGTCTACCCAGGTCAACCCCAAATGATTTTTGTGGTAGATGCTGATGAGAAGATTGTCCTAGCTCAAGCTGTACCTTTATTTGTGTACATTACGGCCAGGCACTCGGACACAGACTCTTTGTTCGAAAATGGTGTAATAATTGCGTCAACAGCACACGTAGACAGAAATTGAAAGTTTCACGAACTGATCACAGAAAATTTCTGCAGTTTTCCCCTTTCTCTGTTGCTTTCCTTGTACAAAACGTTTAACAAAACTTTGGTTTGAGAACTTTATTTGGGCAGCTGACATGTTGACTCGAACATGTCATGACAACAATGAGTCACACGCAAATTTACCCATGATGCTGTGCCAGTTCATGACGCATACCGCCTGGTTTGCTTCCAGCTTGTGGCCTAATTATAATTGAAAAGGTTCTTGGACTTGAAATAATTCATGTGTTTCCGTTTTTAAGGTGGTGCAATTGATTTTCGTTTGATGACAAAAAAGGAAACTGGTGCATCAAAAGGATGTGGCTTCCTTGAATTTGAAGACTCTTCTACCTTCACAGTAAGTATTGTAGAAAAGGCAAGGATCAATAATTTGTGTAAGAAGTACGGCACCGAACGGCATTCAGATGGAGCAAGGTGTTAATTTTGTATTGTGAAATTCTTGATCTCATTGGTTGAAACATAAGAATCGCCCTAAAGATTAATTTCCTCCAATTTTTCAAAATATTAAAACTACGATTTGCACTGCAGTTCCAAATGTCGTTTATAAAGCAAATCATATGTTCGGAACCTTATCAATCGTGTCTGTTTCGTAGCTATTGATTTTGGCTGTTCCTATTGGTTGGAAGAGAATTTGTTCATAAAAATAAAATTAAACTAAGATTTTTTTACTACTGTTATTTCATAATATTCATAATTATCACCCAGTGTTTTCGTTGTTTAAAACACAAACAAATCCCATGTGAGGTAGGCTCAATGCCGCAAAACAATGGATTTTATCATACTTTTTACACGGATCATTACTTAATGGTGATGGAGTTGTATATACAAGTGTAATTATTACAATTGTTGGCCTAAAAAAGTGTCAACAACAAGATCTTGGATAATTTTACGTAACCTTTACTTTACCTTGTAACTATTCCTAGTTGCCAACTTGGACCATTGTCTACATCTTCTGTATATATATATATATATATACGGACTAATTATTTATCACTAGACCCCTCCCCTCTAAACAAAAACCCACACACACCAACTATAGAATGTTTTCACTGAAAAGTGTTTTGAAACAGTCAGATCAGATACTTCTCAGGCTATGATGAAAACAGATTACACAACAGAAAGAAATATTTCCAACCTTGGTACATGTATACTGTACACTGCAAGAGAGATCAATTAATATTTTTAAAAGCAAACCACTTCCAAGTGTTTTACTGAAAGCAATTTGGTAGAAATATAATCAGCAATGAAGTAATGCTTCGGCTAAGAACTGTAGCGTTGAATGGCAAGGAATGCAAAACCGTGTTAATTTTCTATTCTTCCAACTTGTAATTTCATTGGTTTGTTAATTTTCTATTTTCCAACTTGTAATTTCATTGGTTGATACTCATAAATTCTATAAAAAAACATCGAAATATATTTTCATTCCATAGTCCCATTCGAAGAATGGCGTCCAATTTAAAAAGCTATTGTCCTGGTAACGTGAACACGAGGCTAGTCAGTCCACACGAAAGCTTTTGAACGTGTAAGCGAGGCTAGTCAGTCCTAAACGATAGTTAATTAAATTGGACGCCATTTTTCGAATGGGTCTATATTTTTTGAAATTTAAATTTAGGTTTGATGAAGCTATGATTCAATTTCTAAGAATATCGTATGTGGGGAAAGTTATCGAATTTGTGATTGAAAGATATTTTGTTTCTCCCTTACCGATTGGCATAAACAATGCGCGTGTAGTTTGGACTGTAGACATCTCAGACAGTACTAAGGCATATTCAGCAAAATCATGTGGGGATACAGGGTTCGAACTTGCGCCTTATTTGGTGCCAATACGATTAAATGAGTCGATTAAATGAGTTAGTCGCCAGTTTTACCTAAAGTCTTCACAATGTTTTCACAATGTCCCGAAGTCACACGATGTTCTATAAAACATGCCAGAAAATGTTCTTTGTCGCATGTCGTTTGAGGACCACATTTGATCTTTTGACGACCCAAAAAATTCGCTAGTCGCCTACGTGAAAAAGTTCATTTCGGACCGTGGGATATGCTCATTTCCGTAGCCTATATATTTCTTAGACGGATCATTACTTAATGTGTTGTTTTGTTCATGCACGTCATGAATGAAAATCGAGCTTAGAGAAAACTTTGGAACACTTTTGTTTTATGTATCTAGAAAGCCTTGAATCTTCACCACAGTGCCCTCGGTGGGCGAAAAATCAACGTAGAGGTTACATGTGGTGGGGGAGGACTGGGTGAGAAGAGAACAATAAAACTGAGGGAAAAGAAGAAAAAGTTCAAGCAAAAAAGAGCAAGGAAGCGTAAAATGTCAGATACTGATAGTACGAAAACGAGCAAAGAAATAACCCAAAATAGTAAAAATGCCGATGTCAATGAAACAAGAGAACCTACTGACAGTGAAGAGAAAAGGAATAAAAGGAAACGGCAGCCAGTGGAAGATGAACCCGTAGAAGGCAGGAAGAGGAAAACGAAACTGGAGGATGCCGGAGCCATGGTTTCTCTAGTAGAGGAACTACAACTTGAGAAGTTAGTGAAACAAAGAAAAAGGGAAGCTATGCCTCCAGGAAAGACTGATATACAAGAACAGACAAATGAACACAAGAAACACAAAAAGAGGAATAAGAAAAGCAGAGACTCGGAAACATAAATATTAAGTTTTTATCCTAAAATTGAACACGCAAATCAGTGGATATGATTAAGATCTTATGCTTTTAGTTTTAGCTGAGATGGCACAATATTTAAGTGTTTGTTTTTATATCGTAGTACATTGTATGACATCCTGTTTCCTGTGCATAGAGCATCTTTTACATATATTCACTCTTCTTAATATTTATGCGCATATCTAATTCACTACTCGAAAACGAGGCTATCCCCGCATCGAGGATGCCGCAACGTGCATCCGAGTTCGAAAGGACAATAGACCATTTTCTCAAGTATGCGCACGCAACAGGCTTGACGGGCCGGTAAATACTTCACGTGCATGGGCAATCGCGTAGTGGTTTCCTATAACCCTCCCTATTATTTCAACCAATACTAAATCCAAGCTGCCTACATGAAGTATTTCTTTGCGGGCCGTGAGTTTTGTTAGCTTTTGTTAGACTCGTTCTGATGCGTCAGCCTTTGTTATTCAAATTATCGGCTGTTGTTCAAAAATTGGCGGCTATTCAAAAAGCGATTTGGCGGGCCAATATTGCGTGCGCATACCTGAGAAAATGGTCTATTCAGGATTTTTCCTTTTGTCTCCAACGCATAGAGGAACACAGTAATGTTCCGTCCGCGACGCCATTTTGCTTTTCAGCTAAGCAACTATGCGGGGATAGCCTCGTTTTCGAGTAGCTAATTATATGCGCATAAATATTAAGAAGAGTCAATATGACGGCCGGCATGGAACGGATTTCGTATGAGTGAAAACTACAGCAATGGTCTATAGCATGACATTGAATTGGCTTACCATTGCTTTTAATTTGTTCTTCTTATTCGATCAAATTCTTGCCACATTTCATGTTTAGTTACTCGTTCGTAGATTACTAAGCGAGTTTGATTCCCGAGGGCGCATCATCTTAGTTCATTATTAGGAAGGTTATATCTGAAACAAAATGCCGAATGCATACAATGAGCTCATAATTATTGTTAAGCAAACCATTGTTGATTATAATTCCCCTGCTAAAATGCATGCATGCATTTGGACACCCAATGCAGTATACCCACTGTATAACCCAGTGCATACTCTGGATGGAAAAACATTCTTTATGTAAATGCGCTTGTACGAGATGGTAGTGTTATTAGCTACTTTCCACCTCCATTCGGTCTTTCCAAAACTGCGTTATTGAAGATTGTTTGCCATCCAGTAAAGCATTTCCCATGGGACCACGAGCTTCGTTCCGGTTAGCCTGCTTACAGGCTCTCGTTTTTTCCGGAAATGTTAGTTTGCGGGTCGGGTTTGGGTTACCTATGGGCCGAGCGAGGCGGAGGTGAGTGCGGGCTCTCGGTTTTTTTCGGAAATGTTAGTTTTCGGGTTGGGTTTTGGGTTACCTGCAAACGCGACCCGAAAACTAACATTTCCGAAAAAAGTCTGTAAGCAGGCTACGTTCCGGTAAAGGAAAATTTATAGCTCGGAAGTCGAAGTCTTCTGAATGAAAAACATTACCTTGATATTCTAGGATTCATACTTTGGAATTCTTTATTTTCGTCGAACTTTTCATGCGCCGAACGCAATCACCGTACTTTATGCTTCTTACTAAAGGAACTGTTATTGACCCAAAAATACATGAATCTTTTCATAAATTTTGCAATTCTTACTTTTTAAAAAGCACGTTATACGTTCACACAGCTACTATGTCGGTCAAATTGAGTTGAAATAAATTACCTTCCATCCCTGCGCGCCTCGTAATCTTTCTCGTTCCAAGTCCTCTCTGCCAACTTTTTTTTAAAAGAACGACTGGGTACGAGTCAGCTTCCCTGCCTCCAGTGAACCGGTTGTCTAACTGAAATGGACCATATTTTACATTTATTTATTGATATAGGGGAGGGGAGGTCTTAAATTTTTAACTAAATTGACGGAGATTGTATTTAGAGTTTCAACATGAAAAAAACACTAACGTCGTTACTGTTATGAGCCTATCTGTCACCAAGACATTGACACGAGAATTATCGAGAGGTTTTACGCAGTGACCTAATTCTATGCAGTTACAACGCTTTGGTCATAGAATTGTGTAAAAGAGTAGGTTTTCGGCACAGCTTTTAAACGCTCATTCCTCAAAATTTATTTATCATATCACTCTCAAATTTTCGGTAATTATCATGTGTGACAATTTCTTTCGATTCATGGACTGTTTGTTTGTATGTACGTCGCTTGAAGTTTGATGTATGCTAATGAGGAAAAACGTAAACAAGGATTCGCCTATAAGGTGTAGATATTACTATCTTTACCTTTTTTAGGCTAGAATTAGATGATTTGAAAAAGTCAGTTCAATCGTAATTATAAAAATGTGCTATGAGAGCTGAAATAAATTGAAACGGTTCATGTGTTGACTAAGTATCAGTTATGAGTTTAATTCAAAGTCTCAGTTAAAACGTCCTGGGAGTCGGGTATCCCTTTTAGGATAACCGACTCTCCCTTGGGCGTCTCTGTGGTTTGATGCTTTTTTAGCTTTGAGGCCAGAACCACATCTTGCTCGTGGACTTTGTCTTCGGGTAACGGATAAAAGGCCTAAATATAACTTTACCTTATTGGTAGATTGGTACTTATTTCCGCGCGACTTAATTTTCACGATTTCCGCGATTGAAAAAAAATCGTGAAAATTAAGTCCCGCGAAACAAAGATGCAGCGAAAATCAAAGTACATGTTGGTACAGTTTCTACATTTTCTCGCGAAATTAAGTTCCGCGAAAATAAGTACCAATAAGGTATGTGTAGAAACAAATATTTATCTCTGTCAGTACGTTTTTATATAATAAATAAGGCCTGCTGTGACATCACATAATTGGCGTCAGTATTAGAAATAGAAACCTCTATAACTCTCAAACGCAACACTCACCATGGGCGGATCCAGGATTTTTTGTTCGGGAACATCCATTGCCTCTGTAAAATGTAAATGGTGAAAAAATTGGGCTTATATGCACTTTAAGGCCTGCGAAAACGTAACCTAAGTATCAGTCCCTCTCCCCCTTCCTTTTCATCACCCCTTCCCCTAAGAAAGAAAGGGAAACAGGGCCTGACAATTATTTGCATGGCCGCTTTCCGCCTCCAGCGCCGTTTTAAGAAAAAAATCCAGACGTGATTGACTTGTTTGTCTAATTTGTTTGATTTTAATTAACATCCAGAAATGTGATTGACGGTTATGTTTTGAATGCAACATCCTGTTCCTTTTTTTTTTTTTGACCAACGAAGGGAAAGTCCAGAATACGGCTTCTTAGCAAGCGGCCAGGAAAACAATTGCCTTCTTTCCCTTCCTTCCTTAGGGTGGAGGGGTGGTGAAAAGGAAGGGAGAGAGGGACTGATACTCGGGTTAACGTAGAATCGATTTTAAATTTATATGATAAAAAAAATTGGGCTTATATGCACTTTAAGGCCTGCGTAAACGCGGAAACTTTCGTTCGGAAAACTTTGTGAATTTCAACGTTTTCCAAAATGCTTCCTCGCTTGCGTGCGCGCGAAATTTGCTTCGCAACTAATGCCTTTTGCTTTCTATCTGTCATTCTTGAGTAGCACTGCTTCACCTTCAGCAACTGCAATCTGCGATGGCTTTACACGAGCTTTACCATCTGCATAGCTCTTCATATTTGCCTTTACGTAGTCATAATTGATTCGCATTTGCTCGCAGGCGGGTCCTCGTATCTTGGTTGAGGCGTGGGTAGTTCCGCAAAAACCGGTAAATTTATTGTCGCCAATTTCATACCCTCAACACCTCAATGAGGTTATGCCATTTTGATGCATTCTGAGGGCCAATTCCAAGCTTAAAAGAAGCTTCGCTAATAAGTGTTAGAAATCTGGTTACAAATATAGGGTTTATAGGGCATTTGAAACTATAATAGGGAAATTTTAACAATATAGGAAATGTAGGACGCTTGAAGCCCTGGGTATTATTTAACTTGTTTCCAAAGAACAGATACTCTATATTGAAAGCTGTTTACCAGCTTCGCTGTACACACATTACGAGTTGTAAAAATGCTTGTATTTGCTTGTATTTTCAAACATATTTGTCAAGTAATTTGGAGCGCCCTTATTAAGGGTTTTATATACATTAAATTAAGGTGACCACTCTGTCAGACATCCCTTTCCCATAGGTTCCCCCATACTGCGCTACAATAATAAAAATATGGTAGCACAAGGGAATTATACATTGTAATTAAAGTTTCACAGGGAATGAGATGCCTTACTTTTCTCAACGCGCCTATTCCTCTCGAGACTTTCTTAGTAATTTTATCTATTTCATCTTGGCCAAGTAAGGAATTGGTCTATTTCAACTCCAAGATTATATGTCAGTTCCCTTTTCAGGGGTTTGTGATCTACTTAAGATCACAAGACGGAAGATCATTAATGTAGACCATAAAAAGCAATGGCCCTAAGATCGACGTGGGGTATTCCACATTTAATTCTACGACTATTTGACAGCATACCATCCACAGTTTTTTTTGTTCTCTATCTGTCAGTTGGGAAGCAAACCATTCTAGGCTATAAATCCACCGATGCCATATAGCCTCAATTGTGCTCTTCGTGAAGTCTATTAGCCTCTCCATTTGCCCTCGGCCAATAGGGGGTTATCTTCCTGTGTGTGAATGCCATTGGCCACTTTAGAAACGAAAAAAGGACTGGGTCGAGTCAGAAGCCATTACCAGGAGCGTCCATCTCCCATACCAGTTCTGTGCGTCAGTGTATGGACCGGATTGAGCTATATTTAGAACAGATTTCACGGGAGTTCACGTGCCCACACTTTGGGAATCCAATCAAACCATAGTCAGGACAATGCAGCGTTAGTAAAGTCACCTCAAAGAACAATAGATCATTCTTAATCTCGATAATTACGGCAAGCAGATGCACGATCGCAGCAGAGTCAGAAGGCAATTACCCGGGAAACATGTTCTAAAAATAGCTGGAACCGCTCATGCGCTGACTCAGGGGTATATAGTATATATGGCATTCTCGTTCCCAGTGCCTCTTCAACTAACTGAAAAATCAGAGGCTCTGGTAAGACACGAAACCGGATGTCCTAGATTCTAGGACATTGAAACTGCGCATGCTCTTAGAATTCATTTCCGATTTGCTAACTAAAGCAATGGCGGTCCTCATGGAAGCTATCCAGTTCGCCCTTGCAAAGCTTAAAATACAGTTTTCTTTAAAAACTAAACACTTGGAAGCTATTCGGGTAATTAGTATCGATAAGAAGGACTGTTTCTGTGTCCTTCCGACCGGTTATGGTAAATCGTTAATTTACCAAAGTTTACCGTTTGAGTTTAATGCTCTTCAAGGATCCTCCAACTCAATCGTGGTCGTCATATCTCCTCTCAACGCAATTATCGAGGAGTGCACAGAACATGCTGATTTTCAGCTGCTGGATTAGACTGCAGGGCTGATGGTCGAGGAAGAATAGGCCTATATGTACCTGTTGTAGGCTAGCAAGGGCTATAGCGCTTGCACTCGGCGCGGAATGTGTTTCTCTTGGTCGTTTTGATGGTGGATTACTAGGAGAGCTATAATTTTGCTTTCGACCTCGTTTTAGCCTGGAATTTTGGATCGCCGCGGTTTGATGTTCATGCGATTGCTGAACCATCTCACGGAATTTTTCGGCAGTTTCAAGAGAGCGTTTGCACGGACAGCATATTTTTGTAGGGTATGATTCTTCCCAGAAAATGAACGGATGGCTTAGATAAGAACCCAAACTTTTCCTTAGGTCGCTGTTTAAAATCACTGGGTGATTCTTATCCGATATTACGGCGTTGCAGCAAATGCATGTATTTCGATCGAAAAGCTTTTCTGCTGACTTTTTTGGCGTAACATCCGCCATTATTGGGTTATAGTCGATCGAAGGGAGATTTTAATTACCTTTCGGCTTTTGCCACCATACATTACATATATGAATGTTTATTAATTAATTAATCTGTTTAATCATGTTCGTTTAAAAGGCACATCACTTCATTCTTTATTATTTTCACATATGAATGTTTATTCTTTTGATTATTTTACTTTTATTGAAAGAACACCTAAAAAATGCCTTACTTTACTTGTTATGTTTACAACGGAAGTGATTTATCCACTAAGTGAACCGGAAGAAAAGCGCTGTGCGCAGCACCTGTTCATTGTTTTCTTCATCGCGCAGCCGATTTGGCTAGCCAATCAAATTAGAGCCTGTTTCGTGTCTTACCAGAGCCTCTGATTTTTCAGTTAGCTGAGGAGGCACTGGGAACGAGAATGGTATATATGGACGCTCCTGGTAATGGGCTCCTGGTCGAGTTTGTAATGTCAATTTCATTATAATTTAATCAAGAAATGAACTCCATCACAAGAAAGAGCACATCTAAATTAGTAAGTTTGATGAGTTTGGTGACGTTTCGTTCGATATTTACCATGTGGTGAGCTTTCAAAAATCGCAAAAATAAGAGACGTTTGTATGGATTGGAGGGACTCTTGTCCACATAAGATCACACAAAGTGACCATATATAAATATCGAACACAAGAGCTCACAAGAAGTCAAGAGAGCATAATAAGTAAGAGAGGAATCTTGTAGCTATATAGCGCGGCGTGCGATCAAATCTATTTTCAGTCAACCAAGCAAGTTGCATAGCACCTGACCGAACACACGCTAGCTACGACGTAGCTAGCGTCTAACACGCTAGCCTGCTTGCAGCCTCTGGTTAATTTAGGATTCCTGTGGCGGGAGAGAGGATATAGAGAAAGGAGAGCCTGCGACAAGACCCTGTGTTTTTGAAATTCGCCCCCATGACGTCACATACCATTGCAAGTTACACGTTGTACAAAGAATTTTAAAATCAACATTTTCGACGAGATTCTGTTATAAACTGGTACCCCAGCATTGAACCCTTGTATTTCTACTGCATGTTTGATAATAAAAACCTGAGAGAACGAGAGAAAACAGCAGAAAAATGATTTGATCATGAGTGAAAAGTTTTCAATTTTAGCTCGCGCGTGCTGCTTACCATAATACACGCCATTTTCGAACAAAGTGCGCGCGCTTCTTCTAGGTTCAACCAATCAGATAATCCCGTTCGTGGACGAACGGGAAATTTCAAAAACACAGGGTCTTGTTGCAGGCTCTCCTTTCTCTTTCGCCTCCTTCCCCCTCCTCTCCCCCACCACAGCAACCCCAAATCAACCAGAGCCTGCAAGAAGGCTACTAACACGCATGCTCCAGTACCCGCGGAGTAGTAGTCATGTACAGCTGTTTCGGACTGCTCAGCACGGCATAGCCCCCAAGACCATCAGCCTCACTAAAAGTATTTTGTCGTCTCAGAGCTAAAATGTTATTACAATACTATCAACTGATCTTGTTCTCTATGTATCTGTTTACAATCAAGTTCTATAGTTACGGTATATGTATCTTTAACTTGTTATTCCTATCGAAATGGCACAGAAGTTCATTGCATGACCACTTAAAATTAAGAGTGGGGCGATTATAGGTAATTAGCTGCGCCTCGTGCATATAATCGCGTCTAATATGCCTTTAAAATAGTCTATAATATTCGTAATTCTATTTGTATCCTTGCGGTGAAAGATCATATTTCTAAATCTCCAGATTGTACATTTTGCAACACCAATTAGATACCTGATTAGCATGCTTGATTCATCATTACTTGGTTGTATCGTGATTCGGGAAGAGGGGTTGGGCATTTTTTTCTGGATCAAATTTTTTTGTATGACCCCAGTGAAAGTTCTACACGAATTTGTTTTTGCACCCCGTTTGGTTGCACGAATTTTTTTTCATGACTACGTTCTTATCATTAGCACAGATTGCACAACTGTATATTTATTATTATGCTTTATGTACTGTTTAAAACACGAACAGCAGTGTTTTATCAAGTTTAAAAATTCGAGGGCGAAGCCCGAGAATTTTTAGACTTGATAAAACACGTGCTGTGAGTGTTTTAAACGGCTTCAAAAACGCTTTAAGAATGCAATGAAAGAAAGACGCACATCTCAAGGGAATGGTTACTTAATGAACTATTGAACCTTTGTATTCACAACGCCATGCAAAATATTCGAGTAATCACCGCCTGCAATTACGAACATCTCAAGGGAATGACATGAAGAAATTACCATACTATGTTGTTTGAAGCGGCATTTCGCAATACAAGAAGAATCTGCACTTGAAGGATTTGGTGTCGTGGTTTACCTCGATAAAGTTCAAGACTTGGAAAGCGATGTGACTGATATGACGGCAGACTCTAAATTTTTGACTCCGGCACAAAATATGTAAGTTTAATGCACGTTTTTATAATTTTACGGCTTTGAGTTTGGTTTTATAATTGGAACTAAACAGTGGCTCGGTAAACAAGTAATGGTAGTTGGATAACTTCATTTTAAAAATATTATCTGTGTATCTCGGTAGTCTGCTGATATTAGTAAATTTAGTGCAAAATTTGTTATCTAGGTACCTTATGTTCCGTGTACTTTTTGCTATCTTTGGGTCTTTATCAGTGAATTCTTAATTAGGATGAAACTTTATATAAAATTTCATGTTCATTAATATTCTTTATATAAAACGTTCATCCTAATTAGCAATTCAGTGAGAAAGCTGAAACATCAATAGAAATTCCATTGTCTCAATCATTAACCCCGTTTCCCTCTGGGACAGAATTCAAATCCCTCCGCGGGCCTTTTAGAATGCTGAGATTTTATCAGGTATAAAGGAGCATGCACGTGACTGATTTGCTTCATCTGATTGGACAAAATGCTCATTAATTATTCATGAGTATTTGAAGATCTGTGAGACACTGGATTGCTACCCGGTACAATGGCTAGTTGTTCCACCATATTATTTCTACCACCAAGACATTACAAGTTACAAGGAGAAATTGGAGAAGTCGTAGCAACTAACTTTCTTTTTGAATGTCAAAAGAGATTCATTCTTCCATAAAACCGCTCTGCGGTAGCTAAACTGCTTTGTTTGCAGTTATTTGTACGCGGATGCGGAACAGCAAGCTTGTTGGAAGAATCTCTGAGATTATAGTTTGTCAGTCCATTGCGAAGTATGAATTTGGACGAGGTATGATTTGTATGAGAAAAACAACGGAGACTGGAAGCTTTCATGTTTTTTCAGCATTTTAAATCGCTATAACTCAACAGTAATTCTCCACATTATTCTAAAACTAAACGCAATTACTAGTTTTAATATGATATTTCATGTGGTAGCATTAGTTTCCCTCTACAAATTTATCTTCCAAATTATGGAAATGAGGAGGCTGCCATTATGAATTCGGTCTATACAATTACACACCTACAAAAATTATCCTACAACTTCCTTACCCTCAATTGATCGAATAGCTGGCCTACTGAAAACAACAACCATCCTTCTTTCCTCCCTAAAACTCCCTAACCGTCACTCATTAATCCACACTGAACCATACACTGGCCAGATCCCTGTTTGATCTCTGAGTGCGAATACGCTCTCCACACAAAAACGCAAGTGCCACACTTGTTTGATTTCTCAGTGCGATTTACAGCACTAACGACAGCATTTGTCTATGAGGACAGTGCAAGTGCAACCCCCCTACCCCCCCCCCCCCCCCCACCCACCCAAACTCCCTTCTCCATACCCCGACAAAACTCACCCATTTCCACCTCATCCCTCAGTGAACAATATACAATAACTGAGCATGTTTGCACGGAAAGGTTCGCCGGTATCTCTTAGCTCCTCAGTTGTTTCGCATACAAGTATGCTAATAACAACCTAAAATGTAAAATGGAGAGTCTAATTACCGGAAGTAGGAATAGTATTTGAGGGACCAACACTATGATTCGTTGCGTACTTTAAAACACGTGTACATAGTTTGCAACTTGCTTTTGGAGTGCAAGCGGTGGATTCATTGTAATGGTAAAGAGGGTGTTGTTATTTAGTGTTGTCGAGTTGTACTTTCGTTGAACATTGATGATACTAATTATGCATCTGAGAGAGTCGTAAGTTGGACATTTAGTTAAAAAGTGTCTTTCATCCTCAGTCTCCCTTTTACTGATTTGGGACAGATTCTGTCCTCGACTTTCCGATATGGCTTTTCATGCCAAACTTTCTCGATATAAGGCAGTGACTAAGGCGCGTAAGTGCAGTTCTGTGTTCAATATTGTGAACATTCAAAATATAATGTTCGAGTAGCTAGGTAGCTAATTTTAAAAGTGCGATATGTTCGCAGCTTGTTTCTTTGATCCTTATCTTTTCTGTCAATCGGCTATATCAATCGGCTAATTCGGCTATATTGTATTTTGTTTTGTTCAGTACCAATCTGTCTTGTTATTCGAGCTAATACTGTCTAAGTATATATGTATCACGTGACAGCGTATTTCCCTCTGCTCCGAGAAGCTTGAACCAGAACTTAAATGATCTTAATTTTGCCTCTACTTTTAGTGGAAACCTTCCCAATTCTGCTCTACAGGCTGTGTTTGTGGCGGTTTTGTTAACTCCCAATATTATTTAGGAGTTTACAGAATTTATTGTGTACAATTTCTATTGGGTCTTTATCTAGTGACCTAGTCGTCTCAGCTCCCCAAAGAGCAGGATTGGTTTAATAAGCGATAAGTTAATGCCTTAAACGCTACCTTTTTAAGTTCTATTTAGCTAAGTTAAAGTTACCAATGACACTCAGCATTATCCCAAGATACTTGTATGATGTTACATTTTCAATTTATTTTGTTCGGTATGAAAACTGGTAATTATTAATAGCCTTACCAGTATTATTGAACACTAATATATTGGTTTTATCTAGCCTCTTTTGTGGTTCGTTTCCCTCCCTCCCACACAACGTCTGCCGGTGAACTCATGCCCACTTTTTTGTTCAGCCAATCAGAGAGGAGCTCTTATTTTCCGGGAGCTCATTAAAATGCACAGCTCGTCCATATGAATAGATTCCCTACAAACCTTCACAGTCGCTGAACGTAACTGAGTATTCTTGCCACCACAGCAGAGTTTTTATGGCGACGGGAAAGACGTGAAGATCTTTCTTTTAGAGATATTCGAAAGCTTCAAAATCCATAGCCAAAGTCAAAATTGTATGCACTGAAATATCGTTTTTTTACCACTTTGCAATCTCTAAACGTTTAATTTTGAAGTTATTTTCTGTTGAGTCTAGGCGACTGAGAGGAGACGAAGACTTGCATTTAGGGGTGTGACGCTGGGGCTCTGAAACCCTTACTCTGTTTAAGACAAAAAAAACTAAAATTTCCATACCCTGTTCAAGACAAAGTGTTAAAACTGTATTTTTATTTGGCGTCGATCTTGCGTACTCTGTCAGGAAACACAAGACGCAAACTAGAGAATTACATACACCACACAAATTAACCTACACTTTCCCTACCCTCAATATTTGTTTTATGGGAGCTAATACTGAAAGCCACGGCTATCCTTCTTTCCTTTGTAAAGCTCCCTTCCAATCACCCATTAATTACTCCACAAGAACCCCGTTTGATGTCTGGGTACGAATACCCGCCCTTTAAAAAAATCAAAAATAGAAGTTGTAATAATAATGACGTTTGCACGATATGTTTTTCTTCAGTTTGTTGTGCATGATTTTTTTTTTTAAATCCTGTGTTTTTTTTGGGGGGTATGACTCTCTGGCATTACGAATTGAGTCTCGCGAAGAATAAATTATTTTTAAGGGATAAGTTGCATGCCAATGTTAGAATGGTTAGAGCGGAAAGGAAATGTTCAGAGACTGTGGTGGGTTGCTCGTCTGTGTTAAAAAATTTTTATGAAAATAATTTATTATTTCCATAACAACGGAAGACACCTGCCCCTGTGACTTGTTTAGTTGATCACGTGATCAGGGCCTTGGAAAAGTGAAAAACAACCATACAGAAATATGGCGACTGAAGACGGACTGCTTTTTTGCGTTCCCGAGTTCCCCTCGCTAGTTTTTTCGAGCCTAAATGAACTAAGAAGTGAAGAGAAGCTCTGTGACATTACGCTTGCGGTCGGAGAGCGTAGTTTGATGTCTCATCGAGTCGTGTTAGCGGCTGCAAGTCCGTATTTTAACGCCATGTTCACAGGCGACATGCTCGAAAGCAGACTTCAGAACGTTACCCTTCATGGTGTCGAGTTTTCGGCTTTGGAAGAACTCGTCAACTTCTGTTACACAGGTAGAACAGAAATAAACGTCGAGAACGTCCAGAACTTGATGTGTGCATCGAATCTGCTGCAATTAGTGAGCGTGAAACAGGCATGTGTGGAGTTTTTGCACCGTGTTCTTCACCCCAGTAACTGCCTTGGAATAAGGGGCTTTGCTGATACCTTCTGTTGCGGCGATCTCGTTCAAGCTGCCGATGTTTTTGCCATGAAGAATTTCACTGAAGTTGCTAAGAGTGAAGAATTTCAAGGGCTTTCCCCTGAAGAAGTAGTTGCTCTCATCGCAAGCGAAGAACTAAACGTTCGAACAGAGGAAGAAGTGTTCGAAGCTGTGATGTTTTGGATGACAAAAGATGTGGACGAACGCAAAGATTTTCTCCCCGAGCTTTTAAAATACGTGCGATTACCGTTAATCCGCCCCCATTACCTTTGCGACCGCATAGCGAGCGAAAGATTAGTGAAAAACAGCCATGCCTGCAGAGATTTAATAGATGAAGCAAAAGATTTTTTGTTGCTTCCCGAGAGACGATCCAAGCTCCAATCACCTCGCACGAAACCCAGAAGATGTAGTGAGGCGGCCGGTCTTATCTATGCTATTGGTGGGTTAAACTCCTCAGGGGAAGCTCTTTGTACGGTGGAAACCTTTGACACCCTTAGCTGCCAGTGGTCTTTGGCACCTGGAATGAACACTCTGAGGACTCGGGTGGGTGTCGCAGTTGTCGGTAACAAGCTCTATGCACTTGGTGGGTTTGATGGACACAAGCGACTAAGCACAGTTGAGTTTTATGATCCACAACTTGAGAAATGGACCCCAGCAGCATCTATGAACACTCGTCGCAGTGCACTTGGGGCAGTTGTGGTAAATGGAAAGATTCTAGTTGTAGGTGGCTACGATGGACATATCTCATTGAGCACAATGGAATGCTATTCTTCAGCAACCAATAGTTGGAGCTTCTTATCACCAATGTCTACCCTTCGTAGTGCGGCAGGAGTGACAGAACTGAATGGAAAACTCTTTGTTATTGGTGGACACAATGGGTTGTCCATATTCAGTTCTGTTGAGATTTACGATCATCAAACTGACAGTTGGAGTGCTGGCACCCCTCTTGGAATGCGCAGGTGCCGAGTGGGAGTCGCCACTCTGAATGGCTGTATCTATGTGTGTGGAGGGTATGATGGTAGTGCCTTCCTTAACACAGTTGAGTGCTATGATCCTCATAACAGAAAATGGAGCTTTGCAGCACCTATGAATACACGTCGTAGTCGAGTGGCTGTCGTAAAATTAGGTGCTAGACTGTATGCTATAGGTGGCTATGATGGTTTGACCAATCTTAATACTGTGGAGTGTTTTGACCCACAGGCAAATCGATGGAGTTTTGTGAGTCCAATGGGTAAGCATCAGGGTGGGGTGGGGGCCGGTGTTCTACCTAGAGGATACTACAAGTGAGTGCTCTAAATTATGTAGTGCGAGAAGCTACATGTACATTGTATTGTACATGCAATGTCTTTTTTGCAGGATAGCAATCACGTGGTTGTACTGGATGGCAAAACGATCTTACTTCATTTATTTAAAGGCACTTGTATGAGATTGGTAGTGTTATTAGCATACCTATTTGTGAGTGCTATTTTCAACCTCGATTGTCAATCGATTGTCAGTATTTGTAAAACTGTTAATTTTCAAGATTGTTTGCCATCCAGTAAAGCCTTTTCCATGGGATCATGAGCACAATTCATTGGTTATTGAAATGATATCAGCACATGACTGTTTCCTGCAAAAGGCCTATTAGTATGTACTGATTATATGGGATATAAAAAATACAAATGTATCAGTAATTGATATACATGATTTATATCACTAAAACCTTAAACTGCCTATGAACAATTTTTTTTTATTTTAGATATCAATTCTAAATCAAGTGAATAGTTGAATGGTAATTCAAAATATATTTTGCTTTGAATGCTGTGCTGCTGAGTTAAGGAGGTTTTAATATCCAAAATGCTAATTACATGACATCAGGGGAGGTACATGTATCTGCAATTACTTCTTAGTGGTTGTGAATGGGCATTTCTACTTATATAGGAAAACAAATTTCTAACATTTTATTTCAACCATGGGTATATAACACTGATAATTTGAAAAATGTGTTTAAAATTCAAATTGCTTAGCAGTGAAGAAGCAAGCAAGCATATCAGTTGCTAGATTTTTAAGGTTTAAAATTAAACAAGCTGTAAAAAAAGATGACTAGAGGGACGATAATTGTCCATACATGTATATGACTGCCAATGGTATTTTATTACTGTTTGTGAACTCTGTAGCCCTTACTCTGAAGTTAAACATTTTTGTTTTCATTTGAATTTCGCACGACAAGCAATCAGTAGGGAGCACTCAAGCAGAGCATCATGCAGATGTTCACTCCACAATTAGGCCGATTGATAACTGAAGGGTGACAAACCCCAGGGCTCCCCTTTTTATACCGGAACTTCATGTTTAATTGTTGATTGATGCCTCCCCTGACGTCATGTAATTAGCATTTTGGAAATTAAAACCTCATTAACTCAGTGGCACAGCATTCAAAGCAAGATATATTGTACCATTCTACTATTCACTTGATGTAGAATTGATATCTAAAATTAAAAAAATAAGGTTCTAGGGTGGATTTTGTGTTAAAATATTACACACTTGACTATAGTTGCCTAGTTGTAATGCTGCTTGAGTGGCTAAATTTAATTAAACTGTTTTTTATAGCAGTTTGTTCTTATCAAATTATCAGCCTCTTTATTAAATAAAACGTAATTATGAATTATTATTGATTTTGAACTATGCGGAGGTAAACCATGGTTTAATTACTATGTTTCGAAGACAAGTGAGAGTACAAAATAATGTAAGTTATGAATTACAATGATCTACATGTTGTATGTGAGTCAAGTATGACCAGTAATTACAAATAAGCGAATTTAGACTAAAACCAGATGGTAGTCTCAGAGTTTTGTTTTTAGATTTTGAATGCCAACCCACATCGGGTTTGAAAGCCTTCCCATTTTCAGCACTAAATAGCAAACAGATAAATAAGTAAATTATGCTGTCAATCACTGTGTCAGTTAATTTCATTCTGTAAGATTTGATACGCTGTTGTAGTTTATTTTGATGCAAATAGTTGCATTAATTATTTTGTAGTTTCCAAACTCATTGTAGCTACATGTAGATTTCAAACCCTTAATTGAATCTCCAAATACATGTCTAGGCTTTGAAAAGTCTGTAACTAACAATGGAATGAGTGTACATGGTGCATGAATGTGTACCAGGAACTGCTCTTCATGATCAACCACTTCATGTTTTATTAGCAGCTTTTAAAATTGTCATGCTGGTGCAATTGTTTCAGAATCAGGGCATATTAGTAGCCCCTAACAAACAGTTAGTGACAGTCCTTGATATTACTCAAAGCATATTCTGAATTGAAATTCTCTGTAACATGTTGAGATCAAGAAGATACACATTATGTTATGTATACAAATGTACATGTATCTGAGCCTTCGCCTAATATACAAAAATTATGAAGTTGTAACAGAAATCTAGAGAAAAATCCTGAAACACATTAATTTCAGGTCTTAACTGCCTGCAATGTACAGTATTATATACACAGGTTGGACAAAACAGTATTGTTTTGATTTTTTCTGTGAAAAATATGTTTGAGAAAGTTATTACATGTAGGTGTTGTTTTATTGCCAAGTATTTGATGCTACTTGTACATGTAGATGGATTTTGAAACTTAAACATTCTTGTGACATTTGGCCAGCATTAAAATTGGCATTATTTCAGTGCTATTATTACTGGTGGCACTAATTCAAACCAGCTGTTTAAATACAGCATATTTATTATTTTTTGCAGTTAGTAAATAACATGCTTTTTACAGAGCTGCAAATATATGTATAAGGTCAAAATTGCTGCAACTGATCAGCCTAAGTAGACCTTATATTTACAGCTATAGGATATAAGCTAGGATTACAAATAAATGAAAAAATAGAACTGAGTTTGGGTACATTAAGCTATACCAATGTATAGGCTACATTCTTCACTTGCAAGGTTCATATTATAGGAAAATCACATGCCTGACTCAGTAATTCCTTGTTAAATTGCACTCGAAAAACCGATATCACCCTCGTTGAAGCGACTCGGGCGATATCGGTTTTCTCGTGCAATTTAACGTGGAATTACAGAGTCAGGCATGTGATTTTCCTTGAATCGCATAGTCCGATTAATTACTTGAAGATTTAGTACTTTTGTTGATATTTTGCTAAGTTATAAATAGCGTGCATAGACAGAGTGGTGATTCCACTCTGAATCACCACTCCGTCTCAGCCAATTAGCGTCTGATTTTGCAAATGCACCGTGCGATTCAGCTTTGGCTATGCAATTCTTTAATAAATGACCAAAGTCAAGTCTACAGAGTCTTTAGTATTCTACAATGTAGGTGCCTTGAAAGGAAATACATATAGGCTTGCACTGGAAGTATTATATTTATAGTATTATAATGACATAGTTCACATGTATATACATGTATGGCAGCTTAACACAAATGTAGGATTGATTGTTAGATCTGACACTTTATATATGTTTTGCTGTGTAGAATCATTTCAAGATACAGACTTTCCAATTGATAGAAATTAATGTAGTATTGATGAAATATGCAATTAATTTTATGTGTTTGGAATCAAGTTTTTGCTGTACATGGAGTGAGAAAAAATTGCCACTTTCGTTTAATTTTATGTGCAGTGAAAGTAAATATTGACAAAATATTACCTGTTTTGAGGTTTAATAATTTTTGTTGTTACCATGGAACAGCATGCCAGGTCTGGATGGATATTGGTTTTTTTCACCTGTGTACAGGGATATACATCTGAACTGAACAAGCTAATATTCAGCAAATGACTTATTAATGGTTGGACTGAACTGTAAGAATGTGTTCATGCAGTAATGGACCACGAATAAAAGTGTGCATTTACATCGTGGATTGTTAAAGCTTCCATTATAATAAATTGAGCTAATATTGAACAATGATAGATGGTTCTGGATTGATAGATATTTATAGCGAGCCAGAAGCATCAATGGCTAACCAGTAATTATATGGTGGTCTAGCTATTATTAGTGTTTTAATAAATTATACTGGCATTAAAGGGGCTATGTCATGGTATTGCGCATGTATCGAGTAATTGCCCGGATACAAACAGTTAAACTTCCCTCCCTCAATGCTTGATTGAAAGGATTTTCAATATTTTCCCTGGAGACTGTTTATATACACTGTTTGTTAGTCATTTTTGCATATTTGCTTTGATTTTGAGCATCCCACATGGCCGAGAGGTTACTTAGTTCATATCAAAATCGCTGGAAATAGCTGCTCCGGGCCGGAACGCGAATGTAAAGACTAGTACCGTGACACAGCCCCTTTAAGGAGGAAAACAAACTTATTGCAGTTCCAGTTCCTTGACTTTCAAACTTGTGAAGAAGCATCTGAATCAATACTTCAGTATTTTGTGGTTGCAAAACTTTTGGCTTGTATTTTTGTCGCAGTGGGAAACGTATGATTTTTAATGGTTAGCACCTGGGGAGAGCGGGGGGGGGGGGGGGGGGTGATTACCAACAGGAATTTTGGGTGGGAGTGTTACACCCGACTAGTAGCTTGCGAAAGAAAGCTGACTTCTTTGCGCTCGCAGGCAACTGTTTTTATTGTCGGAATAAGAGGAAGAAAATGGAATGTTGAACTACCCTGGTTCCAGAGGTTTTCTTAAGAGAGACTCGACAGCCCGCGGCTCTTTCTCCGCGGCTGTTCTCTCTAATGAAACCTCTGGAAAATGTGGGTAAATGGGAAAAATGTTGGGTTTCCTGGCTCGCAAATCGCAAAGAAGTCGGCTGACTAGATCTGTCGCAGGCTAATACATTACTTACACCACGAAAGTACGAATCATGGGCGTAGCTGCCTTAAAGCCAGTAAGCCCGGGCTTACAAACTTTCTGGATATGTCTATTATCCGAACATTTTCCCCGTTGAACTAAACTCGCGAAGTTTGGAACGGGCTTACAAACCAAAAATGGCTAGCTACGTCTAGGCCTGAGCGGTTGTGCTCCTAAAAGTGGCATATTATGCCGCTAGCACTGCTCCGAATTTTGTCGAATTATGCCCAAATTATGCCAAAGTTAAAAAATTATGCTCGTATAGATTACACAATTATGCTCACAAAAAAAAAAAATTTCGAAGACGGCCGGCATTAGTTGATGCGCGGCATTTTTAGTTTTTCACACAACATTTTATAGACTTTTTAGTACCAACGGACACAGAAACCAATCAGGCGTGACTGTTCTCACGTTCTGAACAAAAGACGGCTTTTTGGCTTTTTTCACGTTTAACGCACACTCGTTAAGTGAAATTCAGGTATTTGCTTTGGAAAAATTTAGAATCTAAGCAAAATGTACCAGCTAATAATTAGGAAAGGCACTATAAAAGCAATAATAGCATTGCTTTTGGCTTTAATGCTTCAAATTATGCTACAATCTGGTAATTATGCTCGAGCAGTGCTTCTTTGAAAAATTATGCTCGTATGCTCCAATTATTATGCCAAAAATTATGCCAGCACAATCCGCTCAGGCCTAGCTACGCCCCTGCGAGCAGTCGACAGAACTACTGTAGAACCGTTCACTTGTGATTTTTTAGCATGTAAACCACAGTGCTGTTTGTATAACGTCTGTTTGAGTTCGGTACAAAAGGGGTAGGGATGCTCGTCGGACATTTTCGATTTGACCCCTAAGAGGTACTGAAATGGGCGTGGCTCAAGCTTATTTTGACCCCTAAAAGATAATAAAAACGTAAATTGATAACAGCTTTTTGTTCAATTGACACCCGACCCCTAAAAGGTACCGCTTTATATAGAAATGTCTGTGTTTGATGATGGATACCCTAAGTGGTACCAAACTCCTGATTTTGACCCCTAAAAGGTACGACGAGCATCCATGTACCCCTCACATAAGGGAGTCCCCCCCCCCCCGAGTTCGCGTTCGATGGGTTTGCGATAGTTTTTCGTTCGACCGATTGGTTTTCGCAATCGTTCGACAGGTTCGAACATCCATTTTGCCTTTTCAACTGATTGCATTACGTTTTCAAGTGTATAATTCGATATCCGATATTGGACATTATATTTTGTTCCATGTCTACTTCCATGGACTTCCACTCGTTTTTTTCTATCACTGAGATGCCGACGCTACAGGAATCTGGTCATTTACTGCTATATTTGATGCCATTACGAAACACATTTCGGTGGAAGTATTTCACGTCAGGCCACATGCGTTCAGGGGCGCCACCTATAATCCCTAATATTTTCGTAAAATGTGAGAAATTTCCACTAAATTCCATCGAAGAAACACTCTTAACTCTAGTTTTTTGGGATCTTTCTAGCGTTTTTGTGCAAACAGGTGAAATTGGTAGGAAAACGATAATTACATGGTTGGAAAACGATAATTACATGGTTGGAAAACTTCAGTGCATTTTCAAAAGAATAAAAATAGAGATTTATAAACATAAGTGTGGACAGGGAATTCAGGTCAAATGCCTTTTTGAAAGTGATGGTTATTTTTGAACATGTATGCTTCTGTTAAACAATATCAGATTTAACTAGCTACAGTATGCAACAATTTTTAACATGTACAAGCTCTGTTATGCTGTTATGAAGTACATAGCTTGTACAAGTTGTCAGTAGTTAACAGCTACGCCCATTCATGTAGCAGAAAACATTGTCATTACTTCATTCTTAAAGAAGGCAAAGAAGGTGGAAAATGTGTGAAATCCACGACTACTAAGATGAAGAATTGTGATGGCACAAGCAGGATGAGACTGATGGTCAGCATGACTTCCTCCACAAACAAGTTTAAACATTAGGGCAGGATACTTTCCATGATTGTGCAAGTGGAACAAACCCCCTACGCTCTCTTCTACAATGTGTCCAAGTGTAGTCTAAGTGTTCTCGCAGGCTGCGTATACAGCAGTGAAAGAATCTTCCCAATTCCCTGATAGTATTTGCTTTGGCAGTTCACAAGTAGGAGAAGGTATTTGAGCTATAGGTGAAGCGGTTTCTTCAACTTCATCACTAGTCTCTAGTTTAGTGCTTGGTAAATTTGAGGTACACCCTTCCAGGTCCTGGATCATCGGAGTGCCATCTACATAGCACACACCTTTCTTCTCACACTCTCCAATGTCTGTGCTTGAGCAATCTTGGCTACTGCAGGTATTCTCTTGCTTTGTGAGCTGTAGAGTCTCACTTGTTGCTGCAATGTCGTTATCGCACCGACGCTTTGTCACTTATTTCCTATAGCGATACTTACTGCCACGTCACCATTGTCATTAATGTGCCAACCAGAGATCCATTGGTTCCTCGCACAAAGCGGCCTTTTGAAATCATGGTTGGCAGTTAACTAGCATAAATTAGCCTCTACAAAGCTTACAAATGTATATTCTCCCCCATCGTAAATCCCGGGGGGGGTTACTTACATGAAAAATGGGTATGTATGCGAGACAAGCGGCTCAAACCCTGACCCTGTATGACCCAAAATCCGAGCTCCAAAACCCTTAATGCCCCCCTTTTGGGGGAAAAAACCCGATGCCTAAAAAATACCGACCCTGACTGCACTCAAATTAAACTCAAATCCTGACCCTACCTGCCCAAACTGAGCTCAAAACCCTGACCCACCCCCCGCGGCACATACATAATACGTCACAAACAGGAGTACCCCCGGGTCTTAAGTACTGTGGTCCACTCCTGTTAGGTATTGGAAAGGTTGAAACTAGGAAGATGGAGGACACTAACTATTACATACTAAGAACTGTAGATGAATAATTCCTAGATATTTAAATGCCGCGGTTGCTTAACTAGCTATGGGCTCCCTGTGGCAGGTGAAGAAAAGAGATGGAGATTGGAGCCGAGAGAGAAGGGGTTCGCGTTCGATGGGTTTGCGATAGTTTTTCGTTCGACAGGTTCGAATATCCATTTTGCCTTTTCAACTGATTGCATTACGTTTTCAATTGTATAATTCGATATCCGATATTGGACATTGTATTTTGTTCCATGTCTACCTCCATGGACTTCCACTCGTTTTTCCTATCACTGAGATGCCGACGCTGGCCTAGAAGAACAGGAATCTGGTCATTTACTGCTATATTTGATGCCATTACTTTTAACAGAAACGAATATTAAATAACTACAATGCAAACTCTAAATATTTTAGGTAAATAAAATAAAATGCAAAAAGGGGGGGGGGGGGGGTAGAATGAACATCATTTAACCAATAAATTATAATGATTACAGTTATATACTAGCTTAAGACATATTTTTATACTCAATATTCAAAGAAATTATTTCCATAATATACTTTTCCCCTACATAATTTATTCACATATCATATTTTATCAAATCATATCCATGGCATAATCACGTTAATCACGTTAATCAATTTTCATACCACTATTTATATATTTCATAATAACCCACTCTTCAAATTATCACTCAACATTTTTATAGTAAGTATGAATTGTAGGTGCTTGCTTACACAAGCACAATAACACTGCTTGCTTGTACAAGTAGTCATTAACACCACATACATGTATAATACCTTCACGCATATAATATAAACTTAGACTTAGTTAACACCTTCACTCATAATAATCCTTCTATTATTCATAATAAAAACTATACTTTTTAACAATTTCACTGATACTAAATAAGTTAGAAAATAAGTAAGAATTTGGTGGTGCTTGCTTGTACAAGTACATTAACAATGCAAACTGGTAAGTTTTGTGGTTTTACTTACACATTTCGGTGGAAATATTTCACGTCAGGCCACATGCGTTCAGGAGCGCCACCTATAATCCCTAATATTTTCGTAAAATGTGAGAAATTTCCACTAAATTCCATCGAAGAAACACTCTTGATTCTAGTCTTTTGTGTTCGTCGTGTCGAATAAATCTCTGGCCGTCTGGGTAAAAAGACGTCCTTCGGCTCCGACAAGGGCACCAGTTGAAATATCCCGAGCCTGTTGGAAGGCTTTCCCACGAATGAAGTTAAATATTTCCCACGAACGAAGTTAAATAAAATATTAAGCTGTATAAACAACAAATTCTATCAGTTTTAACTGTAAATTATGTAAATAAATTAAATATCCGAGCGATATCGAATGTGATTGGTTCATCCTGTCACGTGTTGAGTCAACATGTGCAATGTGATTGGCTGACGGCGTGAAAGGTCGAAACAGAAAAATAATAAACACTTGCGAAACTAGACTCAGGCACAGCCTACGTTGGCCCGAGTAAAACGTTCAATGAATGCACACACTGCAAACACTTGCAACAACAATTTGTATTTGTATTTACAGTGGCAGATTACATGGGTCGGATGAAAGTAAACAAGTTATAAAGTAACCGGGCACCCGAAATAACTATAAGGAGCTAATCTAGTCGGGTGCCCATTAAATGATAGAGTTAATTTTGCAAGTCAGAAAAAGGCGAAAAATCAGCAAGCACATAACATTAAATACGTTGAATAACTAATTAAGGTGATAATAAATACACACGCAACACACAATATAGACTCTATGCATAAGTCCTGGTAACTAGCATGTCAACGAGGCCGGTAGGTCCTCTGGAATGTTGAAATTGAAGCGCCCGGGTAGATTGTGAAATGCACTGAACGAATGTTCAGTGAAACAATGCCGTTAATTTGCTATGTGCCTGGCTGGTTGTACTAGAAAGAAAAATAAAGGATAAATGAGGACAGATTAGCAACATTTTTCAACTAAACAATCATGTTCAACACGTTTCACATGCACCTCCTGCTAGTATTTCAACTTCAACATTCTAGAGGACCTACCGGCCTCTTTTTCGTGTTGTGACCGCGCGAGTTATGCACAGTGTGTATACACACAAACAAACAAAGTTACTATTAGTAAGCAGGTGTGGGTCAAAACAGTTATTTAGATTATTAATAAAGATTTAGAAGTTTGTCTTTGAACTTTCGCTTGAAGCAGCGAAAGCTCAAACATTTTATAGATTCATCAACATTGTTCCAAACTTTGGGGCCAAGATATCTTATATTAAATTTTCCATAATTTGTACGAATCTTTGGAAATGAGGTGCATTTAGATGCAAGGCGAGTCCTGTACTTATGCTTACTGCTAGTAGCTTGAAAGAAAGTGTCAAAAACGTTAGGAAGATTGCCCATAGAATACTGGTGCATAAAGGATACAGTATAAGAAGTAATTATATCATAAAGTTTTAGCTGACTAAAAAGCGGACTGGTATGGGCATCAAATTTTGAAAAAGTAATTATGCGAATTGCTTTCTTTTGTAAGATTTCTAAAGGTTTGATATTGGATTTGTAGGTACTCCCCCATACCAGGCAGCTATAAGTGAGGAATGGATAAATGATGGCATAGTACAGCAGGAGTAAAGTATTAGTATCAACAAAATGTCTAAGTTTGCATAGGATGCCTATACTCCTTGATAGTTTTTTGGAGACATGAAAAACGTGGTCTTTCCAGTTCAAGTGACAATCCATTAAGACTCCTAGGTATTTTATACTTTTAGACTCTTTTATAATTTTATTGTTAATGATTATATTTATGGGGGCAGTAACTTTCTTTTGTGGAGGATGAAATAAAACAAAGTTAGTTTTGCCTATATTTAAAGACAGCTTGTTTGCACAAAACCAGTCATTGATCTTACATAATTCATTATTGACTGTTGTCTCGAGTGTTTGTAGATTTGTATGAGAGAATAGGTTTGAGTCATCAGCAAAGAGGTGAAAATCGAAAGCTGTAGAAGATTTATTAAAGTCATTGATGTAGAGAAGAAACAGTAAGGGACCAAGGACAGAAACTGTGGAACACCACAGGTTATTAAATGCTGCTCAGAAGATATATCACTTAAAGAGACATATTGCATTCTATTGCATAAATAAGAGCAGAACCATTCCTTAGCTATTCCACGTATTCCGTAATATTCCAACTTTTTAATAAGTATTCTATGATCAACAGTGTCAAAGGCTTTGCTTAGGTCTAAAAACAGACCACAAGAAAACAATTTATTCTCTATTGCTCTTTGAATCTTATCTGCTATCATTAGAATAGCATGGATTGTAGAGTGATTGCGCCGAAAACCAAACTGGTTTTCATACAGAATTTCATATCCCCTAAATAATTCATTAATCTTTTATACATTAACTTTTCAAGAATTCTATTGAAAATTGAAAGTAATGAAATTGGGCGATAGTTAGAAATAACAGCATGGATTTCATTTTTATAGATAGGTGCAGATACATTGAGCACTGACATTTTAAAGTAATTATGAGCCTACATTTGTTATCATTAAAATCGATTCTACATGGAGTAAATAGTTGAATAATAGTAAAATATTTCTTAATTTGAGTGTTAGAGGTTCATACTTCAAATATGCTAATGACGTGACATCAAACAGGGACTTTACTGTCAATTCATTCTCCTTGGGAATGAAACTTACTTCTGATTTAGACAAAACATTCGGTAAAATCACTGATATACATTTTACGTGTAAGTTTCATATGTAACAAAGATGCTGATACAAGGTCATTTATCTCTACCAGCAAGTTTTTGTATACATCGTTTGATGTTACATCATTAGCATATTCGAAATACAAATCTTTATAAGTCATACACATAGATGCAACACTCACATCAAAAAAATATATTCAGCTATTTACTGGATGTAGAATCGATTTTAATGATAACAAATTTGGGATTACTTGGAGGAAGAAACACTTCTAATGCACATCAGAATTTTGCTGAGTTGTTAAAAGGCTTTACAAAGTTTTGAAAATAATTTTAGGTTTATCGTTTTGGATGGCAAAAATGCTGACTGTGTGACGATGTCAATTGAAATAACCTTCAGTTGGCCTTTTGCATTTCGGATCTTTCTAGCGTTTTTGTGCAAACAGGTGAAATTGGTAAGAAAACGATAATTACATGGTTGGAAAACTTCAGTGCATTTTCAAAAGAATAAAAATAGAGATTTATAAACATAAGTGTGGACAGGGAATTCAGGTCAAATGCCTTTTTGAAAGTGATGTATGCTTCTGTTAAACAATATCAGATTTAACTAGCTACAGTATGCAACAATATTTAACATGTACAAGCTCTGTTATGCTGTTATGAAGTACATAGCTTGTACAAGTTGTCAGTAGTTAACAGCTACGCCCATTCATGTAGCAGAACACATTGTCATTACTTCCTTCTTAAAGAAGGCAAAGAAGGTGGAAAATGTGTGAAATCCCCGACTACTAAGATGAAGAATTGTGATGGAACAAGCAGGATGAGTCTGATGGTCAGCATGACTTCCTCCACAAACAAGTTTAAACACTAGGGCAGGAAACTTTCCATGATTGTGCAAGTGGAACAAACCCTCATGCTCCACAGCAGACATATTTAACTTCTGCTCTGAAGGTAAACGGCTTTTTTCTTCATATGATTTCATCTCGGGTGCATACTGAAAGTCACTCCTGCTTGTAGCGCATACTTCAGTTAAACTAACGGAGTCATCTTTTTGACCCTTAACAGAAGTGTGCCCATACTTGTTAGAACTTTCAGTTGTCATTAAGTTCTTCCTACGCTCTCTTCTACAATGTGTCCAAGTGTTCTCCCAGGCTGTGCATACAGCAGTGAAAGAATCTTCCCAATTCCCTGGTAGTATTTGCTTTGGCAGTTCACAAGTAGGAGAAGGTATTTGAGCTATAGGTGAAGCGGTTTCTTCAACTTCATCACTAGTCTCTAGTTTAGTGCTTGGTAAGTTTGAGGTACACCCTTCCAGGCCCTGGATCATCGGAGTGCCATCCACATTGCACACACCTTTCTTCTCACACTCTCCAATGTCTGTGCTTGAGCAATCTTGGCTACTGCACGTATTCTCTTGCTTTGTGAGCTGTAGATTCTCACTTGTTGCTGCAACATCACATTGCATTTGAAGATCGTCCTGTAGAAATGTACAAATATTTTCAAACACACTTCTTGCAGAGGACACTGTCAAACATGTAGATTGAACACATGTACTATGTTGTGTCTCCAGCACTTTGTCAGGACTTAGAGGCACATCAAATGAGTGGCTATCAACCTTTCTTCTCTTACTACAGCTCCTTGTACTCTCATACAGAAGTTTCATGATTCCCTTGTTTTTGTCTGAGTCGGCGAGCACTTCAGAGGCCGTGAAGGTCTTGCATATTTTACAAGCATCCATCATTTGTTGAATAATGTTTTTTAAGGCTGTAACTCCAACATTCTGGGCAACGTTGTGGGATAATTCGAATGGGTCCTGTACTGATAAGGGTGTTACTTTGAACTCGGGATTTGTGGGTTTGAGGTCGAACAACATTCCTCCTTTCCACTTGGCTTCAAGCTCCTTTTGAACAGCCAGTATGGTACAATGTTTTCCAGTTCTGATGTTTACTGCACAGTTGCCAAAGTCAAACTTGTTACCATAGAAATCAAAGAAATCCTCTAGGAGTTGTTCTGTAGAAAAAGAAGTTATGGAAATAGTTTACATGTATAACCAGGGCTTGTTAGAGTGGCTTTCTTTGTTCCACGTTTTAGAAGTAATAAGGCAAAAATATTGTAAATTGTCAGCATCATAATTTGTTTGCACTCCTATTGGTCACAGCCAGGAGCAAATCAGAAAGTGAGAAATCTGGGTTTTGCTGTAAACACATGACTGAGTAAAGTTAAGGCACACACCCTGCAATATTGTGCACAATATTGCTGGCAATGGTAAAATTGCTCATCTGCAACATTGCATGCAATGTACATTACCTGCAATGTTGCAGAAGTAGAAACATCCCTGAAACATTGATGGCAATGATGTGACGCATACTGCTGATGAAATGCTTTATTTGAAACTCTTTTTGATTACTGCTGACTAAAATACTGTGACATAGTACAAAATGTAGCTGCCAATGTTGCAGGAAAAGTTGCAGCATGTGTCAACCCCTTCTCAAATCAATTGCTGGCAATATTGCAGTGTCTATCCATTTAACCCTTACTCAAAATAAAGTGATCAATGTAATGTGATGTACATGTACCTATTGGCTTTGTATTGCTGCTTGAAAGAAGCCTTTCAACATCCCTAAAGTAGTTACAATCCCAACCATCAATCACATTCCATTCCTCCTTTCCTTCAACTTTCACTGACTCACAGCCACATGTATTTCCTGGTTCTGACACCAGAGGCCACCCAATGATGTTCTGCAGGGAGGGAATGACAGGGGGGCTTGTAGTCTGCAGGAAATACAGTGTCATCAGCGTCACAGCATAGTTTGTCAACTGGCCACCACCAACCCTAGACACTCCAGTGGCCTTGGCCCAGGCCCTTACTGTAAAAACTAGCTGTTGAACCCTGGGATCTAGGTTAATGTAACACTGTAGGAGATTGGTGTTTTGAATGCCAAGCCTGTTTTAAAGAAAATAGTCATGTAAATGTTTAGTTTACAAATTAAAGTTTGCAAGACAACAAAGCTATATGGGATGTACATGTTCAATGTACCTGAACTCTACAGAAAATGTTGATAGCTGTACTACAATTTTGAATTTGGCTTAATACAGCAAGACAGTACGTGTAAAGAGTATATTTTAAAAGATACAGCAGACTCCTGTTAACTCAACACTGGCTAATTGTAAACTCAAACTTCTTTTTTTACCAGAACTGAAGGCAGTTTCCCTAGGATTTGCTTCACTCTAACAGTAGTCTATCCTTGGCTAACTCAAACTTTTCAGGACAATTTCCCACTGATCAATTAAGACTCGAACTCTGATGAACACTTTTTATTAGTAATTAATTAAACACCCTATATTTGTCATAAAGGGTCTATATTATTATTAGCACATTCTTAACCCTTTAAGCCCCAAGACAAATGACCATATTTGGTAAATCAATGAATATAAACACAATTCCCATGCATAATATACCATTTGAAAGGTAATGATTCATTAGTATAGTTTATGGATCACACCAACATCAGATCTACAAAAACTCAGGCCCTACCCTTGTGTTTGTAAATCTGATAAAACACCACTGCTCCTTTATTAAACATTACATATAATATAAAGGATTATGACTGGTTGTTGATCAAATCTATGCTCTGATATGAAGTTTAAATGCACATAGTAAAAAATGTTCTGTAATTTGATGTATGCCACATTCATTAACTTGAACTCTTGCTAGCTCAAACCATTTTTTATTTCCTCTGGGAGTTCAGTTGAGTAAAATTATCCAGAGTCTACTGTATTTACTCAAGAGGCCAATACATGTACAATGTACTGACTACACAAATGTACATATATGTGGAACTTAGCAATTGCTATGGGTGAGAAGCTGCAGATGTACATAATATTATGTAATCTAGTGTGTTAAATGTGAGAACAAGTTGACCATCAGTCATCAATCTTTATGTATGTAATATATCCATGTGTTTCATAAATGTATTTTTTTGGCATAGAACACAATGTATACTAGCCAATCTCAATATGCACTAATCACTGTTACTCTCCCGTACCGAGTAACATTTATCCAGACAAGTAATCTTTACTGTCCCATGTTTCTTAAATAGCATATTTTCATGTACATGTATGTCACTTGAGCGCATTTTTCAAAACTTCTATTGGGTGCATGTGGCATGGCAAGTCACCCTGTATTAAATGTTCCCAGCACTAATGCTACTGTAAGTACTATTTACAAAATGAACAGCCATCTTGTATTGGTATAATTGAAGGCTGTGTGCAAAAAGGGAGTAAGTGACTTTTTATCACATTTTGATTAAAATCTCCCTTAGAAAACAAAGAGATTGAAGGAGAATTTAGAATGTGATCAGGAGACAATTACACCTTTTTTGCTCACAACCCTTCGATTGTACAGATTAAAGATGCAGGTGAGGATCTGTAGATATGATACAACAGGGACATGAATTCTGTAAATTACTTCTGAATCCTTACTTCTAACACTATCTTGAAAAATTGATGAAAAGCATCAAAATTAGAGTGTCAGTATAGTTTGCATTATGGATGTGTGAAGCATGCACAAGAACAAGTCCCATAATGGAGAGATGGTCTGCAGACATCAATACTGTGATATATCACCCTTGGGTATGAGCCCTGGCGAAATGATCATGATTTCATGAACTAGCATGAACTGTTCATAAAAGTTCATGAACAGTTCTTGATATGTTCTTGAATGGCAATTTTCTCAGTTCATGAACTAAAATGCATGAAATGTCCATTTAACTGTTCATGAATATTTGATAGACACACAAGTCAGTTATCGATTGTGAGACCTCCCTCATAGTCAGTCACTAGCATAGTGTTTGTTGGGTACAATTGACTGATTATTAAAACATCAGTGTCTGTATCAGTGATACAGATGTTGATGTTTCATTGATCAGTATTTGTATCACAGATACAGTCTGACCTGATGTTTCATTAATCAGTTCTGTATCTGACAAGAACTAAATATCTGTTGAAGTACAGGGGTGGATCCAGGGTAGTTTATGTGATTTCCGTAAACTACTCAACTTTTTTCAAACCTCTAAATTTTAGGTAGTTTATTACTAGGAGGGGTGGGGTGGGTGGGGTAGGCTACTCAGAGTAAACTACTCAGTCCAAACCCTGGATCCACCCCTGAAGTACATGTATGTACATTGTACTGAGTATTAATCAGTTCTGCACTGGAGTAATTATAGATGTCGTCACGGTATCATTCAGAGCAGTCCGGATTGGGTGGCATCCTTATTAATGAGTTTGATAAGTAATGTTATAAAATTAGTACTGTTGTATCGGTAGATATAGATTCGAGCTGCAGGCTCGATATAACATGGACACCAATTATATAACTGACTTCTAAAATGTTACTTCTAAAAAATGATACATTTTTAGAAATTGATGAAATTTCTTGTTTATAGCTACATGTATGTTGTGTGTCACTGACATGCCCAGTTAGAATAATATGGTCGAGCAAAATAATTGTGTCCCACATTGATGGTATGGAGGTATTGGCATAAGTGATTTCGGGAGCCATTGTGTTTGAGTTCCCTGGATCATTGTGCACACTTTCGACTGTCAGTTTGGGAACAAGCACTGACAGATAAAACATCAATGTCTTGATATCACTGAATAGAAATATATAAAACTGATGTTTTATTTAAAATCAGCTTTATATCACTGATATAATAAAGATATATACTGATGTTTTATAAATCAGTGTCTAATTGCTGCAAAGGCGATAGCCGTAGCAGCATCCCTAATTTGGGCTCCCTGTGGTGGACTTGAATTAGGCGGATGCTTTCTAGGATTTTGCGATGTCCACAACATTTGCCTCGATCTGGTGCTTGACGTCATACTCAGCGGTAATGCCACTCGTGGCGTTTCCTCAACGGTGTTGTTGAATTGCGTCAGCGAGCTTCGATGGCGAATTCGGTAAGTATTTTTCCCTCAAACATCATGATTCTAGTGGGAAAAGTTATTGAAACGTTTTTCCAAAGCATCTGGGAACTTTGCAGTTTGTATAACAGGAAAATTTTGCCGATTTTCTTTGCTAAGCACAACACACCGTGTGATCTATGTGATCAATGCGCGAATGGAATTTCCTGTGTTGTCGCTAGTGAAAGCACGTAAATATGCTCAGACGAATGGACCAACATGACAAACAAGATCAGCTGACTTACTTTGTTCATACCGAGCAACAAAACAAAACAATCAAACACAACTGTTGTTTTACAACAGAGACAAATGCCGTTGTCGGCCAGCCAAATGATGGGAGGTCGTTGTGCCAACTGAATGAAAGGCTGTTGTGCCAACTGAATGACAGGCTATTGTGCCAACTACAATGTAAATGACAGGCTATTAACTGAGACAAATGACAGGCTGTTGTGCCAGCCAAATAATGGAGGCCATTGTGCCAACAAGGCCATTGCGCCAGCCATTGACTGAATGCTGCTGCAAAACAAATGAGCCAACCAACTGTGGTTGCAATTTGCATAGGGAATCATTCAACCAATCAATATGTACTGACATGGAAACTGATGAATCACAGGATTTTCCTGATGCTTTGGAAAAAAGTTCAAAGGATTATTTATTTCCTGTGTCAAGGAGAAGTTCGGAATAGAAAGAATAGAAAGAAACGTGACACAATTTGAAAATTGGAATCAACTTTGTGTAAACTATCGAAAATTGGAATAAACGTTGCGTACCATGCCACTGCCCTTGATGATTGCAGTCATGTGTCTTACAAGATGTGGTGCCACAGAGTCATTGCACTGGAGTCACATGACCTGTGCAAAACCTGTATTTTATTGTATTCTTTATTTTAGTACTAAAGTCTACATACCAATAACCTCTACTCTGCTCTGTCCATCAAATTTTTTTAAGTTGTTCAAAGTGCCAAAAAAATCAAGAACTTCACTTTGCAGCACTTCCCTTTCTATTAGAAACTTCTAGTTATGGGGGTATAAATAGGCTATCATGTTGTGTCATTCAGTGGACATGATTGGCTACAACATGTAAGTACCCTTATGAATTATTAATGAATTTTAGAAGTGTAATTTACAGACTGATTATACGGCTGTCACAAAAATGAATGAAAACTGAAATTATTATCAGAATTGTATTGAACCAAAAATGTGTAATTGTTGAAAGAATTACTAAGATATTATATTATATCATATCATATCATATCATATCATTATTATTATATTATTTTACTGTATTTTACAGGTCAGTGGAAAATAAAAACATAGACTATTTCTACATTTTCATGAATCACAATCTTGTGAGCAGTATAAACAATTTACATGTAATGTACATGTAGTTTAATGAAAAAAACTAATGAGTCTAAAGATTACCTATTGTTAATAGTCAGGTCACAGGATACCCCTGATGGCTGATGGGAGAATTTGATGACAGGACACTTTGCTGAGAATACTGGAACAACATTGGAGCAGCCAGGAACTAAGGTTCTGAGTACCTTGAGTACTAGATGATGATCCTTACTACTGTCATTGGATTTAGAAGAACATTCATTACTCTCTTGTGTGCAATCTCCATGTGAATTAGTATTCACTGTGGCCTCTTGTTTTTTGGTGTTCACGAGAAGACATATATCTAGGTCACATTCTTGACAACCCAAGCCATTCACTGATGAGCCAAAAGGGACAACCTTTGATGATGGATAGAATTCTTGGAATACCTCTCCTAGTAGTTGACAGATTAGTGTTCTTAACTGTAGGCCGTCTTCTTTAAGCTTGAGGTGGCTCGTCAGCAGACATATTTGTTGTGATACCTGAAAATAAATTAACGAAATAATAATCATTCAACAAAGGGATTTTGCTTTTATTATTATCCTTTTATGTAAAATGATCTTGACTTCAATGTATGAATAAAATTATTGCACTTGTGTGACCTCAACCAAACATTTTGGTATTTTTACCGTTCAATAATTATACTGGATCAATTAATTTCTAAACTGATGTGACAATTTTTGCACCAATTTGAGCTGCAATGCTTGTTATAGGCAATGAGTATTAATTTGCATCTGATATACATGTACGTACATGTATATATTATTTCAAATAATGTTATTATGACAGTATATTATGTTATAGGAAGGTCAAATTTATTTTCAGGTCAAAATATAATTCATTTTAACCTAGGTTATGTTTTTGCAACCTACATGTAGGTTATTTTTTTGATTCACATAGTATACATGAATTTTACCTTAATATTGTAGTCACTTTATGTGCACACCCGAGTCGGAACTGACCATCCACCAGTGCTTGCCAGAACATATTTTTCACTTGTATTTTATGTTCAATGGGGTACTGGGTTTGTGTAATCAATCTGAGTGCAGTTTTAGTGAAATTCCAAGCTATTACAAGGTTTTACTGCACATATATGCAAATTTGGACTAGACCGTGGGTACTAGTAGCGCCATCATATATACCATAGTAAACGAGTATGGTGCTACACACCGATCACCTCTATGACATAGTGGCTCTGACCAACAGATCTGAGAGTTGCTGGTTCAAGTATCAGCAAGGACAGTGAAGGTAAAATAAATATGGTAATTAGCAATAGTTGATTACATGGGTACAACGTAGCACTGTAAGGAGATGGAGAGGGGTGGGATGTAGGAAAACAGAGGGTTAGGGTGAATTATTTTTTAGTACACAAGAATTACCTAGGTAAAAAAAACCTAGGTTGAGAAAGAAATAACCTACATGTAGGTGAAAAAAAAACCTAGGTTGAAAAAAATGACTTGAAAATAAATTTGACCTGTAACATATTATATACAATGTATGTACATACATGTACAAATGCATTCATCTAGCAGCTGAGATGAGCACCAATCCATCAACCATGACAATTAATTTATTATTATTACTAAATTAATTGGCAACTAGCAATAATATTGGCCACCTTGTAATTGAAGGGCTGTGTGCAAAAAGGGTGTAAGTGACTCTTGATCACATTCTAAATTCTCCTTCAATTGCTTTGTTTTCTAAGGGAGAATTTAGAACATGATCAAGAATCACTTACGCCCTTTTTGCACACAGCCCTTCAATTATCCCTGCCAGTAACTGATGTGTAAATCTCATTCCAAAACAAAATATGTTACAATAAATGCTGTTACAAAATGTAAATTAATATAATAATATAATATAATAAATTACTTACAGTTCTTGATGAGGTAAGACCAGAAACAAGCTCTTCTGGTATAAATTCTGCAATGCTGAAGCCAGAGTGTTTCTTGCGCTTCTGTGAATATGGATTATGAGCAGGATGTTGGTCACTCTGTTCTTTTTCTATCTTTTCCTTTGGTTTTGGTTGGTTTCTTTTTTTAACCTTAAGTTCTTTGCCTCTGAATATTAGTGTATCTTGTTGATTAAAGATTTCTGTTGCACATTCCTCTGTCTCAAACTCTATAATTGCAAAAAGACCCTACAATATAAAAATATATATCAAAACAAACATTAATTGACATCTTACAGTGTTGGAATATATTAAAGAGTAAATATTACATGCCTGCCACATTATTGGAAATGCAATCTGGAATATCTCCATCACTGCTGATAACAGAATGATCTTACCAAAGAATATTGCAATGATTATATAAACTTACAGTAACTATTTCCAAGAAGCAAACTGTTTCTGAGAGCAAAGCTTGGGGTTTGGGGGGGGGGGAACTTTGAGTTATGAGAAACAGTTCTTACTGCCATTATCAGTCGATCAAGAGCAGCTGCACACCACTTTTAGGGAATTCCAGACATGATGTAATTAGTCTGTTCTCAGCTGTCAAACAACGGTTTCACAGTACATGAACTTGGTATTGACAACACAAAATTCGGTACTGAATTTACCGAAAATCCTTCATTTCAACAATTAGTAATATACCTTACATATCAGTATTAAATCTTTACTCCTGACATTCTTCAACAAATTGAAGTTCTTATTTTTCCGGTAAGTATTCTACTGTCATTGCATGTGCTCTGAACAAAATCAACTTACATGTACTGTGTGGGAAGATGAAGTTTGTGTGTAATATCAACACAGAATTCATGTGCTATGAACACCAAGTTCATATATGTGCTGTGACACAGTTGTTTGACAGCTGAGAAGAGACTAATCTCATGAGTGATCATGTCTGGAATGCCCCAAAAGTGGGGCAGGGCAAGCTCAACTGAAAACAGTATTCTCCAACTTAACATTCAGTGGAGACTGAGTGGAATATAAAGATCATGTATTATCCTATAAATATATTTCAGCAAATCAGAACTCATGCAGCTTTATTATGAAATACAGGGTGGTATTTCATAGTTTTTCAATGAAATACAAATACAATAACCTATTTGTGGCATCGAAATATGCCCTGATATTTCATCTGAAGACATTATCTGTTCCAAGAAGAGAACAGTTCCCGAAGCTCAAGGGAAACTGAGCTTTGAGGATCAGATAACATTCAAGAACAAAATATCAGGGCATATTTTGATGCCACAATGTAGGTTATTGTTGTTATCATCCTTCCAATAATTATTTCCGTTGATGCAGACTTATACTGATATTTCTTGCTCATGGAGATAAAATATCAGGTCATGTAAAGCATTCAACCAATCACATGTGAGAGAAATTATAAAAAGCGGTATTTCATGACTTAAGATCAGGCCAACCGAAATGCTGTGAGGAAAGTCCGTGCCATTTCTTAATCAGCCAATCAGAATTTTGAACACATAATTAGTCTACAGATCGATGCATCTGCCACTCAAAACATTTGTTTAATCCAATATTTTTTGCAGTCTCTCATTGGGTAAGTTACTTTGTTTTTATGATAAAGTTTCTTGTAAATTTGTTATTTATAGGGCTGGATATATAATATAGTTATTTCTGGGTTTTCTAATGGCATTAATATATACTGACAAAAAATTCACTGCAAATTTATATTATTTTCATTGACCTAATAATTAAGGCTTGTTGTATACAAAATTTTCTCCTGAAATATTCCCCCATATAAATTTTCATAAAAACCATGAAATAACCAGTAAATATTGCACATTAGTTATTTGTACTCTGTCATGGGTGCCTTTAGTTATTAAGAGAGAAAACGTTGACAGTACAATAAACCTCTTACACATATTAGAGTTAGTTTAGCTAGTGTGTAAACTATAGCTTTAAAATGTTTTCTCATCATTTGTATAAATATTAATTTCTTACTTGCCCTATGGGCTCGCCAAAATACTGCATGACTCATAAAAATATCCAGTCATACAGGTACAGTACTGTACTACACACTAAACTGTCTAATAAGATATCATAAATATTTCAAGTAAGTTTTAATTTTAATTTATAATTATACTTCATATATTTTATTTTAATGGCATCATTGCATGCACTGAGCTCACATGGAGGTAATTATGCAGTCTGATACCTGTCATCTGTTGATCTGATGATCAGAGACTGGTTATTGGGTCATGTGATGTGACTCCACCAATCATGCTGGAGAGAAAATAGTTGATCCCATATGCATATACCATATACATTATACTAGTGTGTACATGTAAGCCACAGCCCAAACTTAGCCACTTTCTTTGAAGAAAAAAAGTTTCATAAATCAGGGTCCAAAATTGTGCCTTATTTGGTGCCAATGCGACTACATTTTGAGTGTTGGCGACCAAAATTTCAGAGTTAGTCACCACCTGGCAACTTACCTAAAGTCTGCACAATGTTTTCACAATGGGACGTCCTGAAGTCACACAATGTTCTAAGTAAATGTAGCCATTAAACATACCAGCAGATGTTCTTTGTCACGTGTCGCTTGAAACTCGAAATGTGGTGACCACAATTAATTATTGGTCTTTTGGTAACTAAAAAAATTTCGCTAGTCGCCTATTGGCGCCTACGTGAAAAAGTTAATTTCGGACCCTGTAAATTGAAGCAAAACTTCTTCAGAAGAGATTATTGTCATTCCAAGTCATGACTGCTGTTGCAACTTCGAATATGGTTACAACTTTTCTTGTCATTCTTGTGTGTACATTATTATAACCTGCTGTCTATATAATTAAATCACTCCAGAATTCTTCTGCATAATCCCATTAACTGGCTAACAACATTTTCAAGGAACCTCATTCTTTACGTACAAGAGATAGCGAAGTTTTCTGGAGGAACTAACATGAACGATAGTCAATGAGTGCACATGTATGAGTCTGTGGTCTGCCATATTGGATTTTCAAAGATGGGCCTGGGGTGAGTATTTCTACATGTACATGTAGCTCTGTGATAAAATACTTGCAATTTTGCATGTTACACCATGTCTAAACTGCATCCCCAACTTTGGCCCTAGTTTATCTCCAAAAAGGTGCAGCCTATAGATGGGTATTTACGGTACAGTACATGCAATTATTGAAAATAATTATTATACACTTAGTGCACAAACATTCCTTTGATATAGAATATAATCAGATCAGTGGGTTTTGTGACAAACTGGTTTAATTTACACACATGCTATTTACTGACCTCACCACTCATGGTTTTACCATGAGTAAACAATAACAAGTTATACTATTGATCAGGGTCCCATTGTTCAGAGGGTGGTTAATGCTACCCAATGGATATGATAAATGTAAATCCCTATCCAGTGGATAAGTATTAACCAACCTACACTGTTGATTATTTTATCCAGTGGATAAGGATTTATCCGATGCTGATAGCATAATTATTATCCACCCTTTGAACAACTGGATCCAGGGCTACAATGTACATTGTAAATAGTGCAGCAATAGCGAACTCATGGATGTAAAGTGTGTACCCAAGGGTATTTTAGTTATTGTTGTGATAGCCAGTGTGTAGCCTGTAAAACCATGTGTCTGATGACATCATTGTTACGAGATCACCAGTAAGTGATTCATGACCCAATACCATGTATGTCAAAGTTTGAGCCACCTGGCATTAGAAATGAGGGATATGGGCGTGTACTTAAGGTCATGTGATCGATGATGTTAATGTTACAACCTCAGCACCAAGTGATTCATGACACAATACCATGTATGTCAAAGTTTGAGCCACCTGGCATTAGAAGTGAGGGAGATATGAACATGCTCTTAAAATCATGTGACTGCAATGGTTTCATTGTTTTAATGACATCACCACTAATTGATTTATGGGGACCCAATGGCATGTCTGTCAAGGTTTGAGCCACCTGGCATTAGAAATGAGGGATATGGGCGTGTACTTAGTCATGTGATCGATGATGTTATTGTTACAACATCAGCACCAAGTGATTCATGGGGACCCAATACCATGTACATGTATGTCAAAGTTTGAGCCACCTGGCATTAGAAATGAGGGATATGGGCGTGTACTTAGTCATGTGATCGATGATGTTATTGTTACAACATCAGCACTAAGTGATTCATGGGGACCCAATACCATGTATGTCAAAGTTTGAGCCACCTGGCATTAGAAGTGAGGGAGATATGAACATGCTCTTAAAATCATGTGACCGCAATGATGTCATTCTTTTAATGACATCACCACTAAGTGATTTATGGGGACCCAGTGAATAGCATGTCTGTCAAAATTTGAGCCACCTGCCATTAATATTAAGCGAGGCATGAAAACATACAAGGGTTTTATGTCACTATCGGTGGGACTCTGGTAAGTGTGGCTGAATGAGTACATGCATCTCCCACATGGATAACACAGTTGCTTGCTCAAGTATATAAATAAGCTTGCCTTCACTTTACAGTTAGTAACAATTAGAGGTGAACTGGCAATGACAACTTGAGCAACATTAAAATTCCAACAGCAATTAATGTTCCACATCGATCTTCAATTGTTAATTAAGATTATTATTATTATTATTATTATTATCAAGTTGCACTCTAAGAATGCCATTAATTGCTAACAGCTTAGTGAGTGAGTGAGTGACACCATTTCTCCAACCATATATCCCAATAACTTGTTTCTGTACTTGCATGCATCCACGAGTTAAAAAAAGGCAAGTACAAAATTTCAAGTACTTGCCTTATCTTTGTCAACATAGATGTTATTAACCTTTCCATAATTACTAAACAGCTGGCTCAGTTCATCTTCTATGGTTCCTGAACAGTCAAATCCTTGCACATATACACTTCTTCTTGTTGATTTGTCTCGATCATCCTTCAGCTTGATCAATCCTTGATGCTTTTTACCTTTGTTATGTACTTGAAGAAGTGAGGCTGAAATGTTAATATTAGAATATTATCAATTAACTTAAACTAAATGATGTGCATTAATATACATAAAAAAAATTTATAATATACTCTACAAAATATACTCTACAAAATGCTAATTGTCTCCACATTAATAAAAGGAAATCCAGAATATTTTATTTGGTAAACCTTTTCCATTTTGCAGGAACTGCTGCATGCAGAACAGTACAATGTCAATTGTGTTGCTGTTTGATGGAGGTGGCTCCACTATTAACTCTTAATACTAGGGTTAGTCAGTTACATGTATCTAGCTATTATATCTATATGGTTAGCATGTCTGTGGCTTCTATTAAGCTCAATATGTATGTGTGACTCCTCAATGTCTCTGACAGTGGCTCTGTGCATGGCTCCATGGTTCTGTGACTCCATGCCACCATATACATGTACATTAGGGACCGGTCATTATTTAAAAGGGAGTACCGGGTTGGATTTATAAAAACTTTTTTCCAGATTTTTTTTAGAACCCTGTCAGATATTTTCCCAAAAAAAATCAAACCCTGTATGAGTTTTGACCTGAATTTTTCATATCCTGTTACATAGTTGATTAAAAAATCCCATACCCTGTAGGTTTTCCTGAAAAAAATTCCTACCCTACATACGATTTTTATCCAACCTGGTACTCCCCTTAAATAATGACCGGTCCCTTTTGTAACTTCTTTCTCTTTAATTACATGAAATACATTTAATACCTCAGATCTATCCATTTCTCCAAAGTACAGCCACACATCTGTATATATAATAATTATGCTTGTTCATGTCATCTGTCTGTAATACTCTCCCCAGGCCAGCCTCGTTGTCTAACATCTGACTAATTAATATGGCAATTAATTAACCCAAAACCCTAACCCGACCACTGAAACCAACCCTAACCATATATTTCTTTAAAAACTCATGAATAATTCATGAAGCAAAAACAAAGGAAATCACCAAGTGAGAAGCGACCTTTAAATGTGACAAAGATTTCATCCTAATTTACATAAACCTTAACTTGGATTTTCTCTGCCGAAATAGGTTGTATCGGCAAAATAACTGAATTACACGACTCTATAAATCTAGACGTTTCTTAACCCTTTCACTCCTGGACGTGTTTGGGCTCAATGGGTGAAATGCAGAGTGCTAACTCAACCCTCCCCCCTCAGTTCCAGTTTGGCTAGCCCGGGCTAGTTAAATACTGCTGACTTTTTAAACCAAGGGCTCAAACTTTCCCCATGATGCCATTCGGCAGAATTCTACAGACTCGGCGGCGGTGAGTATGGTTTCTTCTGTAGGTTTTCCAATGAAATGTGCTCTAATTTTGGACAAATAAGCCACTGTAAGAGAGCTAGAGGACATCATTAAGTCTGATGACGGCTGAAAAGTACTTGGTTTGCTTTTAGTAGGCCTTGTGAGGGGTTTCATAGGGTTTTTCTTTTGTGTTTCTGCTTTGGGACACATGAAATAATTATTCACTGAAACCTTTGAAATTCTGCAGTTGGTTGTCTTTTCCCCCTGCTTAACCTATTAGGATGTGTTTTTGTCACTTTAAAGCAATGGCTTGAGTCCAAATCACCGCTCTTGGTTGTAGGGGTAAAAGACTTATAAAAAAAACCTACAGGAGTCCCAGAGGAGGGGTCCCGTTTTTTTTTTTTTTTTGTTGATTACCCAGCATGCAATTGGAGTTGGGAACAGGAAAACATGGTGGAGAGAAGTGCAGCATTAAGAATAGCACGCTTCACAGTTGTTTGGTGGATTTTATGCAAACAAACCTGCTGGTTGGAAAGATTAAACAAGGTACTCTAACGACTGAGTGGTGATTTTGTGTTGGCTTTTGATTTCAAGTGCGAATGGGAAGGTTTTCTTGAGCCGATTTTCAGCTCCTCAAAATTCGCGAAAATCTAAGAAACGAAAACAGCGATCTCCAAAACAAATGCATTTTTCTCCAAAGTGGGAGAGTCAAGCGATCCCAGTTATAGCTGTGGCTTTGAAGTCATTCATCCCTTGAAATAATATCGCAACATCGTATTTCCAGCATGTCTAGGTTTGATGCAATATTTTTTCCCAGGTACATGCTTCATATTGGCCGCTTTGGGCCGCTCTAGTAGTGAAAGGGTTAACAACAACAAAATTAAAAATTATAACTTTCCGTTCTTTTCATTCAGTCTCGGCATTAATTGGATACTCACCAAGTAATCAATTATTTGACCCAATTTTGTGATGTAATTGTTTTCTAGACAGGAACTATGAGCAAAAATGTACTTCCCTGTCTTCTCTTATTGGACACTAAAATTCAGAACCAACACTAAGGTCAGAGGGGGTGGTTCAAAGTTCAAGTTAATTGAAAAGATTTGTATTAAGCACAACATATGCATCTTCAAGTTGCTCAGACTTCATTTTTGGGAGACATGTTGCTAATGCCTCCAATCATGTGATCTGACACACCCTTTTCTTGTCCATAATTGGGATATTGCTTTCCAACCATAGATAACCTGTAAAAAATTCTCCTGTCCAAAATATAAGGTCATTTCACATGCAATTGACATTATTCAAGAACAATGGATGTTAACATCCTGCAAAATAAGTTTGAGTGCAAACAGAAGAGGTCACATGACATGGGTAGGGTGGTGATTAACCCTTTCACTCCTGGACGTGTTTGGGCTCAATGGGTGAAATGCAGAGTGCTAACTCAACCCTCCCCCCTCAGTTCCAGTTTGGCTAGCCCGGGCTAGTTAAATACTGCTGACTTTTTAAACCAAGGGCTCAAACTTTCCCCATGATGCCATTCGGCAGAATTCTACAGACTCGGCGGCGGTGAGTATGGTTTCTTCTGTAGGTTTTCCAATGAAATGTGCTCTAATTTTGGACAAATAAGCCACTGTAAGAGAGCTAGAGGACATCATTAAGTCTGATGACGGCTGAAAAGTACTTGGTTTGCTTTTAGTAGGCCTTGTGAGGGGTTTCATAGGGTTTTTCTTTTGTGTTTCATAGGGTTTTTCTTTTGTGTTTCTGCTTTGGGACACATGAAATAATTCTTCACTGAAACCTTTGAAATTCTGCAGTTGGTTGTCTTTTCCCCCTGCTTAACCTATTAGGATGTGTTTTTGTCACTTTAAAGCAACGGCTTGAGTCCAAATCACCGCTCTTGGTTGTAGGGGTAAAAGACTTATAAAAAAAACCTACAGGAGTCCCAGAGGGGGAGTCCCAGAGGGGGGGTCCCCTTGTGTTTTTTTTTTGTTGATTACCCAGCATGCAATTGGAGTTGGGAACAGGAAAACATGGTGGAGAGAAGTGCAGCATTAAGAATAGCACGCTTCACAGTTGTTTGGTGGATTTTATGCAAACAAACCTGGCTGGTTGGAAAGATTAAACAAGGTACTCTAACGACTGAGTGGTGATTTTGTGTTTGCTTTTGATTTCAAGTGCGAATGGGAAGGTTTTCTTGAGCCGATTTTCAGCTCCTCAAAATTCGCGAAAATCTAAGAAACGAACAGCGATCTCCAAAACAAATGCATTTTTCTCCAAAGTGGGAGAGTCAAGCGATCCCAGTTATAGCTGTGGCTTTGAAGTCATTCATCCCTTGAAATAATATCGCAACATCGTATTTCCAGCATGTCTAAGGTTTGATGCAATATTTTTTCCCAGGTACATGCTTCATATTGGCCGCTTTGGGCCGCTCTAGTAGTGAAAGGGTTAAGCTGTTTAAAAAATTTGCAGTACATGTTTTATCAGGTCTAAAACTGATAAAACACTGCTGCTTGTTTTATGAAACAGTACATAAAGATGTTCCCAGGTCAACAACAAGTTCTTGCTGGCCTTAATTAGGACTAGGCTTCAAAAGTAAACAAGTTCTCACTCACCTAATTATAGGGCACACAGCCCTTGGGGGGGGGGGGGGGGGGAGGGGGGGTTGTGTGATCATTGTATTTTTTAGGGGTTGTCCAAGCAAAAATCCATTTTTTCAGGGTGATTTTTAGACCACGAGGTACATTTTAGGGTGAGAAAATTTTCACGGTTTGGTATTTTTTTAGGCTATTTTTTTAGGTTTTCCGACGGTCAAACCCCGCCCCCCCCCCCCCCCTCCGGGCTCACACCCAGGTAAACAAGTGTACACTAAGGGCTAGGGTTTTCCATCTTGAATAGTCACGTGAACGAATCCAAACCCTAACCTCCCCTTAAACCCAACCCTATAACCCACTCCAAAATATAAGTTACCATGTACATGTAAACAAGTTCTCACTCACCTAGGGCTATAGCCTATAGGGTTCACATGCAGGAAAATACGATGAGTTCGTGAACGGTCATCTACATGTACATGATTTACATCTATATCAATAATCCACAACGGTTTCCCATCACGCTACATCGGCGGATTATTGATATACATGTACATTTTGTAGATGTAGATGTTATGTGAACTACATGTAATCCAAACCCCATGCAAACTTCCCCTTAAAGCCAACAAACCTGGCCATGCTACAAAGTACAGAGCCATGCCCAGCGCCCATGGAGCTTGAGATGCGAATTAAGCCACCACGAAGGCATGGAGCCACGGACACATAGAAGTACTCTAATTCATAGCTTAAGCAAAGCTAGCTCAAAAACTACTAAGCCTACAAAGTAGTACTACATGCACATTGTAGTTTTAAAGTTAAACTTGAAGGCATGTAATGATGTATCATAATTGCAGACTTGCACTTGCAGTCGTGAACTTACCGGACGAAAGATAAGCCCTCGCACACCTCACAGTATATTCGTTTTGGAGGCTTAGAACTATGAGCCCCACTTGATGAAGATTCACTCATTCTTTGAAGTCGTAACTACGTTCATCCAAAGCATTCCAGCATTCAGTATAACTTCGGTGACAAACCGAAACGTACGCCGAACGTTGTACGCCGCCATTTTGGAGGTACTGAATTTGGTGGGCTCCCTGTGTTTATAGGCCCGCGGTGGCCTAGACACCCTACTTCTCTTCAACATATCCTCGCTCTAGAATTACCAATAATCAGTAATTGGCTTTTGCTCTTCAATTATAAATAATCGCTAATTCTGAAACGCAAATTAAACAATGACATTCTTATCAAGGATAAAGATAAACAATTGTCCAAATCCGAACGGCGCGCGGTAGACGCGCTTAGTGTAGTGGTCGTGACGCCTGCACTCCCGGGGGGGGGGACTCCCTTATTGAGGGGTACATGGATGCTCGGGTCAAAATCAGGAGTTTGGTACCACTTAGGGTATCCACCATCAAACACAGACATTTCTATGTAAAGCGGTACCTTTTAGGGGTCGGGTGTCAATTGAACAAAAAAGCTGTTCTCAATTTACATTTTTATTATCTTTTAGGGGTCAAAATAAGCTTGAGCCACGCCCATTTTAGTACCTCTTAGGGGTCAAATCGAAAATGTCCGACGAGCATCCCTACCCCTTTTATATGGGAGTCTTCCCCCCCCCCCCCCCCCCCCCCCCCGGGCCTGCACTACGTACCCAGCCCAACACAACACGCAAACGATTACGAGTAAGAGCCCGAGTAAGAGCGCTCAAAAAAAATATTTCTCTCGGTTACCTTCTGTTCTTGTTTACCTGTGTGTACCATTCCCGCGCGGTCAGAAAATGAAAACCCGCCCAACCTCGTTCCCAGGGTATCCAAGATGGCGTCGTATAAAGTACCCTTGGCACTAGAGGATGTAGATGGGGTTTACTGTTAACTGTCATTGCCTCGTTTTTTTAGGGTTAAGTGTTATAAAGCCTATAATTTAAGTGTTATGTAAAAATTAGCAGTTAAGTGTTTTAAAACATTTCAGAGATTAATAGACCCTTACAGCTTGCTTATTTGTTGCCCCATTTCAGACCACGTGATAGTTCTCCAGAGGTTTTATAATGGTAGCCGAAGTGCCCTATCTGCTTTTAATAATAATAATAATAATTTATATAGCGCCATATCACCACAGTCTCATGGCGCTTTACATATTACTGACATATTCCGTCAGTGAATTTTTCGGACTGCTATTACGGCGCCAATGGCTGCGGTAGAAAGAGACAAGGCCAAAGGCTTATAAACGTACGTCCCTGCCCAAGGACGCGGCTGGGTTCGAACCCCCGACCTCCCGCACTCTAGACCGTGCTCTACCAACTGAGCTAACCAGTGAGCAGTGGCGGATCCAGGATTTGAAAAAGGGGGGTGACTATTTTGACCGGTACAGTTTCTGGTGCGAAATTTCTTACGAAATTTGAACGAATGTATTTTATTTTTACGAATTCTTATACAGAATTTGTTTTTGGCCCAAAAGGGGGGGGGGGTGACATGTCACCCCCGTAACCACCCCTGGATCCGCCACTGGTGAGGCGGTTTTTCTGACTGGTGTCTATCTAATCCGGGCACAAATGATCGTAAAAACGGCGGGTTTTATATCTTTTTTAAAGTTTTCGACATAGAAGAATGGATTTTGGTAGGAGACTATGTTTTGTTTACACTCCGTTACACTGATAAGTTAAGCTAATATAGCCATTATTATGACGTTACAATGACGTCATATAACCTTTTCTATTAAATAGGTTTCTTATACATTTTTATTACCTCTAAAAACGATTTTTTATATCTTTTTAAAATCTCTTGTTCATGAGAATGAAATAATCGAAAACCCGTTCTCGATTGGTTGAATTAAGTAAACGAAAGTTATTAAATTTAGAATTTTGGTAATTTTTCCGCGAAAAATTGGCGGGAAATAAATAGTATAAAACCATTTATGAAAATGTCGCTTGTTTTAACAGTTCGAAATACTGGTATCAAGACAAGATGACAGGCTGATTGTACGGTACTGGGAATATATATAATTACTAGCGATATTTCGGTTGGCACGGCCAACCTTCCTCAGGGTACACAAGTATATGGCAAGAAACCGTTAGTTACAAATTTTAAATTTTGAAAACATGAATGTGAGACTAGGAGATAAAATTACAAGTGATGAGTGGGCGTGATAGAGAACTAAGATAAATACAATTCCATAATAGAGACTGAGTAGTATAAAATTACATTTCTTCCTTTCTGTTCATGCCTTTAGGTTCTAATGTTTAAATACTGGTGCATCATATTCTGTACAAAAAATAGAGCTCTTTAATCAGTAATAACGTGTTCTTTTTTCATTTTTTGGGGGAATTTTATCTATGAAATACATTTGGCTAACACTCACAATTCATAGTATTCTCTTTAATATTATTTTTTATAGTTAAACTTGAAGTATGACATCACTAATAATGACGTCATAAAAATAGTGAATCGTCCATAACTTTGAATATATATATCGTAGAAAGTTCAAATTTTCGCCAAATGAATATATTTCATAAAATCATTCTGATGACGCGTGATATGTTTGAAACGTATTTTAAAGGTTAATTTTCACCAAAAAAGGAGGCATTCCAAATGACGTCACAACAACGTCAGAATACAGAAACAATTGTCCCCAAAAATGAAGTTTTACTTTGTTACCAACCTGCCAACCTTTCGTAAAATTTAGAGTAGAAGTAAGGAAATGGCGTTACTTTTACGTTTTCTGTTACACTTTACCCCGCCGTTTTTACGGTTATTCGTGCCCGTCGTGAACAAGAGCCGGAATCACGTGATAGATGGGATCTATCGTGTCTATCGTGCATGTCACGTGCTTGTTTTTAATAAATTCTGCCATTATCTTGAAATTTTTAAAGGTATAAATAAATTTTACTGTTAGGGCAAAATTTTAACTGTTAGCTGTGAAATAGCATAAAAATTTTCAGTCGTTTAATTTGATCCAATTTGAAGTTCAACAGGTATATTTTAACGCTCTATTCTAGCGAATCAGCGGCCGAACCATTAGTTCGTACCGTGCGCAAAGACTCCTGGGAATGAGTTATGTAAGAACCTTTCTACAACAACCATTAGTCTCGCTCTCTGATTGGTTACTTTTTATCGTCACTAATAAGACAAACAATAAACTCGTGGATCCATGTTATGACATATTAAAACAAATCAATTTGTCAACTTGCAGTTTTGCACGCGCGATTAGAGAATTTCGAAAAGCGTGTTCAACTTTCATGTTCGACGTTCAGAAATAAATGGGCTAGAACTCATTACATATATTGGAAAGCCAAAATACAACTTAGAAATACTAGCATATCCACTCGATTTTCTTCAATCAAAAGACTTCGGAAGCTCGAGCAAGTTGAAGTATTTTACTCGACACTGATTGGATCAAATAACCATAAGTTGGAATGCTTTGTTTTCGTTCTGCAATGTGATTGGTTCTCGCTGTCTAAGTGGAGTAATAGATCCTCGACTCTGCCTGTTTGCTGTGTCCATTTCAAATCCTTTGGAAAACGGTGCTTTCTTCAAGAGATTTCGATCTATAAAACTCTAAATTTCTAACGGGACCTGAAACAACCATATAGAGGCTGATCAGAGTTAGAACCCGGCTAATTCACAGTTCGAATTGGAATTTTTGTGGAGAGAGGAAAACCGGAGAATCCGGAGAAAAACCCTCGGTACGGAGCAAGGGCGACTGGTACCAACAAATTCACTTAACTTACATGGTATGGCGCCGCATCCGGAGATCGAACCTGGGCCACGGAGGTAGGAGGCAATTAATAACCACTGCTCCACCCCGGCCCCCCTAATGGAGGCTTATGCGGGGGATTCTTTTCTTATTCTAAATAGCTTTTAGCAAATTCCGCTGACCGCATGAGCCTCCATTGAATACTCGTTCCACTGAGCTCGTCCTTGAGAATACGAATATTGCCTATTCTCATATCAATGTATCTTCTCATGCGTTAACAAGAAATAAAAGAAACAATGCACAAGGGGACAGTCGCGTGATCTGAAATGGGGCAAGAAAAATGAGTATGTTAGTGGAGGCTGGTGCAAATGAACAACACAATGTTCAATGTTTTCTGAACCATTTTTTTTTAACCATGTTCCCCCCGTCCACAATTTTCCATATATTGCCTTCTCAAGTAATAATAAAAATAATAATAATAGATTTATTATTAGATTTTAGATGGTGAATTGCCGGATACGAAAAACCGGGATAAAAAAACCCAGATGAGGAAAAACGTATTCTCCAAACCAGTGCAAATTCACCTCTACCTCTGGAGTCTAAAGGTTTAAAGCTTCCTATTAATATACTTTTAAGAACAATATTGCCGCACAGCTGACAGCCGCACAGCTGACAGCATCGTTTATTACAAGTTATTGCAATTGTATACGTACTCAGAGACAGCTATGTTACAGTTACTGTTACGTACTATTAACTCAAACTATAAGCTGAGAGAGCTACAATATGTCAAGAAAAAACTAAGGCCGCTGCTGAAATGCGACGTCAAGTGGTATGAACGTGTAAAGGAGTGGTATTTATAGAACTCCTAATTGATCCGAAAGAGATAATGCAAAAGCATGTATTCAACATGTAACAAAGAGAAAAATATTTTTATTCGTTACTCTCCAACCAAATTCGGTAGTAAGATGTAGCTTAATACCGGAAATGATTTTAAATGTTTTGTTGCCATGGTAAACCTAATACAAGGGGGCACTGTATATGTAATGATTACCTTTGTCCTGAAGAACGGTTGAAAATATATGAGTGAACAAGTCCAAGGACTACAGAAAAGCTGATCAAACAACGTATATATTGATAAGTGAACAATATTTCGGCTGGCCAAACCTGCCTTCTTCAGGTAGATCTTACAAGTGAATAATATTTCACAGTGGTAAGTAAAAATATAAAAAGTGATTACACAATATGAGAGGAAAAAGGAAATGACGTAAGTAGACTAACGGATAAGAATAACCCGCGTAAAAAAATATATACATATTAAGTTTCATCACGCTTATTCATTCCGAGTGGTTCAAGAAAGAAAGTATATAGGTATATAAGCAAATACCGTGAACGAAGATCTATTATTACCATGCTTGAGCAGTTCTTAAATTATTTTGGTCAACCTTTTTTCTGCATGAAAATACGTGATATTGGCTTTGGTTTACGTACGTTCCGATTGAAAAAATGTTTCTGGAAATCCGCACCCCTAACTTCAAGGCCAATTTTGTTGTATTCAAAATCGTATTATAGCAGCTCGTTTTCGACATGTATAATATATAAAGGTCCATTACTGAATTGAATGATTGGTACATAGAACGGCTAAAATGGGAAATTCAACATTCAAAATTCCACATTTTACTGGGAAGGTCGGCCCCAGATCCCTAGAAACTAGGCTCTCGGGCTTCTGCTTTTAAGTAGTTCTCTTGTGGTTTTTTTTTTACGAAAATTGCACATTCATGCCAACTGGTAAGCCGCGCGCGCTTCCGGCTCGTCAAATGCGCATGCGCATAACGTTTTGCCGCGGTGTGGGCTGAGTATCGCCCTAAAATAATCTTTTTTTCCGAAACAGAGAGCCTGGTCTCAGGTTATGAGAACCGGCCTGAATGCTGGGATTTTGCTTTTGCTTCATCAAAATGTACCACATGACTGACAAAATATGCATGTACGTCCATTCAAACATCGACGAAATTATCATAATAACCAGGGATCACTGGATAACTAGTTACTCCAAGAAACTACTAATTTTTACAGAAACGACAATTACAGACAAAATTCGTTGGAACTCCCCTTTCCCCGGCTTCAAAAACAACCATACAGTGTCCCAACATTGTGTCTGAGCTTGTAGCTGTCCATAGTATCGCGTTGTAAGTCGTATCGGACTTGTATGTAGCCTTTTAGCATTTAGTTTTCACAACACTACAAGCTTGAAATAGCTAACAATAGAACATTTATCGATGTGATTCGTTTATATAAACACACTTCTATGTATGGCTGTCAAAACTCATTCCTATCAGTAGGTGGTGGTGGTTCATAGTAATTTCATAACAGGAAAGAGTTTTTCTTATCACGAATAGATTGCGCCTTTCGTTCGGAGTTCGAGAAATGCAGGGATGTACTCGAAGCGAGATGGGAATACGGTGCACTTAATATCCTTGAGTTGAGGTGTGATATCATGATACCAATTGAATATTTCCTTCAATTGACGAAATTCAATATTTAGTATGTAATATGTCATACATCCGGGCCCCATTCGTATTCCAAACAGGTCGGCATTAATAACTGAAAATTAGACTATAAAAATTAAGCTTTGGCATATAGAATCATACCCTGGGTGCCAGAGGTTCTATTGCCCTCTCTAAGCCAAAGTTTAGGATCGACGAGAAGGCTGGAAGAACATAGAATCACTGTCGTCGTTAATGTATCAATCAATTCCAAACCTGTGCATGACCCCCTGGGCCACCCCCGGGCATTTGAACATTTTGAAAAAAAATCGATCAAATGCTCCACTACCAAGGCAGAACAACTGTTCAAATGCCCCACCAGTTTTTCATCCTGGCTGTTCTAATGCCCCGCCATCGGGGACCGGCTCAGAAAATTTTCCAAAAAATTTCGACAAAGACAAGGCAAAGACTATTGACAAATAAATGAAATCATTGTTTTATTGACAAACTCTGACTCAAGCAATTCACAGGAAACACCGACGGTGAAAACCACCTTCAACCGGTCAGGGATAAGAACAATCATTTCTACCGGCTCGATCGTTCTTGGTTTCCGTTATGTACTTTATAATAAACGTAATGGTTTGAAATTGAATATGTTGGCTTATGTTGTTGGTATATCAGTAAAGTATGTAACAGCGTTCGACCAACTCATCAGCTGGGTCGGCCTGTTATTCCAATCGGCCCGTCTTTTCCAACTATTAATAATATCACGCAGTCGGTCAAAGTTCACGGAGCAAAGCAAAACAACATAGTTTATAGGTTTAAACATAAACCATTTACCTCTGAAAGTGGCCTTCAAATTTGGCAGGTTCACTCTTTCAAGCCAGGCCTCTACAAATGCACAATCCTTATCCTGGAAGTCCTCGAAGACACGTACGTTCGCCATTTCGACGCGAGCGATGCGAATTTGTAGACAGAGATAATGTATTTTTTAAACACCGATCAAATGCCCCACGCCTACTATTTGTCAAATGCCCGCGCCTGAGGGCCTAGATACTCGTCAAATTCCCCACCCTCGGGAGCAAGCCTCTGATCAAATGCCCGGGGGTGGCCCGGTGGGGTCATGCACAGGTTTGGAATTGACTGATACATAACTAAGCCATTGAAAATTCATTCTTATTTTGAAAAGGTGATCAAACTTTGATAAAAATGTCTCATACAACATTTGGCTCATACACAACAGGGGTAAAACGCTAGAAATAGTCTACCAAAACAGGATGTCGCAGTCGCCAATCGCTACGGCATCCTACGTGTAGGCATAATACTTGTGATCACTTCAAACAAAGTATCAATACCTTACTGTCCGCAAACCTTATCTTCGGCAAATCGTGGATTCCATCTAGTCTAGCGGAGACCTACTCGAAGAATCTAGTGGACATGACATGACAGCACTGTCAGTAAACTTGGGTGTAGTATGAAAATATCCTCTCATTAATTAAGGGAACCATAAATAACTACCCTCGTGACAGCATATGCCATTTTCTCTAGGATCACAACTTTTGGCAATCCCTTTATGTAGGACGATACGAATTTTTACCAAAAATACAATAGAATACAACACAATACAATTCAATACAACAGTAGAACGCAACACAATACAATACAATAGAATACAATTTGGTAGCAATTCGTGTCGTCCTACATGAAGGGATGGCCCAACTTTTGATTCAAATTGACTGTGACGAAAATAATGGCGGAGAGTTCAAGAACAACAAAGGGACTTTGTTGGAAACGTCTCCAGTGCATTCTCGCGGAGTTTATCACGCTCGCTTTAATCGAGTTGTTATTGGCGGTATAGTTTCTTTTAATCTATGTTTAGGTCTAAAATTAAAAGCTACTTCATTATCAGACGAAAAACTGCATATCAGAACAACCGGTGGGGTATTTTTTTGATAATTCATGATAACATGTCAAAAGTTCAAGATATAGCTTGAAAGCAAAATCGCAATACAACTTGATAGGCCGTTTCGTACTGAATATTTTTACTGACTAGAATAAATATCCAAGTCCTAAAATCAACGGCCCGCGCTGCTTGAACCAATTATTTTAGTTTCACATAGCTCAGTGCAAATTGCTGTTATATCTCTTCATAAAGGCTTGTGTTCCGTTGATATGGCATATTGAAAACACAGGAGTTCAAACAAAACGCGATCCATGAGTCGTGAAAGCTGTTACGCTAACCCTTATTAGAGGTAGAACAATTCACTCCAGTTAATATTTTTATTAATGCATCTAATTTGGCGAATTTCATAAACACATTGCTTGGTTTTCTTCTTGCCAAGTTTTCGGCCGAATCTGATTCCCAGAATTGCACAATCTGAAACAACCTCGTCAGGTCCATTAATGAAAGCAGTTTGAAACTTCCGTTGACGCTTCCGTAAAACGCTACAAAAGTCCAATTTTCGATGTATTTACAATCATTTGGCAGCTCGATTATCGAGGCTGCATGTGCTATACTCCAACTTTTTTCAGATTAGTCAGGAAGGCGGGTCAATATGATGCTTTTCGTGATGAGTTTGACGGCGCATGCGCAGCTAGGCATACAAATAGGTTCCCACCCAAGTGTATCGACAGAAGGCTTTCTGTCTTGCTGAGAACAGGTTTCTAAAGAAGAAGAGGTTTTTAAAGAAGCTTCGCAAACAATTCCAATTTTATCAGTGGAGAAGATGGCTGTTCTTCGAGCGTTCTGTTTGTTAGTACTGACTGGTCCATTCTTCATAGGATTGGAAGATGGACTCGTTGGCGCTGCTACAAATCCACCAAGGCAGGTTTTCAACCAGAAAAACAGAGTTCCGCGACTGTTGGACGGTTTGAAAAGAAACGTTCCGATGTTGCATGGCAGGCAAGGACGCGCGTTATCGAAGGGTTATATGGAACAACTGTACCACTCACTGACGCACGAAGACAATAGTGGTCATATTAACGATCCCATCCAGCCTTCGGTACTCAGCGTGAAATGCATTCAAGGTAAAACCTTTATTTCTAATGGTTAATAATTGTATAAGTCTCGTTTTTCCCATACCTACGCATCACAAATATACCCCAGACAAATTTTGCGCACAAACAAAGGGATATACAATTTTTATATCCCTCTGACTTTTCGGACTTTTGGTCTTGGTGACAATCGCCTACAGCCGAGACAGCTTTCTCATTAATTGGCTTTTCAAATTTTAAAATGATATCGTATTAAGTTCCAAATGCATTGATAAGTATAATTACAATAATAAAAGTATAGGTTGGATGCTATCAATTAACGTCTTAAACAATACTAAACTAATTAACTACTACTCAAGTCACTAATGCTAACAGCACTTCACACACGCATTTGTTGATAAAACTCTCTATAGGCGTTAAAGCATTGACCGATGGAGAATGCTGCAATGTTTTAAATTCAGAAACGTTTTACTCATATCAGGATAACAAAAACTCCTTCACAACATTGAATATATCAATGCTATTGTTCAGATCCGTCTTCTGTAACCAATCATCAGCACAACTGTATTTTGTATGCAGGACAACTGTATTTTTCTTTTATCAAAGTGCCTCAAATGTTTTCGATCCTATTGAGATCAGGGGAGTTTCGCAATAGGAGGAATATTATCTACATATCATCATCATGGAAACGAAATCTAGGCGTCTACAGCTTCGATTTGAAGCATTACATTGGATTGCTGGTGAAAACTCTTCAAAATCTTTTGAAATCATGGTAGCCTTTTTAAAACAACATCTTATAGGTAACATTTTTATAAATTCTATGAATCGATCATCATCAATAGCCTGAATTTCAGCCGTCTCCTCTGGTTCGTTCCTCCCGAGAGAGACGTCTGAATCCAATAGCCGATAATGCCGACCAGTGACGTCACCTTTGATTGGTTCATATTCTATAATTTAGCATAATTATCAGCCGAGAAGACGGCAGGATTCACTTTGTTGATCGTTGAGTTTCAGTGGAGTGATTGTCTTTGGCAAAGACCTTGAATTCGTAAGGAAAACATCTGGAAATGGATTGAAATTGTCCTGCACAATAACCGGCCGACTGTCCTGTAAACATGTACATTTTATCGCGTCGCGTCCGCGGGGTTGTTGATAATCGATTATTTGTTCACACTCGCTACTCTCTTCAATGAACTGTTCTTTCCCGCAAGAGTCTTCGTATTTCTTCGGAAATTCTCCATTATCCTTTCATGTTTTTCTACTTTTCCGTTGCATCATTTACATAGGTAATATCTCGTAGCTGTGTCGATTCGAACGACAGATCGCGAGACATGTACAAAGATCAACGGAAAGACAAAGATCAACTGTACTTTGTCTCCAAATATAATATAACAATTTGTTGCTTCGAAAAGGTTTTCACAACATAAGAGGCACTTGAGAAGCAAATGGGATGGATATATATATATATATAGGTAAGGCTTTTATTTTGGCCGGCATGATCTCACATAATTTCTCAAGGTGAGCGATGGCTTTATTTTTGTGACCCACGAACTCTTTCTACCGCCGTAACAGTTTTATTTGCATAAGTTAAATTGTTAATCCGCCTTGACGTCACTGGACAGCATTATCGGCTATTGGATTCAGACGTCTCTCTTGGGAGGAACGAACCAGAGGAGACGGCTGAAATTCAGGCTACATCATCAACTGATAATAAAGAAAAGTACATCTTTTTTCAAACATATCACGCATCACACGTATTATCACGCATCACGTTTTATGACGCCCACACGTATTATCACGCATCATGTATTATCACGCACCACACGTTTTATCACGCCCCACAGGTATTATCACGCATCACGTATTATCACGCAGCATTTTATTATCTCGCATCACACGTATTATTACGCACCACACGTATTATCACGCATCATGTATTATCACGCACCACACCCATTATCACGCACCGCACGTATTATCTCGCATCACACGTATTGTTACGCACCACACGTATTATCACGCACCACGTATTATCACGCATCACGTATTATCACGCATCACGTATTATCACGCACCACACGTATTATTTCGCACCACACGTATTGTTACGCACCACACGCATTATCACGCATCATGTATTATCACGCACCACACGCATTAAAACGCACCACACGTAACCATGCGTACCACACGTATTAATACGCACCACACGGATTAATACCACCACACGTAACAATGCGCACCACACCTATTAATACCGCCACACGTAACAATGCGCACCACACGTATTAATACCACCACACGTAACAATACGCACCACACGTATTAATACCACCACACGTATTAATACGCACCACACGTATTAATACGCACCACACGTATTAATACCACCACACGTATTAATGCGCACCACACGTATTAATACCACCACACGTAACAATAGGCACCACACTTAACAATGCGACCACACGTGACAATGCGCACCACACGTAACAATACGCACCACACGTAACAATACACACCACACGTAACAATACGCACCACACGTAACTATGCGTACCACACGTATTAATACGCACCACACGTATTAATGCGCACCACACGTATTAATGCGCACCACACGTATTAATGCGCACCACACGTACTTAATGCGCACCACACGTAACAATGCGCACCACACGTAACAATGCGCACCACACGTAACAATGCGCACCACATTTATTAATGCGCACCACACGTAACAATGCGCACCACACATATTAATGCGCACCACATGTATTAATGCGCACCACACGTATTAATACGCATTACACGTAGTTTCACAAAGAAATTGGACTTATCCAAGAGAAAATATATCCATATTTACAATATGGAATTATGAGTTGGGGTAATACTTATAAAAGTAAACTAACTAAAATTAAGACAAAACAAAACGAATGCATGCGCAATATATTCTTTACACACATTAGGGAAAACGCCAATCCTTATTTTAATCTGTTAGGAGTGTTAACTCTTGATAATATATATAAATTAAAAATCTCAATATTTGGTCATAAACAAAACTAATACTCCAAATATGTTTTCTAGATACGTTATACCACAGGCAGCCCAAGCTGACAAGTTACAAAAATATAGTTATATTTTCGTAATTATAACTTGTCGACTTGGGCTGCCTGTGGTTATACATGCATCTAATATCCATACTTACAATACCAGGTATGAAAAAACCCCTTGCGAAAACGAACATTTTGCAAACTTTTCCACCTGAGATAAAGAGCTGAAGACTCTAACTATAACCAAATATAAATTATATATAATCAAACTAGCCATTTCATAACAGTAATCTTTACTTAATATTCTGTTTCTACTTTGTATTAAATAGTGTTTAATAAAGAAATCTGAAATCTAAAGAGATCTAGATTTCTCCCTAAGAACATTCTGCAACAATTTTATTTTAAAGTTATTGTGCCATCAGTAAGTTATGGACTAATTATGTGGAGTGGTTGTAACAACTCAGACATTGTCAACTCTCTTGAAAAGCTCCGTTCTCGGGCAGCCAGGATAATTTTTAACTTATCCAAGGACATGCCATCTGAGTAGGTAATAGAAAATGCAAATGGGCCTCTCTCCATCATAATTATAAACTACCTATGTTCAAGCTACCGGTCATTCTTTGCGACAGCGTTCTGAATAGCGGGAGCGCCGGCATATATTCTTTTAGGGCGTCGTGCTCTTTCATTGTACCGCGCTTCAATACAAGATATCTGCAACATTCTATTGCATATAGAGGATGTCCTGTGGAACGCTGTGACTGTCGGGGAACAGACTTTAGTAAATACGCATAAACAGCTTGCGCACAAATTTAATTATGTAGTTACATCATTCTCGTTCCCAGTGCCTCCTCAACTAACTGAAAAATCGGAGGCTCTGGTAAGACACGAAACCGGATGTCCTACATTCTAGGACATTGAAACTGCGCATGCTCTTAGAACTCATTTCCGATTTGCTAACTAAAGCAATGGCGGACTTCATGGAAGCTATTCAGTTCGCCCTTGCAAAGCTTAAAATTATGTTTTCTTTAAAAACTAAACAATTGGAAGCTATTCGGGTAATTCTGTGTCCTTCCGATCGGTTATGGTAAATCGTTAATTTACCAAAGTTTACCGTTTGAGTTTAATGCTCTTCAAGGATCCTCCAACTCAATCGTGGTCGTCATATCTCCTCTCAACGCAATTATCGAGGAGTGCACAGAACATGCTGATTTTCAGCTGCTGGATTAGACTGCAGGGCTGATGGTCGAGGAAGAATAGGCCTATATGTACCTGTTGTAGGCTAGCAAGGGCTATAGCGCTTGCACTCGGCGCGGAATGTGTTTCTCTTGGTCGTTTTGATGGTGGATTACTAGGAGAGCTATAATTTTGCTTTCGACCTCGCCTTTAGCCTGGAATTTTGGATCGCCGCGGTTTGATGTTCATGTGATTGCTGAACTATCTCACGGAATTTTTCGGCAGTTTCAAGAGAGCGTTTGCACGGACAGCATATTTTTGTAGGGTAGGATTCTTCCCAGAAAATGAACGGATGGCTTAGATAAGAACCCAAACTTTTCCTTAGGTCGCTCAGTGTTTAAAATTACTGGGTGATTCTTATCCGATATTACGGCGTTGCAGCAAATGCATGTATTTCGATCGAAAAGCTTTAATTTCTGCTGCCTTTTTTGGCGTAATATCCGTCATTATTATCCTCAAATATAGTCGATCGAAGGGAGACTTTAATTACCTTTCGGCTTTTGCCACCATACATTACATATATGAATGTTTATTAATTAATTAATCTGTTTAATCATGTTCTTTTAAAAGGCACATCACTTCATTCTTTATTATTTTCACATATGAATGTTTATTCTTTTGATTATTTTACTTTTATTGAAAGAACACCTAAAAAATGCCTTACTTTACTTGTTATGTTTACAACGGAAGTGATTTATCCACTAAGTGAACCGGAAGAAAAGCGCTGTGCTCAGCACCTGTTCAATTTTCTCTTCATCGCGCAGCCGATTTGGCTAGCCAATCAAATTAGAGCCTGTTTCGTGTCTTATCAGAGCCTCTGATTTTTCAGTTAGTTGAGGAGGCACTGGGAACGAGAATGGTAGTTACATCTGCTTCGACAGCTAATTTTAAAGACAATGACTTTGTATATAATTAAATGATATATATTTGTATTTATATTAGTGGTGTTGGTCTGTGATTGTAAGCAATACAATCACATTCCAAACATTACTGTTTTTATCATATTAACTAATTATTAGTGTAAATGTACCCTAGCATTGAACCCCTTGTATTTCTACTGCATGTTTGTTAACAAAAGCCTGAGAAAAAGAGGGAAAACAGCAGAACAATAACTTTGATTTGAGTGAAAAGTTTTCAATTTTAGCTCGCGCGCGCGCTGCTTACACCATAATACACGCCATTTTCGAACAAAGTGCGCGCACCCCTTCTAGATTTAACTAATCAGATTGAAATATGGCGAAGCTGTAGATGGACCGTAGCTGAACTAACTTGGCCGCGTTGTAACTATCTAGTTTTGATGGATTAAAAATAAATATTATTTTTGTTATAGCAGGCTATGTATTTCAGCATAGCTGGTGGGAGTCTGCTTACAACTCCACACACACATACTACTCTCAAACTTACATGTTGATTTTTTACGGAGGGAAAAACCGGAGAATCCGGAGAAACCCTCGTGGCAAAGGAGAGAACAACACAACAAACAAACTCAACTCACATATGGCACCAAGTCCGACTCGAACTCGGGCCGCAGCGGTGAGAGGCGAGCTCTAACACACTGCGCCAGTCATGCCACCCAATGTAAAGGAATTCTGACGCTAGCCGTCCACAAGACAATTATAGCGGCTATCCTATATTTATACAGCACTGCGGGCATAGAGCGGATTATAGCGGCTATCCTATACTTATACAGCACGTACTGTGGGCATATAGAGCTATATAAGTGCTATACGGGATATATTGTGGGCATAGAGCGCACTGCGGGCATAGAGCGGATTATAGCGGCTATCCTATACTTATACAGCACGTACTGTGGGCATATAGAGCGAATTATAGCGGCTATCCTATACTAATACATCATTGTGGGCATAGAGCGCACTGCGGGCATAGAGCGGATTATAGAGGCTATCCTATACTTATACAGCACTGCGGGCAGAGAGCGGATTATAGAGGCTATCCTATACTTATACAGCACTGTGGGCATAGAGCGCAATATAGCGGCTATCCTATACTTATACAGCACTGCGGGCATAGAGCGAATTATAGCGGCTATCCTATACTAATACATCATTGTGGGCATAGAGCGGATTATAGAGGCTATCCTATACTTATACAGCACTGCGGGCATAGAGCGGATTATAGCGGCTATCCTATACTAATACAGCACTGCGGGCATAGAGCGGATTATAGCGGCTATCCTATACTAATACAGCACTGCGGGCATAGAGCGGATTATAGAGGCTATCCTATACTTATACAGCACTGCGGGCATAGAGCGGATTATAGAGGCTATCCTATACTTATACAGCACTGCGGGCATAGAGCGCAATATAGCGGCTATCCTATACTTATACAGCACTGCGGGCATAGAGCGAATTATAGAGGCTATCCTATACTTATACAGCACTGCGGGCATAGAGCGAATTATAGCGGCTATCCTATACTTATACAGCACTGCGGGCATAGAGCGGATTATAGAGGCTATCCTATACTTATACAGCACTGCGGGCATAGAGCGCAATATAGCGGCTATCCTATACTTATACAGCACTGCGGGCATAGAGCGGATTATAGAGGCTATCCTATACTTATACAGCACTGCGGGCATAGAGCGAATTATAGCGGCTATCCTATACTAATACAGCACTGCGGACATAGAGCGAATTATAGCGGCTATCCTATACTAATACAGCACTGCGGACATAGAGCGAATTATAGCGGCTATCCTATACTTATACAGCACTGCGGGCATAGAGCGAATTATAGCGGCTATCCTATACTAATACAGCACTGCGGACATAGAGCGAATTATAGCGGCTATCCTATACTTATACAGCACTGCGGGCATAGAGCGAATTATAGCGGCTATCCTATACTAATACAGCACTGCGGACATAGAGCGAATTATAGCGGCTATCCTATACTTATACAGCACTGCGGGCATAGAGCGAATTATAGCGGCTATCCTATACTAATACAGCACTGCGGACATAGAGCGAATTATAGCGGCTATCCTATACTAATACAGCACTGCGGACATAGAGCGGATTATAGCGGCTATCCCTATACTAATACAGCACTGCGATTATAGGTAGAGGAAATCGCATGAACGCGAGTGCTATACGGGATATATTGGCACTGAGTGATATTTTGAAAGTTCTAATAATTGCACGAGCCTTTAATTTGAGAACTTTCAAAATGTTACTCGGTGCCTATAAATCATAGCACGAGCAGTTCATGCGTTTCTTTGTTTATAATATACTCAGAAAACATTTGCTGAGGGCATGCGACTGTGCACTTAATAACCTTTAGATGCTCTCGTCATTGACCAATCAGAATCCAGATATTTTGTTGAGTATGTCATAAAGCGAATTATAGCGGCTATCCTAAATTATTAGAATGAAGAATAACCAATACGACGTAGAATTATACGGATTTAATGTTGCACAATATTTCGACTAGCCATACTAGTCTTCATCAGGTGCTTTTACCTTAGTCTTCATCATTGCTTTTACAATGTGACTTGACAATATATAATGGTAAAACGGAAATGACGTAAAAAACATAATATGATAACGAAAGATAACTAACGGTGTGACTGATTAGTAGGTCTCATCGCGTTTGTTAAGGCCATTAGGTTCAAGAGTGTTAGCACGTGTTATGAGATAAGCTTCTTTAGCTTTGCGAATAGCATCACGAGAAGAGAAAATATGTTCTAAAGGAATTAAAAGGATATTAGATGCAGAGTGGTCAGGGTTAAATAGAAAATGTTCAGATGCAGTGGTGGGTTTGGATTTACTGAAAGGTTTGTCAACTGTCCTACGATGTTCGTTGAAGCGGTCTTTAAGTCTACGTTTGGTTTCACCAATGTACTGTTTGTTACATTTAGTACATTGAATCGAATCATGTAGATGACGTTTTTAGTGTTGCAGTCCATGTGTGTGGTAATGGTTCTGGTTTCACCCGTAGAAGTAAAAGTATATTGGGTGCAGTTATCAGAAATGTAAGGGCAAGTTAAACAGTTTTGTCCACAACGAAAAGAACCTGGATTGTTGTTGGAAGCAGTGTTGGAGTTATCTGAAGGTAGTTTGGATTTGACTAGCAAATCACGTAGATTGGACGAACGTCGGAAGGCTACAAAAGGGCGTTGGGGGGAAATAGTTTTGCAACGCACGGAGGAATGTAGAAGATCAAAATGTTTCTCAAAGATAGGAAAGAAAGATGGAAGTGACGGATTATAGGTGACTATAAAGGGAATACGGTGAGAGGAATTAGATTTCTGTTTAGGTTGTAGAGCAAGATTACGAGGGATATCGGCAGCGCGTTTAGTTTGTTTAGTGAGAAAATCACGGCTGTAACTTCGTTTAAGGAGATAGGAGTTGAGTTCAGAGGTACGGTTTTTAAAAGCTTCATTTAGTGGAACAACTGAATTCGTCTGAGACGGAGAGCTAAGCTGAAAGGAATGGCTTTTTTAGTATGACTAGAATGACAAGATGAAAAAAGCAGATGCTGATGTTTATCGGTGGGTTTACAATAAAGGTCAGTTTCAATGACACCATTATTAAGGGATACATTGACATCAAGAAACGGGACATTACTAGAAGAGTGAAAACTGGTAAATTTGATAGTAGGATGAATATTATTAAGATAATCGATGAAAGTTTTGAGGTTATCCGGACCTTCCGTCCAGACCATAAAAATATCATCGATATATATAAGCCAAGAATAGGGAGTGAAAGGGGCTTTGTTCAAACCAAGAAAGAGATTAGCAAAGGAAGGTGCCATTTTGGTTCCCATAGCAGTACCATGAATTTGTAGGTAGTTGTTATTATTAAAAGTGAAGTTATTCATGGTAAGAATCATACGGATAAGATCACATAAAGTACTAGTAGGGATAGTTTTATCAGAACGAGTGCTAAGAAAATGATAACATGCATTGATACCGTCATTATGGGGAATGTTGGTATAAAGAGAGGACACATCTAAAGTGACAAGAAGAGCATTGTCCGGAAGGTCACGGAGGAGGGAGAGTTTATGAAGGAAATCATTAGTGTCTTTGACATAAGACGGAAGTTTGCTAACTAGAGGTTGAAGGTAGTAATCAACAAATTCCGAAATACGTTCGGTAGGATGGCTGTTGGAAGAGACAATGGGACGACCAGGATTAATTTAGTTTTCACCCTGATTACAATGAAACATTTCCGACTGGAAAACAAGTGCACTTCCGTTTTCGCGAGTGATTCAACGAACTTCAAAATGTACTTCAAAATTAAATGTTTTCACTATGTTGGAAAAGTCCCTAAAGGTTAGAGCAAGTCCCGGAAAAGTTAGAAGTCGAACGTTAGACCATTTTTATTGAATACTCTTTGTTGTTTGGTGAAGACACCTTGTACTTGCTAAAGCAGTACGGATTAATTTGATTTTGTTGTTTTTTAGAACGAGCCGTGGTTTTGTCGAGCGGACTAGTTTACCGACTAGAAAAATTACGAAGACATAAATCATGAATTGAGCTCAGTTTTGGGCATTTCAGTTATATCACTGTCATATTTATTTCAACTTTTGAGTTAGTCTGGAAAACATATTAATTATCTGTTGACTTGCTTAGTTTCGGGTTTCGATAAACAAAGCGTTCAACCATGTTTGTTTTGGCGAAACGTTCTCTAGCCAGTCGTATATCGTAGAATCCCGGTTATAAGCCCTGGGCTTATACAACTTCGTAAGGGTTTTTGGGTGGTTTTTGGTTTTGGCTTATAACCGGGAGGGCTCAGTTATAACCGGGGGGGCTTATAACCGGGATTCTACGGTATTTAACAACGCCAGATACTTAATAGCCGACGAGAGCCGAAGGCCCGAGTTGGCTAAAATCAGGCGATATTCCGCAAGATCCGGAGCAGGATAATTGTTTTATAATTCAACACATCGATAACAGAACACAGTTTTTACCTAAGCATTCGATCGCAGAGAAGTGCATCTTTATGGCATATGTTCGATTTGGTGGGAATCTGGCAGCGCGCGCGCCATGTAAATTTGTGTAAACTTTTGGCGACTTTTCACTTTCAGCGAAAACACTCTAAGGGACGAACCATTATTGGGGGGGGGGGGGGGGGGGGGGGGCGAGGCCTGAACAAACAAAAGTTTCAAGTTTTCATTTTTTTTATTTTCACACTGTTTACATGATATATAATAGGTACAAATAATTAATTACAGATATTAAAATAGACATATAACATAATACAGAAATATACAAAATAGGTGTGCAGAGACCAAAGTAGCAGAAATGCTTTCGAGTTGGTCACCGCCTATGTTACTAGTAAGGACGATTGATACATGTATTATGTAGAAGAAGGAAAAAAAGAGAGAAGGATAAAAGGAAAGAACTGGAGCCATTAAAATTGATTTTGACTACTAGATAATAATCAATAAGATGAGTAACTAGTATATATAGATATTGTAAGTAAACAAGTATAATTATAATGGTATTATAGCTATACATTCATTAAATTCATTAAATACTTATGAAAATATGTAAGGTGTTTTATTTGTTTACAATTACATTTGGTCATCCAAAAGAAACTTTTTGTATTTTTGTTTGAAAGCATGGTATGGAAGGTCTTTAAGTTCTGTTGGTATAGATTCCCAGAGTTTGGGTGCGGAGGACCGAAATGTATGAATCCCATAATTTGTTCTCACTTTGGGTTTGTAGAAAAAAAATTTGGCAGCGTATCTGGTATTGTAGGAACAAAATAAATTGTTTGCAAAGAATATATACTCGAAAAAAAAATTGTTGCAGAGTTGGATGGAAGAGATGAATTCATTGAAAAGCTTATAGTTGTAAGCTCAATCATATTAACATTACAATTGACTTTAACATATCAACATTAATAATATTGGCAACATTAATATATATCAACGTTAATATAAACTCTAAAGAGTTAAAACTTAAAAAAATCAGCAGTACGTTAAATTAGCTTATTCCTGGCATTAATATTTAGAAGCAGAACATTATTTTTGTGTGAAATACAACAATGATCAGTAGTCCTCTATTGAAACATCTCATTATAAAAACTAAAATATAATAATTCATACAGAAAGTTAACGGGGTACTGTGATCGATCTAACTTCTAAATTTTACTTGGTACCAAGCTCTCATGAAGAATGTGAGCTTGCTATACAGTGTACATCATGTATTAAAGGATAGTCTTATGACTTTATCATCAAAATCACCGCCATCTTTAAATGTCAACATCATAAAAGTCAAATAAATATATTACATTATGGCTAATATCTGAAGTCACTCAAACAAAACAATGTTACAGAATAAAATGAAGAAATCCAACTTGTAGTCACCTGAATCAATCAGAAGTGGGAAATTTTCAATAGTATAGTTTTACTTTGTAAGCTGGATGTCTTTGGTTTAATTGGCCACTTTGGAAACGAGTAGGAGACTGGGACCGAGTGTGGAAAATTAATCTGATCAAAAAGCGAACCCTTACATCAAAATTAGTAACTTTACCAAATTTTAGGATGTTTGGGTGAATATGCACTGAATCGCAAGCTTTAAGAAGTCGCTCAGTAAAATGAGAAAGAAATGTATGGAAGGGGGGACAAGTGTCTCCTGTAACCATAAATTATCTCCTATTTTAGCGATCTTTGAAATCGCGTCATATGTATAATATCAAGCCAATACGTACCGGTAGCAATATGATAAAAAGCATATTTTGTAGCCTAACAAATCGTATTACTAACAACTTTTTGCACGAATTAATTAAGTGCTGGAGGAGACAAAATATATGCAATGGAACTCAAATATTTGTACAAGAGGAAAAACATTGTTTGCAGGGCAAGACTTGTTTGCACAGGTAAGGATGTAAAAAAATGTTTGCATGGCTATATTTCTCATCCTCTCCCCCCTCCAAAAAATAATGGTTCGTCCCTAAAAGAGTAACGATTAAGTGAACGAATTGTCGAAAGCTGATGGTTAGAAAACAGTTGAAAATAGCACTAAAATGCTCTTTTATTTCGGTTCATAAGACCAGTTCAAGTAATACGTTATTTGCAATGTTACAAATACAAGCAAAAAGGGAACCGGTACTTCTGAGCCACTTGCAATTGAACTTAACTCGGGCTTTCTCCACTTAAAGCCTGTACAACGTTGAGAGGATTCTGAGGATTTGTTCACATACCACTAGTACATCCAGGCTTGGATGCACGAGAACAAGCTGAACTGAACCATGGAAAAACTGAGTTCATGATTATTGGCACACGTCAACAACTTGACAAAAACTCAATCAGTCATCTCTCTGTTGCCAACTCTGTTGTTACACCCACCTCTCTGTCAAGAATCTTGGAGTCTGCATGGATGGACCCAAGGCTGTCTCTAGAGACACACATTAATAAAACGTGCAGATCATCATTTTATTATTTACATAACATTAGAAAGATTAGGATTTTTTTAACTATTGACTCTAGCACTATCCTTGTCCATGCATTTATTTCATGCCGCCTTGGCTACTTTAACAGTTTATGTTATGGTCTTCCTGCTTACCAGAGAGCAAAACTTCAAAGAGTTCAAAATACTGCCGCTAGAATCATATGTAAGGTTTCCCGTTTTGCACATATTACTCCGGTTCTCATTAGTTTACACTGGCATCTCATCCTCATTAATTATTCATGAGGTAACCAACCAACCATGTGCCCAGAATTCGATCAGATGATGATCCTTGAAAACCAGGAAAGCACTCCCAGAACTCCCAGGAGTACATTCAACCAATTTTTTTCCAGTCCAAGGACTGAATTAATTTTGACTAGTCCTTGGACTGGATAGAAATTGGTTGAATGTATTCCTGGGAGTTCTGGGAGTACTTTCCGGGGTTTCAAGGATCGTCATGTGTTCGAATTCTCGGTACATCTCAACATCAAGGTTTTCTATGCTTTCTAGCGGAATGGTAAAGCTTGTGGCCTCCAAAGCGGCAATTTCGTTCTCTCTTGCGTTCTTCCATTCCTCAAATACTTTTACTACCCAACTGTTCTTGTAACGCGTTGACAGTGGTACAGCTTTTAACAACATTTCTTCCTCTTCGGCACGGCTTCGCGATTTTCTGTAACGTTTGAGTGGTCTGAACTCTTCTTCATCACTCTCAGTCTCTTTCACGTTGAAATGACGCCAAACTTACAAAATTCAGTTTTGAATTTGAATTTGATACTGGAACATTAAAGTCCCAAATGACAAGAAACAATAAACTGCTTCATTATGATGAACAAATCAATTGTCAACCTGTACCCGGAATAAAAACAACATCCCTCCCGAATAATTAATGACAATGAGATGTCATTTCAAAGCCTCCAATTCGGACTGGACGGGATTTCAACTAATTGCGCGGACTTGAAATCCCGTCCAGTCCTCATTGTCGGCTTTGAAATATTACTTCCAGTCAAAACTAGAATAATCTTTATTACGCATTTTGCTGTTCATTACGAGAAAATACGCATTCATTTGCGTGAAATGGCGACCAATAGTACTAAGATACATTCATTAGCGCAAAAAAACAAACATTTGCGCGTAACTCAGATTCAATAACGATTTTTGCATTTTAATCAACATTCAATTACATTTTTGGACATTCTTTTGCGTCATTCGGCTACAAAAGAGAAAAGTATACTTTCATTTGCGCTAATTTAAAAGTCATTAATACCATCTTGAAAGTCAATTGAGGCAATCAACAAACATTAAAGTGCATATAACATGTATTAACATTTATATCACACCGTTTGAAATTCAATAGCATTTCTGGACCGCGTTAGTGCGGATAAGACAAATATTAACGCGCTTGTACAAACAATTGAACGTTCTTTACATTCAATATACAAAAATCTATTTTCTATTGAACAGTACAATTTATAGAATTATTTCGTTCTGAAGTTCAGTTTACCCTTCAATAATCTCTCTATTATTCAAACATCTTGGCAGATAGGTCTGCATGAAGCGGTACCATTGCGCGCTTTTAGCTGCGGTCACAGTGTCGATGTTTCTGTTCAGAGCTTCAAGCAGTAGTTGTGTTCGAAACTCTCCCAGTGGGATTCCTCGGGCTCTGGCTTCAGCTCTGTTATCCATACGTCTTTGAATTTCTGGACGTGAGATGTCGGCCTTGCAATTGATTGCTGCTTTCAGACAGCTTATTGCCTGCTCCACGATGTTTAGAAAAGGACTAACCTAACCACACAAGTCAATTATTGGTCCACTATTATTCTTAAGGTTACCGGATACCTTCAAAACGAAAAAGATGGGGGAAACATTTTTCGCACAGAAATGTAGTTTTAGTAGTAGTGTCTCATATACCAAAAACTCCGTTCAAAAAATAATAATATTGACCGAGAAATACCAAAAGGAAGTTTTTAACCGGAAGTAAAAGGTTATGTTTGATTGACAGCAGATCAATAAACACAAGTGCCCAGCGCATATTAAATTCATGTTTACGTTTATTGAGAAAAGTTTTTCCACACACGATTCCATAATTCCATCGGTTGTTTGCCTTGTCTTCCAAAAAGCAAGCAGGATACCCTTAGCTTGGAAAACAAAGAAAAATGAAAAGCAAAACAAGGCTAAACAATGCCTACGACTACGAGCCAAATAGATAAATAGAAGTCCTCGCAAAACCCGACGAGGGTTCGTATTTTCACTTTCAGACAGAGTGCCGAGTGGTCCACATCTGAACATGTGCAAAAAAGAATGCAAACTGCATATACATGTAATCTATTAAATTTACTATTAATGTTTCTAGATTTATGGTATTTTCCTTTGTTTAGTAGAAAACACATATATCATGTATTCTCCTGAAAATCTCTACCTCACCATCCTTCCCGGATGAGTACTTGAAATTGTACCGTTAATTTGTGCAATATATTGCATTCTAGTGCATCATATTACATTGTTCTGTAGTCTCAAACAAATACATAAATAAATTTAAAAAAAGAAAAAGAGCTTAGCATTGGCTGATTAAGCTAATCTCCTGAACACAATGCATTATGTATGGATGTGCCTTTGCACGAGGTTAGAGAATACTATTGTGTATATAAAGGAAATAAAGCAAAACATTTTGAAATGGTGCGAGGGCCGAAGACCAGAGCCAAAATTTTTGAGATTTTACTGCTTTCTAAAACACTGGTTTCCTGTGTTCTGGAGACTAAACATTGGTTTCGCATTACAACAGCCATTTCATCAGTTGCATGACAGGTATGTCAAAACTTTGATGACCCCCAAAGGAATAGGTAAAATCTTTGATGACCCCCCTAAAAAAGCACTTAAAACCTTTTTTTTTCCCCTTCCCCCCATGATTTAACCGACCCCGCTCCCCGGCCCCCGCCCCCCAAGCCATAAATAATGAACACTCCCTTAATCATTTTATATAGCAGCATAAAGCCAAATGCATCGATAACATAATTGACATAATTGAGTCACTATTTCAAAGATACTGTTTCAAAGTGCATTGCTTTGTCTCACAACAAGAGCCCATCTGGGCTTTCACTCGGGCCACATGAGATTGAAGATGAAATACACTTTCATTTGAAATCCTCTTTGTAATAACCAAAGGGAATAATTATTAGCTGAATTTAGCAGTCTTTAGGAGTGGCCGGTAGCGCGGTGACTTTCATTCTCTGCTCCCCTAGTATATATGTAATTTAATATTTTTGTTTTAACACTACTTAATTTAAACACTTTAACACTTTAACACTACTTAATTTAAACACTACTTATTCGTTTAACACACTGCATTTGAGCAGGCATATATATTCATTGTTTTGAACCCGAGTACTTCATGGTCCCTTTCTTTAGTAGTGGGTTGTCGGTCAGGTGATTGTAAACTCTCGTCATTTAGCACAGAAAATGTATTCTGATGAATAGGGATCGGGTTGTCATGTAAGATAGATGGCTCTTGAACAAACTGATTCGTTGGTAAAGCTTCAGTAGGTTGGGTAGTCTCGGAACACTGGAGACCTTGGTCTTTCATTGTCTTCTTTTTAGTATTCTTGATTTTATTTTTTAAGTTTGAAAGTCGGATCTCAGCTTTATTATATCCGCTTTCAACTCGCCATTTTCAACTTCTAGGTCAATAATTCGTGATGACAGCATCTTGATTGCGGTCTTGTATATATTATCTTGCTGCACTAATTTGTCTTCCAAATGACTGAGTTTCGTTTCTTGATTCGTGTTTTGATGTGACGAGAGTAAGAATTCATTACGCATATCAGTTAGGTCAGCGTCCATGTTACAAATCAAGGTCATTAAATCAGCGAGAGAGTTCTAATTGCGGGCTAACAATCCTCGTGAAGAATCTAAAGAATTCCGTCTCTTCCGGTTTGAATTTGACTCATGTGTATGTTGCTTTTGGAGTTTCAAGGATATGTTGATCCAAAACTACAGGCTCTTGGGATTTTTCATTGACTTGTGAACTTGCAGGCTCTGTAACTTGTTTTGTTTTCTTAGTATAACATAAAGTGTTGAACATGTTCTCAAGCATGTCGCGCGTGACCTCTGTTTCTTCATTCATTAAGTTCTCTACTTTCATCTGTAATTTGGGAAACTCAATCTTTGCCCATGCCTTGGCACATAAGTAAAATCCTTCGACAGCTTGTACCGTTTCCGCTAGGTCAATATCCTCGCTGGAACGAAATAACTTGATCTCAATACTCTCTGACTGTGTCTCTGCCTCATTTAAGTGGTCGATCCAACTTACGGTAAATTTAAATATCTGACAGTTTTTAAGAGACTCATAATATTGGTCTTGAAGTGCCTTCACCCAAAATAAGATGTTCTCCTCGGATGTTTTAAATGCAGCACAGCGAGCCGATGGCTTATATAGATTCCAATATCTATTTCTTCGAATTTTAGCTTTCTGGATCCTGGCCTCTTCACTGGCTTCAGGTCGTCGTACGTGTCGTATATAAAATCACTGGCCATCTGGGTAAAAAAACGCGGTCCTTCGGCTCCGACAATAGCGCCAATTGAAATATCCTGAGCGTGTTGGAAGGCTTTCGCACGAGTGAAGTTAAATAAAACATTAAACTGCTTACATTTGAGACTCCAAATTAGAGAGAAAGTTCCTCGCGGGTCCTCTGCCATCTTGATTTACTGTATTAAATTATGTAAATAAATTAACCTGGCGATTGTTGCGTGACCAGCACAGTGCAATCTGATTGGTGGTGAACTTGACCTTTAACGCATGCGCAGAAATAACGGCTAGCATTTTAAGACTCGGTGCTGCCACAGGCAGCCCGAGTAATAAATCCCATGACTGCATTGCTCAGACGTGCAAGCTGCTTGAGTCTGACCAGGGATTCTCTGCAAGTTAATCTTATAATTATAGAGTAGTTGTCACTTTTCTAATGGAATTTTGAAATTCCCCGTATTCTTTTGTAATACGATTCCTCTGAAATGCGACAAAGCAAACAGATTTTAAAACTTTAAAATATTTTCGGGGTCGGAGCTTGTGAAAGCCATCTCACTAGTTCGGAGAAACGGGATCGCGGAAAATTCGAGATTTTCAAAGAACTCAAAACTTTTTATGTATTCTTGTAGCCAATTTTATAAGCTTTAAAATTATACATGGATAATTTATCTACGATGTTTCCTCGAGGCGCTACATAATTTAGACTGGAAACGCACCCTGAAGGTATCCGGTAACCTTAACTGCATAAACAATTTACACCAAGCAATACATTATTCAAATTGTAAAAGTATGCTGACGACACCAGTACATCTGTATCTGGAAGTGACATACTTGAAATTGAATCAAAAATTAATTATGACCTAAGCAAAATCAATGACTGCATGGTTCACGGTTAAAAAGCTAAACCCGGCCTTAATACTGTGAAAAGCGAGTTTATGATTATTGCCAATGCTCAAAAACAAAGAGCCCTAAACTCTATACCAGTCATTACAATTGGAGGCACACAACTTAATAATGTCTCGAACACAAAATACTTAGGTATGAAAATTGACGACAAACTTTCTTGGTGTAATCATGTTGATAAAATCTGCAAAAAATGCATCAGGCATAAGTATGATAAAGAGAATGAGGCCGCATGCCAATGTTGAAACGTTAAATGTCATTTACAAATCGCTCGTTCAATGTTACTTCGACTACTGCAGTTCTGTGTGGGATAACATTGGATTGACTATAGCAAAGAAACTACAAAATAGAGCTGCGAGGTTAAAGTGCCAGAAATCATTTATTTGGGCGCAGTAAAGTGTTTTAAATCTTGTTTAACCATTTTTGGGCGATTTATAGTCGTAGTATTGCTATAAAAAGCATTACAAATCCTTGAAATGACGTCATTTAAGGGACGTTATGCAAATGAGTTTAAAATGAATTGATTCATAACATTGAATTTCTTCATTTATACAGTTGTTTTTTCAGGTGTCAGACATTCGATACTTACAATGTCAGAGAATGATCTTTTAATAAGTGGAGCAGACATAAAAACAGAACAAAAGGAACTATATATAGGTTATCCCTTAAATGACGTCATTGAAATTTGATTCGTTAATAAACGCAATTGGCAGACTACAATTAGTATTTTTCTGTGTCGATGTTTGAATTTTAGATCAAAGATAACTGGCTAGGGCTTATAGGCACTTTAATAAACAAAACTGATCTTCATACGACATAATTACGATCCCATACTCTTCATCAACAACTTACAAACTAGAAGAATCAACATATGTCAATAGTGATGTACAAAATCCATCACGGTTTATGTCCTGACTATTTATCAGAATTATTTAGCAGTCGATCAACGTCCACACACTACGGTTTAAGAAGTGTTAGTCAGAACAACTATTCTATACCACGCCCTAATCGTGGTGCTTTACTGTGGAACCAATTACCTAAGGCCCTTAAAGACTCTGTCTCCTCAGACGCTTTCAAAGCCTCTCTTAGTAAAAATTAACTTTTATCTCTCAATTTTTTAAATTAATATTTAAGGTAATTTATACATATATTTTACTATGATTATTAGCATTAGCACTTATGGTAAAATAATTATCCTAGTATTACTTAGTCGTGACTTCTTTATTAAATCTTTATAATATATTTACTTAGTCATATAATTTGTGATATTAGTTATTAGATATTAGTTTAGTATATTTCTCCCGGCTATCTGAAAAGCAGCTACGCTGATGTATACTACCTTGATTAAATAACGATTTATTATTATATTATATTATTATTATAATATGATATTATTATTACTAGCATTTTAGTATTGCTTATATTGGAGGTGACACGTTTCGCTTATACATAATGCCTTAGATGTGTAGGATATATATTTTACTCAGTACATATTATTTGTACTCAAAAATATCGGCGTGTTTACCTTGCTTCTTACTTACTTTGCATTTTAGATGCCGGACATGAAAACTACTGGGATATTAGCTTCAATTTATCCAATATTCCTGACTTCTCATCGATGACTACTCATTCCAAGGCAGAACTTGTTCTTTCCCGCAAGCCTGAGTCAGAACAAGTTCTGAAGCCGCGTTTCCCATGGATGGGCGTGTCAATATCCGCTCTTGCTGAAAACGATACAGATACGAAAGCCCACGAGAACCGCGTAACGGCCGGCATTATTACTGGTGTCGAGAAGCGATACGATATATTTGGTGTTACATCTCTTGTAAAAGGCTGGCTTCAGACTCCTTCCAAAGTAACAGGCGTGCTGCGTCTAGAGTTCCTTCGTCCTTCGGGCTTATTTCTTCCCGCACAGTACAGCCGTTCAATGTACACCTTATGCAATGCAGCTCCTCAAGACGAGCCACCCATGATTGTCCTTTTCTTTGGTCTTAAAGGCCCAAAAGCGCACAAAAGAGGTCATCTGGCCAAGTCTCGCTTAAAGCGCGATGAACAAACTAGGGGATACAATCATATTAACGACACTTCCGACTGTGCGGTGAAAGAACTTACTGTTAATTTTGATGACCTTGGTTACAACTGGATCTTTTTGCCGAAGGAATATACAGCCAATTACTGCAGTGGCCAATGCTCTTCTCCTCTTAAAGGTAACGTGAATCCATCCAATCACGCCATAATAATGACACAACTTCAGCTCTCGCATGGTGACATCGTCCCGACAGTCTCATGCGTACCATCGGCGATGGAGCCTATTCGGGTAATGTATGAGAACGAGAAAGGAAGCGTTGTTATTAAGGTCTTCAAGGACATGATCGTAAAGAAATGTCACTGTAATGGATAAACAAATGGCCACATAATCCTGACAGTTGATAGTATGCAAACAATCTTGACAGTATAACTACAACTGCATTGAGGAAATCGTTGGAACTGGCGGTTTAACTTGAACAGCGAACTAAGTGAAGAAGTTATTTGTACTCTCAAGAATCTTGGAAACTATGCAGTGAATCATTTTTTAGAAGAACAACTATAGTTAAGAGTCACGCGTGTTATCAGTCAACCAGGTGTAAAGCCCTGGTTTCAACATCGGTGCCACATTTGTAGAAGCCGATCGTGAAACTGTTCGAAATGGCCTAAACGAACATGATTTCTATACCTTTCCACCTTTCAACATTGTTTTCAGGCCATTTTGAACGGTTTCGAGATCGGCTTCTGTAAATGTTGTATCGATGTTAAACCGATGTTGAAACCGTTTAATTTGACCGTGACTTGGCTTTGATCAAAGAACACGTGTAGGCTCGCAATGGAGAACTCGTAGATACAAGGGTATAACAACGACAATCCTTTATGGTATTTATCTATATATATATATACACACAGACAGAAACAAAAAAAAAACTCTGCAAAAGACATATATATCATATATATATATAGATAGATATATATATCCTTTATATTTCCATCAAACTTTCTTGACAGTTGTTGCTTTGGTAGACACAAAGAAACATACATGTAATATGCAAAATCGGTAGCCGGTCAGTCGCCTTTCTTTATAAATATAGTTGCTCAATAATCTAAAGGCCGATTTACACGACGCGTTAATGATCCAGGGGCAGGATGTGTCACGAGATGAAAATGAGTTATTTTGTTTATCTTTTTATACAGAAAGGAGTTTAATTATATCGATCACACTAATTATTGCACCCATCTACCCATGGGTTAATAATACAGAAATGAACAGAGGCTTAGCAGGGCTAGCTAAGATGAAGGCTGTTATAATAAAATCAGTCTACCGCCTCAACCCCAATTTGAACGCTAGTCCAGAGACAAATATGCTCCCTTTGTCCATACGGTCTCGGTAACGTGTTTTATGAGCTAGCTTTGATAACGCATTGATGTGAAGCGCTAACTAGTGCTTCCACTTCAAACCCTTTTCGCGTTAACGCCTTACATATATATATATATATATATATATGATATATATGGACTTAGGTTGGACGTATGTGCCTGTGAATCAATAATGATCCTTACAAATAGGTTGAAAGCTTAGTTAAGAAGTTATGGGATTTCCCGTCCCGAACCCGAAAGAGAAATGCCTGGGAAAACTCACGGTACCACAAAAACCAATAAGTCGGCTGCGTTGCCAGCGTAGTCGTCCTGATGGTGTAGTGGTTAACACATCGGACTAGTGTACCGAGGCCGTGGGTTCGAATCCCACTCAGGGCATAGTTTTCTCTTTCACCTATATTCTGATTATATGTATATATATATATATATATATATATATATACACACACACAGTAGGACTCGGTTGTCTCTAAAAACTCGAACAAGTTGTGATATCCATTTGTTTTATTTTGTCACTGTTTTACTGTAAAAATTTACCCCGCTAACTCGAACTATTTTTCGTTTCCTTTGGGAGTTCGAGATAGCGGGGTCCTGTATATAAGGCTTTTGCAGAGTTTTTTGTTTCAGTGTATATATACGGGAGCATCCTAAGAACGCGCGATTCCATTGGTTGCTCAGCGCTCGAGTTCTTATAATGCACGCTCTTGAATTTCTTTCCTTGTAGATCGAGTTATATATTATATAACAAATAGAAGATGGGTCTGCTATGTCCTATAACAAAATAATGCACTTTCCAGGCATTGAGGCACTCACGTTCCGCTCGTGTATCCCGGTAGTTTTTCAAGACCTCGAAAGTGTATTCTTTTATTATAGAACAAGGAGAACCATCTTTTATTTGTTACACATACAAAAATAATATACCCTTTGCATAATTGTTGGTTCAAAATTCCGATTAAACCAAGATACATCTCTAGCCTTACTTCCATAGAACCAGAAGTAGGAATTTTTAACTTGTTATTAATCTTTCATTGCAAAAGGCCTTTGCATAATAGGGACTCCTTCTTCATGTTGCATGAAGATGAGATGAGATGTAACCGGAAGTATAGGCAGTAGGAACCCAGATTTACGCAAAGGTCTCAGTAGTATCATTAGAACTAAAATATAAGGTTCTTGGCAAGTATTAAGGCAAGTTTATTAGGACAGATAATGTAAAAAAAAAACGTTTGAATAATAATAGTATAGCAAGGTTTATATAAGAAAGCATGCAAGAAAGTGATGGAGGTACTAAGTCACGTAATTACGTAGAACAATTTTAAAAGTTTCATTTTAATGTCTATCTTTTATATAAATGCATGTTCATTTAAAGGGACTGTCATTAGAACTAAAATATATGGTTCTTGGCAAGTATTAAGGGTTTATTAGGACAGATAATGGGAAAATAAAAAAATATATAAATACAACAAAACCGTTTGAATAATAATAGTATAGCAAGGTGTATATATAAGAAAGCATACAAGAAAGTGATGGAGGTACTAAGTCACGTAATTACGTAGAACAATTTTAAAAGTTTCATTTTAATGTCAGTCTTTTATATAAATGCATGTTCATTTAAAGGGGCTGTGTCACGGTAATAGTTTAACTATTTGTATCCAATTAACAGCCACATGCGCAGTACCATGACATAGCCCCTTTAATTGCTTTTCTTTTCTATATCTTATAGTGAAGCATAAAAAATATACTTAATTTGTTTTCACTTTCCCAATTAGACATGAATAATTCTGAATAATTTTAAAGTTACAGAATCACCCCTTTGTCACACAATTCAGTGCTACAAAATAAAAAATAAAAATCACCGCTTCCTTCAGCATTGTGTGTAGTATCATCGTGGCTTCTGACTTATTACCAGCGACATGTTTTTAAACGACAAATGTTATCAAAAACACTGGGTAAAATATGCCAGCAGAGAGGAGAACATACCACTGAATCATTTGAAGGGCTGTATGCAACAAGGGCGTAAGTGACTCCTGATCACATTCTAAATTCTCCCTTAGAAAACAAAGAATTTGAAGAATAATTTAGAATTTGATCAGGAGTCACTTACGCCCTTGTTGCACACATCCCTTCATTTATCCGTCTACATGCCTCCAGCTATAGATGTCACGTGATATCCGTTGCGTACGTTACGTTGGCGATTCAGTTTGTATGGCAATTTTAGTAATAATTTCACCAGTGAATATAGAAATTCTAACGTTCTGATTGGTCGAGAAATTCGTACTCTCTCTATATATTCACCGCGCGCCAGGTGAATATAGTATTTTGCTGCTGTAAGCTTTCTTTATGGGCGCTAAAATGTATTCAGCAGTAAATTAATCTGTTTGCCTGACGAAATATCAGTCATGAGACGACTTCTGTGACGTTTTAGCTCTTCTTGCCTTGTAGTTATCGAGTAACAAAAATTCTAAAACTCCATAAGCTTACATTCACTAACATAGTTTACTTACGATTTTCCGCGGGTTCATTTTGACTTGATAATCACAAACTTTTACGAAGGAATAACGTCTGTAAAGGGCAATGAAATAACATAACAACAGCTTAATATCGAACAAATTATGGAACCATTCGACTCAAAAATAGTGTACTTACAGTCGTGCTTGAGCTATTTCAGTTCCACGTGTCAAAACAACAAGTGGAACCGGCTCCGCTGAATGAAACTAGAATACTCTTCTTTTGAATTGAGCCTTCCGTGTGTTTACTTTAGTGTTCCTATTAGATTACTGTAATTTATATAACATCTTAGTGATTACGTTAATTCATTAAAAGCACATGATCTTTGTAAATAGAGAAAATGCTAACTAAATAAATAATCAGTTCCAGTGACTAAACAACGCTCAGGCAGCGTTGGTCCAAGTGGGTGAAACCCCTTGAATACGTTCTTACGGCCTCTAACTTCACAGATAAGAAGCAGAAATGAGCTGAACTTATTCATCTGGCGGGTTCAGAGATACAGGAGATATTTCAAACCTTAGGCGACACGGGGGAATATTATACTGGGGAGCCGGGAGGGCGCAGTGGTTAAGCGCCTCGCCTCTCACCTATATGGCCCGGGTTCGATCCCCGATTGCGGCGCGATTGCGGCGCGATATGTGAATTGAGTTTGGTGGTATCCCGCCCTTGCTCCTAGGGTTTTTCTTCGGGTTCTCCGGTTTTCCTCCCTCCACAAAAACCAACATGCTAACTTCCAATTTGATCTGTGGTTTAGCCGGGCCCTGACTTTGATCAGCCCCGATGGTTGTTTCAGGTCTTGTTAGAAATTCAGAGGTTTTTTTTATACTGCGCGCGGCCATAACAAAACTCAACAGATACTTGGAGCCGAAAAAGAACGCATGCGCTTCGTTAGGCAGCGCAAGAGCCGGGAGAAACGATAGACACGTATGTTACTCGTCTGCGCAGTCTCGCGAAATCGTACGATTATGACAAGAACGATGAAATGATACGACAAATGCGTCTCAAACAGTCTTCGTCCGGTCGGCTTCTTCAGACGTAAACCGTGTTACAATGCATGAATCACGATAATTAGGGTCATAACAGTAGAGGACTCAGTTAGGAATAGTTCCAAACTGGCTGGGGCGCCATCCACCTCCTTGGAACCTGGAATAGTACTGGCTACCCAAACAATAGCCTAACCCTAAAACAATACAAATCCTAACCCTAAAACAATAGAATTCTTTGTCAGTGCAATCCGAATGAGGTCCAATGAAATGCAAGGTTTTGAGAGGTGAAGGCCTGCTGAACTGGCTGCGGTCAACAGTTTGACAACATGCCTTCTGCAGGAAATAGTCACGTGCTGATGTAATACTTCGTTAACGAATGAATTGAGCTCGTGATCCCCATGGGAAAGGCGTTGCCATGGATGCTGGATGGCAAGCTATCTTTAAAAACGCTGTTTTAGAAAAATCGACAATCGATTGGAGGTGGAAATAGCATTTACAAACAGGTTTTGCTAATAACACTACCTATCTCGTACAAGTGCCTTTAAATATATGAATTAAGATTTGTTTTGCTACCCAATACAACCACGTGATTGCATTCCTGCAAAAGATCCATTGCATTAGCATGCTTAGCTTTTATTAAGGTATCGATAAAGGTTAAAAATGGAAAAGTTTCCATAATATGCTTTTCCGCAAATTTCAAATATTGAAAGCCCTTGACTAATCGACCATCACAAAAATTAAACTAAAATAAGTTTTAAAGCTTGAAAATGCGACCTTCTGATTTCCAGCTAAACAAGATTGATTGACAGCTGCTGTCATTCACTGGTCATCGTATTTCATTCTCTCTGTAAAGATTTCTAAGTTAATGCAATGCCACCAAAAGCAAATGTAGATTGTTTTTGGTGGTATTCAAAAAAGGAGAAGAAAAGCAGTACATGATAATTTAAGAGCAAATTTGGCAGAGGGTGCAAAGGACAAACAATGGCTGGAGGGATTATTCTCAAGTTCCAAGAAGTTAGAATCATTGAAGACCGAACTGACCACAATGAATCAATCAATTGGTGGTATTCATCATCATGACACGTGATCGCAAAATTGGTTTGCTTTAATAAAATCAAATAAAACATCTTGGGCCTTTACCATGCAAAATACTAATATAACTCAAATTTTGGAACATTAGATTATTTCCTAACGGAGCTGTGTGCCAATGAATGTACGACAATTTACAGTACTTTGTATGCGGCCGCCATCTTGCCAACATGGCGGCCATAATTATTAAACGAAAATACAAATAAAGCTTAATTTCCCATCAAATTCATAGGGTTTCACTTCAAAACTCTTTGAATGCAACTTAATTTAAAAGATTTATCGAGTTAACAATTTTTTTGGAAACAATTACATGGATTGTTATGCCTTCCGGAAAACACGTTGGGTCGTTCTGTCATAAAATTCAACATTTATTTACTCCGGAACATTACACACTATCGAGGTGAAATTTTCATTGTAGAACTTATAGTTTAAAATTTTAGATTTTTTATGACGTCACATCACATGAAAACCAAGAAAATCTACCCAAAAAAATCAGAGAATTCAATTCAGGAAGCTACGGTTTACAGCGCTGTGAAGTTTATAGAATGTGACACAACCAGCTGACATGGTGTGGAGCAACGCTTGGTTTTCCCTGCTCTGATATTATTTAATTGTTCGCTTACTGTGGTGCCATTTTTTTGTATTCCTAAAAGAGTGTTTCTTCTTTGAAATTAAAGTTTCGGTAGAAGCATCGGGCATCGGTAAAATGTGCTGAGCCAGCTCGGCTAAACTTTGTAATCGATCAGCCGAGACACTGAACATAACGTGAACTGTTACGCGACAATATCATTACAATAATTAATAACAGTAAATCAAATAGATTTAGAACCTGGAATCTCCTGAAGACTTCTGCCACAATCACCTACAATCTTCACCTTCAAAATCTCACTTCTCGTCATCGAAAAGTAACGAAACTGCTGTCGTTGCTATAATAATATATGAACTAAGCCCTGCCTGAATTTCAGGATCCAGTGATCTCTCATTCTGGAAATAAATTGAATACTATTTCGCGACGTTCGACCATCTTCAAGGCTCGCTACTAGCGAAGTTTGACACTGAGCGCTAATCCGTAGCGAGAGCCTCGTTCTGGTGAAGGCAACTGGCATCTCACCAGGAGATGGGTAAAGCCCAACCCTACCCGGCACCTGTCCGAAAAGGAGCTCCCAGGTAAACGACGAGTACTAGTTCCCACCTACTTATGGCTAGGGTTCATAGGAAACCAAGTCCCAAGTATGGCTTTATCCATCACCTGGTGAGATGCCAGTTGTCTTCGAGATGTGAGATTTTGGAGATGAAGATTGTAGGTGACTGTGGCAGAATTCCAGCCTTCTCTCTTCCTTAGGGTGGGGAGGGGAAGGGGGATGAAAATCTCCTAAAAACACCCTAAGATGGTTCAAAGAGAAGAAGGAAGCGAAAATGTATGTTTATTTAAACCGCCTCACTAGTTAGCTCAGTTGGTAGAGCACGGTCTAGAGTTCCCCAGAGTTCCCCAGAGTTCCCCAGAGTGCGGGAAGTCGGGGGTTCGAATCCCGGCCGCGTCCTTGGGCAGGGACGTTTATAAGCCGTTGGCCTTGTCTCCTTCTACTTCTAATCAGTATTTGAAGGGGACGTGAAATAACCTGTTGTACTACTCGAAAAAGAGCAGGGGATTGTCCCCCGGTACAGCAGCCTGGCCACTGCACTAACCACACTCAACATTGTAAACTGCGTGGCAGCTATTAGCGCCGTGAAGCAGTCCGAATTAGTTCACTGACGGGATATGTCAGTCATATGTAAAGCGCCATGAAACTGTGGTTGATATGGCGCTATATAAATATGGCCATTAATTATCATTATTATTATACACAATTTGAAAGGATTTATAAAACGACACACATATCTTGAATTCTTTTTTAACAGTCATATTTTCACAAACCCATAGATTGGGCTGCCTGTGGTCAACCGTGAAATGACTGGAAAACCTTTTAATCGGGCTGTTTCTCGGCTTTTCTTTCAGTCGCCCCCAAAACAACTTTGTTGAAGTCCAGCCTTTCACATATTTTTCCAATTTTACCCAAATTCGCAGGAGAAGTATAAAACCTCTGTTGCTACAATATTTGTGTCGGAGAATTTTGAAATCATATTTTGTTCAGGTTTTATGACCTAGTTTGTATCAATAGGATGACAAACGGCTTTCTCTACTTTGAAAAGGAATCAAATTCGTAATACGCAACATATAAAAAAATCCCCGACACAATATATTAGACAATTTAGTTGGGATTCGAAAGGAATAATTTATAAAACAAAGTTTTCACCAAGGGCTGACGTCCTCTTGGCGAACGTAATCATTTCGCGCTCAAAAATGCGCAAAATCTACGCTTGTAATTTTTGATCAAAATGGATTAAATATATACTTTTTGCAATTCAAGACCTTTAAAACGATACAGCTATTTCAATTAATGTTGTCTGGGAGATAGGGAATAGGGTATTACGGAATAGGGCAAATTAGGGTATTATAAGACTTAGGCCTACGGCATGCAAACGTCGAACTAGCCATGAACTTAATTCAGCCGAACCTATTAATTTTGAAATAGGCTTATGGATAGTACGACGTTTGCCGCAATTGAGATCGACCTATTCAATAGGTATGAGTCCAGCATGAGGTTCGAGTAGCCAAGTCGGGAATTACGACTCTGGTGCGACTTTACGGCAAACGTTGTTCTTAACACGCGCCGAACTAAATTCATAAATTATGTAAAATAATAAATAAATCATGCAAATAGTATATGGATTGTGCCAAAACCGTGAACACCCCCATATCCCAAACACTGATCCCCCTGGTGAGCAGGCGCTGTACAAAGGAGCCTTTCGAAGGCGAAATGGCGGCCTATCGGAAGTGATTGCCGCATGACGCTCTGCCGGAATCAATCAATCAATCAATAACCTTTATTTTAACACGATAATTATTAAAGCTTACAGCTTGTGGGGTCGTGTATAACTAAATATATATACAATGATTATAAGATTATAATAATATAAAAACATCTAACGGACGAATTAAATAACTACTGTCTAAATTTATTTACAATAATTAAAAGAAATAATGCTTTAAAGTTAAAATATGAATTATGTATATAAATATTCCCCTAGTCTAAATTTAGTAGTCTGCACTGAATTAGTGGAGAAGTTAAAATATTTAAAAGTATCCATCTTTACTACTTTGTTTGATAGTGCCTTGGTGCATGAAGTAACAATGCTAGTGTTCTTTGATATTAATGCGTTCCACAATGTTGAGCCTCTATAGGCAATGGAGTGTTTCATGTAACGTGTATTGAAACGTGGCGTAATAAGTGGAAATGTGTAGTTCGTGCTTTAACGTCACACAATACATTTGTCTTAAATGCGAAATGCCCTTTTGTAATAAATGCTCAGTATTCGAAAGTAATGAAGACGTGTCTGGCTGGAATGCCGGCAGAAGCATTGGCTATTGCGAATGTTGCGATATAGCTCGCTTTGAAACGATTCTACCATATGAAGTCAAACCATCCAGAATGTCGTTGAAAACTGCGGCATGATCGACTATTAACAGAGGTTTCAATGTGTGAATCGCAACCGCTAGAAACATGGCCAACAACGCCACTTGGCACATTCTGGTTGAAGCGTGTCACTATTTAACTTTGGGGGAAGGACAAGCTTGTTCTTCCAGCAAGCAAAACTAATTTTGGTCATCGCTCTTTGTGCCCTACTGTGGAACAGCTTAACTCGATCTGTAAGAAATTCTACTTTTAAACGGAAATTAAAATGCAAGACTGAACTCTTACACACTTTTCTTTAATTGTAATCATCTTTGTAATCAGTAAATCTTTGACATTTTCTTCCTGTTATCATCTACATCATTTCTACGTTTATTTTCTACAAAGCCTTACAACATCACTTAGAATTCTAACTTAGATAAACACGTCAGAGAATGACTTCTATCATATTAATATAAAATATTGTTATAGAGTAAAGTGTGTCAAATAGCCTGCTGGCGGCTCTTATGGATGGTTTTTGCTAATTTGTTTTCTGATTGGGCTACCTGTGGCGCGCGTTTCTCCCCTTCCCCTCCCCCTCCTTCCCTTTTCTCCTCGCCCCATTTTTAAATTGAACGTTTTCTTGGTTATTGTTTTGCACTCTTCTGATTGGACAAAATGTTTTCACACAAAAGAACTCTACCTTTAAAATGCATTTTTAGTGGATATAATTTCAGAAATTTATGATTTAAGGGTTGATGAGTTGTCAGTATGAAAAACAGAAAATACTGAAGTGGGGAAAGCAAATTGCATCTGAACAATAGAATTGTGCCTACCCTTTGCGCGGACTGTTACTTAAAACAAATGAACCTAATTACTAATCACTAACATTTTGCAAAGCAAACCGCGCTGCATCTTAAAACTATCTACATTAGAAGCTTGGACCACAGACTTTTAGAAGGTTTCACTCCAGTCTCGTAAAGTTATTAGAAATATGACCATGTAACTCCGTTACTAATAGAACTTCACTGGCTACCTGTTACTCAACGTATTGTCTTTAAGATTTTGTTACTGTCGTTTAAAGCACTCAATGGGCTAGCGCCTAAGTATATTACTGACTTACTCGTGAGATATGTTCCTGCACGATCATTAAGATCGTCCTCTCATTGCTTTCTGAGAGTTCCCTGGTCGAGTTCCAAAACTTATGGCGACAGAGCTTTCTCTGTTTGCGCTCCAAAACTATGGAATGGATTACCTGGACACTTGAGACTTGAGACCGATCTAATGTCATTTAAAAGTAATCTTAAGACCTATCTATTCCGTCAGACCTATCCCATTTAGTCCAGCTATAGTTATTTTAAAGATATATTCCTAATGTACTGATTTTTAAGAGGGTCTGAATGGGGTTAACTGACTACTGACAAACGGCCTTAAAAATAACTGACAACTGACAAATGACGATTTTTTTACTGACAACTGACAACCGAAAAATAACGGACAACTGACAAATTTGGTGTTTGTGGGTCAAACATTATAAATTTTCTCTAGCAATGATTAACTAGGACTAACTGACAACTGACAAATCGCCAAAATTTAACTGACAACTGACATGTAGACCCCCCCATTCAGACCCTCTTTTAATATATATTTTTAATGTCTTTTTAATGTATATCTTAATGTCTTAATTATAATTTAGATTTATTATTGTTATATACATACATATTCCTGTAAAGCGCCTTAGAACTTTCGGATCATGTGCGCTATATAAATTGTATTATTATTATTAGTATTAGTATTATTATTATTACAGTTCTAGGGAAAATACTATAAATATCGCTATAAAACATCATAATCATTATTATATCATATCTAATTTAATATTCAACTTCGTGCACAGTACGCAAGCAGGTGATTGGCTAATGACAGTGACATCCAAGCAGGTGATTGGCTAATGACAGTGCTTTATCGGTGACCACAGCACGCTGTCCGCTCAGTTGGAATATTAAAAGTTAGAGACTTTATGTTTGTGTTTTATTGACAAATACTATAAACTAATTGAGATTTTGAGACGCCGATACCGAATTATATTGCCGGCGTTGGAAGAAAATATATTCTTCCCAACTGGCCGGCAATATAATTCGGTATCGGCGTCTCAAAATCTCAATTAGTTTTGTATCGCGATTCAACAATTAAGTCGTGAATTGTTAAAAAAAAATAGAGAATGAAGCACCAAACTTATGCTGATCGTAATTTCAATTCTCAAAAGGCGCCTAGTATATCTATGGCAACGGTTTCACGGCTTGAGTGGCGAAAACTTTCGCGACGTGTTTTGAAATTTCTTCAAAAATTGTGAAAATTGTACTTTTAGCGGATAAGAGTGTAAGATTTCTGACGGAAACTACAATGCCAACCTTACCTTTAGGATTGAATAATTCTTATCTTGTAATTTACAGTATTTTGAAGGTGAAATTGTAGAAATCTTGCTGTTGAACAAACGACTTTTGAACTTGACCTGGAACCCATGTAACTGCAAGGGCTCGCGCAAGAGCCAATCAGAGGCTGGTATCCTGAGACGCCAATACCATGTTATATTGGCGTCTCAAAAGTAAACAAAATGATCAGTGAATCGTGATACAGACACTTACTGACTGTACGATGAACTCAACATTTCTCAATAAAACATTCACGACAGTCTCTAACCCTTAATCAAATTGTATTTTTAATATTCATTAATAATTCATAAGGTGCTAACCAATCTCAACGCAGTATTCAAGTCACATGGATACCCTGTAAACCCGATACAACATTGTAATTAGTTCTATTTAGTATTCTGTATCATATCAGTTCATACATATCAGTACGTGGGAGGGCATTCCACAGCACAGATTCTCTTTAGCCGTATAGATGGTTTTCACATGACGTGACGGCGGCCATGTTGGTGTACCTTTAACAATAGATTCTTCGTTAGCTTCTTTTGTTCTATACACCAACATGGCCGCCATGCCCTTTGTCATTTGAATCTCTGGGGATTGAGTGAAAACCATCTATAGAGCAGATTTCGTACGAGTTTGACAAACTACAGCACTGTTACTGTACGGCATGCTGTGACGTTGAAATGGTTTCCCATTGTTTTTGTCCTGCTGATCCAATCAAATCACAGAGTTACGGTACAGCACGGTTACGGACATGCCGTAGTTTGTCCCACTCATACGTAATCTGCTCTAGAGTGTTTCATTTTTGTTCGTATTAATTAATCAGTGAGCTAAATTAGAGTGAGTTCATTAGCATTAAATTCTGCAGTGAGTGAAGCAACGTCTGAAACAGGCCTAACAGCATGTATCAGCTATTACACTTCTCTCTTCATTTATGAACACATGTAGCATTATACCAACTGGAAAAAACCATTTCCAAGAGAATTCCTCAGCTGATCCCAGAAATATGACTTGCCATGGCAATTGGCGTAGTCTATATAAGTCATATGCTTCAACTCGTTTGGCACGTCACAATCCTTATATAAGATAGGGATAACCTGGTGATGACGAATATTACGAGTCAGCGCCTGTTGCAGTTCAGTTTTGCAGTACTCGCTGTTAATAAAGTCTGGAGATAATAAGGCTAAAGTGTTTCTACTTTGGTAAATGGCATTTGAAATATTGACATTGATGTCCTCTCCCGGCATAAAGTCCCTCAAGTCAATACAGCATTTGAATCCTTCTTTCTCTAGCTCAACTCGAATTTCTTTTGCAAATTTTACGTCTTTAGAACTATAGGAGATAAACACATCATAGACGGTTGGAAACTCCTCGTTGTAATCTGGAAAAAAAAGCAATACCTATTTTAAATACCGATTTAGCAATACCTATTCTCTCTGATCGATATAAACACGCGAGTTGCCTGGAGAACATTGCACTGAACAATTTTCTCCCAACATTCCACTTCCCAGACAACCTCGTTTCCCAGGGGTCTTTACGTGCCTAAGCTTAGAACCCTGGTACAGGCTGGTGGAAAGTCTTCCACTGATTGGCTAGAATTTTAGCGCGCGGCGATTGGAGAATTTCGAATGGTGTGCTCATTTTTGATTCTTTTAAAATATTCGTTGTAAAGGATTGCATGCAACTTATGTCCAACAAAACAATAATTTAAGTTTGATCAACCCTATAATACGGTTACAATTACTATGGGTACCGTTACCATGGGTACCGTTGCTATGTGGCATGCTAGCTGTCCATATTTGTCGGAGGTGTCATTTTAAATCTGGAGGTGTTCCATTTTACTGTAATACGTTCTACATTTTATCCCATAAACGGATCTATCATTAGTAATACGTAAGACTACATTGACAATAAAACATATACCTTCAACATGATCTTGTCTCTGAGTTCTTGTCAAACCGATTTCATGGTTACCGTTACTATGGCTATTAGCGCCATGGAGACTGTTTCTAATTAGCGTAGTTCTGCTTCCTTCCATGCTGGATGTCACGAAACTATCCATGTCGGTTATCGGTGCCTCTCTGTATCCGGAGCTTGACCGCCTAACTCGATTTCTGTACCATACAATGCCGACTAGAACTGCTACAACTGGTATCACCGCCAGAGCAATGAACCACATGGATCTGGGGCTTGGAGGGTCTGTTACAGGGACGTAAAAAGGGTTGTATTTGGTTAAACTTACTGTAAACTTCGTGTGTTCATGTAGAATCTAATCTAAACTAAATAGGCATGATTTTGTTGTTTACATGATTTTGTTGCTGTTTGAGCGAATTGTCTTCTTCTGTAGAATATGGATAGTCTGCTAATTTGAATAGTTATTGTTATCTTTGTTTTATCCTTTCAGGTTTGATTGTACACCTCTTACTATTAAATGTACACAATTTACCAGACTAACTTACCAACAAGGCACTCATCCACCGACTTAGCTGGAACTTTGTAACCCGCTGGTTTCTCGAGAACTGGTGGCCTGTTAGGGCACTTGATACATTGATAGGTGGTGTTCCCTCTACCTTCACGATATGTCCCTTTACGGCATGGATATTTCTTGATGCCAGGCACTGTAGTGCAATTGAAAGACTGTTAGAATGTAGTTCGCTCTAGTAGTAGTAGTAATGTAGTAGTAATAATAATAATAATAATAATAATAATAATAATAATAATAATAATGGTAGTAGTAGTAGTAGTTATAGAAGTTCCTGTTGTAGTTGGTATTCAGAACTAGATAATAGCCTGAAAGTAAATTTAGCGACTACAGCTTTAGGTCCTGGTCAAATCAATTGAAATTCGAATGACATATTCATCTGTCATTGCAAAGCGCATTCAAACGCATTGAGAACGACTGCAAATTCGAAGGTGCTAAGGCTTCTTTACGTTTTCAATACCCATCTCTGGATAAAACTAGAACAAGGTAGTGGAATCGCGTCACGTGATCCAACATATGGTCTCCGCCAGACAACAGCTATCTATCACCAATCCTGCAATATGATTGGCTATAGCTAAGCTACTCAGTATTTATTCTGTGATAGATGGTGAACAGCGAAAAAGCCTGGTTTCAACATCAAAACAATAGTTGCCAAGTCGTCAAAATGTCAAAAAATCTTCTTGTTGAACTGTTAGTTGGCTTCTACTAAAACAATTAGACTACTCGCTCCTCATCAACAAGCAGCCGTTATAGTTCACCACTGACACAATTTTAGCGTGCGCTCATTGGCCAAAAGCGATCACGTGACATGATAGTTGTCGTCGCGGATGCAAACTATCAGGCGTTATAGTTCACCACAAAATTTCGAACTACGTTCTCGGGCTTATATTTGTTTTAAGTACATCACATTTCTGCGGGCAACTATCAGCCGATAGTTCCTCGACGGACACACGCTATTTGTTTAACAGAAACTTCGAGATCATAGTCTAATTGTTAATTATAATATATATTATGGAAGCATTCTAAGAACGCGCGATTTCATTGGCTCAAACACTTAATCTCAGCGTGCATTCTTATACATACACGCTTGAGCAGGAGAATTAACCGAGCAGATCGAATTATACACATAGCAAATCAATAAGGGAAAAAAGTTATCGTTTATTAAAAACATAAATAAACGATAACTCATGAGAGAAAAACAAATCACACCACGCGCATTGTGGATTCAGTGACGATTGTGGATTGTGACGTCACCGCTAGTCCGCTACCCTCGGTTGCTGCTCGTGCCTTATCCGTTCGCTGCCCGAGCCTTACCCGTTCGCTGCCCGAGCCTTATCCGTTCGCTGCCCGAGCCTTATTCGTTCGCTGCCCGAGCCTTATCCGTTCGCTGCCCGAGCCTTACCCGTTCGCTGCCCGAGCCTTACCCGTTCGCTGCCTGAGCCTCACCCTCTCGCTACTTAAGATATAACTAAATCTTCAAATGTGTGTGTGATGGTCGAGTGCTCTAATACTGACCCCGCACTGAAACTCGACCGACGTGACCATATTCAAAACGCTATAAAAGTTAAACAAAGCAAAAATCGGAGAATTGTTTTCGTCCATCGTACTATGCATCCTTATACAAATTAAAATTTCAGACCAATCTGATAACTTTCTGCTGACCTGGATCTCTGTCTAGTTACCCGTTACCCGTTACCCGTTACCCGTTACCTGCGTTTCAGACACGCCGCAAGCGCGCATGTTCAACGAGCAACAAGGCGGAATGTTTCTATTAAATTTCGCACGGCTCTACTACAGACGCGATAGGTAACTAGTTCCTGTAAAAACTAGTGCTGGTCTGCGTCGGCGGGCAAGATAAACACTGGTATATAATCAACTAAAGTCGATTGAGGTATGCTAACCGCCGTGGAGAGCAAAAGAGGAAATTGTGGGTGGGGAAACGGTTTATATAGTGTTGAATGCATGATTACCGCTTAGGAAACATGTACTCGGATCAATTGGGATCTAAGAAAATTGTGGCAATGCATGATTACCGCTGAGGAAACATGTGCTCGGATCAATTGGGATCAAAGAAAATTGCGCCAACAATAGAAATGCTAATAGTTGTAACAGGAAGTGTTGATGAGTAAACTAAGGAAACATGCTGATCTAAGTGTGAGCAGGAGCCAGTGAATACGTGAATTCTGAAATTAAATGAACGAAAAGCGTTCATTATCCACTTTTGTGTGAAACTTCAGATTTGCATTTTTACGTAAAGAAAGCAATGCCCTTCACTGATTTTATCTCGTGGAAATCGATTAGCAGCTGACGTTTCGAACGCTAGCCCTTAGAACGTCCTGCTGCCTAGAACACGACTGGGACCGAGTCAACCGCTGTCGCTTAAGTACTGAGTACGACATTTTCATTCACAAGCTATACGGGTATCTGCTACCTCAAAGGGTATGGTTTTCGAGCTGTTTCAGTCTGGAATAGGTATGATCTTGACAGGGAAGTATATTGCTCTTGCTATGAAATAAAGTACAGATCTGAAAAAAGGTATGGGCCCGAGGACAAGCTGTGTGCCAGCCTCTTGTTTACTATATATAAAATATGCCGCTGATAGAGGTAAATAATATTTATGAACATTCATCTTATAAGATATCAAAGTCATTGCGTACAAAAGCCTACATATCGCCGGATGTAACTTTATATTTACTTATTCCATTTAGCTAGTTGGTTTTCTTTTTTTCTTTTTACAGGACCTCTCTGAAAAACACTTCGGTGATGAGAGCACCCTGTTTAAACATTATTATTATGATGATGATTTCGACATGGCAAACTTAAATTTTCTTAAGCTGGTTGGAGTGATTTTTTACAAGACGTTACTGGTTTAGAAACCACCAAGCAGCTTTGTTGCTCTGACGAAGAGCTAGCGCTCGAAAAGTCAGCTGCTACTCGCTTCCTACGGTTGTTAGCATACCTTAATCGACTTTTAGCTGATCATACCAGAGGAAAACTGGGTTTAGCTTGAATACACATGCTTAAACTGATTCTTACCTACGGATTCAAGTAAGACAATAAATGTCCAGCATTTTGATGTATAGAACGTTGAGGTTTCTCGAGTTTAGAGTATGGCAAATCGCTTCTAAAGTTCCATTTCGTACTATTTTTCTTGTGTTGACCTTTGGTATGGCGGGAGCTGCAGTAGGAGAGATTTCGAGAGACCAAACGAAGTAGAGAATTCTCCTTCGTATAGTTACGGTATCAACAAGAGAACAGTTTCATTCCAATGCAAGGAGAAAGATGTAATGGTAAATTCCTGGGTTGACATCACATTCATTTACCATTTTGCAGATATAAACATCTATAACCTATAGGAGCATCAACTCTCAAATCAAGAAATAGTGTACCATTCAACTATCACCTGATATAGAATCGATAAACGTGCACTTAAAGTTAAAAACATTATTGAAACAAACCCATGTATCAGATCCACCTTCTTACTAATGGTTTCTTGTCTCCGTCTATACAGTACCTGTTTCGAGATAAAATGTTTTAGAAGCCGTCAAAGCATTCTTTTGCCCTGAACATGTCCAGTTCCCCTGCTCCTCAAGAGTGACGTTTTTAAACCACAGTTTGTATGTGTATGTGTTACTACTGGCTGGGGGAGGATTCGCAGTTGGCGGCTCGTTAATGCGCCATTTGTTATCACGGACTGTGTTCCCGTGTCTCGAAAACCACTGGTCTGGGGAACCAGAAGTGCCATAGAATATTATATCACAGCTGAGGTTGAGGCTGCTGCCAAGATAAGCAACTTGTTGCCCTCCGTCAATTCCAAACTTCGCTACGATGGGCGGTTTAAGCTTTACTGAAATAACAAAAGACAGAAATAATAGCTTCATTGACGATAAATCGGCACATCCGCTGTCCCGACATATAATCCTGTAAACAAAATTAACAATCTTATAAGATAAGACTGTTACCACTCATTTTCCAAGTCCGGTTTTCTGTTATAGACACGAGAGATAATGTTGGAATAACACAGGAAAAACTTAAAATCACGACAATGAGGCGTGTGGGAGGCAGACTATATTTTTGTGGCACTTTTTGTTACCTTCATTGATATATTTTCTCGAGATATATATATTCCACTTACTTTTTACATTGAGATACACGGACCTGTTCGAGGAGCCAAAAGAGTTGTTTGCCACACAAGTGAATGTTCCAGTATCAGCGTCCTCTAAAGTTCGTACGGTCAGCGTGGGATACCAATTTTCGCATGTGTTTGCGTCGTATCTTGGTGAGGTTATGTTCATCCCATTGAAAAGCCAGTAAACATTAGCGACTGGATTAGAGTAGACATGACAGGCAATGTTCAACGTAGAATCCACAGTGTATTCAGACGAAAGTTTCGAGATGAAAGTTATATGTGGAGGACCTGCAGGAAAAATATTTTTCTCTTTGTTACATGTTGAATACATGCTTTTGCATTATCCCTTTGCATTATCCCTTTGGGATTAATTAGGAGTTCTATAAATGCCACTCCTTCACACGTTCATACTACTTGACGTCGCATTTCAGCAGCGGCCTTAGTTTTCCTTGACATATTGTAGCTTTTTATAGTTTGAGTTAATAGTATGTACAACAGTCTTTGAGTACGTATACAATTGCAATAACTTATAATAAACTATGCCGTCCGCTGTGCGGTAATATTGTTCTTAAAAGTATATTAGTAGGATGTTTTAAACTTTTAGACTCCAGAGGTAGAGGTGAATTTGCACTGGTTTGGAGAATACGTTTCCGGGTTTTTCCTCAACTGGGGGGTTTTTATCCCGGTTTTTCGTATCCGGCAATTTACCATCTAAAATCTAGCTCGCAATTGTACTATTATTATTGTAATGGACTACTGTTATTAGTTATAACACCAATTACTTCTGTAACCTTAATGTAATAAACGATGCTGTCAGCTGTGCGGCTCCCTCCAAACGTTGTTATCATTATTCATATGTGGAAAATAGAAATACTTTCTATTTGGCTGAGCGTAGCGAAAGAAAATAGAACAAGAATTCAGAATTAGTCTTAAAGTAGCTAACACTAGTATTTAGACTTTCACAGTGGCTTGTGGACCTGGATTTGCTGTCATAATTTTCTTTTCTTTTACAGTTTTCATTCCGCGCAAGAATTCAGATAATTTGAGAAATCATGTCGAAGTTAAAAGGGTAACGAAACTTAAAGGGGGAAAAGGAAATATTGGCATTGAATACCCAATCCAACCACTAAAAGGCGCGTGTACATATCAAAGTCGAACATTTATTAGGGACCAGCAGAAATGCCGTTTGAAATCGTTCGCATGCACTATTTTTATGGTAATTCGCTACCATTTTTTTGGCTTTTATGTTTTGTTGTCTCGGAAACCAACAAAAGATGCAATTCAAAATAGGAAATTTGAGCGATGACGTCTTTAACTAAGACTAGAAAACATTTACGTGTTTCTATCAATTAGAAATTTGAGAGAACGAGAAATGGCTGTGGAAACACAAGCCCGAAATATAATAAGACTTTGATACGGTGGCCCAGAAGGCACAAGGCAACAAATAAAATAATAGACCGTATCGCATTCAAGAATTACTGTTGTATTCGATGACTACAGGCGCACTTACTCAAGGCGTTATTCTCATTGTGATGTAAAATATTCACAAATACCAGCGAGAATTAAGGTGCAGAAGTTGAAACACCCATCTTGCCGCTGGTATTTAATATGACTATTTAACACCAGAATGTAACTAACGTTGAGTAAACTGCGTCTGTAGTCATAGCATCCAGCGGTAATTCTTGAATACATAACAGGACTATTGTCCTACTGTAAACAAAAGCTGCCAACTAAGAAATAAAAACACTGCCAGCTAAAATAATCGCACTGCAAGCTAAAACAATCGTACTGCAAGTACCGCTTCGATGCTGTAAGAAATCTTTGCTGTGAATAAAGAATGATTACTAACTAAAGTCTTGATATTGTTTAGGGTCTATTTATCGAGTTTCGGGGTTGTTGGCGAGCTGTACAAGAAAATTAACAAGTTTGGCAACTTTTCCCTTGAGGCCGCTACCCCTCCCCCGACCGCGACAAACTCTGCAATGCACCGGTCGCACAAGCAAGGAGATTATCAGCGTTTAAGGGAGGATTGGGGAACGTAATTTGATCTCAAAATTACATTTATTAAATTATGTGAATTACAATGGGGCACTATACTTTGACATATATCATAGGAAAAACTAAAATTCGACCGAAGAGGACTAGCAGCCGGTTGCAAGCGAGGTTTAAGTCACATTCCAGACGTGGATTTTTATTTCCTTCGTTTCCTTTACTTCTCACCACATGCATTCCTGTGATGTAACGCTTATTTTTAAAATGCAAGCTTATTAAAATGAAAGTGGCTTGATCAGTGTTTGAACTAATCGGAGCAACTTTGATCTGGCGTTTCATTGGACATCAAGATTCATCTGTCATTTGATTGGACATCAATATCTTTATGTGGATTCATCGTGTATCAAGGTACATGCACTTGACCAAAATGGGATGATCTGATTGGCTGTTGCGATCATGAATCATTAACGAGTTTGAGAAGTGGTCTCCGTGCTCCGAAGCGGCCTCGTGCTCAGTTTAATATGTTCTCGGTGTTTGGATCCCCTGGTAAAACACTAGCTCTCGTTTTTTTATCTATATAGAGGTTTTGCACCATCATGTGACTTCCTAGCAACTGTTGCTACGCGGCCATGTTGGATGGCAGGCAGAACCAAAATGGCGTACTGTTTAACATCCGCGGGAAAATTCACAGATAAATGTATGGAAAACTGAAAACACGATTGCACGCTTCCCAGCGCAGCTACATCCCTCAAATTTTGATCAGTTAATCTTTTACCTAGTATCTTAAGTTTGAAAACGGTGAATATGTCAGAAATTTGATTTTACGGATTTTATTTGGCATCGGATTCCCATACAAACACTATATTTCGCGCCAAGTTTGCACCCCTTTCAAAATGTCACAGGTCGGAGTCTATTCCAAATAGTTAGGCACCGCGTCCCGACCAGAATTTCCCGATGTAATCGTCCCAGTCTTTCTTTGTGCTTCGCGAATCCGCCATTTTGGATAATCATTCTCCGAGCCCGCTATTTGCAACCGCTGGCGGACACCAAGCGCGCGGAGATGGTTTTTGTTTTACTGATTTGTAGTGCAATAAAATGTTAGTTTGCAGTGCTGACAGCTTTTTAGCTTGCAGTAGAGTGCGATTATATTAGCTTGCAGTGTTTTTACCGGTTTTTACAGGTTTTTTTTCAGTAGGGTAATTATTTCATTTGTTGCTTTAATTTGTGCCTTCTGGTCCACCGTAATAGATCCTTTCAGCTTGCCTGTTTGTTGCCCCATTTAAGACCACGTGACAGTTCTCCAGAGGATTCAGTGCTTTGTTTTCCAATTATAGAAATTGGTACATTTCCTCTTGGGATACAGAAAAACAAAAAAGCATTACTCAAGGGAAAAGTCACGTGGTCTGAAATGGGGCAACAAACAGGCAAACTGAAAGGGTCTAATCAACTACTCAAGAAAATGAACTCAAAAATAGGTAAATAGTAAATCAAATCACTGCTATATATAAATATGTTTGTTACATACCAAAGGGAGCCTCTCGATTCCAATATGGTTTGCATTTTTTTCCACGCCGATATCGCTTCTTCTTTTTCTCCAATAAACCTAAAGTAATTGATGATTGAAGGTAAAACACCTACCCTATTTCAAAATAGGAAATTAGTTTGCCATGATTTCTTTAGAATCTTTTAAACATTTCCTAATACTGCTGGCACACTTATAACAGAATTGAGAGAATATCAATTTCATACCTTGTGAAATGAGCTGGGAAACTATAACTTTAATTGCTAAGGGAGAGCGGCTAATTTCATTCAGTTATTTCAAGTTCAGTTAAGTAAACTCAGTACTATGCAAACTTGTCAAAATGCCTCTTTTAAGACGCATTGATTACTCTCGAAAACATCGTTTGGTAAAATGTAATTTATAGCCTAGCTGTTTTTAAAAATGGAGAAAATTAAAGATGGCCCATGTGAAACTTGGAGCGAAATATGCAAAGAGTGTGACCCAGCTTGAGCAAACCAAAATGTTTATAAGAACTGAGTGGATGTAGAGGGCAAATTTCTCTCGGTGATCAAATCAGACCAATCCTGCGTTAAACTCAAAAATCGAACATCCAAATATTTTAGTTGCCTAAAGGTAGTGAAAGGGTTGCCGGCTCTCCCCTACTCTATTTACTCCTCTTCCTTAAAGTGCCTATGAAGTGAAAACATTTTAGTATTCCATTGGCCATTTTGTGCAATTAAAAATAAATAGATGTTTTACATAACGAGATGTTTTATCCTGCAACTTCCTATTTTTTTTGTAAACAAATGTTACCTATATTTTACTACACAAAACAGTTTGTAGCCATATATTAATTGGTATAAACGGACGTTACTCACCTAATTCGACGAACTTAATTTAAAAAAATACCTTTTATTTTTGCTCAAATGGCCAGTGCTGGCTTAAAACATATAAACAATATTAAAACAAGAATCGATTAACACTGAATTCATCTTTGTTAGGGATTTCTTTAAAAAGCAGCTATTGACTGACTGACTGACTGACTGACTAATTGATTGATTGATTGATTGATTGATTGATTTCATTTATTTTCGGTAACGGAAGTTACACTAAATATGTGGACAATCGTTAAAATATATATGTGATCTAACATTTGAAATACAGAACTGAAGATGCCGGCATCTATTGCAATATAATCTCCTAGAAATTTACAATATCAGATTTACTGAATGTTTTCACAACGCTTTAAACTGGGTCATTTTGTTAAGCGTTTGGGCAGTGGACTGAACGCAAAAAGAGTAAATATGAGCTATTTTAAGAAGATATTTTGGAAAATGCTAAGACGAGATATGTTTAAGATTGCATTTGAACGCACTTATGTCTATTCAAGTAATTAGCTTTTCCAATGGTTTACATTAAACCAGGATTAAACAGGATTAGAAAAATCTCACTACTTTTTAAGTAAATAAATAACAGCATGGGAAATGCTTTGCACGATTTTTGTTCACTCGTAATAAAGGCGTATCAGATCGCTCGTTCGTTTTCTGATACGCCTCTACTCGTGAATAAAAAATCACCAATTTTTGGTGCTTAAAAATGGGTTTCGTACGCGCGTATTTTCCATGCAGTAATCTCTATCTATACCTTTTTGCACTTTGAACAACTCGCGTCTCATCTAAAACATGATGTAAAGTTTCTACTTTCGTCTTTTCATTGGAAAGTGAAATATCACCAAAATAAAGATGTAAATATTCACATGATATATTTTTGGGATCCACCATTTTACGAAGAAATAAGTACCTACATATTTCGTATTTATTACATAAAAGGTCAAACCAACATATTGTCTTGGAATCTATTACCAACCACACAACTGATCTGGTTTGTGTGCCTTTTTCAAATAACCAGTGCATGACTGCATTAGTTTAATGATTAAAACGTGGAATTGCCGGAACAGACCAATGCTTCGCTTCACCGTAATGCTTTTTTGCCTCTCTTTCCCAGAGTTTTATGCGATGAATAGAACCATGGATTGACCAACCTAATTAGCCGTAAATTGAGGATGTGACGCGTGAAGGACAAATTAAGCTGAGCATCGATACAGGAAATATAGCGTACTTTTACTGCAGATCATTTTACTTTCAGCCTGTTTGAGCAGTGACATGTTTTCTCAAAAGGTATCCTGTTTTATTTTCAGTACGTTAGTCCCGAACTTTCAGTTTTAAATACAATACCAAATAATAATAATAATAATGTCTTTATTTCTCAATCGGTAAAATACATATATATACCGAGTCTTACAGTAATATAATAATACAACAAATATAATATAAATATCATAATACAGGTTGTAGTAACTGTAATAATTGTCTAATGAAAGGGCCAAGTTATATCTGAAAATTAATCTATTTACCGGCAAACGAGTCAGTTCTTGAAGCGAGAGGTGTTTATTTTAGGTCAAAGGGAGGATTGTTTTCTGAGGTTCCTGGAACTCGGTTTAATTTTAGGCAAAAGCTGAGTCAGATGGTGATTAGAATTATATGCGGACTTTAGTAATTCAAATAAATTGTGCATCGATCAGTTTCAAAGAAATTTCAGATGTATTAATGATTTCCCGCTAAATTCCCTGTATCTCCCGAATCTCCTTTTTAACATTGTAGTCCTTGTGAAGCGCTTTGAACAATTAGTCAGTTAGCGTTAAGTAAATTATTATTATTATTAGCCTCTCCATTAATCGCATTCACACTCAACAATGGACCCTTTGCACTTACGTCATAGCCGCTATGTTGGTGTACAGTTAACAACAGATTCCTTGTTAGCTTCTTTTGTTCTGTACACAAACATGGCCGCCATGCCCTTTGTCATTTGAATCTCTGGGGATTGAGTGCAAACCATCTGATATACGCCTTGATTAAGACCATAATCCACTGGACGTTTTGGGGTGATCGAGGGGGTGTGCAGCCGTGGACGTTAGTGTGGGGTATAATACAACAAAACAGTTTAATATGGGAACGAGATTGGAGCAAGAATGTGGACATTAAGAAGGGAGGGGGTACGACCTTGACATCCATTGGATGTTAAGCGGAGTACTAACAATACATCGACGTTCCCTAAAGACTACAAAATACAAACACTGCTTACCTGAATCCGCTTGAAGGCATTTCTCTTTCACTGAGTTTATCCTTTCGCATACGTTCACATCATCTCTATCACAACTAGTAGTTTCTATTAAGACTTCTTGTGTCCTCGTTTCGCCTTTGAATTGAGTCGAGCAAGAACAGGAAATTGTCTTTTGTTTACACACCGACTCCGTTCCATTTACAAGCACTTCTACTGCGGAGATCGCATGAAAAACTACAAACAACGATTTGAATTTCACGCCTAGATTACCCATAATTATTAATATGAAGTTACTGAGTTCCTTTTCAAATCGCAGGTTTAGCGTTCTATTCAAGTCCTTTGATGAGAGAACGGGAAATAATAGTTAGAGCTATTTAAAAATTTAATATGCTGAGTCATGCATATATAGCTATATGTAATTATTAATACCAAGTTAAGTTCCTTTTCCGTAAAATCGCAGGTTTAGCGACGATTGGAGTAGTAGCTGAGATCGAGACCGTCGAACGGGAAGTTAGAGCTATCTTAGTCATGCATATCATGTTTCATGCACTTATGTATGTAAACAGTAAGTGAAAGTCCACGTTTTTCTTCACATCCTGAAATACGAAAGCGGAATTTTAGGGCTTTGGTAACTTGACAGCCACGACACAGTTGGGCAAAACATCCTCCCAACACGAGACAAGTTAATCAATTCCTACGAGGAATTCGAAGTTTAAATTGAAAGTGTAATACCGTGTAGTACCTCAGTCTTAACTCGGCTAGTGAAAGACTCAAAATAGCCGGGCACCACAAGGCCGCAACACAGGGGGCCCACATCTAAGAGCGCTTTGTTATCTGGAAATCGTGTTCGGCTTGAGGGAGCTAGATCATCTCTGACCGTTGATTGGTTTAAAATTCGAAACACAACTTAACCGTTGCCACAGAGATCGTAGAGTATATAAGGAGGAAAGAGACAAGGAAGAAGATATTTCGTAGAATGTGCCTAGAGTAACGGGCGACGAAAGTGACAACGGCAGAGACAGAACTGTGAGAATGTGCCTGCATAACATATAAATGTGACAGAATTGTGTTTGCATAACGTATCAAAAACACAACCTTAATTGTTTTCACGGCACTTCCGTTCCCCGTTACTCTAGGCACACAGTTTTCAACACTCGATCGACTAGAATTATAATAATAATAATAATTAATGGACTTATATTGCGCAAGTTTCATGTGTATATGATCACTTGCGCATTACATGATATGTAATAATGTATAGCTTAGCCTAAATAATATAATGTTAAAAATCCATACTAATGTTAATACTAATTTTACGGAAGCTATATATCGTCGTTTCTCAGAATGACTTCTTCGTCCATGCATTACAATAGATAATCTTTTTGACTAAGAGAATATCAAGAATTTGAGTCCGTAGGTCTTTTTTTTGGGGGGGGGAGGGGAGGGGTTATGAGCATTTTTTAAAAGGCTACCACTTTTAGTTTCCTCCCTTGTCTCTTTTTACTCGTGGATGCGCGCAAATATTGGGGTAAAGGGAAATCGTGTCATTCATTCAGTCACTATATCCATCGCGCAGAATGAATGGACACTTTGCTGCTTAATTAGCTAATTAGCATATGCTTTGATCAGTGAAGCGTGCGGGAAACTTGAAATCTTGGCTCTATTCACTCTTCTTAATATTTATGCGCATATCTAATTCACTACTCGAAAACGAGGCTATCCCCGCATCGTGGATGCCGCAACGTGCATCAGAGTTCGAAAGGACAATTCAGGATTTTTTCCTTTTGTCTCCAACGCATAGAGGAACACAGCAATGTTCCGTCCGCGACGCCATTTTGCTTTTCAGCTAAGCGATGCGGGGATAGCCTCGTTTTCGAGTAGCTAATCGATATGCGCATAAATATTAAGAAGAGTCAATTAACGAAAAAAAGGAGTAAAATTGGTCAACAGCTTTGACTAAAAGCCGATTTTTCACTCTTATGTAGTAAAAAACCTTAAGTTATAGGCTGCAAATGCTTAAGGATTAAATATCATTCATACCAAAGCACGATGCAAGAATTCAGGGACTGGTTGTGTCCAGTATATTTAGCTAAAACGTGACTGAATTCAAACTTCACGCAGTGATCTTGATGTTTTGCATTTAGAAAAGTCCAGGGTTATAACCTGCAAATGGAGCTATTTTGCTGTATTCAGTACTGGTAATGAAATAGTCGACGAAATCCTACCAAAAGTGGGGTCGGTTTCAACTTTCGGCCCGCGAATAGAGGCGGCTGTTTTCGCAGGCTATCAACCCGAGAACTTTAGGATCACACGATCACACACTAAGTCCTTCAACATGAATTATTAGACAATGTTGGCAACCCGCGGCGACGTTGGCAATCCGAAACTGATGCGGCTCATCGTTTGGGATCTGAAACTCTCGAGGTTTTAAATGGTACTGAGCTCGGTTACCGATAGAGCTAATTAAAAGCCTAAGACTTTGCTGATTCAAACGGTATTTTAGGAGGGTCTGAATGGGGTTAACTGACTACTGACAAACGGCCTTCAAAATAACTGACAACTGACAAATGACGATTTTTTTACTGACAACTGACAACCGAAAAATAACTGACAACAGACAAATTTGGTTTTTGTGGGTCAAACATAGTAAATTTTCTCTAGTAATGATTAACTAGGGCTAACTGACAACTGACAAATGGCCAAAATTTTAACTAACAACTGACATGTAGACTCCCCCATTCAGACCCTCTTTTAGGTTGAATGCTAAAGCAAGGCAAATTTCAATAGCACATCTTAAGCCTGGTTTCCATGATACAATCGCCTCCATTCAATTAAACGTCTCATTTTAAAGCTGAGGTTTTCAAATACCGTCCCTCGCTTTCTACGTCGTTCTATCAGTTTTTATGTTCGCTTTTCAAACCGGCTTTGCTTTGAATGCAAAATAGCGGGCGCTTCACGTTTTGAGTGCAGATAACAAGTCGTCAACTCGTTGCGTTCTTTGGTAGTTTTACTTCCGAAGCAAACAGAAACATATAAAACGTCTCATTCGAAAGGTGAAAGCCTGGAGAATCTGTTTTCATACTTGTTTGCGGTGCGATCGATTTGAACATTACCGTGAGATATTCTTATTAGAGGTAGGCGCGATATCTGCACAATATCGAATATCCGATATTAGTATATACCACACCAGTGAATATCACTTTTCGCGCGCTCTGATTGGCTACTCAAACAGTGAATATGATTTCATATTCACCTCCGAGCAAAGCAGCGATCATCTCGCGCGAGTTTTTGTCCATTTGACAGAAAATAAAATAACTATTTAGTGCTGGCTATTCACCTGCAGTGTGGTATATACTAAAAAAGCGGCTCGGTAAATATCCACCACTATTCACCTCCACTTCGGTGAATAATTGTTAATTATAGTATTGATAGTATCGGATATTATCAAGCGTATTTTCTGATTAGATATCTATTAGATAAATGTCTCTCTCTTCTCAAGGACGTTTAGTGATATTCGATATTATCCGATATATATTATCGACTATTTATTAATTAGACATCTATTAGATATCTCAGTATTACACAAAGGTCTCTCTCCTCTGTGAAGGAGGTTGATATTCGATATTATCCAATATTATCGACTATTTTCTAATTAGCCGGACATCTATTAGATATATATTAGACAAAGGTCTATCTCCTGTGTGAAGGAGGTTTATATTCGATATTATCCGATATTATCGACTATTTTCTAATTAGACATCTATTAGATATCTATTAGATAAAGGTCTCTCTCCTCTGTGAAGGAGGTTGATATTCGATATTATCTGAAGTGAACTGATTTCCTATTCATTTTATTGGGTGTGCGATTCTTAGATGAACTGAGAGCAGAAACAATATCAGCCTTTTTAAGCCAAATGTCGGGGACTCTCGCGCTGAAAAAACTGTTTTCGCGCGCTAAAAGCTGATTGGCTATTACTCAAACATCCTCATTTAATTGGATTGGCCCACGCGCTTACAAAACCTTTTAAGTGTTGAATAAACCTGTGCAAACCTGTTTGTGACCCGTGTAATACGCTCGCATATTTGCTCTCGTTTTATCCTGTATTTGCACTCGAAAACGCCAAGTCGTATATATAATAAACATGCATATTTTGTGTCGGTTAACTTTTATTTAATGTACATAAAAAAAATTACATATCAATCATAAAATATGAAATATACAACTTCATATAAATAAATAACAAAATATCACTACCCTACACGTTATAGGTTGTTTTAAACAAGTGTGTCTTTAATTTGCTCTTAAATTTAGAAGCATTATCACATCCTCTAATAGAAGCAGGTAGCTTATTCCATAGAGTAGTGCTACAAACAGAAAAAAGCTCTACCACCATAGCTATATTTACATTAAATCTAGGTTCCTTAAGTAGGTTAGCTTTTGAATATCTAAGGTTTCTGCCAGGCACATATTGATTGATCATGTCCATGACATATTGCGGAGCAAGTCCATGTAGTGCTTTAAATGTCAATAAAATAATCTTGTAAATAATACGTTGCTCTACTGGGAGCCAGTGTAACTGTATTAAAATAAGGGTGATATGATCATACTTGTGAGCTCCTAATATCAAGCGTACCGCATTCAATATATTCATCATTGCCATCATTATTATCATCATCAGCATGAGTCTCATCAGCATGAGTCTCATCATCATTGTTTGCCTCACTGATACCAAGACGTCACGAGTGACTTTATTTGTCATATTTAGGTCAACAATCAAACTATTTAAAATATTTCAGACCGATAGGTTTAACGGCGTTGGTCACTTGTTTCGAACTTCTGATAGTTCCACCTCTATCAGCTCTCTAAGGCTCGTTCCAGACCCCGCTCAAGTCGTATGACAAACTCAATGCATATGAAGCTTAAACACATGATTGATTTAACTCATTGGCATGGAATTCTGCACTGAGCTAGTGAAGCAGCGTCTGGAATTGGCCTAACATTATACACTTTTAAGTCATTAAAATGACTGGCACCGAGAGAAACGGTGAGTTTTATTTCACAAGAGTCTCGATATTCGAGAGTCGAGGGAAATAAAACTCACTGCATGGTTTCCAGAGGGACCAGTTATTAAGTGTTTTGTTATATAGACATATTAAAGTACAAGCGAGGTTTGTCGTCTTCTCTTCGGGAAGCTGCTTTTCGACACAAAACGCTGCCAGCGTCGCTACGGCATTTTTAGTAGCGTTTTCTTTCTTTCTTGCAGCTTTTTTAACTATCAATTTCTCTCTCACGCTTGATAAAGATGTTAATTGTTTCTTTGGAGCTGGTTCCATTTTAAACGATTTCTTTCGACGAAAAAGGTAAGCTTTTGATGAAGATCTAGAGATTTATACTTTGGTAAACAAATATTTCCCGCCTTTAGCTAGCCAGTGGCGCACGCGACACCAGCGGGCAACAATTGATGCATTGTTAGCCTCTGACGTCATATTTTTCAAATACCGCGCGGTAAACAGTTTGTTTTGTTACTTGTCAGGTGACCATAAATCAACCAATGAGAGTGCACGTTATATCTGAAAAACTTATGGCTATATAACAATATCAGTTATTACACAACATCAGACTTCGACAACATATGTAGAACTATACCAACTGAAAAAAAACATTTCCAAGAGAATTCCTCAACTGATCCCAGAAATAAGACTTGCCATGGCAATTGACGTAGTCTATATAAGTCATATGCTTCAACTCGTTTGGCACGTCACAATCCTTATATAAGATAGGGATAACCTGGTGATGACGAATGTTACGAGTCAGCGCCTGTTGCAATTCAGTGTTGCAGTACTCGCTGTTAATAAAGTCAGGAGATAATAAGGCTAAAGTGTTTCTACTTTGGTAAATGGCATTTGAAATATTGACATTGATGTCCTCTCCCGGCATAAAGTCCCTCAAGTCAATACAGCATTTGAATCCTTCTTTCTCTAGCTTGTCGTGAATTTCTTTTGCAAACGTGATATCTTTAGAACTATAGGAGATAAACACATCATAGACGGTTGGAAACTCCTCGGTGTCGGTGTGATCTGGGAAGAAAAAGCAACATATTTTCAGCGTGGTTAAGCATACATTTCGTACAATACATGTTTTTGTTTCCTGATCGATATAAACACGCGAGACGCTTGGAAAACATAGCAGCCAATCTCGTTTCCCAGGGGCCTTTACGCTCGCTGTGGAAACTCGTGGAAGTCTTCCACTGATTGGCTAGAATTTTAGCGCGTGACGATTGGAGAATTTCGAATGGTGTGCTCATATATATATTTTTTAATGTTGATTTCGCCTGACGCAAAGCGCATGCTACCTTGTTGTAAAGTATTGTAACTTCTGTAAGTTCAACAAAACAATAATTGAAGTTTGATCAACACGATAACACGCTCACCATTACTATGATTACCGTTACCATGGGTACCGTTTCTGATGTGGCATGCTACCTGTCCATATTTGTCGGAGGTGGAGGCGTTCCATTTTACCGTAATACGTTCTACATTTTATCCCATAAACGGATCTATCATTAGTAATCTGTAAGACTACATTGAAAATAAAACATATACCTTCAACATGATCTTGTCTCTGAGTTCTCGTCAAACCGATTTCATGGTTACCGTTACTATGGCTATTAGCGGCATGGAGACTGTTTCTAATTAGCGTAGTTCTGCTTCCTTCCATGCTGGATGTCTCGAAACTATCCATGTCGGTTATCGGTACCTCTCTGTATCCGGAGCTTGACCGCCTGACTCGATTTCTGTACCATACAATGCCGACTAGAACTGCTACAACTGGTATCACCGCCAGAGCAATGAACCACATAGAGCTGGAGCTTGGAGGGTCTGTTACAGGGACGTAAAAAGGGTTGTATTTGGTTATACCTCGTGTGTAGAATCTAAATTAAAGTTGTTTGAGTGGGCTTTGTTACCTAACCCTCAAACCCCCATCATCATCACCTATCTTATTTTACTTGTTTAGTTGTTTTAAATCGTTTCAAATCCTCATTCATGCCATGCACTCCAATTCCCTGTACTCCCATCTGATGATGCCTGGGTGCAAATACCCGCCTGAGCCGATACCATAGATTTAATAAACAATTATACTTTGTAAAATTAACTTGGAACCTGAGAAGGTTACAAAATCTTTCAAAAATGGTACACAGAAATTTCATATTTTCAGATTTGGTTCAAGACACTTAAAAGAACAAGAACAAGACGGATGGGTAGGACCCGGGGGTAGGACACTCGGCTTGTTCAGTCAAGATTGAATTAAAAAAAGGATGCTAACAGCCGTGGAAGTAGGAGTGCAGCAAGAGTTTGAAGTAGGGGTTGTCATAACCGGAAGCGCCCGCTGCAAGTGCATGCGAAATTTAGGAAATTTAAGGCCTCTTAAATAGCATTTCCTTAATTTTGAGAGTAAGAAACACACTCGCTCTTTTTTTCCTCTTTTCTTTATTTCTTTTTTCTTCTGGCCACGCCCCTGGAAAGCGAGGTGCCCTTCTTCAGATGAAAGACTATTAAAACGAAAGACTAACGCTTACAATGTCAGCTGTACCTGGCTTTCCACATGTAGAGTGCATCTTAGTACTAGTTCATTATAAAGCATACTGCATAACTGTGGGCTGATTTAAATTGATCAAAGGGGCTATGTCATGGTGTTGCGTATGTCTGGAGTAAATGTACGATCGGTGGCTGTTACTGATTGGCTACAAACAGTTAAAACTAGTTAAAGTCCCCGCCTTTAATACCCTGGTTCCAGAGGTTTTCTCATGGATATTTTCCTCTAGTTTTGCGAGCTGCAAACAGCGACAACAGCGACGAAAATAAAACCTCTGATCTGCTCTCAAGGGTAGTAAATAACATACCTTTATTTTGTCACGGTGGTACAAATTCAGCTGGGCTGCTTTTCAAGTAGCCGTGAGATAATTTAAATACTAAAAACTATGATAACCTGAGCTAAAATCTAAGTTGATACTAGTCAGTTCTATTATTAATTGATAAATAACGTAGACAGCATAAACTACAATAAGGTAAACTACTAATGATAAGAAATGAAATGATCAATAATCATATTAAAAAGATACGCTAAGAATAGTTGTTTAAGGCAGCTTTAAAGTAGTGTAAGGAAGTGGAATCCTTAAGATGCCTACGTAACTGGTTCCACGATTGCGCTCCACTGTAGCTGAAACTCTTTTTCAGATATTTGCGGTTAGGGTGTGGCATGAAATAATTGATTTGGCTCAGTTACACTCCTTAGTCCATAACTTCTAGTGCATGTCAGAACGCTTTAGTTAGTGAACATGTTAGTAAGATAATCAGGACACAGACCATGATGAACCTTATACATCATAGTGGTCATGTGTATTGTCCGCCGGTCTAGTCTGCAGGTCGTCCCAATTGAGCTCTTGACACAGGGAGTGAGACCGGCATTATATGAGGACTTAGTTATAACCCTTGTAGCTCTGTTCTACAGTTTCTGTAACTTGTTCGATAAAGTTGTTCCGACGTTATCCCTCACAGGACTACAGTAGTCGAAATGACACTGCACCAGGGATTTATAAACTGTATTTAGAGTTTCTACATTGACATAGGGTCTCACTCTCTTAATCATACCTATGCCTGATGACACGTTTTTGCATATTTTGTGAATGTGATTAGACCAGGAGAGTCTGTCATCGATTTCGACTCCTAGATATTTTGAGTTAGAAACCCTTTCCGGTTGGAACCTCCAATTGTAATGGCTGGCATTAAATTTGGATCCCTATGAAATTGAGCATTAGTAATAACCACGAATTCGCTTTTCATAGTATTCAGGTTGGCAGTATACCAGTCACTCATCTTTTGGAGGTCCTGATTAAGGTTACCGTAGACCTTCGCGGGTGCTTCTCGTTAAAAAAAAAATACGCGCTACGCTTTAAACTGAGGAAACCATATAAACCTATACAGCACTGTATAGCTTATGAAATAAGGTATCTGTTGGAATTACTGTTTTAAATAAGATTTCATTGAAAAGCAGTACTAAGCCTACAAACGCAAAAAGACGGTTTAGATCAGCGAATTATGCGCGTACGCGTTTGGGCGTACGTACGATCCATTCAATTGCACTATGTCAATCAGCAGATGACAGCCTCCAAAAGTGCGTTGGGGAGTTTTAATGTTTTACTTTGTTCGTATGCAAATCCTTCTTCCAAACTATATGACGCTATAAAGCCACATACAAAAAGAAATAACGAAAATATCGCTAAAGCCCGACACAGTTTCAATTGGTTCCTTGATAGTATATCTATATTTTGGCCAAGCCGATAATTATTAAGACTCGTCTGGCTTGGATCAGTCTATCTCTGCAATGAAACGTTTGCTTTTATTTGATGACAAGTTCGAAGAGAAAAGCTAGATAAAAGTAATGTCACAAAAAATGTTTGAGTATAAGTTTATTGATCTTACAAACATTCATTAACATGTAACCTGGGGTATACGTCAGGTGTATACGTTGGTCAAAGCGACGTTGCCTCGACCCTGAAATATTTTACTTGACTTCGAAATCGAAATCCATCCTCGATTCAGGCTTTTAAACGTCCAGGGTTACGTTCAGCTGATCGTTCTATGATCGTTTTAACAAATGAAGCAATGTATAATTAGAAGGAAAGAAGACGCCAGCTAGCTGACATAGAGCAAATTACATGTTTTGTTTTGGTTTTGGTTTTGAGATCCTCAAAACTGACAAATAGTATTAACTTGTTATTAGTCTGTTGTCATTGTACAAGCAGTGTAAAATAAACGTTCAATTTCGATTGTGTTCGATTGTATTCGATTGAGTTCGCAAATCTAAATCAACCGAATTCACAAGTTTTTGAAGTTCGATTATATTAGATTTCTGAATTCAATCGAATCCAATCATTCGCCGGATTGAGTTCGATTGAATTCGATTTCCGAATGTTCGATTAACTACGCCTGGGGTCATAGGGCATCCATAAGCGAGCTGAAACAATATTTCTAATGAAAACTCGAAGAGCGATGAACGATATCAGTACTACACAGTCTGCTAACATGTGAACACTACAGCACATGCAATATGCATATGCATTGACATACATGTAGGGCTTTTGGATGTCCCGGATGTAGTTTCCCGCAAAAATGTTCAGCGAGCTTGCCGCTCATAAAGGGATTATCACGCCTCAGCTATGTATTTACTTTACTTCGCCGATACGGTTTTCCAAATATTTTTTTGTTATTTTTATGATTTTTGGAGTCCAATTAGACGGAATCTCACTTTCACGTTTGAATGACCCTCGTTCCCTGAATGGAGGAATTTTAAACTAGCTCTAAAAGAGATGTGATTTGGTCAGCTTTATTGTCACGACGGACGGAAGGGTAAATGGAAATTGTCTTCGCTAGAGCGAGGTGTGTAAAAGTTGTAACGAATTACGAGGTTCGTCAGATTAAAGAGAGGACAGGGATTTTTGGATACTGTTATCGCGTCGCCGAATTTATTTCTCTTGTTTGGTAAAACGTGTCTGAACAGCCTTTTAAGTGCTATCACTTCCATTCCAGAATTTATCTTTGATGAGATTCTGTCGACTACGCTGAAACATCGCTTTCCGCCGGATATGGAAGCACTGGACTTATCAATCACGAAGACACCTGTTCGCCAGTTCTATTACCTAGATGCTACGGGTCCGATTAGCAGGAGTTGTTTTTACTTGTTATTTGTCCATTGATATCCTTGGTTGACTCTCGTATTCTGCATATATTCGAGATACAAACAAGCATAGGTAGCATAAACAGCGGCGAGCTTTACACGATTCCTGTTTCATTAACTTGTTTTCCCAGGCTGGACAGTTCTCTTGCTTCAGAAAGAAAAATGGAGCAAAATGCTCCTAAGCAAAGTGTATCGAAGGCAGATTTTCGCTATCGTAAATATCACCCATATAAACTATTATAGTAAAAAATATTTCCTCGGCAGTTCTTCAGCTATTCAGAGTACCCCACTGAAAAATAATATGACGAACTCCCACGTGGTGTCTTTTCTGTGATTGGTCAAGTTATTATTAATTATTCACTTTAAAACTTTGACAGTTGTCTCTGGCATGAAAGTGAGATTCGCTACCTCGCTGTTTTGCAGCTCGCTGACGCCGCTTTACGGCGCCAATCCACAGAGAAAAACATTCTGGGACCAGGATCCGGTATACTTCCACAATGCTTGATTGAAATGAAATCTATACAAAGCTTTTTGACAAAGATTAAAGTGGATTACAAAATCCCATTCTAGCAACTTCAGCATTTCGTTTCACAGTAGATGGGAATCGGTTAAAGTGTATATCAGGTCAAACTAATATCAATTCTACATCAAGTGAACAGCTGAATAGTAGACTATTTCTCAATTTGGGTGTTGCATCCATGAGTTGTAGAGGTTTATATTTATAATATATTCACGCCGGTGACGTAAAATCGGTCTTAATGTATTATACAAAAACATACTGGTAGAGATAAATGGCATTTTGTAAACATCTATGTTATATTTGAAGGTTATATCAGTGATTTTACCAAATATTTTATCAAAATCAGAACACGGTTTTATTCACAAGGAAAAAGAAATGAAAGTAAATTCCCGAATCTACGTCAAATTAAGTAACACATTAGCATATTGGAAAATAGAAACCTCGAACTCATATACACAACACTCAAATCAATAAATATTCTACTATTTAACTATTCACTTGATACATAATTGATATTAATGATAAAAAAATGACCTGATAAACACTTTAAGTTGCTCTAAATTTCTCACTGAACCAGTTTTTCATCTACTCCAATCTATGCCATCCTTCATCAAACCAATCTAAGATGTTCTCTAGTTTACCTCGGAAAGAACAGTCTACTATTTTTGTCTTTGTTTTATCCTTTCAGGTTCGGACTGTACCCTCTATTAAATGTACATAATTTACCAGACTAACTTACCAACAAGGCACTCGTCCAGCGACGTCGCTGGGATTTTGTAAGCCGCTGGTTTCTCGAGAGCTGATGGTCTGTTAGGGCACTCGATACATTGGTAGGTGGTATTCCCTCTGCCTTCACTATATGTTCCTTTACGGCATGGATATTTACTGTTGCCTCTCCACGGGCAGTAATATCCTGCAGGGCAAGGCACTATTGTGCAATTAAAAGACAGTTATAGAATGTAGTTTGCTCTAGTAGTAGTAGCAGCAGTATAAGCAGTAATTCTAAAAGATCTTGATTTAACATTTTGTAGATGTCCTTGGTTGAAATTTCAGGTCGTACGATGGTTTAGTATTTGCTTACGTCCGAGTTACAGATGTTCGAATTGAGGGCCATATATAGCTTGCCCAAAAATCGATATCAATTACTATCTAGATTTATAATATAGATACGATAGTACGCGCGTTCTGATTGGCTAAAAGTCATATTTTATCAGAGTATATAACATGGTTTGCCGTGTTTTATTGTTTTAAACTGGCAGTTTCCTTTCATCGTAAATCTATATTATAAAACAGATAAAGAAGCCTTAAATCCATGTTTTATACTATCATAAAACACTCTGGTCATTTGAGAACACTCGAGAAATGTTGAAAGCACGCGCCTTCGGCTTGTGCTTTAACATTTCTCTCATGTTCTCAAATGCCCATCGTGTTTTATAATTATAGTATAAAACATAGCTAAGGCTTCTTTATTTGTTAAATATTAAGTTATATATACTTTAATAGGCTTAATGTAGGTAGTTTGTTCATAAAACAAATTAATAGAAATGTATACACTGGTATGTAATCAACTAAAGTCGATTGAGGTATGCTATAGTCCGGTATTTGGGGTGACTTGAAACTTAAAATGTACCTAACGTTTAATTTGTTATCACAAATATCGATTCCACATCAAGTGACAGTTGCATTGAATGGTAGAATATTTCTTGATTTGAGTATTGCGTCTATGAGTTATAGAGGTTTACCAGAAAATAACTTTGTGCCGGAATTCACTACATGCGTAAATGCTGACAACGTTTCTTTCCATCCACGGCGTTTCAAATAAATAATCCACTTGACCCCGTCTTTCCTCCTCAACTCGGCTCAAGTGTACAACTTTTCTGGTGTTTCTCTGATGGCAGATCGAGTTCTCTTTCTTCCCAAGATTAAGAAGGAGGAAAATATAGTACTTTTTGCGCTTTCGAAGAAAGATTTAAACTTGAACGCAGCTTCACAGATCGAACCAACTGTACCGAAGCGAATGGCACATGTGCAGAAGTGAATGATAAGAAGACTTTTCAATGACACGGGACGCGACAGCACAGCTCTGAATTAAAGCTTTAGCTGTATCTCTCTTCTGAAGCTTAGAAATCCACTTTAGACTGTAAATTGGCCCCGTTTTCTCCCATTTGGCTAGGCACGAGAGAGAATGACCCATACATACATGTAGGTCTGTTCCAGTGATAACGGCCGTTGTTATACGGCCGTTATAATGCGTCTCTAGAGACGTATTTGGACAAAGACAACTTAGTGCGACTAGTATAAGGCGGGACGAAGTATGAGACGAACTTGAAAATAAATCCCGCCATATGTTTTTAAGAGGGAATGGGTTCTACTTATTGTTAGAAAACTTAGTGCGTCCTTTTAGTTCGTCTAATATAAAAACGGGCATAACGGACGCATTATGCGACTGGACGAACTAAGGTCGATAGTGCATCGTTTCGGACGGATTACCAAACTTAGTTTGTCCAGTCACATAATGCGTCTTGTGGCCGTTTGTATACTAGACGAACTGAAAAGACGCACTGAGTTTTCTTTGTCAAAATACGTATAGACGCATTATATTATGCGTCCCTAGTATAAAATCGGCCCGTTATTTGAAATAAATTTTTGGATCAACACGGCGGGACACCTGATTGGTGTAAAGTGGTGCTCTTGTGCTAAGGAATGGTTTATAATGATATGATGATATGAGAACCCAGTGGATATAAACAATGGAGAACTAACGAGGATAGCCTACCACAACGAGATAAAAATAACTTACATCACGTGTTGTGAAACTAAAAATAGATCTCAAATAATTATCACGGGGTAATGCGGATTCGTTCTCTTACCTCATCCCACTAATAAGATTTGGATGTTTATTAAGTACTTTCTCGATAAAACAACTCTAACGTCGCAAAAAAAAGTAAAAATTTCACTGTGGATCGAACGTTTTTGAGTTTATTCGACCAATCAGATCGCAGAACGGTGGACATTATTCGACCAATCAGATCGCTGGAACAAACACAGACAGACATGTGACATTTAATAATATACATGTTATAATTATAGTTTGTATCAGTGATTTTACCAAATATATTGACTATTAGTCCGAGAATTTTATTACCACTTAATTATATTCATTTTGAAATCTTAACAAATGATAAATGTTCGTAAATATTTTTTTTACAACAACAAACTAAAAAGGTGAAGTGGGTAGAGCTTTGAAGAAGAGGAAAATTGAAATCTAGAAGTGTTTCCTAAATTCTGCTTTTTGATTGGTTCAACAAAGGATGCAATAACAGACACAGAATGATTCAATTTCGCCTGAAATCACTGCTGCTTTCAACTAATCATAATCCAGGAAACACAGTGATTTCAACATGAATATAATTAAATAGTAAATTCCTGGGTTGATGTACACTCGTTAGCATATTGGAAATAGAAACCTCTATAACTCATAGACGCAGCACTCAAATTATAAGAAATATTCTGCCATTCAACTATTATGATCACTTGATGTAGAATCGACATTTGTGATAACAAGATAAAGGCGTTAGGTGCACTTTAAGTTACAACTTAAGAAACACTTCTGTTTCGATAGTACAACACGATACCGCCGGCTCGCAGAGCACTAACGCTAGCTCACGCAGCTACCAGAAGTCCTTGGGGAGGGAGGGGGGGGGGGGGGGGTACTTCCTCTAATGGACTATACGGGGAGGCTCCGCCCGAAAGGGGTACCTTTTCAGGCTGGAGGTTTATAAAAGGGTAGGGATTTCGCGAGTTGAAGTATTATAGTGAAGGGTAGGGAAAACTGTCATTTAGGTATTTAAAAGGGCCTTTCAAAATATCTCGAACAGACGCACCTAACGACTGATTCATCCAAGTATTTTAAGGGGTTACTCAAGTGAAAAGTTTGGTAAAAGTCGCTCGATTATTAGCCAAAACGATGTTGTTTGGTTAACATCTCTACTGGTAACGCTTGATGTTTTCCGGGGATAACGTTCATTAAGTTCGTTCCAAGCGTATAGAAAAGGGATGCAGTGTTTGAACTGTGGGTATGTAGAAGGGGTACCATTTTTTTATGGAAGGTATATGAAATTGTTACCTTTTCTGTCAAAAATGGTATATAAAAGGGTAAGGGTTTGGACCTCGGGGCGGAGCCTCCCCGTATAAAACTTCGTTGAGTACCCCCCCCCCCCTCCCCCCGGGAAAAGAAACCCCAGTTTTAGCCTGTACTGAGCGCTCGTTCCATCTCGTCCGTGACAATACGAATCTTGTCTGTTGCAGTACCTGTTTTGAGATAAAATGTTCTAGAAGCCTTCAAAGCATTCTTTACCCCTGAACATGTCCAGTTTCCCTGCTCCTCAAGAGTGACGTTTCTAAACCACAGTTTGTATGTGTATGTGTTACTACTGGCTGGGGGAGGATTCGCAGTTGGCGGCACGTTAATGTGCCGTTTGGTATCAAGAACTGTTTTCCCGTGTCTTGAAAACCACTGATCTGTCGAACCAATAGTGCCATAGAATATTATATCACAGCTGAGGTTGAGGCTGCCGCCAAGATAAGCAACTTGTTGCCCTCCGTCGATTCTAAAATCCCTGACGATGGGCGGTTTAAGCTTTACTGAAATAATAAAAGAAAAAAGAAATAACAGCTTCATTGAAGAAAAATCAGTACATGCATGTGCCATACTATATCTATATTAATTCTACATTGTAAACAGTTGAAAGAGATGGAGGGGGGGGGGGGGGGGGGGGGTGGCTGGAAATATAGAATCTTGTTGAAAACCTTTTTTCTGGCCCACCCCCCTGAAGCCATACCCCCCCACCCCCCCCCCCCCCCCCCATTGTTTACTTCTATTTTTTCTTGGCCCATCCCTTTTTCAATGTTGTAAAATAGTGACCCACCCCTTTTTTTTCGGCCCACCCCCTATAATTTATGACCAGTCCCTTAGACACGAGGGATGTTGGAAGAGCACAAGAGAAATTTAAAATCACGACAATAACATTGGGAGGTGGGAGTCCGAGAAAACAAAACAATAAAAGATAGTTACTGTGGATTAGACTTTTAGCATCCCTCCATTAGACATTGAATCGACAGACACGAGATATCTATATAAAAGATTAATGTGTGTTAAGTTACAACGTAAGAATTCTATAAGATGCATGGTACTTGAATATATAAAGGCAATAAAAGTGCCAACAATACGTTTCGGTAATAGCAACAATGGCGGCCAAGTGGGCTCAGGTTTGGTCATCAGCGTGAAACAAAAAAATAGCCGCGCGCTGATAAACCGGTTTAACAGGCTTGACTCGCTCATAATCTTTGTGACCTGTCACTGATGATAATAAAAAAATAAATTTTCTATGATGTCATTTTTTCTGGCGTCATGTTTCTGATATAAATCATGCTCTAAGTTGGTAGATTTTCATCCCAAAATATTCTAAGTACTTTGAAGAAGTACTTTGAAGAAATTATTTCATAAATGGTTTTGTTTTATTTATTTCCCGCCAAATTATTACCAAAGTTCAAAATTAAATAGCTTTTCTTCCTCTTAACCCATGAAGCCGGGTTTTCTATCCCTTTGTTTCCAGCAAGATGAGATTCAAAAATTTGAATATATAGGATTTCAAGGTAATTGAAAATATGGCATAAATAGATAAATGACGTAATTGTGACGTCATCGCGATGTCCACGTTAATGAAAATCAACGGATTTTGCTTTGTTTACCTTTCTTGACCTTCTCTCAAAAATTAAATATTCTACATTACAAACTTTTGAAAATATAGCAACGAGATCGATTTTAGCTAGGGACATTTGTGTCCACCGTGAACTTAGAACATATCGATTATGATACTCAGTTAAAATGCCATTACGATCAAATTTTGACATATCAATGTTTTTGCATTGATGTATTATTACCAGTTCAAATCGTTTTTCGATACGACGACAGGAATTCTTATTTTTGAACTCCGAATATTGAATCTAAACGTCCGCCATTACTGGAGGCTGTTCCCTTTGTTCAGCTTTTATATGTACAAAGGGTTATCCAGCGGAAGTGATGTAATTCACTCAACGCTCGCCTGCAGAACACAACGCCTTGGAGGCATATTTCTACTAAAAACGTCTTCACGTACACAAGAAGAAAGTTATATTTATCTTTGCGAGGTTGGCTATACTTCAGTATGCACACTTAATTTCGCGCGACATGTTGTCGTGTCAGTTGAGTGTATGACATCACTTCCGCTGAATAATGATAATGGCGGACATGATTTTACCGGTAAATTCTCCTAAAATTTTGTGGTTTAACTCAGTTGCCCATTTGTGAATATATTTTTTACTATTTCGGATATTTCTAACACTGATTGACCTATTGACAATGAAAAAGTGGCAAATCGAAATGGTAAATTTTCGTTGTAGTGCTATCAAAAACTAGAAGCGAGAATTTGTCCAAAATGTCTTAACTGAAGAAACTGAAGACGATGTCTTGCTTCTCTGATTACACTTCTGTTTTTTTTTCTAAAGCTCTGTTTGGAATGGTTGACGGTGATAGTGTTCAGGGTCAGCCATTCAAAACAGAGCTTTAGAAACAACTGGAAGCTTAAGTGTAATCAGATTACTTCTGAAAAATGCAATGTGACCGGCCAATTTTGATTACCGCCTAATTACAGATTTCTAGCCGAGTATTTCATTGAAAAATGACAAAGATAGTGAATTACAGAGTGTTTCATCAGAGTTGCTCAATAAACCATGCAGCTACCTTCCATTTATTTTGAACGAGTACGTTGCCTGCCTAGTTGTATATTGTACACGCATGCGCGTAAAGCCTCTTTCAAACGTTGATGAAGGTTAAACTCGCAACGTCTGCACAGAAGTTAGACTATAATTTGTGCACTTTTATTACCTTTATCGAATTTTTTTTTCGAGATATACATATTCCACTTACTTTTTACATTGAGATACACGGACCTGTTCGAAGAGCCAAAAGAGTTGTTTGCCACACAAGTGAATGTTCCAATATCAGATGTCTGTAAGGTTCGTATGGTCAGAGTGTGATGCCAATTTTTGCACGTGTTTGCGTCGTATCTTGATGAGGTTATGTTCATCCCATTGAAAAGCCAGTAAACATTAGCCTCTGGATTGGAGTAGACATGACAGAAAATGTCCAACGTAGAATCCACAGTGTATTCAGACGAAAGGTTCGATATGAAAGTTATATTGGGAAGACCTGGAAACAAGAATTCAGAATTAGTTTAAAATTAAGTACACACTAGTATTTAGAATATTTTACATTCTTACTGTACAAGATCAATTTTTAGTTTTAAAAGTTTCTTTACTTTTCCCGTTTTGATTCCACCCAAAAATTCAGAGAATTTGAGGAATCATATCAGAGTTAAATTGGTAAAGAAATATAGAAAGATAAAGGAGGAAAAGGAAATGTCGGCATTGATCTGACCTAGTCCAACCACTAAAAGGTGCATGTACATATCTATCAAAGTCGAAAATATGTTAAGGACCAACGAAAATGTGTGAAATTGTGCACGTGAACCTGCTTATGTCTCTCCTTCTGCTTCCAGGATTTATTCTTCAATCTGCTGAAGTTCCATCCGCCATTTGGGATAATCATTCTCCGAGGTCGCTATTTGCAACCGCTGGCAGATATCATGTGCACGCGCAGAGGTTTTTTCGTTTATTTGCAGTGAAATAAAATATTAGTTTACAGTGCGACAGCTTTCTAGCTAGTTTGCAGTGCGACAGCTTTCTATTGTAGCTAGTATTTCGAGTTTGCAGTGGGACATACGTATACAGCGTTTTAGTTTGCAGTGCGATATTTATTTTAGAGTGCAGTGCGATAGCTTTTTAGCTAGTTTGCAGTGCGACAACTTTCTAGCTAGTTTGCAGTGCGATATTTTGTTAGTTTGCAGTGTGACAGCTTTTTTAGTTTGCAATGCGAATTATTTTTAGTTTGTAGTGCGACATCTTTTAGTTTGCAGTGCGAAACTTTTTTTAGTTTGCAGTGCGATTATTATTTTTGTTTGCAGTGCGATTATTTTAGCTTGCAGTCGCAATTTCTGATATTTCGAACGCAGCTTTTTAGGTTGTGTGTCGTGGCGGAGACTACGAAATTCTCAAGGCAGACTGAGCAACACTTATAATAATGACCGGTCCCTTTGTTGGCAGGTACTGTTTTCAGTAGGACAGTTCTTTTATTTGTTATTGTGTCCCTTCTGGGCCACCGTAATTATCCACTACTCAAGACTGAAAAGAGCTAAAATTAAATAAGTAGTAAATCAAATTCCTGTTATATATAAAAATGTGTGTTACATACCAAAGGGAGCTGCATGATTCCAATATGGTTTGCATTTTTGTCCACGCCGATATCGCTTCTTCTTTTTCTCCAATAAACCTAAAGTAATTGATGATGGAAGGTAAAACACCTATCCTATTTCAAAATAGGAAATTAGTTTGCATGATTTCTTAAGAATCTGCTGGCACACTTATAACAGACTGAGAGAAAATCAATCGAGTCTTAATCTAGTTCTTCCCCCTCCTTTTGCCGGAAGTGGGAAATTGCATACAAGGTCCATCCATGTTATCCATGTTGGGGGGAGGGATTTCGATAAACCAGTATTAAACGCGTCTTCCTAATTCATCTGTCAATTCCAGCGGTGCCCCAACCTCGTTCCCAGGGTCTTCTCGGTCAGATCCAAGATGGCGGCTACTCAGAAAGAAGACCCTGGTAAAGGCTGAACTGTCACGTATTCTGATTGGCTCTTCGATTATGACGCACAGGTTGTTCTAACAATGCTTTTTATTGGCCAAACGGACAGAGTCCAGAGAGATGAACTGGTATATAGTTTAGATTGCTCAAATTTTATCAATAAAACGATTTTAAATAACCTTAAAACACGTTGTGTAGATAGAGCAATAGATGCATGAAGTGCATTACTGGGTAGTTTTCTGGTAAGGTTCATCAGTGGGAAAGCCAGGAGAAGCCGTTAAACCTGAACATGTGCTATCGATCGCTTCGCTTCAACGCTAACGGAAAATGAACGGCTTTTTAGGATTCTCTTCTAGCTTTATAGATACATCCTGGTAGCTTTGTGATACCTTTCCACTGATTCTTTATCCAAGTAAACTCCATTTCGAGTCATTAATGCTTTGGTCAGACTCGCGCTAGAGCTTGGAGTTCAGCATGCTTGATTATGAGATACTTGGGCAAATGCTAAAATTCGAAGCAAGCATGTTGCGGTCAGATTAAAGATCAGCACTTGCTAGTTTCAAGGTGTTAACATAATCCTGTCAGAATGGGTATTCTGATTACTTCCACTCTCCAGACTGTCCTCTGCACTGTACGCATATTTTCACTATGCACATGTGTGCTTGTGGCTGTAGACCGGACGAAATTACTTGAAGACGTAGAGGAGAAGGTACCCTCTTCCTGCCTTTGCCACATTGATGAGAAATTCAGCGAGGTACTTGGCGATGAATTATTTGGGAATGGATGTTGAGAGTATAAACCGCGGAGAGTGTCGAAACTATTCCTTAAGGCAGACTGGAACTGTTGTCCAAAAGAAATGGAGCGGGATTTATTACAGACGAAAGTGGTTGGCCCTGAATATTGCAGACAGCCATCTCATTCATCATGATAGCAGCTGGAACGAAAGGACTTGGGCTTCGAGACATTTCAAGACAGTATAGAGAAGTGGTAATGAATTGTTACAACTGTGCTCGTATTGCTGTTAGAAACCAGAGAATACAGTATTTTGAGATCACCGCTTGTCAATTTTTAGCCGGCAATGCAGCAACGCATTTTATAGGTTGAACAACGAAATCCAATTACTTTTATTTGCCTAGCGCAGCCCTAGCGTGGTACAGACCAGGCTTGAGCTATGCTTCGGTCTCTTTGTAGTTTTATTTACCTAGGCATCGGTTTGCCATTAAGCAGAAGCTGCCGTGCTTGGTCGGTCACATTCGCTAGCGTGCTAGGAATGTGCTAGGTAAACAGAAATGAGCCAAGCAAGCACGGTTCTAGCGCGAGTCTGACCGCAGGTGTTTCCACTGCATCGTTCGCCGCGTGGAAATACCGTTAATCGCTTCTCGCTCACTCCGGATTGGGATACCTATGGTTTGTCGACGTCATGAACTATTCCCATATTTAGCTTGGCCGCCATCTTAGATCGCCAAATCACGTGACAAAATACTCCCAAAATCTGGGAGTATTTGATCACGTGATCCAGCCTTTACCAGGGTCTTCTCTCTGAGTAGCCGCCATCTTGGATCTGACCGAGAAGACCCTGGGAACGAGGTTGGCGGTGCCCATCCACCGGCCTTCTCAACTAGCCTCCTCCGCAGGCATCTCGAATTTTCGAAGAAATCAGATTATGGGCTCCCTGTGGCAGGTGAAGATTGGCTCCCCTCCCCAGTCCTCCTCTTCTCTACCGGAGTCACAGGTAACCCAATTCACGATTCGACTTTTCCGCGGTTTTTCCAATACTTAGAGATGGCGGAGGAGGAAGCTACTTCTGAACTATATTTCGAAGCGTTTAATAGATTCCTCAGTTTTCAAAATTGCCGATAATATCGGAAAAAGTCATATTTAATAGTTTATTCGCGCCTCTTGCAGTGTATACATATACTGAATTACAGGCTGATACACTTAATAATAAGTTACTAATAGCCCACTTCCGCGATATGCTTTACTTGGCACGCACAAAGGTTTCAATACGAGGCTCCGTGCTAAATTAAATTTATTATTTTCTCTGTGAAAAGAATAAATTTAATTTAGCACGGGGCCTCGTATTGAAACCTTTCTGCGTGACACGTAAAGCATATCGCGGAAGTGGGCTATTACATACGTTGGAATTTCACAGTTACAAAGTTGCTAAGACGATCAGTGGCCATTGGGTAACTGCTTTTGCCCGATCTTAGCGAGTACTGTGCTGATGAGTTTATTACTCTGTTATGTATTAGGGGTAGATGGGATTATCCGGCTTAATGTTGCTTATAACTGATTTATTTTAATAGACCCTTTCGGCTTGCCTTTTGTTGCCCCATTTCCCCTCTCCAGAGGAGTCAGTGTTTTGTTTTCAAATTATAGAAATTGGTACATTTCCTCTTGGGATACGGAAAAACAACTACATTACTGAAGGCACTGAAGCCAGTGAACTGGGGCCAGGATCCGGAAAGCTAAAATTCGAAGAAATAGATATTGGAATCTATAAGCCATCGGCTCGCTGTGCTGCATTTAAAACATCCGAGGAGAACATCTTATTTTGGGTGAAGGCACTTCAAGACCAATATTATGAGTCTCTTAAAAACTGTCAGAGATTTAAATTTACCGTAAGTTGGATCAGAGAGTATTGAGATCAAGTTATTTCGTTCCAGCGAGGATATTGACCTAGCGGAAACGGTACAAGCTGTCGAAGGATTTTACTTATAATCATCCACGTCTACTTAACAACAGGAATAGTTATGTGCCAAGGCATGGGCAAAGATTGAGTTTCCCAGATTACAGATGAAAGTAGAGAACTTAATGAATGAAGAAACAGAGGTCACGCGCGACATGCTTGAGAAAATGAACATGTTCAACACTTTATATTATACTAAGAAAACAAAACAAATTACAGAGCCTGCAAGTTCACAAGTGAATGAAAAACCCTAAGAGCCTGTAGTTTTGGATCAACATATCCTTGAAACTCCAAAAGCAACATACACATGAGTCAAATTCAAACCGGAAGAGACGGAATTCTTTAGATTATTCATGAGGATAAATTTGTTAGCCCGCAATAAGAACTCTCTCGCTGCTTTAATGACCTTGGTTTGTAACATGAAGGCTGACCTAACTGATATGCGTAATGAATTCTTACTCTCGTCACATCAAAACGAAACTCAGTCATTTGGAAGACAAATTAGTGCAGCAAGATAATACATACAAGACCGAAATCAAGATGCTGTCATCGCGTATTATTGACCTAGAAGTTTAAAATGGCGAGTTGAAAGCGGATATAATAAAGCTGAGATCCGACTTTCAAACTTTAAAAACAAAATCAAGAATACAAAAAAGAAGACAATGAAAGACCAAGGTCTCCAGTGTTCCGAGACTACCCAACCTACTGAAGCTTATCAGTTTGTTCAAGAGCCATCTTTCTTACATGACAACCCGATCCCTATTCATCAGAATACATTTTCTGTGCTAAATGACGAGAGTTTACAATCACCTGACCGACAACTCACTACTAAAGAAAGGGACCATGAAGTACGGTAGTACGGTTAATTCTCGGGTTCAAAACAATGAATATATGCCTACTCAAATGCAGTGTGTTAAACGAATAAGTAGTGTTTAAATTAAAAGGTCAACATACGAGAAAAACAAAAACTATTAAATTACATATATACTAGAGGAGCAGAGAATGAAAGTCACCGCGCTACCGGCCACTAAAGACTGCTAAATTCAGCTAATAATTCTTCCCTTTGGTTATTACTAAGAGGATTTCAAATGAAAGTGTATTACATCTTCAATCTCATGTGGCCCGAGTGAAAGCCCAGATGGGCTCTTGTTCTTTTTTTTATTTTATTATTTCATGTAGCACGCGGTCTGCGCACGCGTTAAAGGTCAAATTCACACCAATCACATTGCACTGTGCTGGTCACGCAACAATCGCCAGGTTAATGTGTTTACATAATTGAATACAGTAAATCAAGATGGCGGCGGACCCGCGAGGAACTTTCTCTCTAATTTGGAGTGTAAGCACTTTAATGTTTTATTTCACTTCACTCGTGCGAAAGCCTTCCAACAGGCTCAGGATACTTGTTATTTATTTATGCTGAACCCGAGTGAATGTGCGATCGAAAAATATGCTTGGCTTGCTCGCTGACAGTATTGAACTGTGCTGTTCGGTTTGCCGACACCAAAACTGCAAAATGGTCAAGATGCTATAAATCATACCTGAAGGCTGAAGAGAAATACATGGATATGAATATTTCAGTGTGAGTTGTGAAGAAGCTTTTTAAATACTACACGTGTGCATCGTGGTGGTTTAAGTCAAACATGGTCTGTTTTGTCGGCGCGGTGACGACACCAGCGAAGTTGAACAGTCAAATCAACTCACTATAATTTGTAAACAACCGAGTGAATTCTGTTGGCTTGCTCGCTGTACTGGATTCTGCATTTCGCTGTACATACAGATACCGAAACTACAAACAGTAAGATGGCCTGGCTGAAGAGAAACAAGGTCTGAGTTTTCTAGATACCCGTAATCGGCGTATCTTGTGTGTCGAGTTGCGACACTGTGTACATCTTGGTTATACAAATTAACGGATTCAAATTAACACTACAATCAGACAGAGAGTTAATCTATACCGACACTTTGATATGCCAAGGAACTGGAATATCAACACAGTACAAGGTGAGGGAAATTTAAAGTACTGACTTCATTGCTGTGTTCAATTAATCTACACTGAATTTCTAACGGACCTGAAACAAGGCTGATCAAAGCGACCATAAATTATTCTGGAACAACAATGGCGCTCAATATTCTGCAACCAACCTTGTTCTCACTTGAAAAATACCCGGGAAAAGTAATGTGAACGATCTGTTCAAATTGTAGGAACTGCATGTGCTGCACTTTATACACATCCATATATAGTTTATGTTCTAGGAACTGGAATTCAGTTTATACACATCTGAATAGTAATATTTATTTATACGTACTTTATATTAATCCCTTTATATATCCTGTAATATAGTGTCCCCAATTAGCTTTACAGCTAAATACTATTGACACTCAAATAAAGTTCATGTATGTATGTAAAGCCTGAGTTGATTTGTGTTCTACACTAACTTCAATTATTGCTTTACACTGTATACCACACAGCAAAATGTGTGTACATGCATGTATACATATAGCCCCATAAGCATCGCATCCAATGATTTAATGTTACACAAAGATAATTACAGTTTTATACCCAGATGCATACCCTTGTATATTAACATATAAGTCAAGACATCAAAATTTTCACATTAGTTAAAAAACAAGCACTTTTGATCAGGATTATATACGTACACCGTCCCCTTTATTGCAGCAATTTTCAGTTTTTCAGACTGTTACCACAGTCCTTTCTCTTTCAAAAATATGTTGAATGCACTTTGATAATCTATGATTACTTCTAGTAAATAAATAAATATGAAGAGAAAGGGTACAAACTCAGTCTTATTTTCTCTAGCATAATAGATTTATACTTTTACAAAATGCATAAAAGCTACTTGCTGAGAAATACGTCCTATCTCATCCAGAATGAAAATAATACTGATCAGTCCTGGTTACAATATATTAACAACACCCCTCCCCCCGGGCAAATGTGCAGCATTTGGCAGTTGTAGTTCATTATATATCCATTAGCACTTATCGCAAGAGCATGAGTAGTGAACCAGTATTATTCTCTGGCTATAATAATAACATTTATTTATGACAAAAACTATGCTAAAACTCCATGGACTACATTTATTCAATGTCTCAGATGTATTTTTAATAGAATTCGATTAATTTTATCTGAACAAAATTTGGCCCATCACAGAACCAGTAAGCTCAGTGGTTAAGTGTCAGTCTGTTGAGCAGGAGGTAGTCAGAGTTCAAATCCAGGTATAAAGGACCTTAAAATAACTGGGAGAACTGGTACTGCATGCCTTAATGCTCTGACATCTGCAAATGGTTCTAAAAGCTTTGTGTCTTCTTGGATCACAATGTTAAATTGTAGGCCATGCAACACTGAGAATGCAACCAAATCTCTGGTAGTGACCACCCTCAAGTGTAGTGGAACAAGAGCCCATCTGGGCTTTCACTCGGGCCACATGAGATTGAAGATGAAATAGACTTTCATTTGAAATCCTCTTAGTAATAACCAAAGGGAAGAATTATTAGCTGAATTTAGCAGTCTTTAGGAGTGGCCGGTAGCGCGGTGACTTTCATTCTCTGCTCCCCTGGTATATATGTAATTTAATAGTTTTGTTTTTCTCGTATGTTGACCTTTTAATTTAAACACTACTTATTCGTTTAACACACTGCATTTGAGTAGGCATATATTCATTGTTTTGAACCCGAGAATTAACCGTACTACCGTACTTCATGGTCCCTTTCTTTAGTAGTGAGTTGTCGGTCAGGTGATTGTAAACTCTCGTCATTTAGCACAGAAAATGTATTCTGATGAATAGGGATCGGGTTGTCATGTAAGAAAGATGGCTCTTGAACAAACTGATAAGCTTCAGTAGGTTGGGTAGTCTCGGAACACTGGAGACCTTGGTCTTTCATTGTCTTCTTTTTCGTATTCTTGATTTTGTTTTTAAAGTTTGAAAGTCGGATCTCAGCTTTATTATATCCGGTTTCAACTCGCCATTTTCAACTTCTAGGTCAATGAATACGCGATGACAGCATCTTGATTTCGGTCTTGTATATATTATCTTGCTGCACTAATTTGTCTTCCAAATGACTGAGTTTCGTTTTGATGTGACGAGAGTAAGAATTCATTACGCATATCAGTTAGGTCAGCCTCCATGTTACAAACTGAATCAAGGTCATTAAATCAGCGAGAGAGTTCTTATTGCCGGCTAACAACCCTCGTGAAGAATCTAAAGAATTCCGTCTCTTCCGGTTTGAATTTGATTCATGTGTATGTTGCTTTGGGAGTTTCAAGGATAAGTTGATCCAAAACTACAGGCTCTTGGGGTTTTTCATTGACTTGTGAACTTGCAGGCTCTGTAATTTGTTTTGTTTTCTTAGTAGATCTTCGAAGATTGTTCTCACATTCGGCATGCAGCTGTAGGAAAGTTTTACGGTGTTTCTGTTAAAGATCTTATGAAGTTTGTTGGTTGGTGGGAAGCATCTGTCTATTATTTTCAAAAATTATTTACCCACGTTCGTCGACACATTTTGGTCGTATGAGGGGGTTGGACCAAATTATTTTGCGTTTTCTGGTTCTTTTCTTTGTCTTCGGTTGTGTCTGTGCGTAGTGTAGTCTGTAGGCGTAACCGCTTTCGTCTAGTGCTTTCTGGTACGCGGGCTCTGTTTCAGTATAGTTGGCGGGTGGCTAGATTTGATGTTGACGTATTGTAGGGTGTTGTTTGGCTTCATATATGGCATGTGTTGGCCTGAGTTTAGATCTAGTGTTACGTCGAGGAAATTAACTATTTTCTTTTTTACTAGAGTACAACTGGCAACTTCTCACAGTTCCATATATTAAAAAACGTTTCGGCTTTCAGCCTTCAGCGGGATCCAGAGGGATCCTTCTACAGGAAGTTCATCGTTAGTTTTTACCGCCCTCAATTACAGTTGATTTCCGGTGTTTAAATAGCCTGAGGAAATCAGACGCCTCTCTAGTTTTTAAACTTCACCGGGCAGAAAAGCATTTTTTTGTTCTGGAAATCTTAAGAAAATGACGGGAATTGATGGAATTGGTAGGCTCAGGGAATTTACCAGGAAATCGTTGATATGTCGAGACAAAACGAAAATAAATCGGGACAACTCTTGAGAAAACACACCACAGTTCAAACAGTCTCCAATCGCACGATAGCCCCAAAACTACAAAATATAATAAAAATAATAATAATATAAATGGAAAAATTGACTGTTTACCTGGAAAACATTTTGGGAACAAGGGAACAAAAGGTAATTTCGTTGGGAACAAGGGAACAAAGACCCCCCTGGGAGACCCTCAGTAATATATGTTCCTGCCAGTGAGCTACTCTATGTTTTCTTCTAAACACTTCCTTAACTGAGCGGCAGCATTCACTACCTATTGGTATAATAGTTAAATGCCATTAAACACTACAGAACACAGTCACTGCTTACCTGAATCCGCTTGAAGGCATTTCTCTTTCACTGAGTTTATGCTTTCGCAAACGTTCACATCATCTCTATCACAACTAGTAGTTTCTATTAAGACTTCTCGTGTCCTCGTTTCGCCTTTGAATTGAGTCGAGCAAGAACAGGAAATTGTCTTTGGTTTACACACAAAGTCCGTTCCATTTACAAGCACTTCTACTGCGGATATCGCATGAAAAACTACATACAACGATATGAATTTCACCTCTCGATTACCCATATTAGCGTTGTTGAAGCAGCAGCTAGTAAGTCCTGGAGATTAAGCCCTATATATAATTTACAGGACTCGAGAATGGGAAATGTAGTTAGAGCTATCTAAAAATTAAATATGCTCATACATAGCTATATGTCTAATCTACTCGCGCTTTTCTTCACATCAAGCAAAACGAAAGCGGAACTTTTCGGGCTTTGTTAACTTGACCATCACCGGACACAGTTGGGAAAAATGACATATTTTCCTCTGAGGAAGTATAAACTGAAAGTGTGACTTAACTCCCCCAGAAATAGACTCAAAATAGCCAGGAACTACTAGGCCGTTATCTTCTTTAGTATGCCTGTTTACATGAAGGGAGGTTGACACCCGGGGGTTGACACAAATGAAGAATGCAGCTGTCCTAGCATCATGTTACGGGGCATAGATGAGCCGGCCATTTGCACCGCGAACTGGTCTATTTAATAATAATAATTATAGGTTTTTATGGCGCATTTAAAAAATCTCAATGCGCTTACATGGAGTAAGAAAAGACTATAACTATATATTTTTTAAATCTAAGAAATGTTAACTAAGAAGTAATGTAAATATATATATATACATGTACATACATACACACACGCATACACGCATACATAACATATATAATAAAACTAATATAATATAAATATTTCTACTGTCATGCGTCATACAGACTCTTTTGAAAAGAAAGGTTTTAAGAGCAGTCAGCTGTCAGCTAAAATTGCTGCTGTATGTCAGTGAAATTTAATTTAAGGCGTTTGCAGGAGCCCATACTTGAAAAGAAAGGTTTTAAGAGCAGTCAGCTGTCAGCAAAAATTGCAGCTGTATGTCAGTGAAATTTTATGGGCTCCTGGCGTTTGTCTGTTAACCCCAAATACACCCTATTTAGAACCTCTTTGACAAACATAACGAGGAAGTATTCCGTAGGCGTAGCCAGCTACAGACTTCCTTGGCCTCCTCCGCAAATTGATCAGCAGAGTCAACACAGCGAATTTTTTCATTACATCTTGTTTACGTTTCCCGGCGTTTTGAACTAGCTATGGACGAGAATTTAGAGGCAAAAACATTGTTTCCTACTAATCGTGACAGCCAAAGAGATCTTAATTATCCTTTTCATGTTCATAGTAGTTCATGATTTTTGATCGGTCAAGAGATATCACGATGGACAATTTTTGGGAAGAGGTCAAAACAAATGCCCTCGATAGGGACTCACTTTTCGGCACCCGCCACAGCTCTCACCGCTGGGTATTACCGATGAATGCAATGAATACACACGCATACTTCATACTTTATTCATCTTTCTTTAAAAAGGCTTGTCAAAGACAAAATACAAATACAATACAACTACAGTGTATATAATAATTTGAATTACACATCGGGTAGAATCCTATTGTTCTTCGCGACATGTACTTACTGTTGAAGAATTGATCTAAAGCGGAATAATTATAATCTAACGCATGAGCAGTTCGTTTTAGCGATACCTGATTGGTTGTTCATTAATCGTTATGGGAATACAAATGTCCCAAGGCTGATAAAGCACCCGTCAATCAATGCCAAAAATAACGTGATGGCGCTAATTATTAACAATAGATGTCCTCTTCAATTGAACCGACTGTTCATTACGCCTGCTCTGGAGTTAACAATGTTTGCTGAAGCCAAAAGCCTATTCTGTCACTGAACGGTTTTCGAAAAGATTTGGCGCGTAGTCAGTTGTTTTACTGCTCGCGAGAGTCATAACTGGGCAGTAATTTGACCGAACAACTGGCTCTTGAATGCCATTTCATCGTTTCAAAAATATTTTGTTTTAGAGTACCAGCGTTCTTATGTTATTTTTTTTAGTTCCACTTTCACTTTCCAATATGATTTGCTTTGAATTCAACAGGCGACGGCTTCACACGGCGGATTATATCTGAGTCAAGACGACAAGACAATTCGTTTCGTCCTTCGCTAGTTTGACTTCTACAACAAACGGAAACATGAGAAACATCTCATTCAGTTTTAAAGCTAAATAAATTCAATGCTAAACAAAGCAATTAGCTGACGTTTGAAATCAGGAAGGAAGCGCAAAACCAATTTTGAGGATGGTATGCCTGTGATTAGAACAATAGTCTTGGTGTCGAGAATGCAACATTTCCGCAACATTTCGTCAACTAAATTTATCCATGTATTTAAGGTTTTCCTTTTTTCTTGAAAAGAGGCATGTATGCGGCTGTGCCATAATACGCCGGGGCAACTATTTACTTTCGAGTTATTCCGTTGCCAAAGACATCTCAAAGTACGGTCCCTATTATATTTAATGTAAGGTCGATGAGCGCGCGTCGGAAGCTGGTTTAAAGGTTGTAGGGCAGGGTGGGCTCCTAGATCCTTAGTTGAACAGGAACTTGAAGACGCCAACAGTAACAAAATGTTATCAGGTCTCATGTTACTGCCTTAGAAGCTAAAATCTTCAAACCCTTGAGTGCGGTTAGCCAGTCAAGCCACGCGAATGGGCCGGTTTCCTCAGGAAATGCCAGTGGTTTGCCAACAAATACAGATCAAGCACCAACGGATGTACAACAAACCGCTCAACGGAGTCTGCCTTTTAGTCGAGGGTTCCACGTCTAGAGTCCCTTTTTTCCTCAATATAGTTTTCCCTAATGTTACGAGAGTAATATGAAATACTGGAAATAACATTTCACATTGATTACCCTGGATGCCAGAGGTTCTACTGCCTTCTCTAAGCCAAAGTTTAGGCGCTTCGCTCCTCGCTAGCGCCGCTTTGGCTTAGATAAGGTAGTAGAGCCAAAATACCCCTGGCGCGGCATCCAGGGTACACATTTATAGGATCAAGAGGCTTTGGAGTCTGCAGTTGATCAAACTTACACGGCTTTGACAGGTTAAAATAAGGTAAGGGTTTCAGAGCCCCAGCGGCACACCCCCTACCCAACTTTGGATAGAGTATCCCCCCGGGGTTAAAATCTTTTGTATTTTAGTACGGTTTCAATTGTCAAAGGTAGCATTGTCTTATGAAGCTTTCCTTTGATAGTGGTGAGCACGATACATTGTAATATTGCGTAAAAACTGTTCAAAGAACAGGACATCAACTTCTGGGTCAACTTCTGGAAAACTAGGAATCGGAGAATCGGGGAACCGGGAATCTAGGAATCTGAGAACCAGGAATCTAGGAATCATGAAAACATCTAAATTAAATTTAAACTTGTTTTAATAAAGTAAAAGAAATGGAAGCAATTTAACTCCCCTCATATATAGAACTAACTAAATCGAAGTGTCTTAACGTCATATATTCTTTTGTAAATGAAGAAGCCTAGCCGATTATTTTCTAATCTATGATCAGTTTTGTAAAATGAAATGCCCACAAAGGAAAAGCAAACAATGTGCTCTCTTGTGTGTATATCATTATATCCGGTGGCTCCATTTAACAAGCAGTTAATTGTTGACGAGCCTATAAGTTGGTCTGATCATATAGATCATAAAATTAAGAAAGTTGTATCGGGTCTAGGAGCATTAAAGAGTATTTCCCCGTTTGTATCCTAAGACACTCTCATGAAAATATACAGTTCACTTATATGGATTATTGTTGTGATGTCTGGGATACCTGTGGAAAAGTCCTCTGCGATAACCTCCAAAAAATTCAAAACAGGTCTGCTAGACTTATACTAAGGGCTGATTATGAAACGAGCTCCAGTCTACTCCTCGATCAGTACCTCAGTGGGATAGACTTGATGTAAGGAGGGTTAAGCGTGAAGGTGGTCTTGATGCACAACATTCAAAACAATTGTTTGCCGGTCAGTCTCACTGAACAAGTTGCAAGCTGACGACAGATTACAACCTGAGGGGGACGGATACCAAACTTTGCTTCATGACGAAGAACTTCTCCTACAACGGAGCAAAGCTCTAGAACGAGTTTCCAGCTGAGTCACGTGAGGTGAGGTCTTTAGTTTCGTTTAAAAATAAAATAGAGACTCTCCTTAACGATTTTCAAATTTCACAAGCGCTATTAGATTTATTAAAAATACCGTAGTTTTCTTGAGCTGTTACAAAGTTCATAGAATTTTAGGTAACACAGTAGTTTGATAATTAATTTATTATAGTCACGAAAACTATGCACGGAAACTATGTTAGAAACTCCGTGTAACAATGACTTGATTGATTAATTGAATAAACAACTTATATTATAATACACGTTAGTAACTCCCATCCTCCCAAAAAACACAATTAGTTAAACTGACTTGACGAAACATGTACGCGGATCAGGAGTTTACGCCGTGTTTATCTGAAAATGAAGCGAATAAAAACAATAAAACAAAGATATCGTATCGTTTGTTCACGGTGTTTGCTTGTGTTTTTTCTACGCTTTAATGTATTTCTGAGAAATAGTCTGCTAATCAGCCGTCTCTAGTCGAGGGCTCATTCGCTTTAGTGACAGACGGACCTATTTTTTTGGTGTATTATATACGTGACAAGTACTTCATGTAGCTCTCTGGTTTAGGGACCAGTCTGGGGCTGTAGGGAGGTCCTGAAAATTGGGGGACAAAGTGATGAATTCTGGGACATTTTCATTCTTGGGGGGATTATGAATTCTGTGACATTTATTTTCATTGATGACTTCGTCTGTCAATCTCTCTTCTGGGACTGGGCAGAGGGACGGCAACTGCCCCCGCTCCCCCTCCCTACTCCACTGGGACCAGTCATCTTTACCGCGGTGGGGGAGGAGGCGCGCTATTTATTGGGAGGAGGGGGATCACACATTTTTGGCTCTGAATGTACATTTCAGTCACAATTTCTTTCAATTCTGTAGTTTAATATTACTTTCTTTTCAATAATAGTCCTTGTTCCATCGTACAGTCAGCGCGTGCCTGTATTTGTCAGTATTCATATTTTTTTCGTTCATCGTACAGTCAGCGCGTGCATGCCTGTATTTGTCAGTATTCATTATTTTCCGTTCATCGTACAGTCAGCGCGTGCCTGTATTTGTCAGTATTCATTAGATTGTGTTCATCGTACAGTCAGCGCGTGCCTGTATTTGTCAGTATTCATTATTGTTTGTTCATCGTACAGTCAGCGCGTGCCTGTATTTGTCAGTATTCATTATTTTTCGTTCATCGTACAGTCAGCTCGTGCCTGTATTTGTCAGTATTCATTATTTTTCGTTCATCGTACAGTCAGCGCGTGCCTATATTTGTCAGTATTCATATTTTTTTCGTTCATCGTACAGTCAGCGCCGCAGCACGTGCCTGTATTTGTCAGTATTCATTATTTTTCGTTCATCGTACAGTCAGCGCGTACCTGTATTTGTCAGTATTCATTACATTGTGTTCATCGTACAGTCAGCGCGTGCCTGTATTTGTCAGTATTCATTATTGTTTGTTCATCGTACAGTCAGCGCGTGCCTGTATTTGTCAGTATTCATTACATTGTGTTCATCGTACAGTCAGCGCGTGCCTGTATTTGTCAGTATTCATTATTTTTCGTTCATCGTACAGTCAGCGCGTGCCTGTGTTTGTCAGTATTCATTATTTTTCGTTCATCGTACAGTCAGCGTGTGCCTGTATTTGTCAGTATTCATTATTTGTTCGTTCATCGTACAGTCAGCTCGTGCCTGTATTTGTCAGTATTCATTATTTTTCGTTCATCGTACAGTCAGCGCGTGCCTGTATTTGTCAGCATTCATTATTTTTTCGTTCATCGTACAGTCAGCGCGTGCCTGTATTTGTCAGCATTCATTATTTTTTCGTTCATCGTACAGTCAGCGCGTGCCTGTATTTGTCAGCATTCATTATTTTTTCGTTCATCGTACAGTCAGCGCGTGCCTGTATTTGTCAGCATTCATTATTTTTTCGTTCATCGTACAGTCAGCGCGTGCCTGTATTTGTCAGCATTCATTATTTTTCGTTCATCGTACAGTCAGCGCGTGCCTGTATTTGTCAGTATTCATTAGTCTATTGTTTGTTCATCGTACAGTCAGCGCGTGCCTGTATTTGTCAGTATTCATTATTTTTCGTTCATCGTACAGTCAGCGCCTGCCTGTATTTGTCAGTATTCATTATTGTTTGTTCATCGTACAGTCAGCGCGTGCCTGTATTTGCCGATAAAGAACGTAAATCAGTCTCTAACCTTAAATAATGCACTTTCGAAGTCTTAAAATGCTGCTAAATGCACTCGCGTTTACATATTTAATTACCCGTGCTAAGTTAAGAACAGTTCGTTGGACTAAACAGGTGGAAGGGAGAGGGGCTCTTCCATTTTTTGAACAGTGAAAGGGGGTTGGGGCGCTTCACTGGTTTTTCACTGCTACAAAGAGGGGCGCTAAAAACTTCGAAAAGATAGAACATTTTAACCTTCCCTGCAATATCTTTATCCTCCCTGTCGTATTAAATGAGGGTCTGAATGGTTAACTGCCTACTGACAAACGACCCTAAAAATAACTGACAAATGACAACTGATGATGTTTTTTTTACTGTCAACTGACAACATTGTAAATTTATTTACTCTATTAATGATTAACTAGGGCAAAGTGACAACTGACAAATGGCCAAAATTTTAACTGACAACTGACATGTTCCCCCCTCCCCCCCCCCCCCCCCCCCCCAATTCAGACCCTCTTAAATGTACTTTCCGGCCTATAAAGAGAGGAGCTCTTGCGTTATAGATCTAGATTGCCTGCGGCCTCTGGGTCCGTATATTCATGACCCAGATGGTAATTAGTGGAAATATAATGGCAACATTCACATAACGTTTGGTTAATTCTAGTTATTATAAACTGAAGCAAATAACATATTAATTATGCCAAGGAATCTCAGGAATTTATGACAATTAGTCAAACTCAGGCTTGGCTGAACGATTTAAATCTGTTCTGCCTGTCGACAACCGTGCTGATTGAATTACTCAGTAATTCATGAATGTTGTGAAAGAGCATGCCATTTGAAATTAGAAAGATTCGTATGAGAAAACAACTGAGGCCTTTCTAGCCTCGCTTGAGTGTTTTCCTCAGCGATTTTTAATACCTATCACTCAACAGCAATTCTCGAAATTGCTTTATAACTCTTCCAAAATGTTGCAAGTTATGAGGCGGTCATTATAAATTCAGTCTATTGGACACTTTCTATGTCTGAAATTTACTTCTTTTTCAAAACTATAATAGCATGAAAAATTCAAACAGATCTCAGTATTTCTTGTTATTATAGTTTTTGTAATTATTTTTCTCTTTTCCTTCCTCATGTTAGTGGTCAACTCGAAAGTCTTAGCTCCTTTGACCACTACGCACTTTGCCTTAGCTCCTTTGACCACTACGCACTTTTCTAAAAATGTACAACTCCATTTCTTTGTTGGCCTTTTATTTCTTGTTTTAAGTACGCAATTGTAAATAATGAAATAGTGTGGAATAAAAATACAAATCTGAATCTTGACACGATTTTATTTTCTATGTTGACTCCTTTGTTGTACTTTTTCTGTAATTCCATCTGTTCTCTATTGTGCCTTCTATATCGGTCCGTGTTCAGATCCAGGGTTCAGACTTAGCCATTACCCCCATGTCCCTTTTCGCTACCTTTCATCTGAACGCGACCGATTTTCCCCACTCTCGGACTGCTAGGAGGGTGGAGGAACAGAACAGGGAGGAGGGAGAATTGGCAAAAAAAAAACAGGGAATGTCCAGAAAAACTAGGGAGGAGAAAGAATTTAGCATACAGGGAGGAGGAAGAAAATGGGATCTACATACATGCTCTAGATATTAATTTTAAAACTTGCTAGGGAGGAGGGAGAAATGACGGAAAAAAAATAGGGAGGAGTGAGATTTCACTACCCGTTCCTCTCCACTCTGCTAGTGCACAAGGGAGAACCTGGAAATAGTGTACTATTGAATTGTATTATTATATTTCATAAACTGTGAACAGGATTTCATCACCTGGTGTGTGACCAGATGTTGCCTGCATCACGTCACCGTCCTGATCAAAGGCAAGAAAAAAACCAGGGCATTGATAGGACTCAAATTTGGTATACTGTGATCCCGGTCTGGCCGATATCTTCTTGAAGAAGATCTCCGGGTTCTTTTTCTTCACTTCCCCCAGTGTGTCGAAGCCTTTAGGGTAGTTCTTCGGCATATCTAATTACTGAGCAAAAAATAAAGGGTTACATATACTTATAGGGAATAAAATGAACAAGGAGAAGACAATTTTTAAAGAACACATCAAAACACGATTGGATGTAAAACAAAAAAAAACTTTGATAAATAAATAATCACGGCAAAGGAAAGATAGTTATTAAGCTCTTCAAATTTCGTACAACTTTATGTCTCACTCCATTCTCGATCACACATTGCAGGGGTGTAGCCAGGAGTTCCGCGAGGGAGGGTTCTGAAGGGAGGGGGGATTTTCGAAGTCTGGCGATCCATCATCTTACAGAGCTTTTTACCCTTTGAAAATCATGAAGGGGAGTTCTGGAACCCCTGCATGGGTACGCCCCTGCATTGTCCCACCCTCGAAACAGTATTGTCCCACCAAAACACGAATTGTTTTTATCAAAATGCTTCATAAACTGAAATTGCATTTGGATTCTTCAATTTTGCACGTATTTTCGCGCTGGCGCCGGGTGGGTAGATATTTCAGCTCAGTCAATTAGATACCAAATCACTGGAAGCAGGTTAGTACCAGTTAGTCCTCGTTGAATGAAAGTAAAGAGTAAAGAAAGTCAACTTTAAATGCATGAGTTAGCCGAAGTCTTGATATGTGAGTGAATATTACATGGCACGAGTTTCAGTCAATCTGATTCAGTGGAGCTTAGTACCCTGGTCCCACAAGTTTTCTATAATTTATCTTCTGGCGTTCAACGAGCTGCGAAGCAACGACGGAGGAAGAGAAAACCTCGCTGCTTCCCAACTCGCTGATGCGGTTTCGCGGCGTCAAAACACAGAGGAAAAATAATAGAAATCCTAGCTCTGCCACGACGGTATGAAGCTAGCCAAAACAGCTTCACTTTGTGTGTTTGTTGCATTGCATTCAGCTCCAATTACTGGACTGAACGAAGGTAAATTATACTTTGCGTCGAATTTTCTACTTTAATAGTTATAAAGATCATGTTGTTTTATTCATTGCCATTGAACAAACGTTCTCCTTTCTATGCCGAAATTTTGATTGCTTTTCGATTATCCGCAACTGATTGCGGCTGTCGGTGCTAGCTGAACTCAATATTAAATGAGTTAGAGACTTAGCTGTGTGTTTGTTATTACAAAACACTCTAACGTTTGGATGAAGTATTTATGGGATCCTGGTCCGGCGAAATATAAAGAATACGCTGGTTTACTGGTAAGGCCGTTTACTGAACTCGCGGGTTACCACCTTTTGTTGGTGTAAGTTTAACCAGCCGGTTAGGGATAGTGTTACGGAGGGGGATTTGAGTAGTTCTTGTTGGGCTGCCGCGTAACTCAGCCTGTACCGGGATCGATTAACACTCGACAGTAGACCAGGCTTGATTGCTTGGTAGTCTCGTTTATTACTTCTCGTGTAGGTCGCGTTGGTTAGGAACTAAGCTGGTTTTCCAGTAGAACCTTCCAAAACCAGCGACATTTACACTCTCCTAAGGCTAGGAGTCAACTTCTCTATTACAAAATGAGATCTATCTTTAAAAGGTTCGGCCTACGTGCTCGGTGACTGGGTCGAACCGGACGAACATACTCTAAGTGCCTAACGCCTCGTTTGCTACGCGCGCACCTTTCCTGTGACAATGTGCGGTTACTAACCCGTATAGACCTGTTAACGTTTACTTCCAAAACGGACACGGCTAAGTATTAGCTAATCAGATTTGTCTTAAACCGACACAAGCTAAGAATTAGCTTATGCAATTTATTGTTGCGGAAGTTTGTTTCTCTCTGATCTCATTTTAGCTCCCTTACAATAGCGTCAGAACCTTCCTGGTTGAACTAGACGAGCACTTCTGTAAGTTAGCTTGGTAACTATATAATATCGCTGAGACAAAATTATCCCTGTGCTTCCTTACCTTTACTTCAATATCTTTAGTAACCAGGTCACGGTAGACCACCTTACCCGAGTGTGAAGCACTCTCGAGTATGACAAAAGTGGTACGTGTGTTGCCATCTCGCTGGACGTGAACGTACATTTTGAATTTAGCTATGGAGAAAAATACAGGTTGATGACACTGTAAGTTTCGTTTTAGAAACCGAGGGGAAATAAGAAAATATTGATTAGATACGACTTGGTGTTTTCCAGGACAAATACACGTCACGCCATTAACATATTCGAAATATAAACCTTCATAACTCACAGATGCAACACTCACATTAAGAAATATTTTACCTTGATGTAGAATCGATTTTAATTGCTGCCGCAGCGAGCGACTCTGAAGCGAGCGAGCAAGGCAGCAGTTCTAATCTGTAAGCGGATCCAAATCTCGATTTCTATTTTTTACCACAATGCATCACTTCTATTGTATTTTTTACCACACTGCTTTGCACGGATCTGATCGTCGCGTGACATTACACGAGGTGGAATCTGCATTGTTGGAGCTAACTTCGTTCAACCGTTCTTTAATGCATTTCTGTGTATGCGATTCTTGTGTAATCATGAATTTGTTGAAGTGTAGACGTGTAGGCGAACTCTTTCTAACTCTGTGTGAACTATCAGTTTCCAAAGAGCAAGATCTCTCCTGTTATCAAGATAGTGAGTAGAAAATAATTTTCTTCTATTGGCTTTGATAAAGTCAAAGCAGCCGGTTCAAAATACAATTAGCATTTACAATTACATTCTCGGTTACAGTTGATTTCCGGTGTTTAAACTTCACCGGGGAGAACAGCAGTTTTTTGTGCTGGGAATATAATCTTAAGAAAATGTCGGGAATTGGTAAGCTCAGTGAATTTACCGGGGGATCGTTGATATGTCAGGACAAAATGAGAAACCACACCACAGCTCAAACAGGATTCAGTCGCACGATAGCCCCAAAACTACAAAATATATTCATCTAACACTGACCTTGGCATTTTTATCACCTAGTAATCTATTTTTTTCTGCCAAAGTGCTACTGTAGGTTCTTTTCTAATATACTTCCTTAACGGAGCGGAGCAGCATTCACTACCTGTTAGGTATGCTAGTAATAAAATATTTGGGGAGAAGCCCTGTAGACGTTTCGATAAAGCTCACTCTTTCCGTTCTGTATACTAAAGTTAAAAAGTAACTTTATTATCTTGGGTTGATTGGAAGACGTCACTCAATTCTAAGCCGAGTAATGACGGACAGTATAGGACCTGGAAATGACGGGAAGGGTAATTTTGATCATGGTGGGACTTTAAAAGTGACATGCAATTAATTCCTTTTATAGAACTACGTATACCTAGACTGCGAACAGTCCTCCTTTTCCCTCCATTGATAGTAATTTGCGAGGGGAGCGAGCGAAAGAATTCTTCCTCTCGCTCCGCTCGAACGCCTGCCATATTCTCTCTTCGCTCGCTCCGCTCGCAAATTACAATCAATGGAGGGAAAAGGAGGGACTGTTCGCAGTCTAAGAACTACCATTCTAATCGAGATAGCGTACACAAAGCGCTAGCTCGCAAAGCATACCTCATCGATAAACGACAAATTACCCGCATTAAAACCGAAAGGAATGAATAGAAAGTACGGAAGTGAACATCACAAAATCGTCAGCTGCATTCTCGCTCTTCTCGCCCACTCATTACATCATCAGTTGTAAGTGCATGTACATCCTACTTTTGAATTTCTTACGTTTACCTCTTTAGTTCGTCATCATGCATGCCCACTCATTACATCATCATTTGTAATTTTATTTTACATCCTAGTCTTGTATTCACATTTTTGAATACTTGTAACGTTCTCTTGTCTTCATTATGCACCAGTCAATTCCAGCGGTGCACATCCCCCTTCCCCCCGGGCATTATTATTATTATTATTTCCCCCCACGGTGGAGCCAAAGAAATAAGGCAAATGCCCCACCCTCGGGTACATCCATAATGATACACTGCCCAATTGTAGAGTTTAATCCATGCAAAAGCGTATATAAAAACCAAGGAATATTTCTTAAAGTGGAAGAGAGTGAAATTTATTTGATATGAATGAGGACCTTTTGGCAATCTCGCGCCGAAGTGGTAATAAAAATATGCATTTCTATTGACAACATATATTTATGTTAAAGCTTCTCTTAGCTGATTCTTCTCCCACTCTAGCAAATCTATTTTAATGATGAATCGGTGTATATATATACTTTTTTTCAACAATTTGACGGCTGCTTTTCACCCGGAAATATTTTTGCATCCTACAAATGAACTAGGACAAGTATAAATGGTTAGAAAAATCAGAATGAAACCGGCGGAATACGAGTCGGACTTGACTTTATATACTGAACAGTTCAACTGAATAAGTAGCTTGAAACTTTACGGGGAAAAATACCTTTAAATACGTCCACTAGTGCTGGACAAGTAACTCAGCCACGTACTCTTTGCTTTCTACAGTAAATGCTTCCATGTCCGGTTTGCTGTCCTGGATTTTCTGCAAGTACGAAGCAGCTAGCCGAAGTTGAACGAACCAGAGGAGACGGCTGAAATTCAGGCTAGTTCCCAGGATCTTTGCGCGCCTAATCCAAGATGGCGTCGTTGCCACGAGGTCTAATGCCCGACCCCCGGGTTGATATAAAATTACAAATGCCCCACTCCCGGGATCTCAAAATGTGTAAATGCCCCACCATGTCCCGAGGGTGAGGGGGGGGGGGGGGGGGGGGGGGAGATGGACACCGCTGGGATTGACTGGTGCATTACTTGTTTATCCTGAGGAAGGTTGGTCGTGACAGCCGAAACATTGGTACGTAATAAATTTCCTAAACCGTACAATCAGTTGTACATCGTTAATGGGTGTAAGTTACACTATCCTTAAGGTAAAGTTAATAATGGCCCTTCAATTATTATTCGTCTCTAACACATACATGTGAGAAGATTGTACAGTATATATATATATATAGGAAATTATGGGATAGAAAGGCTATAAATGGAAGCAAGTGTCAATTTACTATCATTAAAACCTAGAATATCAGTTATATACAATATATTTCGCTGATTAGATCCATCCTGAGGCTGAATCTGAATACAACACTGGCGCCAGTCAATAATGCTTGAGCAGTACCAAGCTGTTGAACAAACTTACTTTCCTTTTCATGTCGTTGGCCCGTAGCAGTGATCCTGTTATGTTCCACCATCAAGTAATGTCCCGGATGTGTACCTCGCCAGTTTTTGGACAATATCTGATAGGCGCCATGTGTAAACTCTTTGGGTGAAGCTGTTTTAATATGGAGTTGTATAAATACCAGGTAAAAGAGCAGGTTCTTGCACTATAATGAGAATGACAAATAGTGATGAGTGAGTTAACCATGACACTCGTAGCTTATTGCCGAACAAGATAAGTCAAAAAGTGCATCTGACCAGTAATTTCATCACCTGTCTAACTTAAGCTAGACTTTGTCAACACAGCTACTTTGGAAAAGTAATTTCATCACCTGTCTAATTTAAGCTGGACTTTGACAATAATTATCAAGAGATTACTCCGGGAGTACAAATCAACCAGTCAAATAAAAGAGCATCGTGGAAAAGATAAGATACACCGTCACAAAGAAACCCTTGGGAAAATCATAACTTCGGTAGAAGAGCTGAAGGTACAAGTTGAAAAGGCCTAACTACAGGCGAGAAACAGTTTAGATGAAGTCGAAAAATGGAGCGAGGAAATAGAATCAACTGTTGATGAAATTGACACTGAAATAATCAACCTAGGGCGCTGCCTCGAAAAAGCAACTATAAAAGCGGAGAACGAAATTAAAAGCTGGAAAAAGAAGAGATACTCATAGCTCGTAAACGTGAAGAGGAGCTCAAGTTTGAGCAAATGAAAGCGAAACTGGTAGCAGAACAAAACGTTACGAATCCAGGGCATACAGAGAAGGATAATGATCGTGTGAAGTTGCCTAGGCCTAAAGGCTAAACTGATAATAACTAAATACGATGGAGCCTTCGAGAAGTGGCTTTCATTTTGGAACAAGTTCAAAGCAGAAATAGACTCAACCGATTTACCTGCGGTATCTAAGTTGGCATATCTCAAGGAACTATTAGAGCCTAAAGTCGCTGCAGGAATCGACGGATTACCCTTCACAACAGAAGGCTATGAACGGGCAAAGATTATATTGGAATCTAATTACGGCAACATAGATCAAATAATTTATCGCTACGTGGAAACATAGGGGGTTACCGTTAATCACGGGATCGCAGCCAGCAAAAATACACGAGTTTTACCATAGTTAATAGAGTGGAATGGTTAGGAAACTCAGGGACCTTCTTTGTTATATATTGTAAAATAATAAAAAAGTATATTGAGGTGAAATAAAAACCAACCAATTTGTTAGCTTTTTTCAACCACTACCGTGCACAAAACACAATAGAAATTCCAACATGTTAATCAATCAGCCAATAGAAACGTGTGAGTTCAGTCGTTCATGGAACGCTAATGAACTATGATTGTGCACAATCTTTTGTCTTACCCCTTCCAACCTAAATCGCAGCGCCTTTGTTAGCCCTTTTGAAGTTTGCCGGGTTTCCTAACCATTCCACTCTATTAACTATGGTTTTACCAAACACTAATGTACAATCATTGGAAACACTGGAAAATATGTTGGAGTGCCTGTCTATGGTGCGTGAGGGTTTAGAAAAGCTGCAAGGCATTAAAGCGGAACTCGTGAGCGGACAAGTGGGCTGGCAAAGTTGAAACTTTTCCCATTTGATACAAACAAGCCCTACGTAACTGGAAAGAGATACACCCCGCCGAAATGTGAAAGAAACTCACAGAAAACAAGTCTCCACCACGACAGAGGAGTTTCCACGCTAAGGTGATTACGTTCCAACGCCGAGGGGATGCGTGTTCTGTGATGACGTGACCCACAAGTCAATAGAGTGCCAGACGGTTTCAACACCTGCAGATCGAAGACGTCAATTACAGATAACAGGTCTCTGTTTCAATTGTACCGGAAGCAAACATCGTGCCACAAATTGTAGTAGCCGATCTTCATGCAAATATTGCAAGCAAAGACACCATTCGTCCATCTGTAACCAAGAACAAGTGAACGAACCGGATAATGGAGGTGCAGCATTAACGGCCACCCAAAGCGGAGAAAAGGTGTGCCATCCCATTGTCCTCGTGAAAGTGAATGGCGTGACCTGTCGCGCCCTGTTAGATACTGGAGCGACAGTATCGTATGCCTCATGTTACATACTTGACAGATTAAAACTCGTGCCATCTCGCAGGCTCGCACGCTGCATTCAGACGATTGTGGGCGTTGTTACAAAGCGAATCGAGACCTACGGCTTACAAATAAGTGACACTAAAGGGAACTTTGTTATTCCAGTGTGCGCTACGCGAGTGGATCGCGGAGAACTGTTGTCGGTAGACAATCCCAATTATGCGGAAATGATACGTACTTATCCACACTTGAAAGGACTGCGAATGGAGGATATTGATACTAAGAGCATGCTTCCGGTCCACATTATCCTAGTCCTGGAAGCAAGCGAGTACGCTAAAATTAAAACACGTGAAACCCAGAGAACCGGAAGTATGGGCCAACCTGTAGCTGAGCATACTAAATTAGGCTGGACAATAATGTCCTCAGGTACCGAAGCGAACATTGACAATATGTTTCTTACTCAAACCACTACAGTCAACTCTCTCCTGCGACCACTTCCCGTAAGCGACCACCTCCCATAAGAGACCACTTTACCAAAGAACCGTTTTTTCTCAGTCAAATTTTGTTGTAAAAACTCTCTCGTAAGCGACCAACGCAAAAATTATTTAGCGACCGCGACTACTTTTTAGTCTCAACACTCGACATTTTCTATTGTTTTTTGTTTCCGATAAGCGACCACCAAAGTAAATTGTACTGTATTTTTAGAAAATCATTACTCAAATACCACAAAGTTTAATTTTTAATGGCGCTGACAGATAAGAAACTGAAAAAGATTGGAAAAACTTGAGCTAGAACTCCCATTCTTAGCTATGTTGTTATGGTGACAGCACGCTAGAGCTGTGCTAGAAGTCTGATCCGTTTAGCAAGCACTTGGGCTACCCGCTGTGTTGCTTTTTCCCGTCAGCGACCACCTCCCGAAAGCGACCACTTTGTCCGTGCACCAAGGGTGATCGCTTAAGAGAGAGTTGACTGTAGTACCGATTATGAAATGCTGTGCAGATTGGATGTGCTCGGGCTCGAGGACACGCCCACCGGAGATCAAAATGTCGTGCATACGGAGTTCCTGGAACAGCTCTTGGTGCGGACACTTTGGGAGAGACTTTGGGCGAACCAGCCACGGAGATTTTCTTTTACTTTATTTGGAATAAGTTCTGAAATTCGGTCATAACATTACATTAATTATTGCATTCCAATGATATTTGTGAAATTACAAGGCTTACATTTCGAAACTCGCTAAAACAGGCCATATTACTGACTCACTAAATGCGATTACTATACTAGAGTGTTCTATGATATATTAGAAATCAAGTTTGTGTACCTGAAGGGTGGATCTCCGGTGGTTGCGACGTTTTATGGCTTTTCTTTGACTGTACCTATTATCTCGCTTGACTCTTGACTAATCTCGTGATCTGGCGTGGACGCCGTAATCCGATCCTTACATATATTATTAACTTGGAGCTACGTTATCATTAAGAAATCACGTCACTAATCAAATATTAAATCAACTAATATAACAAACAATGTCAATGTTCGTATCATAACGAATTGTCCAGAACAGCTCCAACGCGATCCGGAGGGGTGGTACGAAAAAGCCTTACCTTGGAGGGAAGATCACACCCCCCCCCCTTGCAAAACAACAAAGCTGGAAGCTTTAGCCGTGTTCAGCAACTAAAGAAAACCGGTAGACTAGACGAATACGATGCCATCATTCAGGACCAGTTGCAGGCAGGAGTGGTAGAGGATGCAGAGATGCCAGCCTCTGGAAGAGAATTCTACATACCTCACAAAGCAGTTGAGAGAGAGAGTGCAGAGACAACAAAAATGCGGATTGTCTACGATGCTTCCGCGAAAGCTAACGATTCTGCGCTTTCCCTTAACGATTGTCTCGAGATCGGCTCACCTCTGCAGTAAACTGTGGAAGGTACTCGTGCGTGGGAGATTCCACGCCGTAGCACTCGTTGGCGACATTCGCAAGGCATTCCTTCAAGTGCGGATTCGCACTGAGGACCGAGATGCATTGCGGTTTCACTGGTTGGACGCAAAGGACCCCCAACGAGTGAGAACATTCACGATTCACCCGCGGGGCACTCTTTGGCCTGAGACCCTCGCCATTCTTGCAGGGTGGTGTAATACAATACCATCTAGATGTGTGCCGAGATGAACATCCAGAGTACGTAAAGGAAATCGAGCGCAGCTTGTACGTCGATGACCTAGTCACTGGAGGACAAACTGTGCAACAAGTGCGCGAAATGAAGAAAACTGCGACCGAGATATTCAGCAAGGCAACGTTTCAGTTGCACAAATGGAACTCTAACATGCGTGAGTTAGAACTAGATGAAATGCAGAAGAAAGAAGGGAGCCTGAGCTACGCTAAGCAGCAGTTGGGTGTCAAGTCTGGCGAGTGCGGTCTCAACGGATTGAAATGGAACAAACGAACTGACACGATAGCAGTCGCCTATCCGATGGGCGTCGCCCAGCCTACGAAGAGGGGTATACTTGGCAAAGTGGCCAATATATATGATCCTCTCGGCTTAGTTGCAACAACCATCCTTCAAGGGAAGCTGCTATATCAGGAAGCCTGTGACAAGAAGTGCGCCTGAGATGCACCATTACCCGATGAACTAGTACAACGGTGGGAGAAATTGGAGAGTAGTCTTTCCGAACAAGTGAGTGTCGCGCGAATGTTGGCACTTGTTCAAGAGCCAATCGAGGATATCTCCCTCCACGCCTTTGGAGACGCTAGCGGAAAGGGCGTTGCTGCGGCTGTATACGCTGTTGTCACGCAAGCATCAGAGGTGAACCAGGGACTTGTTGCAGTGAGGGCAAGACTAGCAAAACAAGGACTCACAATTCCACACTTGGAATTAGTGTCCGGTCACATGGCTGTCAATTTACTAACCAACGTGCGTGACGCACTACAAGGATTTCCTGTGACCGCACTACACTGTTGGCTTGATAGCAGTGTAGCCCTGCATAGGTTGCGTGGAGATGGTGAGTACAAGAAATTTGTGGCCAACCGGTTTCGCAAGATAAAGGAACACGATAAGAGTCGTCTGGAGACATGTGCCCACCCACGAAAAACCAGCAGACCTTGGTAGCAGAGGCAGACCGGTGAACGAGGAGAACAAGCTGTGGTGGAACGGGCCAGACTAACTGGGTGATTGTGATAAGTGGCCGCCAGACATTGTAACCGCAGCTAGTGCAGAATCGAAAGCAGAGACAAAGGCGACAAAGCAACTATTCGCCTTGACCACTTCAGCAGACGACGAGTTAGACGTCTTACGGGTATGTGCGTGGATGATGCGGTTCGTGCGCAATGCTAAAAAGCCGAAGTCCAAAAGAACTAGCGGACCACTGACAACCGAAGAAATTGAATCTCAGGAGCGGTACTGGGTTCTACGAGTACAAAGAAGAGACACTGAAACATTGGAGGAGGATCGCCTGCAACTAAATCTCCAAAGAAACGAGGATGGAGTACTTGAGTGTCGGGGGAGGATACTAGGACTGTATTCGATCTACATCCCCGACACTTCAATTTATACTGAGAAGTTTGTTCAGCACGCGCACAAGGCCACGCTACACGGAGGTTTGGACCTTACTATGGCCAAAGTCAGAGAGCGACACTGGATACCACGCCTCAGGAGGCTATCGTAGCGAATCATCAAACGGTGTCCCGGATGTAAAAGATTTCAAGCCATAGCTTATGCAGCACCGCCTCCTAGAGTTCTGCCAACTACGTATACCCGTACCGAAGGAACAACGGCATATCAAGTGATCGGGATAGACTATGCCGGCCCACTACGATATCGGGTCTCCAAAGAAAGAGAAGGCAAGGCATATGTCGTACTGTATACATGCAGCTTTACAAGGGGGATCTTGAGCTTTCATGTGACAGACAAGGCGCAGACCCAACAATGCAGCACCGAATCCGAGAGATTCGGCGGTGGCTGAAGAACAGCGGGTACGCCAGATTGCTGAGGCTGATCAAGAACATTGAACTGAACACTGTATCTGAACATTTTGTTTTGCTATTATTTCCATGTTAGTTACCGTCAGTGCATAATTTCGGTATGTTTGCCTACCCTGTAGTCAAACAGGGGAGTGTGTCGGAAATTGTGCTGTCATAATTATCGTATCTTAAATGTAAACCTTTGCGTAAGTTGTAGGCAATGTATGGGAACTGATAAGACAGTGGGTCAGCATAAGGTCAGCGGATATACTGATATCAGTGGAATGCATATATTTGAGTTGAGTAGAGTTTTTATATTAGTACAGATATCGAGAAGTGAGCTACCTTGAGCCGAAACGTGATGTATACTATGCGATATTAAAGGAGAATATAATCGTGATTACTGTGAAGCTATCTCTATTTACAACATGGTAACAAAAGCCTTACAAACGCTGAAATCGCTGAAATTGCGTATAGACACAGCCACGAAGTATTTATATCTAAAATCGATATATAAAATTCCTCGGCCTCCTACAAATCGTTCTCAAGTAGCCATAAATAGAGCTTGGGCTTCCTGTGAGCAGTTAAATGTGCACACTATTATGTCTAAGGTCTTCCCAATAAGAAGTTTCGTTTACCATCGTCCTCTGGCTCGTGATAAAAATAATATTCCCCCAATCCTTCTCAGGGATTAATAATCCCTCATGGTAAGGTTCTTATTCTGGTGAGAGGCCCCAATCCTCTCGCGGGGGTCATAATCCCCCAATCCTTCCCAGGGCGGATTCATAATCACCCATGGGTAAGGTCCTTATATTTTCTGAAATAAGGGGCACGACGCCCCAAATAGCCAATCGTGTGAGTCTATGGGGCAAAGGGTGACCTGTACGGGAGCAATTCATCCCACAATATACACAGAGTGTATTCCCCAAGACGAACCACAAGCATGAATTAGGGGAAATGAAATTAAAATTATCAGACTAAATTCCCAGCTATTGACACATGTCTTGCACTAATCCTCGAGAAAATCGAGTAACACTTCTAAGCGATCGTGATAGAAATCAGAATTCCTGCAATGCGCACCACTTCTAAAACATTAAAGACCCTGTGTCCGAGCCCATGGTGCTTTGCGCGCGCAAATCATTTTCGTAGGCTACGAAAATCAGAAAGATCGTTGTTGTTGTTATGACTCTCCGATCTTTCGAAATCCATCTCTAGTTTGGGCTATCGTGTATTATTTATAGATATATATGCTTAACTGACTTTCTTGTATCTTAACTTTTGTATATATACCTTTTAAAATGAAACTTTAGTCGAATATTTCTTCGAATCCCGGTCTAGAGTGGCGAGTAGAGAAATGCCGAAGAAAGAACAGACAGCGAGGCGAAGCGACTCGACAAATAATCCTTCAGCAGTCCACATTTTACTTTCTCTAGGTCTACAAGAGAACACTTGTGGTTCTAAAGGACTACTACGTGAGTTTCCCGGGGATTTGCTGCACGTGCTAAGGGACCGGCGGGATTCGTTGGAAATACAAAGCAACCACTTCTGGCATCAAGATCATTCATAATTATAATTTCGTACGGCTCAGCTCCACTGAGGTGTTAGGACATATCTGTATCTGTATATGTTTTGCATTTTTATTAGCAGAGAAAGCAATGCCCTTAACATTTTTCCCCTTCATCCAGTACGTCCAGAAAGTCTTGCTGCCAAAACTACGACCGCGGGTCAAACTCCAATCTGCCGAGTTCAGCTGTTACTTCGCTGTGAGTTTAACTCGAGTGCGAATACGACATTTCATTTTGCACTCAAAATATATCATTCACAAGGAAAGTTGAGATCTTCAAATACAGCTAAACAATACTGGAGTCATTAAAACAAGGTAGCAAGAGTACATGTATGTGTTTGCTTGTAGAGTTGTGAAAAGTCGCATTCGTAAACCGAATTAGAATCTGAAGGCAGTACAACTGGCTTCCTGCTGAGTACTGTTCAAATTATATTCGAAGCATCGGGGAAAAATTCGTGGGCTCGATTGGGTTTTTAATCCGGTAGAAATTATGAAATTCGTTATCCAAAGTGTATGTGTACTTCTTTTATGAAACTTATAAACAATCGAGAGCATCTTAGTCCGACTAAAAGCTGGCCTTTAATTTATGCGGCCGTTGATAAACAAACTAAACATAACATAATTTGGCGCAAAGCCCCATGGGCTCGGACACAGGGACGAGGTCGTCCGCTCACTTCCTCCCCCTCCCCGTCTGATGGACTTCATAGACTTTCATGTTCCTGACGTCATAACTTCAACCAATCAGAGCGAACTATACACTTTTGGCAAAGTCTGGAATTTAAGGAATGTGCCCACATATTATTCTAAATGGCGTTGGGGAAGAACTTGGGCAGTGTGTCGACCGAAGTTGTAAAGTTTTCAGGATTTCGGAGCTATATCCAGAGCCGAGAAGAAAGCATTGGAATCGTTCATTCATTGAAACGATGTGTTTGTCAATCTACGTACGGGTTTGGTAAATCACTAATCTTCCTCTGCTTATCAGTAAATCGCATGCATTAGATCCGAAACATTCTCCTAGGTTTTTGGCTTTTAGAAGACCAAATCTTTCATGGAATATTATGATTTTTCTGCAGGAGTGAACATACATACTGAGTATGTTATGGAAAAAGTTTCATGGCACTTGGGTGAATATTTTTGTTTTCAGAATTATGAACACACTTATTACGTTAAGTTCATGTACGGCGATGGCAACTAAACTTTGCACAAAAAGTCCGGTTAAAACAACCTCTGCTACCAAAAACTACATTAGGACAACTTCAGGGTCTCGTGTGACTAATCGGCATACATATCAAGCCTTAAAACGTTTTAAAAATAAAAGTAAAAGCGTAAAAGTTCTAAGATCGCAGTAATGAAGGATTATTGTATCGGTACGAATTGTACGAACGACTGTACGAATTACTAATTAGCTCTAAACACCCTAAACCCTGGTGGAGGGTTAGGGTTAGGTTTGTAGTCAGGGTTAGGTATTATCGTTGTACGAATATGACGTCACCGTACGAATCGTACAATTCGTACCAAAGTAATAATTATGTTACTTATATAGAGATAGGTCAGCTAATAAACTTTACGGCGCGGCGTGGAATCGAGTCTGATATTTCTTGTATGCATTCTCAAACACTGTCGTGCAAATGCTCGCAAACTTCCGTTTAAAAAGTTCCTGCTCTCCAAAGAACCACAGCAGCTGAAACAGGATAACATTCTGAGAAATCGACAGAAGTTTGAAGCTGTAGAATGTTTTTTCCAGTGCATGAAAGCTGATAGATCCAACTAGTAAAAGCCGCTACTGCACGACTGTTCTACTCTTCACGCTTCAATTGTTATGCGTGTTCGTATTGGCTCATTGTAAAAACAAAGGTTGATGACGTCAGGAACATGAAAGTCTATGAAGTCCATCAGACGGGGTCACGGGGAGGGGGAGGAAGTGAGCGGACGACCTCGTACCGTCTGAAAATCAGGCTACTTTAACAGCTGCATGGTGTAAAAGAATGATGCCAATCAAAATAACCTTACTTTTTTTAGATCTAACTTACTGTATGGAACAGAAGATGGTGCCATGTTTGTTTCATTGTACTATAGTCTGAGTTAGTTCCAGTGGAACTTAACTTCACTGACTTTCCAGCTTGAATTATTTCATTAATTAGGTAATTATAATGTTCTTCCACATTGGCTTAAGCCGCCTGTGGCACACCCGTTGCTATTGGACTGGAACGTCGGTAAATTGTCGGTACATTGGGTTGCTGCCAAGGTATCCGCCGGCATGTGGCGGATAACCGAGTTTCCCGCAGTAGAAACACATGCTAAGTCTTGCTGAAGTTCTCCTTGCTCTGGACATGTCTTGATTCATTCTTTCGAAGTTGTGTTTGAAAGTTCGTCAGTTACGAGATCCCATATTGTTTTTGACTGGAATTTGTATCAACCGGCTTGACCAAGATTGCTTTTTACTGAAACAGTGAACTGAATTGGCCACTTTGGAAAAGAGTAGGGGATTGGGGCGAGGGTGGTCTCGCAAAGGCGCTTGGGATCGTTACAGGGGACACGCATCGTACAGAATACAAACAAACACGGCGAATATCGCAATTTCCTCATCGAATATAAGCACAGAAAGTGAAATAAACTTTAAAAAAGGCACTGCACAAGAAGTAAAGCTCAACAGAAGTGTCCAGAAATGTGGGTTCATAAAAATCAACTTATTAAAGCAGAGCAAAGAAGTGAAAACTACCGCGGAACGGAGTTAGCAGAAGTAAAGCGAAGCTGTGTGACCGAATTATGCTACGATGCGAACACGTTATGCTTTTAATAGCCGATTCCTACGTTTCCCATCATGGATTTATGATTTTAAAGTTGTACTTTGTAACTTTAAACAGGCCCTGTTCTGTTCTTGGGATTGTAGGGTGAAGAGCCGGAAGGAGTTGGTATATAGTAAATCGCTATAAATGGTTTCCTACAAATACATGTCACCCTAGCGGACTTCAAGATCAAGTGGTTCAACGTTTCTATTGTCAGTAGTTATTCACGGCCTACAATCCCATGAACAGAACAAGACCTGTATAACTAAAGTTACAAAGTATTTAATACTTTAAAGTGACAAATCCATGATGGTGGGAAATGTAGGAATCGGCTAAAGCATAACGTGTTCGGATCGTTGCGGATTCATCGTAGCAATCGGCCACACAACTTCGCTTTACTTCTGCTAACTCCCGTTCCGCGGTAGTTTTCACTTCTTTGCTCTGCTTTAATAAGTTGGCTTTTATGAACCCTTGCCTGGACACTTCTGTTGAGCTTTACTTCTGGTACAGTGTCTTCTTTCAAGCTTATTTCACTTTCTCTGCTTGTATTCGATGAGTTGATTGCGATATTCGCTGTGTTTGTTTGTATTCTGTACGATGCGTGTCCCCTGTAACGATCCCAATCGCCTTTGCGAGACCACCCTCGCCCCAATCCCCTACTCTTTTCCAAAGTGGCCAATTAAAAGTTGCGTGTTTGAGTGACAGTCACGCTCTGCCACGAGAGAGCTTCCATATGATTGGCCAGCTTAAAATGGCATGCTTGCAGTGACATACGATCAGGATGAACTTTGGACGTAAACAAAGGCAAGTTTGGCTTTGTCGGGCATATCATATTGCAGATTAGTTTAGTATATGGTTGTCACATTAACTTAAATTTATACAGGTTATAAATTGGCTGAAATGCCGAAAACCAAAAATGAATATTATTTTCATATTATCGTCAGGAAATTTTAACGCGCTCCACTGCACTTATAACAAATATTGAAAGTTCGAGTCCCATATGACACCATATTTTTATTTTTCTCATTTCTGTTTCATTTTCTTCCTCTTCCTCTGGAACTTTCCCTGCATTTTTTAATTTCCAAGAAATTTCCATCCCATGGAAGAGTTTTTCCGGTGAACCGGAAAGTCTATGTTGGGCACGATAACCACCTATACAAATTTTGAAACTCCTGAGAATGCCACGGCCTAACTTATTAGAAGAACCAAAAATAATCAGCACAAAGGATTCTGGTAGTTGTATTAAACTGACGTCATAGCGTATACAGCCTATGAGGAGGCACGTTTTCAACCTGTCCAGTCAGTTCTGAACTGACAACTGGCGAACTTTGGCGATCTTTGAGCAATAACTTACACTACTAAACAAACATTCCATGCATTTTGGTCTTACCTCGGCCATCATGGAGTTCAAGAAACACAGCTTCAGTTCAGTAGGCTGCCAAAGAGTAGTATGATTTGAATCAAATTGTCCTCTTATTTATACCAGAATAGCGAAAATTTGACGCAATTCCGCCGTCAAATATTTCCATTTTTAAAAGTTGTTGTTAAAATCATTGATAAAATATGTTCATCCTCAGGGGCGTAGCGTGAACTACGCACATAAGCACGAGCGACACTTTGAGACGAAAATTCCCTGTTTGGCCTTTTTTTTTACGAGACTGGTAGCTACCGGCTGCAGTTGTGCGTACAACTTGAAAATGCCTAGCTACGCCCCTGATCCTCCGCATGATGTATTTCCTATTTCCTCGACACGTGCTAGAAGTGTGACCAGTCTAGCCACAGGCCGCCCAAGTTCTGACTGTATAACAAGGTTTGTATGGGAGTTCTTCCGATAACTCAGAATAATAACATAAATCTTCTGTAATACAAGGTAAATAAAGGAAGAAGACTTACTTGAAGTTGTTTTGTCGTCCTATGTGTGTTTCAGGTCGCTAGAGCGGTGTTTTATGGAATTCTTGAGTCATACGCTTCACCCCTCTAACCAGTACCAGAGGGGAAGGCTGAACACTCCATCCAACGACTGCCTTCGCTCGAGGACGAATTTTCCACAAAATATCAATCCCATCGGCGTTTACTCGGCCGCGGTACAATCCATGGACATCAATTATCCCTCAGAAGTCCCCAGGCTTGATAACTCCTTTCCAAACCCGTTAGATTTGAACGATTTTTGAAGCAATTCGTGCAGCTTCAAACGGCCGACAGATCGTGTAGTCCATGGAATGGTCCCGTTCTTGACAACGCGTTTTGGTAACCAGGCGTTTGGGTAACCAGGCCGTTACAAATTATTTATTTCCCTGAGGGAGACATATCAAATTCATCCAGTGGTCTCGTAGCCTCCGATGCAGACGTCTTGTGTGGTTCGTTTCCCTCCCAACGTCTGCGAACTCGAGCCACATTTTGTGTTCCGTAACTTACGGATTGTTTATTTTGCCCAATCAAATTGCTTGTTAGGTTTTTCCCTAAGCCCAAACATTAATTAATTACTTCGTAGACCGTGGGAACACAAACACTTGATTGGCTGATTATTTTGACTTCCATTCTGCACGTGCAGCACGTGCCAGTCTCCTCTCAGTCGCCTAGACAACAGAAAATAACTTCAAAACGCTCAGAGGTTTCCAAATGGTGAAAATAACGATATTCTGGACTTTGGCAATGGATTTCGAATATCTCCAAAAGAAAGATCTTCACGTCTTTCCTGTCGCCATAAGAAAAACTTGCTTTGGTGGCAAGAATACTCAGTTCAGAGACTGTGAAGGTTTGTAGGGAATTCTATTCATATCGAAGTTCTGTGCATCTTAATGAGCTCCCGGAAAATAGGAGCTCCTCTCTGATTGGCTGAACAAAAAACCCGGCTTGAGTTCGCAGACGTTGGTGTGGGAGGGAGGGAAACGAACCACACAAGACGTCTGCATCGGAGGCTACGAGACCACTGGATGAATTTGATATGTCCCTCTCAGGGAAAGAAATAATTTGTAACGGCCTGGTTACCCAAACGCCTGGTTACCAAAACGCGTTGTCAAGAACGGGACCATTCCATGGACTACACGATCTGTCGGCCGTTTGAAGCTGCACGAATTGCTTCAAAAATCGTTCAAATCTAACGGGTTTGGAAAGGAGTTATCAAGCCTGGGGACTTCTGAGGGATAATTGATGTCCATGGATTGTACCGCGGCCGAGTAAACGCCGATGGGATTGATATTTTGTGGAAAATTCGTCCTCGAGCGAAGGCAGTCGTTGGATGGAGTGTTCAGCCTTCCCCTCTGGTTAGAGGGGTGAAGCGTATGACTCAAGAATTCCATAAAACACCGCTCTAGCGACCTGAAACACACATAGGACGACAAAACAACTTCAAGTAAGTCTTCTTCCTTTATTTACCTTGTATTACAGAAGATTTATGTTATTATTCTGAGTTATCGGAAGAACTTCCATACAAACCTTGTTATACAGTCAGAACTTGGGCGGCCTGTGGATATTGTGTTTGAAATCTGATGCATTTTGCTAATTTTTCAAAGGAGCCGCCGCGTGCTTCTAGCTAGCAAAAAGTAGATTTGAGTACTGCTAAGCAAACATTATTTGACAGGCACGTCAAAATACTGTCAACGCGAAAGAGCAGAGAAAACCTCAGAGCAACCTTTGCTCGTCCCTTTTGCTTTAGCTTTGTAAAGCCACAGTCATGTATCCGTTAAGGCAAGGAATTGCTTCTGTTCTCGACCCAAACATAATGTTTACCCCTCGGGTAAATAATTCAGCGACCCAGCAATCACAGAACAGTGTTCCAAGGACTTCTGGTTTCGGGAGTTTTATGGCTGAATTGAGTGCTCCGAGCCATAGCCAGGTAAATCTTCAAACTCGCATAATGCAATCTAGCGCAGGATTCGTTGAGATTTCCTCAAATCATCGTTGTGGCCGGGGGATTGTCCAAAATCGCCTAGCCTGTTCAGGATTGTCATTCTCCCATACCAACAGCACTGAATTAAGTAACATTTGCTGCAAGAAAAACCAACGACGGCGAAACCACTGCAGCATAAAAAATCGCACCCGTCTACGCCGATATATCCCTGCTCGTTCACGTCGGGCTATTTGTCGCCATATCAAAAACAGAGCTAGGAAAAATACAAGTTGCTCAGCTTGATTCTCCATGATAGAACAAAGGTCAAATGTCGGAAACCTGAGGGCACTCCAGTGATATCTCACTCATCGTCAGTTAAACGAGATATCCGCCGTTGAAACTAAAACTTTGAATTCAAATTGAAGGCACGAATAATTAGTATTTATGTTGTGACAAGAAAAGGTCATTCATAAAACTGGGCTGGTTCAATGACAATAGGATACTGTTTCAGAGTATCAGATTCCTATCTTGGTTATAAATAGGCAGAACTCTCAGCAGAAGTCCTCTCCTAACTGCTAGCCGTCATAGCATCACATGGGTGTGTGGGGTCGGCTCATGGCGCCTTTGGGTTTGGGGCGTGTGGTTGTTCAGTAACTAAATCAGTTCAACCTCAGTTTAATTTCGGCCCTCATTTCATTTTAACATTGTCAAAATCATCATTTTTTGGCCACTAAACAACCCTGTTTAACTTTTGACCCCTGACGAGAAGGGTTAAACAGCCAGTCTTTCGTATTCTCCACTCGTTATTAAAATTCCAAATGAGCTCATTTGATTACCCCACTTAATTAAGTCATACTATAGCTTTACACAATTAAGCGCCCTTTACCGGTTGTTTCTGAAGTTACAAAGTTAGATGTTTCATTCCAAATTAGGCTAGACTTTAGAATACCCTGTCACTTTTTTAGCTACCATAAAGTACTGTCACCGCGGTCCGTGGTCCGCAGTCACAATCTTGCGCGCGCAGTTTAGGGTTTAGGTTAGGGTTTAGGTTAGGGTTAGGGACTGCGGACCGCGGTAGCAGTACTTTGCTATACTTAAAATACTTAAAGTTAATTGACATTCATTGACTGCGGGACTGCGGACCGCGGTAGCAGTACTTTACTATACTTAAAGTTCATTGAGATTCATCGACTGCGGGACTGCGGACCGCGGTAGCAGTACTTCACTATACTTAAAGTTCATTGAGATTCATCGACTGCGGGACTGCGGACCGCGGTAGCAGTACTTCACTATACTTAAAGTTCATTGACATTCATCGACTGCGGGACTGCGGATCGCGGTAGCAGTACTTCACTATACCATACAATATGGTACAATATAATAGCATGACCGAAGACCTTGGTTCCATCGTTTTTTAGGTCGTGCCTTCAAAAGTGACAGGGTATTCTAAAGTCGCTCCCAAAATTATTATGATAAATTCAAATCGGCCTATGTTCGTCTTTGGTGCACGCTGTTTTCTGTTTCACAGCATGTTAGGAATTTTGCAAAAAGTCATTGTCTAGCTTAGGCTTAAGTCAATAGTATTAACTCTCAGTCTAAACTAAACACAAATGGCTTTAAATTTCAACCCGGCTTGGTTCATAACCTAATGACTTTGTAGATGGCCGTATATTTGTCATTTTTGGATACATGTCACGTTATACGCCATACCATTCCGATTTCTTGTATTATATATATTCAACATATTGACTTTGTAGATGACCGTATAATTGTCATTTTTATTTAACATGTCATGTTATACGCCATACCATACCCGTATATGTATATATATAACAAGAAAGTGTACCAATTTACCGCAAAGAAAAGCAAAGAAAAAGTTTTGAATTGAAATATGCCTTCAAGTTTGTTTCAGAAAGCTGGCATTTCGCTGCATTCAAGCGATCTAGTAAGAGCAGCCGTACGCGTGATAATCACCGAAGTCGAATAAGGTTTGCAATTATCTTCAAGGTTCAAGGACGGTTTGTACGTATGTTTTGATCGTTTTAATGACAGAAACTTCTCGAGAATTGTTTGTCACAGGGAATACGGCCGGTAAGATCTTACCAGAGTCCAAAATAACAGTTCAATCTTGTTCTATTTATATATTTTCGAGTGAGATATATGAACCGATACCGGAAGTCAGTCACCGGATACCGATATGTATATGGAACTGCTGTCAGTTCTGAGAACTGGTCCAGTCAGTTTCTAGGACTGACACGCTCCATTTAAGAACTGGCCGGTCAGACCAGTCAGTTCGCGTAAATGGAAAGCGCTCTACTGAAAGTTACTTTGAATTTTTGCCACTTACGAGCGTATCCGACAGTTTTTGCCACTTACGACCTTATCTGGTATTTTTTGCCACTTACGACCGTAGCTGGCAATATTGCGGGCTCAAGATTTGACGTAAGTGTTGTGTTGTACAGTACAGTCGGCACTGAGGTTTATGTTAAAGATGGCAGCGAGAAGTTTCCTTTCTTTGCTAATTGGCTTAGCAGTTTTAGTCTCTGCTATTCTGTTCTCGACTCGTATTCGCCGTTTTGGATGATGATACAGATATTTCGCGTAATGAACTCATCAACAATATTTTTAACTGCATGGGGTATCATCAAACAGAATCTCTAGCCCGTCTAGTTATAACACGTGGTATAGTGCTTATTAGTCTTCGACAGTTGCCTGGAAATAATACTTGCTCGAGGAGGGCTCAGTGAGGAGAAGGCGAATCCTTCAGACTTGGAAATAGTTCGCCTCACCAGTAAACGTTTATGACACGTGCAATTAAGAAGGCTATATATATATGAGCTAGCTATGATCTGGGTGGATTTAACTGACAAAAAACAAATGCCTGGAATATTAACTGTAACCTGACGTAAAGGGAGTTTTTAACTGGCAAGAGACAATTATAAATTCTGATCACAATTGACAAAAAGACATTATTAAGTGATAACAAAACCCCCAAAAATGTACTCGCAGCTGCCAGTCGGATGCTTCCATACATGGAACCTACTACACAATGCATAATATAATTATCACTTGTGTAGCTAGGATTCCTACGGTAACGTCATATTCCTACCAACCATAATACCTAACCATTTGTGAAAAGTAAATGTACAACACATGGTACTGTAACCGCATTTTATTTTTGGTAAATCGTTCCTAAGAGTATTTATTACTGTGCCCTTCAAGATGCATTTTGTCTATATAATGACATATCGTTTAGATGGATTTTCAAGCCACCGGTTGACATCTATTTTTACTTGTGTTACATGTAAGCCTTAGTCACTCCGACGTAGTTTTAGTCATAATAGCTGCATGGTTGCCCTATGAAATACTGCCAATTAAGAAAAATTGAAATCCCAAAAGCCTGCAGACTGGCTGTTGTTCATTTCTTCTCTGAACTCCGGAAAATAGTTAGAAGTACTGTACTTGGTATAGCTCTAGGGTTAGGCCACAGGCGTGCGCAACTGGTCGCCTATATATATCAGCACCCTGATAACTTCTCGGGGCTAAGCCCTCGAATGTTTAGCAAATATAGATGCACAGATGACGTCATGCGCCACGACACTAACAACAACAAATGACGTAACTGATATTATCTTCACGTTGTGACGTCAACTGTGCATTTATAAGAGGACAGACTCATGGCAAAATAAAAACGTTTTATACAACAAAATAGAGTGCATGCTTGACCTTGTGTCGTCATTTATGCATCTTGCATTTATGCACTTGAGTTCACCATTAACCATGACATCAAGTCGCTGAAGAACTGGTTCTCTGATAACTTTCTTCAAGTAAACGCCGCTAAAACGCAGGCCATGACTTTAGGAAAATCAAAGTATACGTACGACCTAAGAGTCCATGAAGATACTATTATTGTGAAAGACACCTTGAAAATTCTAGGTGTGACTCTAGATAAGGACTTTACATTTAAACCACATATTAACGAAATGCTAAAGAAAGCTTACGCGAAAATAGCGGCACTGCGCCGGCTCAAGCGCCTTGTGCCAACAGCTCACTTGACACGACTCTATAAGGCGTACGTATTACCGCATTTAGAATATTGTAGTCCCATTTTGTTAGGCATTGGTAAAGGTCTTAGCAACAAAATCGAATCTGCAAATAGCTATGCTATCAGAACACTATATACTTAATTTAGGTAATAACGCAAATCATCAAGAAACACTATTAGACATGGCCTCAATGCGGTCATTGAAACATAGACGCAACGTACAATCTCTAATGTTATTCTTTAAATGCTTCAGAAATCAAGGTCCTGTATACATATCAAATCTTTTTAAACCTAGAGTCACTAGCTATAACTTAAGAGGTAGCGGTAATAATTTAGTTCAGCCATCCTATAACAGCCTTTTCCAGCATAATTCTTTTTCATACACAGTATCTCACATTTGGAACCAGCTACCATCGGCAGCTAAAACTACAACTTCTTTAACACAGTTTCGGCAATATCTTAATAAGTCTGACTTTATTGAATGCCAGTGTAAAAACTGCCTCTAACTAGCTCCTGCACACATGCACCTATATAATTGATCTACTTAGTTTACATTGATATCTTTAAATTTTGGCACCTTTAACTTAGAGTTTGTATATATATCGTATGGTGGTAGTATAGCTAGACTTGCTTACTTATTATTGTATATATGTAAATAGTTTGAACTAGAGTTCTCTTAGTTTTTATCCATATTGTTACGTACTAACAATATTACTATATATATGTAAATAGTTGAAACTAGAGTTATCTTAGCTTCCATTCGTGTTATAATGTCATGCCCTAGCTTTATTGTCCTACTACAAATTTTATATTTTGTTACTATTAATTTGTCGAGCGCTTATATCATGAGCCCCTGGCTCGGGAGATTGGGCAACCACTTCCTGCGTTACCGACGGTAAATAAATTATTATTATCTATGCCCTAATAGGTAATGGTTGTCGACCAATCAGAGCGTGCATTTCTTCCTGTTTATTGTATAAACCTTTTTAGGTACTAAATGCATTGCGCTGAAGATTTGTTACTGGGGTACCGCAAAATAAATCGAAAACCTTCTGTTTGATGAAATCCCAAGTAAAAAAATTATATTTGTTGAATGAGTTCATCACGCGAAATATCTGAGTCATCACCCAAAGTAGGCGAAAACGAGTCGAAAACAGAACAGGAGAGGAAAATAATTGCCAGATACGCTCGTAATTGGCAAAAAATACCAGATACTGGTCGCAAGTGGCAAATAGAGTGGATTTCGTATGAGTGGCCAAGTTATGGCAATGATTTACGGCATAAAACTAAATTCTTTTCTTTTTTCATTCTACCAAGAAAAAGGTTAATTTTAATTACATTACAATCAATCATAATAAGATTGAAAGAACTGAACAAACCAAATTCCTGAGGATAATTATACACCAACATCTCTCCTGGAAACCACATATAAATGCCATCAGTTCCAAATCAATTGGTATTATCATTAAAGCTCGTCAATTCCTTTGTAGTAATTAAAAAACTCTTCTTACCCTCTACAATTCTTTAGTATTACCATATCTTCAGTACTGTACTATACTATGGGGTTCAACCTGTCATTCTTATCTACATCCACTTCATTTACTCCAAAAGAAGGCCTTGCGTATAATCACACATTCTCCCTTTCGTGCTCATACTTACCCCTTATTCAAACAACTAAAAACTCTCAATATATTCAAATATCAAGTCTCTTCTTTCGTTTTCCTTCACATCAATAAATGCCTTTCTATCCCTATATCTACCTTGTTCAAATTTAATTTTGAATGCCATAAGTACTCTACCAGACACAAATAGGATTTACATACCCACTCATAAATATACTCATTCCCTTGAGTTCGTTACCAAGGACTCCAAATATGGAACTCTATACCGTTATCGTTATGTGAGTCTTTGAAACTATTTAGCCATATTATTTATAAGCATAAGTTAAAAGAACATTTTCTTACCCATTAATCCTTTTCCATACATGTATGAATTGTATCAGTGCTCATATTTCCCCTTAGGACTTCATGTATATATATATATACAGCCGCGTGCAAAAATTCTGACCCCCCTCATGAAAATTATATACTTATATACTTATATCGGTTGCATCATGGGTAATCCAAAAATGTGCTTTTCAGTCATTTTTCTAACAAAAAAATATATCAGGTAGGATTGAAAAATATACGAGTAAAACATTTTTAGATCATATAGACCCATTCGAAAAATGGCGTCCAATTTAAAAAGCTATTGTCCTGGTAACGTGAACACGAGGCTAGTCAGTACACACAAAAGCTTTTGAACGTGTAAGCGAGGCTAGTCAGTACTAAACAATAGTTAGTTAAATTGGACGCCATTTTTCGAATGGGTCTATGGGTCCATCAGTTAAAGAAAACAAGTGATATTTTCAGTTTTAGTTGTACTAATTTATTCCATGCGTTTGCCACTGGGTCCGGTGGACCGAAACGCTGCTATGACTTCAAGGAACTCACTGTATTCTGAACTTTACTTTCTCCACGTCGTACTAGCTAGGTTTATTCTATTTCCCTAAATGAGGCTGAAGTATTCACTAAATTGCATTCAAAGTTTAAGTTTATCACGTTCTATTTGATCTTATTGCCGTTCCACCAGTCGTTTGCAATTCTGTCAAACAAACTGAACCAAATTCAACACTTCAAAGCCAAACGCAGCTAAAATATTGTTGCCGTCTGCAAAATAACTAAAATTTCACTGGGAACACACCAGTTTTCTTTTACGTTTTTTTTTTGCGACGTAATTATTTCGCATATGAAGTATTGATCAAACATATTTTATTTTATTCAGAATTGAATGCGGGCGGTTTCGCGATGCATATTTAATTATATTCTGACATATCTTGCAGTTAACGACTTTAGAACTCAACGCGAGATAAATTTTAAGTTATATAAAATGGTTAAGATTTAATCAAACTGTGTATCAGTTGATTTATTTTATTACTAAAAATTATCTTTGAATGATTGTCGGGAATACCAATAAATTTACAACCTAGTGAGGCCAAAGTAAATAATAGGTTTACTTATGAATAAGTCTCAATATTAGAGTTTTTCTATATCCTTTGTTTTTCATAGACCACTGTTTTTCGTAGATTGCCATTAATTAGTCTGAATAGACGTCACCAGAGCGTAAAGTGAGATTGCGACGTGCCTTTCACCCCGGAGATTCATATACAGTTTAATTCAATTTTTTTGCAAACATGATTCTACCTTTTCCAAGTTTTATCTTCGGAATTCTAGCGTTTATAATCGAATATCTACAGATTCTGTGTGGCAGCTATTTTTCACTGACGGGATATGTCAGTAATATGTAAAGCGCCATAAAACTGTGGTGATATGGCGCTATATAAATATGACCATTATTATTATTATTAATATTATTATTATCTTTTGAATTCCTCTTCCACCACCTATTCCATTCGATGCCTTGCTGGCGGGCACAGAGTGTTTTCTTGATGTTATTTCCCTATGAATGTGATCATTCGAAACCATTATGTGGCCAACCGCGGGCACTTCTGGTTGCTCACAGGTGAGACGCCTGGCAGTCTAGCGAGTATTATAGAACGAATAAGAGCCGACATAGAAGCGCGACTACGAGACCCTCGGCGTCCTCGTAGGAGAGTGAGGCGAACCCGACCTAACGCGCTCTGGATTTATGACAAAGTTCTCATGACGTTTATTTGGTTAAGACAATATCATACGTTAACCGACGTTGGTCAGGAGTTTGGTTTATCGGCAAACAATGTTTGTGATAATATTTACACAATCATACCAATCTTGTACGAACACTACGTTCATCGGTATATATCATGGCACAATGAGAATGAGTGGTATGAGCAAATAAATGAGTTTGAGGAGCTGCCAATTGCTGTAGGTGCCATTGATGCGTTTGCCGTTCAGATAAACAGGCCACAAGGTGCGGCCCAACGTTTGTACTACAGACGAGATCGGGGATTTCATTCCTAAACTTCCACGCTGTAGTTGACAATAATGGTTATTTTCAAGGTGGATATTTGGAACATCCGACTGATGCGGGATCTTACGCACGCTTGCCACAGCAACTTCACCTTCCTCGCAACTCATACCTCTTAGCGGATGGGGGATACCCCGCAGTTTATCCTCTCATTACACCATTCCGAAGACGGAGAGGAGGTGGCCTCGGACGCATTCAGACACAAGCGAATAGAGAGATAGCCAGAGCAAGAGACAGGGTTGAACATAGAATTGGAGATGCAAGGGTGTACCGTAGTAATTTTTTTCTGTTGTTGTCACTGTTGTAGTAGCGCTTGTAAATCGAAGACAAAGACTAATGGCAAACATCAGAGCACAGTTTTTGGATGTATGAACAAAAAGTATTCATATATAAGGTACTCAGACGAATTAAACTAGTCCGGACTTGATACCATTTTGATGCTTCCTCCCTTGAACCGTCGACCACCGGCACAACAGATCGCTGAGCTAACTGGGATGCGTTTTAAAGCAGTATTGGTGGAAGGGGAGCTGACCAACGAGGGAGCATGCCCGAAAATGTTTTGAGGTTTGACTTTCCAAAACACCATTTCCTGCTTTATTGAGCCTGAAAAATCGGCTTGCTCTTCAACCCCTTTTTAATTTATGATAGATATCACGTCTGTGAAAGGCTTACCCCCCACCCCGCCCCCCCCCCCCCCCCCGCCAAAAAAATAAACCCTGGTCCGCCGTGCCCGTGTTTCTAAAGAGTTTTAGTCGATCTGATTTGCTCTCCGATCGTTGACTATTCGCCGATAGTCAACGACCACGAGAAGTACGCGCTCAAGGCCGAAGAATTTGGGCTCCGCCTCGTTGACTATCAGCTCGTAGAAAACTTGGGCTTGTGGTTTAATTGTTAAATAGAAACACGGCTTTCGACCAATCAGAGTGCGTATTTTCTGTGTTATTTTATAAAGCTCCGTTTGGAATGGTTGATATTTATTGGAAACGGAGAAAAATGGAAAAAATTGGTTCCAAGAACATGTCACGTAACCTGATCAGGGTCAAATATTCCAAATGGAGCTTTAGAAACAACCAGAAGTGGAATTAATCAGATAAACAAGAAATCGTTACTGTAAAATGCTGACGTGATAGAAGTTTTACAACAAAATTTGTTCAAACGACGAGATTATTAATAAGTGACCATTATTTTTAGCAAATAGCCAATTGTGTTTGGTAGGGGGAGGGGAGAGGGTCATATATTATACCTTGGTATCACGGCCTTGGTTTCATATCCAAATGTTCCGACTCCCTACCCTCCCCCGAGTGTATTTTAAGGAAACACTCATGCACATAATTATATAACTGCCACACCTCAAACTGTTCAAATCATGCACACATATTATCGAATCTGCAATGCATTAAGTTGTGCCAGAAAGTGCAGGAAGTGCGCACCAAGGCCTGAAATTCAAAATTTCCTAGAAAGGCGGTCCTCAGCAGGGCGCCGGATGTAGCTCCTTCGAGTTCTTAGTAGCTTGTTGAAATAATCGAGACTGAGAACCCTTGAGAACTACTTAGTGCTGTCTTGTGAGAAATCTTTCCTTGGTAAATTTGTAAACTGCAAAAAATGGTAAAACAATCGTGCAGAGGAAGGCGGCGGCAAAAAAATTCCTGCACTACATATGGGCAAAAACATATCCTGCAAGGAAAAAATGTCCAACTCCCTACCCATCACTTTTCTAATGGTCCACCCCTTAGCGTTAATGATTGGGGGGGGGGGGGGGGGGGAGGGGGGGGAGCATGAAAATACTTCAGATACTTGGGGGGGATCACTTTGAATTATCTTGTTGCATCACGAAATCTTCCGACCCCCCCCCCCCCCCCCCCCCCCCTAATACACACACAGGCGAAACATAATGACCGGTCCCTAAAAAGTAAATTTGTATGACGCTTGTTGTGTAAATCAGTGCAGCGAGTGTCAAAATCGTCACTTAAATTATGAGTTCATAATGCATGTATTAATAATGAGATTTATTCACCAAATCCCAATAGTTCAGTGGGCCCTACCAGGGCGGTGCCTTTCTAAACAAAACAACAAAATATATAACGGTACCGATTTTTCCAAATACAGGTATTTACAAAACTTATTTCTTACAGATATAGAATTCGGTAAAATGTCTCGTAAATTGTCTCGTTATAATTAGCATACTGGTTCGTACGCTCAGTATATTATGACAATATGCTGTAACATTAAAAAACATTATAGCGCGAAATAAATGATAGTACTATGGTACAACAGCAGAGCAGAATTCATACGAGTGGGACAACAATACGGCATGTTCGTACCTTACCGTAACCCGATTTTAACCGTGCCGTATCGTAACTATGTAAATTGATTGTCACGGCATGCTGTACAGTAATCGTGCCGTAAGTCGTTGTCGTAACTTGCCCGGCACTCATACGAAATCCGCTCTAGGCTAACAGTATCAAGTTGCTGGTGTGTTCTGGTTCTAACAACTATTTTCAACAATAAAGTGTTACTCCAGTTATTCTGATGAATCCTCACTAGAAGACGCTGCTAAATTTAGCCCTTGCTTTTTGGCGCTCTCCTTCAAGTACTTCATGTGCAGTTTTGCTGTTTGCAAGCCGACAGTCATGAGGTTTTCCGCACGGCTTGTTAACTTCTTTAGTCTTTTCAGGGGCGCTTTTCCATTTTTCTTCTTTGACATTTTGGACTTCTTTTTCTTGCCTGAAGCCTGAGAGGGTCGACTATCCTCGTTGTGGCTGTCACCACTAGATCTCTCTCTGTCAAATAACCCTGTTGGTTCTGCTGTGTCTGACTCTCCTGCAGTGTTGGGAGAACTGGGTTCAGATCTTTGTACGGGTCTCACCTCTGCATCCTCAGGTTCAGAAACAGGTTGTATATGTATGTATGTATGTTAAGGTTACCGGATACCTTCAGGGTGCGTTTCCAGTCTAAATTATGTAGCGCCTCGAAGAAACATCGTAGATAAATCATCCATGTATCATTTTAAAGCTTATAAAATTGGCTGCAAGAATACATAAAATGTTTTGAGTTCTTTGAAAATCTCGAATTTTCCGCGATCCCGTTTCTCGGATCTAGTGAGATGTCTTTCAGAAGCTCCGACTCCGAAAATATTTTAAAGTTTTAAAATCCGTTTGCTTTGTCGCGTTTCAGAGGAATCGTATTACAAAAGGGTGTCGGGGAATTTCAAAATTCGATTTAGTTCAAAAGTTATCATGCTCTCCGTGAAAAGGCGAAAAATAATCAGAGTAGATTTGCGGAAAACGCCGTCAAGAGCTCTATTTTAAGAATTTTCCAATTCCCCGACACCCTTTTGCAGCAGAGATATCAATTGACATTTTGTGAAAATTTCAAACAAATCGACTAAATTGCTCTTGAATGGGAGCTTTTTTTAAACTCTATTTTGGTTGAAAATCGAAAGCGTAGAAAATAGCATTTTAGAAAATCTAGCCGTCTGTCGTGCGTGAATCTGAAGCCCCGCCTCTCCAACAATTAGCGAGCTCTTGGCCAATCATTTCTCATCACCGTTCCACTATCTGTCAATATTTCCCGCCAATGTTGATTTCCGATCAAAGCTACGCGCCGCATCGAGAAAATGTTGGTTGTTCTAGTTTTCTTGTGTGACTTGAAAAATGGGAAAGACAAAAAGACCTGGAGGCACAAAGCCAAGGTGAACACCTAGAGACACCTTGAATGCCAGCATAGTTAGTAGAGGAGACAGCGATTTGCAGGCGGCTGAAACAGAACGGCAATAGCGAGCTAAGATCGTGGTGTTGGTTTCAAGCGATTCAGAGTCGCCGTCAGACTTTACGTTTCCATCTAAGCCAGGGGCGTAGCGAGACTATAGACCCGTAGGCCCGGGCCTACACATTTTACAGCCTACTTGTCTTATTACAAGTGAATATTGGGCTTGAGGAGCTGTCGAAATACACAAAACATGACCTGAAAGTGCAGCAGAAGGCATTTGCGAAAGTCTAAATCTAAAAATTTCCCGGGGAAGCATGCTCCCGGACACCTCAAGAAGCGACCCGTACGGAGCGGTTGTTTGGGCCTACAAAAGCTTTCTTGGAAACAAATATTTTCTCGGCTGGCTCCTATCAATTCTTCATGTTCAGATGTGGGCCACTCGGCACTCTGTCTGAACCCTTGTCGGGTTTTACGAGGACATTGTTTGGTCTTGTTTTGCTTTGCTTTCTTCTTTGTTTCTCAAGCTAAGGGCATCCTGCTTGCTTTTTTGAAGGCATAAGGCCAACAACCGATGGAATTATGGAATCGTGTGGAAAAATGTTTCTCAATGAACGTAAACATTGGTATATGAAATAAATTTAATATTATATGCGCCAGCTTTCTTCACACCGTCGTTACGGGCGAGTGAGCACTTGTCATGTGTTTATATTGATCTGCTGTCAATCAAACGGAACCTTTTACTTCCGGTCAAATACTTCCTTTTGGTATTTCTCCGTCAACATTAATTTTTATTCAACGGAGTTTTTGGAATATGAGACACTACTACTAAAACTACATTTCTGTGATAAAAAAAAAAAATCCATCTTTTTCGTTTTGAAGGTATCCGGTAACCTTAAGCGAGTCTTTGATTTCCTCTTGGCTAATTTCCTTCATTTTTAGTACCAGCTCCTCCGCCGTCATATTTGTACCTTCATACACATTTCTCTGCTCTCTCTGCCTGATCTCAGGTGAGTCTTTTGCTCTTTTTCCAATATTTGCAAGTCTGCTCCGGATAGGTTTTACCGATTCTTTGTTTTCGACATCCAGCCAAGCTTTTTCATACTTCAGGGCAACATTCTGGCTTAAAAGCTATTTATGTCGAACAAAGAAATAAAGTATTTCTTTCCAGTTGTTTCCCTTCTTTTCGACGGCTTGTCTGTACAGCAAAACTTCAGACTCGGTTATCATATCCTTTCGCTTAGTCTGCACATGTTTTATCTTTCGGCGCTTGGTTTTATAATTACCTGAAAGAAAGGGAAAAACACCATAAAACGCGGTGATTTAGGATGAGCGCGAAGACTCGCGGATGCGCACAGTAAGTAATGAAAGGAATGTTATATATTTAAGAGAAGAAAAAAGTGCTTACCTGCAAAGAAATGCTGGAATAGTTCTTCTGCCGAGTCGGACATTTTAAATGCGCCACTGTGTTACGAAAACCCGCACGACGAGAAACTTAATTGAAATTTAGCGCCGTTTTGCTTGGCCGGTTTCATCCATGCCTTGTCCAATAGAGTAAAACGTGTAATTAAGCCTTTCTATCGTCTATTGTAACTCGTCTGATAAATAAATATAGGAAAACTACATATCCGCTATTTGGATATGAAAAACATACCTCTGTTTTTCACAATAAAACACAGAGGATACAGAAAAACTCTATTAATGTGAGTTTAACTGACGACCAATTGTAAAATTTATGTAACACGCAGGAGGGCTAAACTACTGAATACAGGGCCACTTACCAAGGTCTACCCCAGAGCCACTGGCTCGGTGGCTCGGTAGTCATGATTATAATTAATATGCAAGTTACCTGTGGTATATATTGTTAGTGGCTCGGTGGCTCGGTGGCTCGGTAGTCGACTACCGAGCCACCGAGCCACTAAAAATATACACTCCAGGGCATTGAATATTCATTTAACGGCACGACTACCGAGCCACCGAGCCACCGAGCCACTAAAAATATACACTCCAGGGCATTGAATATTCATTTAACGGCACGACTACCGAGCCACCGAGCCACTAAAAATATACACTCCAGGGTCATTGAATATTCATTTAACGGCACGACTACCGAGCCACCGAGCCACCGAGCCACTCAAAAATATACACTCCAGGATCATTGAATATTCATTAATGATACTTCGTTCTTTTAAAGACGAAGATATAGACTACCGAGCCACCGAGCCACCGAACAAAATAGATGGAGCTTCAAATTTGGCCGGCTGCATTCTGTAGTTGCTCCCGCAGGAGAAATTATTTTTACACAAGACCAAAACCATTTCATTCTGGTCCATAATTTAAACAGATTAAAACAACTTCGGTTCTGATCTTTCTCTCCTTTCCAATAACTAAATGTGATTTTTACAACCGCATTGCGGACTTCATAAAAATACGTTTTTAGCTACGCTGTGTTTAATTAATTTGGTTGAATGTTTGGCAGAATCGCACACATCGAACTACCATAATATAGAACGTGTTTCACATTGATAATACGCTTAAACCTAGGCTCCAAGGTTTGAAATAAATTTAGTGAATACTTCAGCCTCATTCAGGGCAATAGAGTAAACCTAGCTAGTGCGACGTGGAGAAATTAAAGTTCAGAATACAGTGAGTTCCTTGAAGTCAAAGCAGCGTTTCGGTCCACCGGACCCAGTGGCAAACGCATGGAATAATTTAGTACAACTAAAACTGAAAATAAAACTTGTTGTCTTCAACGGATGGGCCCATATGATCTAAAAATGTTTAACTCGTACATTTTTCAATCCTACCTGATATATTTTTTGTTAGAAAAATGTCTGAAAAGCACATTTTTGGATTACCCATGATGCAACCGATATAAGTATATAATTTTCATGGGGGGGTCATAATTTTTGGACCCTTGTTCAACAGCAACAAAATGAATAACATAAGTAAGTAAAGTAAATATCGTTCGAGCTTGAAGAGCTGCTCTCGAAAGGCCAGGAAATCTGACATTCTAGAGTCTAAAGGGGGGGTGGCTAGCCACCCAATTCACCCCCCCTAAATCTGCCCCTGAGCTTAATTTTGTATGTTTCGTCTGTATTTTCTTTTATTTTTCGATTCTTTCGCCGTCCTTCTTGTAACTATATCATAACTGTTTTCTTTCAATCAAATTACAGAGTTACGGTGCAGTAAGTTACGGTACAGTTACGGTAAGGCTACGGACTCGTGCCGTATCGATCTTTGTCCCACTCATACGAAATCCACTCCGGTTGCCAGATACAGTTGTAAGTGGCAACGATTTCCAGCAGGTAACGGAGCATAATTAAAAGTGTAAAAAGTGATGGCCCTTAACTGGCTCCGTAGTACACATGAACTGTAATATGTTATAATATTCTCCTCAGGCTCAGCGAGCAAATAAAGTGATTGCTGTTACTGTTTTTCTATTGCTGTATGTTGTTGCTTGAGTTATTAGTTTGATTATTCTTTTACTTATTCCCCATCTAGTCTATTAGTTAGACATCTATTTGTTTTGTTTATGTTACGTGCAATCCAAACTGGCCTGGCTAAAATAACATTAGTGCCATCAGACGACCAACAGGATGCAGTCATTTAATTCACTCTTTTCACACGGCAATTATGTAGACTCGCATTGAGCAACTTCAGAACGAGTTTTGACAGGGAAAACAAAGGTTTTTACTGATTCTCCTGTAATCATGGCCGCCGTGTGAATAAGATCAACAGGCCCTTTGCAGCTAACAATCACGTGCTAATATAATACTTCATTAACGAATGAATTAAGCTCGTGATCCCCATGGGAAAGGCGTTGTCATGAATACTGGAGAGCAAGCTATCTTCAAAAAAGCAGGTTTAGAAAGATCGACAATCGATAGGAGGTGGAAAATAACATTTACAAACAGGTTTTGCTAATAGCAATACCGATCTCTTACAATGCCTTTAAATGAATGAAGTCAGATATTGTTTGCTCTCCAGTACAACCACGTGATTTGTTAGCTGCAAAGGGCCTATTGATAGGCCAAATGCAGAAGGGGGTTGCAATATACATTAGCAGTGAGTTCAACTGCAAAAGCCGTCACTTTTAACCAATCAGGATGCACTGAAATATTGTAATTAACACGGTTCAAATTGCTAAAAACAAGAGAACAAAAGACAACGTAATCGCATACCAGAACTTCGCGACTATAAATAGCCACATCGTCTACTGTGCTGTGGGCGCTACCCATCACATAGGTACGCTCCTGGTAATGGGCTCCTGGTATTCTCTGTAAACCAAAACTTTCTTTACAGGAGTATTCAAAACATTTCGGTTGATAGCTATAAAAATTGCAAGAAGGGTTATATAGGCGCTTTAATATTTCCTTATCTTTACACGAAAATCATGTTTTCTAAGCGTGGTCTAAACCACTGCTGGAAGAGGAATATTTATATTCAAACGTTATCATCGCAACCGCATTTCACTTAAATTGGTTTCTCTATTTATGACGTCATCGAACTTCTTATGGCCGATACTTGAAAAAGCACAAAAGCCTTACATCTGGTTCGGGAAGTGATGCCGTGCCTATCCTGGGCGAGTTTGCGAATTTGGACTGGCTAGACCAATATATTAGCCACAGGAGAAGTTACATTGACTGCCGCCATTATGTATCGAGTTTGGCGCCAAGATAAGTATTGTTGGACCCAGTCCGGCGGCGCGATCTTACGACAGACGCGATCATATGGAAACCAGGAATCGCAAGGATCGTCTGGAATCGTCCCGATCGCTTGGCAAATTCTGAAGCGACAGAGACGATCCTTACGACAGAGACGATTATATGGAAACCGGGCTTTAGAGGCATAATTTATTTAAATGACAGAAAATAACAATGACAAGCATTTAGTGTTATCAATAATTTATGCAGCATAATGCCAGCCGCAAACAATACTTCCCAATGATTTATGAATACAGGTATATCTCTTAAGAAGTCATATCAAAAACTCGTTCTGAGCATAGTTAATAGAGTGGAATGGTTAGGAAACCCGGCAAACTTCAAAAGGGCTAACAAAGGCGCTGCGATTTAGGTTGGAAGGGGGTAAGACAAAAGATTGTGCACGATCATAGTTCATTAGCGTTCCCTGAACGACTGAACTCACACGTTTCTATTGGCTGATTGACTAACCTGTTGGAATTTCTATTGTGGTCCCTGAGTTTCCTAACCATTCCACTCTATTAACTATGTTCTGAGTGTTTGACAGTGGTATCAATACACCTCGAAAGCAATCTTTCTCGGTATTTTGATATATAGCGTCGCAAATGCTTCATAAACGCATGAAAAATTAATGAAAAATTAATGAGTTAAACAGCCAATTCGGTCATCCCATTTTGGTCAGCAGCATGTACCAGGGAAACACCAGAAAGTATTTACCCTTGAGCCGAGTTTAGGAGGAAAGATATTGAAAGCATGCATATGTCAAACGGTTTCCATATCGATTTAACATTCCGAGAACAAAAGGTTTCTACATCTGTTCAATATTCTAATTAACTGCTATTGTTCTCGGATATGTTTTCAAGCAATGCCAAACAGTTTCAACATTGCCGGTTTCAATAGATGTTGTACCGATGTTGTACTGATGTTGTATTCCTGACCCATGACCGCGTAAGAAAAAGACTGGGTCGATTCCCGATCTTACGTCATCCAATTCATTCGACTTTGCAATAATTTGAATAAGTATTTAGTCTAAAATAACTGTTTTCTTTACATACTGTGTATGTTCTCTAAATATCGATGTTGTTGTGATAGAAAGGCGCCGTGGAGAATAACGCATTAATGAGCTAACGTAAGATCGGGAATCTCGTGCCGTCAGAATAATAATTTCTGACTAATTCATCCTTCATCACTCAACCGTCAGAAATTACATAATTCAGTTGGCTATTGAACTGTTTCTTTGAAGCCTTTGACTACGATTTGTAATTGCTTTTTCTAATTCGATTCTTTTGTGATCTCCTTTTCAACAAACAAGGTTTTCGTTATTTACGAAATGAAACAGATCTTCCGTGTTCGAACAGGCTCATGCTGGTAGTCCATACAGTATGATATGTAAGTTTGGGAGAATTCGAGAGCAGAACAAACACGAGACCGCAGGTCGAGTGCTTGTACATGCTCAAGAATTCTCCCAAACATACCGGCAAACATACCGAGGTTTGCATGGGCCTGTGCAAACATGGAACATTTGTTTCTGTCACTTCTTTTATAAAGTATTTTTTTGTCAAAGAAGCACTTACGGTGCTTGTCTTACGGTGTGACGTCATTTCCATATTTGCACAGGCTTACGAAAACATGGCTATCAGCCAATCAGAACGCGCGTACTATCTAAATTATTTTATAACAGTTCAATGAAGTACTTTTTTATTTACATTTGCTGCTTTGGATATTGTTCGTTAAATTGCTTACAACTAGAAGCCCCGAAGCTGCTTCAAACGTTTTACCACCGGGTTAAATTCGATTTTACTACTCATAAAACTAAACTATTTGCAAACTATGTGATTCTTTCTACTCAGAAAACGATTAAGACTGGCAAACTGGGTTATTTGACATTACTTCTGACATGCGCATTATATCATATCTAGCATCCCACATGGAAAAACGTGCCTGGGTATGATAATTGAGTCACGAGACAAGTTGGCTCCCAGACAGGAAAACGGCAGAGACTTCATGTTATGTCCACACCACGATTCATTGCAAACCTAACCCCCAAATTAAAAAAATCCCTAACATTTTCAATTCCAAATCATTTTAGAACGACTCTAGTAAATACATCTGAACTATAATGGAGAATTTTGTACTTTTGAAGTGGCCTAGTTTAACTCTTGGAATACGTCTCTCGTCAAAGAAGACTCTACCGCGAGTGGGAAGAACGGCCCAGGTTACCCAGTTACTGGGGTTCTTTATCGTCGCCATCTTGGTTCACTTTGACAAAAGATTCATCGTTGGTTTCCTTGTTAATTCATCCCACATGGCCCGCCCGGATTAATTGCATACCAGCAATAGAAAAAAAGTTCAAAAAGCGATTTGGCGGGCCAATATTGCGTGCGCATACCTGAGAAAATGGTCTATAGACGGCCTTTTGCTGGTGCTGGGCACATGACTTCGTCATTTACAATTAAGTGTGGTGCTAGCACAAATGGATATCAGATTTGGAATCGAAGGAGCCTCTAAGAAATAGTATCCAACGTAACTTTTAGTTTTCATATCTTTGAAACTGAAGCAAAAGCGAATGTTTGAAATCTCAAAATTTAACAGAGTTTATGAGACTGCATGCATAGCACTGTTTTCTATGGTATTCATGTTGTGGTAGAACCACATTTTGTATTGACAAGGTGACATGACCACCACTTGCAAAAGGCCTATGCCATTAATGGGCTATCAACAATTAGTATAAACCAACTAGTGGACTATTACAAATCCTGCATTCTGATTGGCTACCCTACTATAGGTCTATTTGTGATAGCCCATGCTGGAGGAAAACTGCACACATTTTCACGAAATAATAGCAGTTTTTCAACTCGATATATTATTTCTATTATTTTCTACTGTCCGACTAGTTAGTTTATACTAAAACAATTAGACCTCTCGCCCTCATGGGCTACGAGTTAAATAGCCCATTCGGCTGCGCCTCATGGGCTATTGGCTCGTAGCCCATTCGGGCTGCGGGTCTAATTGTTAAATAGACGCTCGAGCAAGAGATCGAATTTTATAAAACAAATACAAGTATAAATCCTAGTCCTAGTCTCTTATCCATGCGAGTTTCCTCATTCGAAAGACTTTGACTTCAGAACTATAGTCGACTAAATTTGCATTTAATTTTACCGCCCATCGAAGCTCGAGGAAGTCGAAATGCTATTGTGTTCTAATTCGCTCCCCGCTTAACCGAACATAAAACATTTATCATGTATTAGGGCCATCCCTTCATGTAGGACGACACGAATTGCTACCAAATTGTATTCTATTGTATTGTATTGTGTTCTATTGTTGTATTGAATTGTATTGTGTTGTATTCCATTGTATTTTTGGTAAAAAATCGTGTCGTCCTACATAAAGGGATTGCCTGTATTAGGCAACCACTCATTAGGGTGTGTCCACACGAATCGCGTAATCTCTTACAATACTAAAATAACGTTTTACAAGTGTAATATTCCACAAAACCTATACGTGCCACAAAAAAAAATCACAATTTGTGAACACTTCTCGGATAAGGACGATATATAAGTCGTAGGCCCTCGGAAACCTCCATAGAAGGGCTTTAAGCCTGTTGAGGTTTTCCGTCCATCTTCAAGTGGTAAAACAGAATAAATGTAACACTAGTAAATTATAACTAGAAACCATATACGACTTATTATCATGCATTGGGTATTTAATTTGAAGACGAGCGGCGGACGTAGGACTCGATGACTGATCATTACGTAACTCCGACTATATATATAGTACTGTCCCACTAATGACGTATTGTATCTAAAACAACACGTAACACCCCAGTAGCGGGGTTACGTAATCCATGATAAACACATTTGTCTTCTACTCGACACTAGAGTTGCTCCTCACAAGAGCGTTAGAGATGCAAATATATACTATTAGACCTTAGACATGCAAATTACAGCGAAAACCGCACGCACACTCTTCGTTAAGTCGCTTGATTGTTTTTAGTTAAATAGATTTAAACGAGCAATTATTTTCTAATGCTAACAGTGTAATTTCAACACTCGCATCGGACCACTGTATACACTTTGATATTACACTTGCTCAAATAAAAATGTGAGACGCCGCTCAGTTAGATACACCTGAAGGATAACTCTATGATACTCGGTAACTCTATGACACTCGGTAACTCTATGACACTCGGTAACTCTATGACACTCGGTACCTCTATGACACTCGGTACCTCTATGACACTTGGTACCTCTATGACACTCGGTACCTCTATGACACTCGGTACCTCTATGACACTCGGTACCTCTCAGTGACACTCGGTAACTCTATGACACTCGGTAACTCTAGGACACTCGGTAACTCTATGACACTCGGTAACTCTATGACACTCGGTAACTCTATGACACTCGGTAACTCTATGACACTCGGTAACGTAACTCTATGACACTCGGTAACTCTATGACACTCGGTAACAGCCATCTCGGATGGCGCCAAATTCCTGTTGTACATTTGAAATCCTTCAGGTGTTTGAACACACGTTCAATTTTAACTCTCTTGCGAGACAGTTCTCGATTGAATCGCCTAGCTATTCGTCTATCTCTGTTGTTCATTATTCTTATTTGTGCCTGTCTAAATGGTGTTAGCAGTGGTAGGTTATCCGGGTTTCCCTTATCAGCCAGGAACACTACACCTGGAGTAATGTCTAGCGTCAGTCCAGGCCCTATTGGCTCCATTAGGCGATAACTCTGTGAATCATGGGTGCTCCCTAAGAAACCGGCTTGTAGAAATCGAATGTGGCCCCTATTGTCAGAGATCATTTGAGTGTTCAAAAGATGAAAATGTCTATGACCGCTGTATAACTCGCGTTGTGGCCCGCTCGACGGGATACATATTTCATGTGGCGTAACATCTATACACCCAACAGCGTTAGGAAATGTTGCCAAGTATTACGCATTCCATTCCATTCTCTGTTGCTAGGCCAGGTCACTGCCAAACTGAAATAGCGCCACAGAACACTTATTCCTTGGTACAGTAAATCGCATACGGTTTGTGGACTGACATCAAACAATAGTGAAAGGGTGTGTACATGCGGATACTTTCGAAGTCAAATAAACACAAGCAGTACGTATCCTGTTCACTATACTCAGCTTAAACCTCCCAGCTCGCTGCCTAGGGTTGCCACATCTTGTCAGCATAAAAAAGCGTGGAGCAGTATGTCGTGCAATTTATAGGAACGACTCCGGCGTTTCCCCTGTATTTAGCCAAAAGAGGTACAGCTGTCAGCAGACGAGAGAAAACACATCTCGTCCATGGAACACTTGACCATGAAAGTCATAAAATAATCGGTCTCTAAGTGATAGTTGAATCGAAGTTGGAGTGGAGGAGCAATGAGGGTGAATAGACATAAGAATTGTCCCAGTACGCTAACCAAGAGTGTGGTAATATTTTCTGTCTCCACGTAGGGTAATGGCGGTGGTATCTGGGTTAATGTGCCAAGTGTTTAAGCTAACAGAGTAACATACAAGATTAATAAACGCATCTCGTCCGCTCGATCCAACTTCGTGAACTAGAGAAATAACAATTCAAAAGCTCAATTTCTTACAGAGGCTGCAATTATTTCTCTTGTTTCTTCCCTCTGTTTAGCTGCAAATTTTGTATTGAAGGTGATAATACCATCGATGAAAAATAGGCAGAAGGACGTGCTACGTGTGCTGTGTGACTCGAAAGGTGTAAGGTATTTACGGGATAGTATTATAAAAGCCTGTGTTCATTGTCGAAATTTCTCTCTCTCCTCGATCCTCGTAGCGGTTCGAACATGGCAAATTTTTGGAGACCATTCGATGAACCTAGAGAAGCTCGTCACAGACTGAACATAAAGGTTCAGTGGCGATAATGAAAGAAAGATTGTGATGAATGCCTATCTACACTCGAGCAACCAGGGGTAGAATGCGGTGCTAAAACAGGTACAGGAAGATATCGAGCAAGAGACGTTAAATTCAAGATTGGTCGATTATTACTTGGAGACTGCGGAGGCTATACGTCTGTCAAAAGAATCCAACGAATTGTGCGGGAGCAGCTTAAAGACCAAGCGGCCTCGTTGACAAGGCCGCTGCCAGCAAAATTATCCAAAATCAGCTGCGCTATGCCAAGAAAAGAACGCCTGAAGAAAGACGACAGGCTAAAATGTCGGAGTTTGCTGAAAGTTCAGAGGACGAGGACGATGTTATGCCCTCCAAAAAGTCGAGAACAACAACGCGAGAAGCAGCGCTAGAGGCGCAGAACGCTCACACGGAGATGTGTAAAAAGGCGACAGCTGGCATAACGCTTATGGAAATAATTCTGAATAAACTAGACAGAAAAATTGATGATTTGTAATATCATATCGGAATAAATTTCTTGATATAAACTGTGAGATAAAAAATGAATTATGTGAGAGATGTGTTATCATTTGCATGCTTCGCTGTTTAAGCCTCCCAATAACTCGCATGCTTTACTAGAACTCAAATGATTGCCCTTTATGTATTTTCCATTTCTTTGCAATTCTGCCGATTAAAGGTTAATTGCTGCATCAAGCGACTTAACGAAGAGTGCGCGTGCCGTTTTCGCTGTAATTTGCATGTCTACGGTCTATAATAGTGCATATTTACATCTCTAACGCTTTGTGCGGAACAACTCTACTGATTGTCTCAAGTAACCGTAAGTTTGAATGTTTTGTTTTTGTTCTACAATGTGATTGGTTGTCGTTGTCTATAAGCCCGATTTCAGTAGTCGTACTGTAAATAGAAATTAATCATACTTTAATTAATGGATCTAAATAGTCGGATTGTTTTTCGGTATTTTTTGGTGCAGGTGACACAGTAGCGTATGCGAAGGTTTGTTGCTTTGTTAAAGTGTCCAATCCTATAAAGATTATGTTTTATCGAGTTTGTCATAAGAAGCACCAGAGCAAATCTTCAATACTATCTCGTTAGAAATAATTTTGAGTTTTTCAGAATCAACATGTACACCTGTCAATCATTTACAAAGTGGAATAGGTACCTTTATTTTCCTCATTGACTCAACGTGAGAGTATTCCACGGCCATCATGGCAATAATTATGAGAAAATTGGCATGTTTTAAGAATGAGTAGCCTGATAAACACACTTGTATTTTAGATCATCCTAAATTGATAATTTACGAAGCCGCAATGTATATTTTGCAGAAAAAGAAACGATTTTGCAGAAGATTTTTCCTTTGAAAAGGTCCTTCTTATTTCATAACATATTTATTTTTTAATTATCAATAATCATTCAGGATTATTTGGCGTGCAGGTAGATGTAAAACAATAGTTGTTCCGCCAGTTGAAAAGTCGTTTATTCGTTGGCATGACAAATTAAATGTTTGCCTTCTATTTTGATTAGCAATGACTATTTCATAGGCCGTATGATTTCTAATTTTAACATTTTTTGTTCTGGCTGGCAGATATGATGGGATATTGTAAACCGCACCTAAGATCTCTCAGACGGCAAACTGACACCTTGAACGACTGCAGCAGCATTTTGATGTACAATATCTACATAAAATTGCAATGTTTGCATCGAAGATATTGATCATACAAGTCAGAATCATTTGGGCTTGGTTCTTTTTTCTGCATTTGTTTGAATGTTCTTACATAGAATACCAAAATAAAGTTTTCCCTATAACAAAACCGTTGATCCGAGACACGAAAACAGGCCTATGTTATGCAGACTTCGTGAAACACGAGTTAAGATATTTAAATGTCACACCAACAACAATCAAACTCGTCTACAAGAAGTCAGAATGTGCCATGGCCGCTATCCTGAGGTTTGGCATCTATTCCTTCAATCTTGCCGCAAGAACAGATTCCAGTGGTCGGTTGAAGTGCGAGCTTCTTTCGACAGACAAATACAACGAGACACAAAACTTTGTCTTCCACAGAGACTTTCATCACTTCAGCATTTACGTAAGTGTATGTTCACTACTTCTATCACTTGATTTACTCACGACAAAGTTATCTCAGTATATAGTTAAGCGGATATTTGAAATATATTTAACGGCACCCTCAGTATATGTTCTAGTACATTCTAAGACTCAACTTTGGGTTTGTTGCTCTGATAACAGCGGCAGGATGAAAGAAATGCATGTATGTTTACTATAGTATTAACCTGCCTTAAAATGTTAACTAAACTTGAGTTTATCTAAACGGATTTAACCTGACATCTTGTTCCAAGGGCTTTCTCCGGATTCTTCGGTTTTCCTCCCTCCACAAAAACCAACAGGCTAAATTCCAATTCGACCTGTGGATTAGCCCAATCCAGATGAGTCCATATGGTTGTTTCAGGTCCTGTTAAAAATTCAAAGTTTGTCTGTGGCTGAATAAAGTTCAAAATAAGCAGTTAATACACCATGTCGAGTAGAAGAAGCAGAAAACACCCCGACAGAGATTGTTCTGCTTCTACGGTGGATTAGGTTTCAGAGGAGAACAAGTGGCGAATATTTTACCCTTTTCCCACAATTCCAAATTATCTCGAAGTTGCATGGGATGCATGACGACAAATCGTAAAATTCGTCCTCAACACATACGAAATACAACTGAAAGGCTTCAACTGATTGACCTTTATTTCACTGCTAGCAGTTATTCCCCTTAGAATTGTTTCTTTTAAATATAAAGTAGACCGTCAATATTTCGTTATTGACCACAAATATCAAATTGGCGATATCCGTATTCGTTTAAAGTGAACGTAGATTTGAACAGACGTCAAGTCATAATTCAACTATTGCCTTAAATTCAGGACCTTCATGGTAATACTAGTCTTTAAAAAAAATACTATTTATTAATAATTTATCCAAATTAGTGTGAGGGCAATATCAAACATTGTACATGAAAAAGTACATCAACTATGGACAGAAGGCTTGGTTGTTTAAAGATTGTCATATCAAGTGTCACATATTTTGTTATATAATAAATGTTTTAACTTCGCCCGCCACATCAAAACAATGTTTTTTCCGAACTATTTTGGAGTTGGAATTATTGAATCGATACTTGACGGTGGCCCTGTAAATTTAGTCTTTCAGAAGTCCAGGTTATGAACTGCTGAGCCTATTCAATGGTACTATTCACTGTTACTTGTTTATAAATCCACAGTCGAAAATCGTCGAAGGGAGGGTTGGATTGTTTTTAAGACTGTTATTTCATCTATTTTATTTCAGAATAAATATTTTAACTGCGCCGTGCCAAAACAATGTTGTTTTCAAATGATTTTGGATTTTGCAATCATTGAGGTACTTGGCGGTAACCCTTTAAATCAGTAGTCTATTCTGTGGTGCTATTCACTATTATTTGTTTACAAAGTCCAAAATTAAACCTACTAAAGATGTATATTTGTTCGGCATTCGTAATTAGCACCTGTGCTCTTCCCTAAGGACTTGGAGTTGTTATTTAAGATGGCATTTCCATATAGTTTTCACTTGGCCAAAATATATTTCTAGACATTCCTCTGTAATCCCGGCTTTATTCTTGGGTTGCAATCAATCCCTGGAGATTCAAAAGACAAAGACGCGGCAGCCATGTTGGAGGACAGAATACATGACACTAATGATGAACACGAATCCAACTAATGTCTGGATGGACAAATTAAGCCTCATGAACTTGTTGAACTCAATGGGGATCACTCAACATGTCTCCAAGCCAACCAGGACTACTTTCCATTGTTCAACAACCATTACTAAGTCACGTAATTTCTAACTCACCCAACAGAATTCGAATTGTTCACAGTGATGTCCTATCTTGTCCACTTGTTAGTGATAATGATGGCCCTCCCATATGTATGCGTGAATCGAGTCACTCGCTTTCAGCCAACCTTCGTAAATGGATAAGTTGTAATCGTCGTTCTCATCGAAGATATTTCCAACCTAGACTTTAAATCCATTTATGAAACTGACCGCCTTGACACCAAAGTAAAACTACTCAATACACTAATAAGTATGCGAATGTCTCGAAAGACATATCCCTCTTCGCAGAATCAAGATAATCCGCCATCCTGCCTCCTGTTTGTGACGTATTATGTATGTACCGCGGCGGCGGGTCAGGGTTTTGAGCTCAGTTTGGGCAGGTAGGGTCAGGGTTTTGACCTGATTTGGGCAGATCAGGGTCAGGATTTGAGTTTAATTTGGGTTCAGTCAGGGTCGAGGTTCAGTATTTTCAGGCATCAGGGTTTCCTCCCCCCCCCCCCCCCAAAAAAAAAGGGGGCAATCAGGGTTTTGGAGCTCGGATTTTGGGTCAAACAGGGTCAGGGTTTGAGCCTCTTGGCCCTACATACTCACAAGTTTTTACCTGGGAACTTGTTTTCGAAGTGGTTAGGGCTACGTTTCATCGTTCGGGTTTATGGTTTTTTGGTTTGTTTCGTGTTTACCGATTTAAGAGGCGTTTTAGACCGACCATATCGACGACACAACCGAGCACATGGTGAGAAATAACTAACTCAATTTATTCAACATGGCGCTGGCCATGTGACCCAAGCATGCTTACAAGTATTGCGTTACTCATGTAACATAACATGACATCTCCCCCCCCCCCCCCCCATTTTGGGAAAATAAATTCTGACAACGTATAGACTAGCCAACTATTATAACAATACAAGTCTCAAATGTTGTAAACCTTAACAATGTCAATAAAGTTACTCTATCAGAACCAAACAGTTCATAATTGTCTCTTGGACTTCTTTAAATGTTAAGAATTATGACTCATACAGCTGAATTAATCATTACTGTTATAAACAGAGCTCAAATATGTATTCAATCAGCCATGAGCGATTCCATGTTTTTTACATCATCGCATTTAACCAATGATTGAAATTGTGCGGGAAGTTTAAAGTCGGATAAGATTACCCAAAACTAGCTCTCGACCCTTTCATAGTATGTTTTTGATGAGCCTTAGCTTGTTGAGCTGGAGTTTGGGACTACGGAAATGCTACTGACACATATGATTTGAATTTCTGTTTTTGATATCAGACTCCGTCGTGTGCCTCGAGTCCCTGTCAGAACAATGGCAGTTGTATCCCACTTTACGAGATCGGTACCTACTTCTGCAAATGTTTATTTGGATGGAAAGGAAAAAATTGTGAAGGTAAGTTCCAATGATTTGCGCACACAATAATGCACTATGGAAAAAATAAAGAAATAGACTATGGTCGCCCACTTTTAGCTACAATTATTCAGCCAATCAGTCACTTGGCTGAAGCGTTTTTGTTGTTATAGACGCCTACTATGAATGTAATCAAAACAACTGTTCTAATTTTATAGTTGATAATGAGCTTAACCACTTCTCAGTAATGAAGCCAAAGAGCAAAAGTACACTACACCTTTAGCATAAAGAGTATTTTTTTCATCCACGTCGGATAATTCATTGATTCATTGTTTTATTCATCCTATCTAGTAAACGGGTGCGCTAAATGTAATAGCAATGCCATTTGCAACAACACCAATGGTTCGTTCGTGTGTCAGTGTAAAGTAGGATTCACCGGTGATGGAATTAACTGTACTGGTAAGTGACGGTTTTCAAACTAAAACATCAATTACTATCGATAGATTAGCACGACCTTGTATTTTATTAGTTCATACAATTTCGCTTCAAATCAAAATGTATACTATACAGGGGAGCTGAGGATAGAGCGATATTGTAGTAAGAAGGCTTTTATTTCCAAACTTGCAGTCATTTCTAAAATCGCTTTAGTAATGTACCAAATTGATAAGCTTGGTTGTTAGAGCAATCTGATTGGTTGGTTATCTAGGGATATCGAGCAATTTCCGACTTACCACACATGGGACAACGCTTCTCTAAGATCTAGACAGACGCAAAATGACCGAAGTAAGCACAGGAGTTCTAACTTATATTATTTTTGTTTTTCGCGAAAAGACGCGCGGGCCGACGAGACTCTTTTTTTTTTTCCAAGAATACGCGCGAGACTTGGTCTATAGTTACCGCGCGGGACGAGGGACTCTCGAGGCCTAGGGATCACGCGCGGGAATTAAGAAAGAAGAAAAGCTACAGGGACTGAAAGCGAGGTCAGGGGATAGTTTGATGATCACCGCACGATACATGTAATATTACAGAAAGTCGAAAAACAGCTCTCCACAGAATTTAAACCTTTTTCGGTTCGGTTATGGATATAGTATTGTTTATACTATGCGATATCTATGCGTTTGTTTCGTTGAATCGGATTTAATATGTCTATTGTATAAAATACCGCTCAGCGGTTATTTCAAAACTGTTTGTAACTGATTACAAGCCGCAAAGCAGTCAGTCGGATATCACGAACATCTCAAAGAATAAACTTCAGTTATTATCGCCGAAAATAAGACTGAAAGAAACTATCGCAACGGGAAATGAAATTTAAAAGTAAAGTTGGCTTACTTTTGTCCTTGTATAATCTGTGCTATTCCTTTGCAGATGTTTGAGCCAGATGAATTTTCGGTTCCGAGTTCAATTCATTCATTGATTCAAAAATCCTCGTCGGCGAGATCACTTTAAACTTTTTCAAATCACCTCGAGATTCCACTAGCAGAGGCATAAATGATAAGTCTATACATAATAGTACGATAATTGGAATTCTTCCGAATTTGACATCATCATAAAGCCCCAAAACTCTCTTCATTAGTATGGACTTGGAAATGCTGGTAATCAATCAATCAACAACTTTATTAACGTGTCTAAAAACTTCTAGCGCACCACAGGTGGTGTACTAATCGGGGACACCTAAATATAATATATATGTATATATAAAAAATCTGCACAATACAAATATACATAGAATATGATTGGATATGTTATGTAAATACTTTAAACATGAAATTGCTAAAATAGGAGAATACTCCTTATGATATCCTACTGTTAAAAGATAATAATAATAATTATGATAATGGATAGATCCGTGTCATAAATAATAAATAATTCACATATTGCAGAGGAAGCAACTAGGTGGGCATACCTTCTCTACAAGCACTGCCAGATTCTGCTTTCTTATGTTTTTCTTAAAAGAGGTAAGCGTTGTATAGTTTCTGGATGCAGAAGGGAGTTCACCCCATAAAAAAGGTCCATAGTATTGCAAGGAGTGTTTACCAAACTTTATAGTGCTGATCCTAGGTAGTACAAAGTCCGCATTCCTTAAATTGTAACTACTACTACTGGTAACAAATATTTCTAAAATGTTGTTTGGTAACAGCTTGTTTTTGACCTTGAACATAAAAATAGCAATGTCATGTAGACGTCTATTATATAAATTAGACATTTTAGCTCTAACTAATAGTTCGCTATATGTGGTGCTCCAGTCATTATATACCGCCCTGAGGCCTCTCTCGTTGATTTTTTCAAGTTTGTTACTATCAGACTTCCTACAAAAATGCCATGTTAGTCCGCAATATGTAAGATAAGGGAGGATGGCAGCTGTGTAGATCCTTAGTTTTGCCTTAACCGGGATTAACTTGCGCAGGCGCATCAGCACTCCTACCCGCGAACTTGCCTTCTTGCACATAATTGAGATGTGCTCGGAGAAAGTTAGATTCCGATCGATAGTAACACCAAGCAACTTTAGTTCGTCCGTTGCCTTGATTGTCATCCCATCTATCTCCATATCCAGCTCATGTGTATCTTGTTTGGATATTATCATTGTTTGGTATTTTGTGAGATTTCCTTCCAAGAAGTTCTCCTTGTACCACTCAGAGGTATTTTTCCCGTCCGTGTTTACTTCCAATATAGCTTGCTCCGGTTTTTCGTGAGAAAAGTACAGCTGATGGTCGTCAGCATATGCTGACAGCTGACATTTCCGGTCCACGTAGAATATATCATTCTGGTATATATTCCAGAGTAGTGGTCCCAACGATGATCCTTGCGGACAGCCTCTAGTGACATCCTCCCACCTGCTTGTGACGTGACCAAGCTTTGTCCTGTTCTTACGGTCACTAAAATATGATCTCATTAGGCTCAGGGCGTCCTCACTTAATCCATAGGCCCTCAACTTAGCAAGCAGCAATGTAGGATGCAGGGAATCAAATGCTTTACTCATGTCGGTACTTAGGATCCCAGCTGTATGCCCCTCATCCATGCCTTTTTTCCAGTCTTCAACTAAGCGTATGAGTGTTGTTTCGCAACTGTAAAGCTTTCTATAGGCGGACATGAATGGGTCAAAGATGTTCTCAAACTTGACACTCAGCTGTTGTCCGATTATCTGCTCGAAGATTTTATCGACCGCAATGAGTATAGTTACCGGTCTATAGTTAGTTTTATCCTGAGGGTTCTCTTTCTTAAACACTGACGTTACTAATCGATTGTTCAAGGTTGTCAGTCATCTGCGCGTTACTTCCGTTCCATGCATGTAAGTCGCGATGAACATCAAGTCATTTGTCGATAAATCTTGTATTTTTGTATCTTCTGAAAGGAAAATATGTTGGTAGCATAAAAAGATCAAATTCGTTGAAACGGAACCCGGTTCAGTTTCTAATTAAAATTAACAGGTGACTTTGCTTTCCACCTTGTTATTTTCCTTCTAGTTGAACACGATCTCCCCGTTGAATTAAATGGAAAACACTCTTGAAATAATGATAATCATTAATTCTAATGACATTCAGTTAAGATAAATTACAGTTGTCACATTCCGAACGGCCGTAGAGTCGTAGACCGGCTTAGTGTAGTAGTAATGACGTCTGTACTACCGTTTGCAGTACACTCAAAGGGTTACGAATTCGAGCCCGAGTAGGAGCGCTCAAAAAAAATAATTCTCTTGTTTAGCTCTATAGGTGTGTGAGAAATGAGAACCCGTCGTTTACCCGGCGCGCGCCGTGAACTCGTCCTTTTTCTCTACCTTACTCGTTGTAAAACTTGTAATTGTAACGGTAGTGTGAGCTTCCTAGATGAGCACCTGGTGCTTTTGAGGCAAACACTAGGACATTATATGTTTAAATAATAAAACAAAACTCGTCCGATGGTTAATAGGGTTAGGTTTGTGGTTCGGGTTATATTAGGATTTGTCTTAAAATTAACGATTATCATTGTTTCAAGCTTGTTTTCCATTTAACGATAGTCGTTAATTCAACGGGGTTTGAGCCCGAGTCGTTCGGCCCGCATGGGGTCCACACCGCGGCAAAACGGTATGCTCCACTGGCCAAAAGAACGAAGGCTCTGCTATCAAATACAAATTACCGAGGGTTTCAACTTTTTTAGTAAATAAATTTATAACTTAGTAAACTCACAGTGAATTACAAATTAAGAAAACTTCAACCTGTTAAAGTCTTAGGCTTAGCTTTTAAGTAGTTTTCTTAGTTTTTGACAAAACAGTTCACAAATGGATACTTTTAAGCAGAAATGTTAAAATCACGGGTATGTGCCTGTTGTTTCATTTCAGTTTTCGCGGGAAACTGGGGGCGGCCGCGCGCCGACAAGAAATAGCAAATACGCATGCGATTAACGTTTTGCCGCGGTGTGCATGGGGTCTAAGCCCGAGTTTAGGGATGGTGACACAGCGTTCGAACGATCCCAGATAACCAATGACAGTCTACAATACGGGATTCTGAGAGCTTCTGTGTTAAAAAAGAGAAGATATTACGGTATGTGTATTAAGTTAGAGCTCCCTGTGAAGTCAGCTACAATTTTTTTATCGTATTAGTATAATGATCATCAGTATATACAACACGGGAACCTACATAGATCATGCAATTTGATTGGCTCGCAATCTCGGAATAATGAGCATTAGTATAAACCAACTAGTGGACTATTACAAATCCTGTATTCTGATTGGCTACCCTACTATAGGTCTATTTGTGATAGCCCATGGTGGAGAAAACCCGCACGCATTTTCACGAAACAATTCAATGTTTTCAACTTCAATTTGTTTCTTTCTATTATTTCTACTGTCCGACTAGTTAGTTTATACTAAAGCAATTAGACCTCTCGCCCTCATGGGCTCGCTACGAGTTAAATAGCCCATTCGGCTGCGCCTCATGGGCTATTGACTCGTAGCCCATTCGGGCTGCGGGTCTAATTGTTAAATAGCCACCTACAAAACTAATAATTTTGAAACAAAATGGCAGGCGTAAATTCACGTTTCGCGATTGATATTAGAAATTCAACAAAATGCAGTGCCCAAAAGCAAGTTCCCGTGTTGTATATACTAAAACAATTATTCGTCTCAGCATATCAAAATCATTGCACACAGAAGAGGACATTTGGTATTGGTCATCGCTTTGAAGTAAATGCGGTTTTATTTGAGAGAGATAACAACTGCAACTTCAGTCGCATTACAAGTTTATAATATGGCTTACCTGTTGATACCAGAACTATACGAAGAAGAATTCTCTGCTTTCGTTTTGACCGCTCCAAAATCTCTCCTACTGCAGCTCCCGCCATTACAAAGGTCACACAAGAAAAAATAGCACAAAATGGAACTGTAACAGCGATTTGTTGCACTCTAAACTCGAGAAACCTCGATGTTCTGTCCATCAAAATACTGAAAATTTATTCTCCTATATATCTGAATTCAGTTCAGACATGCGTATTCAAGCTAAACGCAGTTTTCTTCTGCTTGGTCGTCCATAAACGAGTAACGCCTTGTAAAAATAACTTCACTCGCGAAAGCAAAGTAAAAAAATTTCAGTCGAAATCTTAATATAATCACTCCAAGCGGTTACCAGTTGCAGATTAGATGTTACTTGACTTTGATTTGAAGGTAGACTTTTTTCATAAGTCATTTTATGACAAAATAGCTCCCAAAACCATGTATTTTCGAGTGATTTGACCGGGCCGATACCGGAAGTGAGTAACCGGATTTCGATATGAAGGCTTTTGTACATAATGACTTTGATACGCTCAGTCGATATTTGTGAATATTCCCCTCGACTTCGTCTCGGGGAATATTCACCAATATCAACTTCGCCTTCGGCGAATAATTGTTAAGAATATGATCAGTAAAATATTATTTCATGAAATAAGAATGAATACACGATGCATACTTTTGGGTCTCAAAGTATTTCAAAAAGTAAAAATGCTTTAAAGCATTTAAGATTATGTATCATAATTTAATTCGGCTGACAACTGGCCATGACCAAAACAAGGACATAACAGGGTTCCAGTTATATGCGCCATGCACCATGGGTATCGGTTTGGGTAGACGTAAACACGTTCGTAAACAACATGGCGTCGTGAGAGACTGTAGTTTTCTAAAAAAGGTCAATAACAATTCATCGGTTGTCTCCTTAGCATAAGATATACTAGACGATCGTAATCAGCAGGATTTCCAAGTGGTGAGGCGCTCGATACTATGATAATCCTTTAACGACAACTGTGATACGATCAACTTAGAACACTCAAAAAAGGTTCCCGTTATTGTCAGGTTCAGGGTTGAAAAAGCTTACGAATGTTGACAGTACGCATGTATAGAGATATATGAAGGTCTCATTATTATTCAAGAACGAATTCTTGTCTGGTTTCTTGAGAGAAACGACCATAACCGAGCCTCTCCTTCCCTCGGGAGATTGTGTTGTTTTCGAGCCTGTCTGCCCAAACTACTACCCATAATGCACTGTACATGTCATTTCCTCATTTCGGTAGTCCAATTTGTCATTCATTGTTTAGTTATACATTCAGTACGAATTCACAAATACAGTCCCTCAGCTGTATTTCTTTTGTAAATTGGTTTTCAAAACACTAAAATCCTTCTAAACCAACATTAGAGAATGATATGGAAAAGGAAGAGCTAGCTGAATAAATCTCTCCGAAAATTTTACTTCTCCGCTAGAAAACGATATGATGGACCTTCCTTGAGCTTCAGCTTCTTGCATTTTATATGTAACAAATCCATGATAAAATATTTCCATGGTATGTACTCTTATAAATAATAGAAATGACGTCATAAAGATACTGTTCAAAACTCAAGTGCGGGAACAACTAAAACTATTTAACCATTACTGTGCGAGCTCAAGGTTTTATTATACAAATAAGTGTGTGCATCGAAACTATTGGCAGATAGTTGGCCGCGGAAATTTGATATTTTATAAAACAAATATGAGTCGGTGAACGAAGTTCGAGGGCTTATATGTTAGTTTTAAGAACATCTGCCTCCCGGTTAAGCTCCGGTCTGTTGAGCGGGAGGTCGTGGATTCAAACCCCGGCCGGGCCCACACCTAGGGTCTTAAAATAATTGAGTAGAAGGTGCTGTCTTTACATAATACAGTAAACGGGTAGACCTTCTCGTCTTCTCGGATAACTGGACGTAAAATCGTAGGACTAGTGTCCCCAATTAGTTGCAAAGCTAAATACATTTGACACTTAAATAAAGTTACTTACTTACTTACTACTTACTTACTTGCTTACTTACTTACTTACTTACTGGGTCGAGGGTTTTGTTCACCAGCGAATGCACTATCATTAGCCAATCATCTGCTTGAATGGTGTATCATTAGTCAATCACCTGCTTGAATGGTGTATCATTAGCCAATCACCTTCTTGAATGGTGTATCATTAGCCAATCACCTGCTTGAATGGTGTATCATTAGCCAATCACCTGCTTGAATAGTGTATCATTAGCCAATTATCACCTTCTTGAATGGTGTATCATTAGCCAATCACCTGCTTGAATGGTGTATCATTAGCCAATCACCTTCTTAAATGATGTATCATTAGCCAATCACCTGCTTGAATGTTTTACTGTGCACGAAGTTTGACTATTAATTTGTTATAGAACATCTTTTATTTGTTAATAATAGATAGTGTTAGAACGTAAGTAGTTTAAGAGCCCATTATGTGTCATATACCGCCTCCTGATTGGTCGAGAGCAAATCGATGACGTCACAGAAATGGATGACGTCACAAGGGGGCGCCGCCTCCGCCGAAATCTTTTATAGGGCAAATACGGGGCGCTGATTGGCCGAAACCTTTATAGGGAAAATACGGGGCGCTGATTGGCTGACCGTTATAGGGCAAATACGGGGCGCTGATTGGCTACCGTTATAGGACAAATACCGCCTCCTGAGTGGTGAACCGGGGAGCTCTCAGGGCCCAAAATCAGCCACCCGTCGCTTGGTCCAGTCCCACCTCCACTACGCCGCTTACGGGACAGCCCGCGGAGATATCCCAGGGGCCTCCCCTGGGGACTACGTTGAGCCCGACAGGGACCCCCCTGGAATCCTCCGGACCCCCTACTGGTACAATGGCCAGGGGTCTCCCGCCACCCCCACCCCTATAAACATCGCGACAGCGTCCTGGCCCCCCTGGAACAACAACAATCAGGGACAAGAAGAAGATTTGGGCGCTATACCGGATATCCGGGATTCTATTACCCTAGAGGCTCTACGGGATACGGGCGTACGGGCTTTGCAGAGTTTGCACCTCGAGGGGATTATTGCTCCCCTTACTTATACCGTGTTTGAACGGCTGCAAAAATTAAAAGAGGCCGAAATTTACAAATATTATAAATTGTATTATTTTGAAGAATGCGAAGACCCCCTCATTACTTACAACAATCGAATTTGGCACGCGTTGGGACAAGCTTTGATCTACGAAGACAATTCCCAGGACTATATTGAAACTGGAGTGTCTACCCTTTTGGCTTTATTCGAGTCAGCCAATTATATGTAAGACAGGTACCCCGAGACAATAAAAGAGACTTGTGTTTTAGTAATAACAACTTTGTTTCTCAATAAATAATAAATAATTACAACTTAAGTCATTTAATTAATATTTACATGAGCGTGGGGTCTCTTTCGTGCCCCACAGAGAGAGAGCTAATGTTTACAACAGTATGAAAAAAGTATTTGAAAACTGAGTAATGTGCAATCGCACTATTTGTTTAAAACTATTTACATATTTACATGAGCGGGACCTCTTTCGTGCCCCACAGAGCGAGAGTGAATGTTTATATCAGTAGGTAAAGTATTGAAAATGGGCAATCGCACTATTTGCTTGAAAAAGATATTGAAAATGTGCAATCGCACTATTTGTTTGAAAAAGATATTGAAAATGTGCAATCGCACTATTTGCTTGAAAAAGATATTGAAAATGTGCAATCGCACTATTTGCTTGAAAAAGTATACCTGAACATGATTAGAGTAATTAGATACAGTGCATGAGAGAGTTTTTGCAATGAGAACTGTATGAATGTAAACGTCGATATTGATCATATACAGGAAGCGTATTTCACACTCGTATGCATATCAATAGGCCCTCTTACTATGGCTACCCTTGAGGTTTGCATAACGAAAACAATTCGTCTAGTCTTAGCACTGGGGCCAACCTTTCTTCGTGTAAACAGCCCTTAGCGAGATAAACAAAAAATGTCTAATTAACAACATTTCTGTTAACACTCCCCATCGCAATTTACTGAAAATGTTCATCATAAGATTTTCTGGCCCTAATGGTGCTATCGAGAGAGGTATAACTCAATTATGGTTACGAATTCGCCGTTGCTGCAGCAGTCGGACAGCGTACATGGACGTTAAACTATTCGGCCGAGAAAAAAACCACAATAAAAATTTCAAGGGGAACGACGCTGCGTGTCTGTCATCTCTTTTTCTAGGGAGAAAGGGGGGTGAAAAAAGTATAAGGGTGTTCCGCGCGCTAGACTCGGGGAGAGTACAGAATGCCCTGCGGAGGAGGAGGAGGTCCGTCCCTCAAGTGCCAGGGTATTTTTAAACGCCTCCGTTGTTTCTTGGCGTGTTGCGGGGGAAAAGTGATTATTCAGGGATCCCATTTTGAGGATGGGGAGAAAGAAGGAGAAGAAAAAGAATCCTTCCGCGCTGCTCGAGGCGCTGTATTACGACCCCGCCAGCCCTGCTGCCTTTGAGGGTGCTGCCCGCCTGGTGAAGGCGGCTAACGAAGTGGGTCTGACACGCACCACCACTTTAGCGTGGCTGAAAAAGCAATTGACGTTTACCTTGCACCGGCCTTTTCGAAAAAAATTCTGCGAGGGCGCGTGCGCCTGCTGGCCCTCGACGAGCAATGGCAGGCGGACCTGGTGGACATGCAAGCCACGAGTCCCTTCAACAAGGGCTACAAACGAATTTTGACCATTATCGATGTGTTGTCCAAGTACGCCTGGGCGGTCCCCCTTAAGACCAAGACCGGGGATGAATTGGTGCGCGCCTTTACCCAAGTGTTCCGCGAACGAAAACCGTTACAGTTGCAGACCGATGCCGGAACAGAATTTACCAACCGTAAGTTCCAGGCCTTTTTAAAAAAGAATGACGTGGCCTTTTTCGTCACGTACAACGAAACCAAAGCACAGATTGCCGAGCGGTTCAACCGGACCCTCAAGGGGCGTATGTACAAATATTTCACGGCCACCGGGAATAAAGAGTATTTGAAAGTCCTCCCACAATTGGTGCTCGGGTACAACAGGGCCGTTTACAGCAGCATTCGCCGCGCCCCCATCACCGTCACGCCCTTCAACGATCACGAGGTGCGTGCCGTCTTGTACCGGGAAAAGCAGACGACACCGAAGTCGAAGCCAAAGAAACCGTTGTTCCGCCCCGGCGATACGGTACGGATTAGCAAAACTAAAGGCCATTTTGAAAAAAGCTATCTAGCCAACTGGTCGGAGGAAGTGTTCACGGTGCGGCAACGGCTGGACTACCGCACGCCGCCCGTCTACCGGTTGGAGGACCTGAGCGGGGAAGGGTTGCAGGGGACCTTTTACGAAAGCGAGATGACGCCTGTGGCCGTGGAAAAAGAAAGTCTCTTTATCATCGAAAAGGTGTTGCAACGTCGCGGCAAGAAGAACCAGGAAGAGGTCTTGGTGAAATGGCAAGGGTACCCCACCAACTTTAACAGCTGGGTCCCGGGCGCTCAGCTCCAGACCCAAACGTATGAAAAAAAAAAGAAAAAAAAGAGTTTGTTTTCGCACGGGACGGATTCATTCGTGTTTGAGTGGGGAGAAAGAGAGAGGATGGAGGAGGAGGAAGAGGAATTTTACATTACCTTAACCCATGGGGTGAGCGCAAACGTCTACACCAATGCCCCGGCCCGGTTCCGTATCCACCTCCCACAACTGTACGAGTTGTCTCCGGCCTGGGAAATGGCGGTCGCCTCTCTAGTCTTCCCCTGCCTCCAGCAGCAGAAGCCAGCGACATTTTACATGTACTGTGATTTGGTGGAACCCATCATTGTGGGGGATACCAAAGCCGCCTTGTTGAGAGTCCTTTTTTCAGGGACCTGCAACGCGGCGGTCCAAGAACGCAACTTTACCCCCCTGTTCTACAGGCGGTTGGCCAAGACGGTGTTTGAGGATTTCGAAATCCTTATAACCGACGAGCACGGGAAACTTGCTTCATTTCCACCAACCACTAAGGTGGAAGTGACCTTACATTTCCGAAAAAGCATGGACCCCGACCGCATCTGTATGACGTTGCCTAGCGTGGCCAGCCGGGATACCTTTCCCAACAACACAGGGTCCCATTTTCGTATCCATTTGCCGGAGATGTTGATCTTGGACCGACGGTGGGAGATGGCGCTCTGCCATCTGCAATTTCCGCGCGCCTGGGATGAATTGCTCCCTAAAGAGCAAGACCGTCAATTCTCGCTGATCCAAGAAAAACTTCGCAAAGAAGAAGAGACCTCGACCACCCTCACCTTTGATTCCCAGTATTTCGAAACGGTTACAGAACTGGTCTATGCTCTGCGCCGTGCTTTGGTACAAGGAGGGTTCCAAGCGATCCTCGAAACATTTGACGTCCTTGCCGGAACGCATCGATAAAACAAAGGCCAAGACCGCCCTGTTATTGAAACAAACCTCAACGGACGGGTACATTTTAGTCCTCCCCCCTCCACTGGCCTACATGATCGGTTTGGAGGAAGATCCCAAAAAGTCCACCGCGCATCCCCAAGACATGATGAAAAAACCGTGTCCCTCCACCCCATTGATGTCCAGTTTCGTTGGGGTCTGCACGGGATCGGTGATCTCGGACAAACCCCTCGCGATCCCATCGTCGGTCTCGGAGAAAGACCGAACCGTGTACTACCTGGGTACCGCGACCAAGGAACGCGGTACTATCATGTTTTACAAGCATCACAAGATCAAATCAACCTTTGTGTTACCGACAGGGAACTACTCGTCCGCCAAAGCTGTCGTAGCTGCCATTCCGAAGATCAACCCTCCTATGGTATGGTATTGGATCCCCAACCTTCTCAAAGGGTCCTTAAGGCTGACCCTTCGAATCGTCCATGCGGACGTGCATCTTGTCATGAGCCCTTGGCTGGCCAATCTGTTGGGGTTTGGCGATGGGCACAGACCCCAATACTTTTCGCAGACCGAGAGCGACGACAAGAATCTACGACCCCTGATGGGTTATCAGCCCGAGTGTTGGTCCACCTATTATTCTGGCCTGAAATTATCAACGCCCAAGCCCTACCTGCTCAATCGCGATTTCAAACACCAGCCCGTGCGCAGTTTGTACGTGTATTGCGATCTGATTGAGCCCCACATCGTGGGGGATGTGAAAGCGCCCTTGCTGAGGGTCGTGGCGGCCCAGGTCCCTTACAACAAGGTGGTGGAACGAGACTTTCCGGTCATGCGGTACTTCCCGCTCGCCAAAACGGTGTTTGACACGCTAGAAATCCTTATAACCGACGAGGCAAGCCGCCGCATCTCATTCGCCTCAACAGGAACCGTGGTGGCGACATTGGAATTTGTGAAGCGTGCTCTGAAAAGGAAAGGATGAATTATGGACCGTCTACGGGTTCTATGGCACCGTTGCCATCTATGGGGGACGTGGTTGGCGGAGGGTCTTCGATACCTGTGTTCCATGCGCTCCCCGCCCACGCTTCCAACCCTCAACGCACGCCCACCTCCATTCCTGTCTTCCAGGGGGGTAGGGGTCAGCAAGGCGGCGGCGGACTCATCCCAATCCGTTGGAATGAACTCGGCGGTTACGGCCCGGTCAAGAATCAAAAGGGCGGGCTATTGCCCTTAGCACTAGCCCCCTTGGCCGTTATGGCGGGCAAAGCGCTGGCCGGTACCGTCGCGGAGGCGGTAGCTAAAAAAGGAGGAAAAAAGATTCTCGCTCATCTGAAAAAGAAATTTGGCAAGAGGGTGGTGAAACAAATCGCGAAGGACACGAGTCGCGGGGCGGCCCGCGTGCTCGGCAAGAAAACCAGTAAAAAGTTGATCCAAGGCCTGGAAAAGATAGCCGGGGTGGCTCCGAAAAAGAAAAAGGCGAAGAAGCCGGCGGCGGCCAACAAGAATAAAAGAAAGAAAAAACAGTCTCCCCCTCTCATTCCTTCAACGTCCGTCAAGCGTGCACGTGTCGAGAGAGATATCTTTGACGACGATTATTGAAAACCATGGCCACGGTAGCAGGAATGGGCAAACCGCCCCTGCCGCACATGTTGGGCGGCTACAACACCCATTTGGATTTTTTCGGGAAGGAATTGGCCCAAGCGGTCGAAGAAAGAGGCTATTGGTCGGAACACGCCCCCAAATCGGCCCTCTTGCCCGGGGCGCCCGTGGAATTTTACCTCCCTGCCAGTCCCTATTACACCGTGCTGCCTAGAAGTTACTTCAAGGTGACGGCCAACCTCGTGAAATCCGATGGAGGGAATTTGACGGCCGATTTGAACTTGGGCCCAGTCAACAATTGGTTTCATTCCCACTGGTCGCAAATAGATATGGCCTTGAACGGGGAATGGATGACCATGAGCACCAAAACCTACCCCTACAAAGCCTACCTCAACACCCTGCTCAACTTCACCCCAGACGCGAAGAAATCCTACCTGACCGCGGGACTGTACTACAAAGACATGGTCGGTTCCATGGATATTTCCAACATCGCTGGGGCCAACGTAGGGTTGACGGCGCGGGCGGCCTACGTTGCGGACAGCAAAGTGATGGAATCGAACTGACCGGGATGTTTTACATTGACGCGGCCTTCTCCAACAAATTGCTCCTCAACGGGGTGCCCCTAGAATTCCGGCTCACCCCTTCCAGCAATGCCTTCGCCCTCATGGGGGACAGTGCGGCGGCGGAAGCGGCCGCCGCCAAAATCGTGCTGAAGCGGGTCACTTTCTTCCGCCGCGTCAGCGTCTGCAACAAGGAATTCATGAAGAACATCGAAGTGAAACTCGTGTCCCAGCCCATCCTCTACCCTTACAACAGCGAAGAAGAACGGATGTTCACAATTTCCCAGGGGGATACTACCTTTGAGAAAACAGATTTCCTGGGCGGGCGCATACCCCGACGCATGCGTATTGCCTTGGTGGAGAGTGTTGGTAGTTTGGGAAATCTGAAAAAGAACCCTTTCCATTTCCAAAGGTTTGGGATGACCCGCGCGATGGTCACGGTGGACGGCACCCCCTCCCCCTTCTCCCGCCTCGAATTTGCGAATGGGAAAACCCTGGACGGCTACAATACCTTGTTCCTGGCGCAAGGCGCCATGAGCTCCAACCATGGGATTGACATTACCCGTCCCGAATGGGACAAGGGGTACGCCATCCTGTGTTTTGACTTCACCCCAGACGGTAGCGGCAACGCCTCTCACATGAACATACAACAGTACTGGACGGTGGGCATCCGACTTCAGTTTGAGGCAGGCGTCGCCCAGACTATATCGGTGTACGTGAACTGCGAGTTTGACGCCGCGTACGAAATCAACAGCAGCCGAGAAGTGAAAAAGTTGTAAGCAGTGGGGGATGACCACCTACACGTCACAATTGACGGTATTGGCACGCCACGATTGGTGGCTCCACGCCTCGTTTCGGGGCGTGTTTCCCATGGACCTACGGCCCCGACGCGTGACCCGCCCCGCCTCTTTCATTCTCAATACCGACAACGCCGACGGGCCAGGAACCCATTGGTTGGCCTTTTATTTTCCGCGCCAAGGCCTGAATGAATTCTTCGACAGTTATGGCTTTCCCGCCTCTTATTATGGGTTGCAAGAGTACGTGCGGCAGGGGGCGGCCCAGCATGGGGAAAACAATGTGATGTTGCAAGGGAACCAGTCCAAAGTGTGCGGCAGTTATTGTCTGTACTACCTCCTGCACCGAGCCCACGGCCGATCCATGGCAGAGGTGCTGCAAGAACTCCAGCGGTGGAAGACCAAAGCCTAGCTCCCGGGACCGTTACCTCCAAGTCTGGCAGCGCCAGTACCAGCGCCGGAGTATGGCGCGGTGTCAGCGGCAAGGCAGATCGCTCCACGACCGGTGTGTCATCAGTTTGAGAGAAAAAATAAATAAAATAAAACAAGGAAACCCATCTCAATGTCTTGTTATTCTTGGGAAGGGGTGAGGCGCGATGGACGTCCGTTTCCAAGCGCCCTGCAATATCTTGATCACGGGGCAGAGTCAATCGGGAAAAACGGTGTTCACCGAAAGACTCCTGCAGCATGCAAAATCCCATTTCACCCACCCTCCCCTCACGATCGTGTATTGCTATGGCAGCGCCTGGCAACCCCGTTTCACCGCCATGCAAAAACAATTGTGGGTGAAATTTGTGGCGGGGCTCCACGACGATCCGTACGCCCCCTTTCGTGGCCAGCCGGGCCTCTTGATCCTGGACGATTTGATGAAAGAAGGCTCCAAGGATGAACGGGTGGTGGACCTGTTCACAAAAGGCTCACACCACCACAACATTTCGGTGCTGTACCTGACCCAGAACATTTTTCCCCCAGGCAAGTACGCGCGCACCATTTCCATCAACGCTCACTACCTGGTCGCTTTTAAAAACGCTCGGGATTCGTTGCAAGTCCGGAAATTGGCAGAGCAGGCCTTTCCGGAGCAAGTGCCTGCGGTGATGCGGGCCTACCAGGACGCTACCCAACGCTACCCAACGCCCTTTTGGCTACCTCCTCTTCGACCTGCACCGCCGGACTCCGCCGGCCCTCCGGTTACGCACCAACATTTTCTCCGAGGAGGGGCAACGGCATCACGCCTACGTGCTGGAGGAGGATTAACAGGAGGCGGGAGCCGTTTTTGACCTGTTTAAGCTCATAGCAAAAACATCCAAGGCTTTGGATCCTAGTTTCTCCTACAAAAAGCTATACTATAAACTAGGAAAGCACCTCGTAGGAGAGCAACTAGGAGGCTCCAAAAAGAAGAAGACCCCAGCGGCAAAAAGATCGAAAAAACCAAAGGGGCGCGCCCCACCCCAAGGCCTTCGTGGGGCGGTGTGCAAGAGACCCAACAAAAAACAACCTTCCATCCCCCTTTTTCAGGGCAACGCGGGGGTGATTTACAGCGCTCCCAGAAGTCTCTGAACAACCGTGTCGAAGATATCCTGGACAAACAGATTGGATTCACTTTATAGTCTAAGCCCCCCAGGGAAACAGGTCACTTGTGGTGATGGCCTCCCCCCTGCTCCAACGCAGCAAGAGGGGATCTCAACCAGAAAAGGAAACTCATCAGGACCGCTAGCCAAAATCAAATCAACGCCGTCAGCGAAGTGGTGCACAACGCCTTGCTCGGGACTTTTCCGATAGGCGCTCGCGCGAAGAAAGCTTTAACCCCGTCAAGGCGCCGCCGGCCGTGAGGCGAAATATTTTGCTCTCCACCTCGACGGCGTTGCAGAAAATCAAGCTTAAAAAGGCGGTTGGACAGCGAGGGGGTTTCATTTTCACTACCGCCGCCGTCATTGCCGCCTCCGTTTTTGCTGCCAAAGCAGCGGCCGCCGGAGCCATCAGTGGAGGGGTTGGCTACGGAGTCAAGAAAGCTCTGGACCAATCCGGAGGTTATAGAGCCCCAGGATTCCCAACGACAAAATACCCTCCCCCGGAAGAGTACGCCCAAGAACGTAGTCAACCTTATAGCTGGACCTAATGGGCAAAGAAATCCGCAACTTGCCGGTGCCCGCGGGCATTGATCCGGCCCGGTGGCAGTTATTTTTGGCCCGTCTTCGAAAAAGGGAACGCCAAACCGTGACGGAGAAAAAACCAGCAGGGCCGTACGGACGGCGAAACAAATCCAGAGAAAGTATAAGCCGTGGCAGCAGAAGAAAAAGAAGCGGGCCACGTCACAACACCACCCCCTAGCCCCAGCAGGAATTTCGGTGACGCGATGGGAAGTGCAACGACACCCGCGCAAACGAAAAAAGCGATGAAAGAGGCCGAGGCTGCCGCCGCCACGGGGAAGAACCCCATGCGCATGGTCTTGGTACCGGAAGAGTCCATGCGGTGGTTGGGACAACAGCTTCGTGTGGACACGACCAAAGGGGTTAAAGTGCTCAGTCAGTACCAAAAGGCCATGGCCCAGATCCTACAGACCCCAGAGAAACCGGAAAGCGCGGACCAGTTTCAAGATTTAATACAAAAATACGTACGGCGTCGCGAAACCATTGAGCCTAGTCCCTTCATGGCCGTGGCGGCAAAAGTTTTAACACAGAGCCAAAGGGGCGCTTTGCGCCGCGTGCCCCCTTCCAGCAAACCTTTAGCGTCGGTGTTGGTCAATCTGTTGAAGTTGAAAGGGGCGCAGAAAATTTCCTGGAATGCGCAAGGGGAAGTGAAACTCTATGGGCAAACTCTACCGGGTAGTCAAATTGCCGATCTGATTAAAGAGGCCGTGCATCCTTCTTCCACCCGGACGTCGCCCGGCTACCGCGATTTCATGCAATTTTTAGCGGAAGAAAAAATTCCTAAAGATCTCATCCGTCACCCTCGGAATCTGATCTCCAAGAAGAAAGAGTACACACCCCGTCCTAAACGATCCGCCGCGCTCCAAGAAAAACCTCTACCCTACAAAGAGACCCCTCCCCGCCGAGGGGAAACACCGTTCTCCAGGACCCCGTACAAAGCCTTTCCCCGGGGCGGCCCCACCCGTCGCCTCTCCTTTGGTAGGGGGCCCGCAGAAAAACCCTCTTTAAATTGGCGTCCTTTTTAAACCCTCTTTCATTGTCACCATGGCACGAACCCTAACGAGACCCTCGGGATTGGGACAAGCGCTCTGGCAACGCCGTGTCGCCCAAGCGAACCGATTGAGGAAGAAGAAAAGGAGGAAGTCAGGGGGTACGCAAACCGTGCGCAAGATCACGTCACCCAAATCGAAAGACGGTCGTACCGAAACGACGATCCGAACGACCACGACTTCAGGCAAGTATAAAGGCAAGAGTATCAGTCGGTGGAACGTCAAACAACTGAAGAAAAAGACTTAAAGAAAAAAGGCTTCAAGAAAAAAGACTTACACAGACACGCTTTTGTAAAAAAACAACGGTTTTAATTCCTTTTTTTTAACAATAAAGGGGTTTTTCTTTGGATTCTGTCTCTTTGCTTTAGTATCCGTAAGGGTAGCTCTGATAGCCGTGCAGTACCCTCTTATCGTACACCATCTTAAATGTCTTGGTCTCTGGGCGGGTATGCAGTGTCCTGTCTTGGGTATTGCGGTGGATGGCGTGTGGCGTCACCACCGTCCGTGTGGGTTCCCCTTGACCTTGTACCATACCCACCATGGTCCCGAGATTGACGATCGCTCGATTGCACACGTTGAGGCGTAACCCTTTCACTTTGCAGACCGTTCGGCCCTGGCTCGTCTCGTACCCATAACTCTTAGGGCCTGTGCAGGCAAAGCGGACAATATGCTCTCCTTCTTTCAACTCGTTGGTCATATCGCCTAGATAACGGCCTACTGGGGGCGCCTCTTGACCCACTTTCCGCGTGAAATAGATACTGTCCGTATCGTGGTACACGACACGCTCCTTCAAGAGGTTCAGGTATGAGTATAGTTTCAGGCGCGCATGTGCCGTGGTGTAGGCGGCAAACACGACGTTGGTGTGGGGGTTGGAGTCGATGTGCTGTGCGGCGGCGTGGTAATGGACCTGGACCATATCCTCGTGAACAAATAGGATGTCTTGCACTTCTTTCTCTTCACTCAGCAGGAGCTCAAAGAACCGGTCTAGCTCTGTCACGTACTCCGTCTGTCGGGGGTTCTGCTTCTGCCCAAACTTTCCCCACAAGGTGTTCAGGATCCATTTCGCGAGCGCCCGCAGCCCGGGGTTGGACACAATCTTCTCCCGCTCCAGTAAGATCCCCGTGTTCAGCCGGTAACTCTCTAGAAAGGCTGTTTCTCCGCGTCGGTGTTGCAGCCAGGGGGCCACCCACTCGCCTCTTGCTTCATCTTGAGAAATGTGTTCACGTAGTCGGTGAACAACCCATTGGTGTTGGTGGTGGGGTCGTATTGTTCCGACTCGGGGTAGTGCCACACACAATAGTTGTCCTATGTATTAAGGTAGGGGAGAGAAAGAAAAACAAAAAAATAAAAATTTGCCTTCCACGCGCGGGAATTCGAACCCACCCCGTTCCTTTGCAATTCTGAACAGGGACGTTAATCCCACGTGCGGTCGTGACGTCACATCAAAATTAGTGTAGTCATACTTTCGACTTACCTCAGCCAGAGTCGTGCGGGATCTTGTCTTGATTTTTAATTCGTAGTCCTTGCACGTTGTTTTGAACTTTTTGCAGGCTCTTGTACTTGTTTGGACCAGTTCAAATTTTTCTTCCTCTTCTTCTTCTACTTCTGGGGTGATTGTTTTTGTTCTTCTTTCCACCTCCCTGCTGTTCTGCCATTCGTTTCTGATTTGTGGGAGCAACACCGGGGGAGGGAAACATCTCGTTCAACCAAGCGTTCGTATCCCAAGTGTCGTCGTCCCCCATGTCCTCGGGAAAAACTTCGGCAAGGTCTTGGTCGCTAATTTTTGGTAGCACGGTAGGGAGGGGCCACGTAGCGACTAGATTCTCTACATCTTCTTCTGTTATTTCGTCCCCCACTAGCGACTCCCCCTCGGGAATAGTAAACGTCTCTTGAGACAAAGAGTAGTCCGCCCCCGGGGGGAAATTCGTGTCTTCCAGGAACGCGTACAAGCTGCCCTCGTTGTACCAAGAAATGTCTTCTTCGTAAGTTAGCGCCTCGTTTTCTTCTGCTAAAATTTTCTCCACGGGAGCGGTTGGCGGGAGAATTTCCTCCGACTCCCCGGGGTAGAGGTTGAGCGGTGCCTGCGATGATAAGGTATAAGGGTTGTCCTCTTTTTCTTCCTCAACTGTTACCGTGACTTCCTCGCCTTCTTCATCTAGGTAATTCAAGGTGGCCATCGTAGTGAAACTAATCCAAAAAAAAACGTCTCTCGCTTTTATATTTTTTTCACTTCTCTCTGATTGGTGCACTTTTCTCGGCCTGTGATTGGTCCCCTTAGAATGAACACGCCTCGTGATTGGTGGATTTCGATCCGATTTTGGCTCTAGCTCCACTCTCTTTATTATTTTTTGTAAAAGAATTCACCCCCTCGCCCCTAGCCCCACGCTTATTCTTCCGAATTTTTGTGGGGTCTCCCCCGGGAGACCTCCCTCTACAGTCCTCTTCAAACCTCCCTCTCTTTCGCGCCAAGGAAACTATCGAAAAAGCCTTCCCAAAACTGACCCTCCGAAACTAAATAAACAAAGTTGACACAGAGCAAGGTCAAGGCCAGCGGTCAGCGGTATAAGTATTTTCGAACATTGACTACGTATAAGTCTCGCCTCGTGATTGGTTGGTTAGGGGCGAGCCGACTTTCAACTGGCTTCCCGAGGGTCACGTTGGGTTTTCAGGCGGCCAAGGACCCCTTTCCCGGGTTGCGTGAAAGGGAAAAAAAAAAAAGAAAAGGAAAACTAAGATGACCCTGAGAAGAAGCCCTCCAGAAAATTTTAGAAAATTTCACCTAGGTTTTGGGGTAGATTTTGAGCTTCTTGGTCAAGGTCAAGTAGAACGGTCAGTGGTATTAGTATTTTCGCACATTGACTGCGTATAAGTCTCGTCTCGTGATTGGTGGGTTAGGGTCAATCAAAACAGGTAACTTTCAACTGGTTTCCCGAAGGTCACACGGCCTTTCGGTCCTCCAACGACATCTTTCCCGGATCGAACGAAGGGGAAAAAACGTAGAAAACTAAGATGACCCTGGGAAGAAGACCTCCAGAAAAAATTAGAAAATTTCCCCGAGGTTTTGGGGTTGAATTTGAGCTTCTTAGGCGCCCCAGAAAAAAGGTTTGCACTAAAACGCCAAAAACGGATCGAAATCCACCACTCACACAGCGCTCCGTTTTTAACAGACCAATCCCAGGCCGAGAAAGTGCCCGAATCAGAGCCCAGCATTTGCCCCATAAATACTGACGGTTGAGTGAACTTCGGCGCCTTTGAGCCAAAACACTCAGCCGGGTAAGAGGACACGAAATTCTCTCTTGAAATTCAACACGCTATTGTACTAATCTTTTATTCTTTGGTTTCCTTTTTATTTCTACAGCTCAGAAAGAACAAGAGAGCGAGTAGTATGGCTTATCGTGGGCGCCACAGAGAGAGAGGTACAGCCCTGCTGAATTGTTTTTTATCTTGGAACACCCCCGCTAATTTTTCGTATTTTCGTACTTTTTCAATCCAATTTCTTTTTCAACAAATAATAGTGCGATTGCACATTTTCGTGCTTTTTCAATCCAATGTCTTTTTCAATAAATAATAGTACGATTGTACATTTTCATGCACTAACTCATACTGTAAACATTCGCTCTCTATCTGTGGGGCACGGAAGAGGTCCCGCTCATGTAAATATGTAAATAGTTTTAAACAAATAGTGCGATTGCACATTACTTTTCAAATACTTTGTTCATACTGTTGTAAACATTAGCTCTCTCTCTCTCTGTGGGGCACGAAAGAGGCCCCACACTCATGTAAATATTAATTAAATGACTTAAGTTGTAATTATTTATTATTTATTGAGAACCAAAGTTGTTATTACTCAAACACAAGTCTCTTTTATTGTCTCGGGGTACCTGTCTTACATATAATTGGCTGACTCAAATAAAGCCAAAAGGGTAGACACTCCAGTTTCAATATAGTCCTGGGAATTGTCTTCGTAGATCAAAGCTTGTCCCAACGCGTGCCAAATTCGATTGTTGTAAGTAATGAGGGGGTCTTCGCATTCTTCAAAATAATACAATTTATAATATTTGTAAATTTCGGCCTCTTTTAATTTTTGCAGCCGTTCAAACACGGTATAAGTAAGGGGAGCAATAATCCCCTCGAGGTGCAAACTCTGCAAAGCCCGTACGCCCGTATCCCGTAGAGCCTCTAGGGTAATAGAATCCCGGATATCCGGTATAGCGCCCAAATCTGGGTCTTCTTGTCCCTGATTGTTGTTGTTCCAGGGGGGCCAGGATGCTGTCGGGATGTTTATAAGGGGTGGGGGTGGCGGGAGACCCCCGGCCATTGTACCAGTAGGGGGTCCGGAGGATTCCAGGGGGGTCCCTGTCGGGCTCAACGTAGTCCCCAGGGGAGGCCCCTGGGATATCTCCGCGGGCTGTCCCGTAAGCGGCGTAGTGGAGGTGGGACTGGACCAAGCGACGGGTGGCTGATTTTGGGCCCTGAGAGCTCCCCGGTCCACCACTCAGGAGGCGGTATTTGTCCTATAACGGTAGCCAATCAGCGCCCCGTATTTGCCCTATAACGGTCGGCCAATCAGCGCCCCGTATTTGCCCTATAAAGGTTTCGGCCAATCAGCGCCCCGTATTTGCCCTATAAAAGATTTCGGCGGAGGCGGGGCCCCCTTGTGACGTCATCCATTTCTGTGACGTCATCGATTTGCTCTCGACCAATCAGGAGGCGGTATATGACACATAATGGGCTTTTAAACTACTAACGTACACTAGTTGGTTTCTACTAGTGCAAAATAGAAGGATAAATAAATCTATTTTCTTTAAGTACCATCCGACAACTAGGAATTTCAGAAAGTTTCAATTTTCGTGTTTCAGATGTTGACGAGTGTGCAACCAACTCTCACAACTGCGAGCCAAATACAAACTGTGTGAATACACAGGGATCCCACAACTGCACGTGCAAAAGAGGTTTCTATGTTAACGGGACATTGTGTGTGGAGAAAAGTAAGTCTCAGTAACGCCTGAAGAGTTAAAGTTAAATGCTACTTCTAAACTTAGTTTGTTATCGCAACGTATGGTGGTATTACCTTCGATATCAGTATACATGTACCAGGAGCCCATTACCAGGAGCGTTCCTATGTCATGGGCTGGGTCCCCAGCACAGGAGTAGATGTGGCTATATTTAGAATTCGAATTCCCGCGTTGAAAGTGAGAAGAATGATAATAATGAGAAGTGACGAATAGCTATCTGATTGGCTAAGACAGCATGGCCTTTGTTTATTTCGCGCGAAATGCAATTCTAAACATAGCCACATCTACACCTGTGCTGGAAACAGAACCAATGGGGAAGATGGACGCTCCTAGTAATGGGCTCCTGCATGTACAAGAAAACAATCAAACACCGACCGTGCTTTGGTTCATACCATTGCCAAACGGTACACATCAATAAAGTGAAATAGTTTCATGAAAAAAGCAGTTCATTCTGGACTTTATTTGTAATGTTTCCAATAGTTTTCATAGTATACCTAAAAGTTAGAGAAAGATGCCGAAAAGTGCATTTTAAAAGAAAACCTCAGTAACAGGAAAAATGAAGAAGCATGTAGAATCGTGATTCATGTGTCAGTAAAACGTTTCTAATACTACTCAAAATGTATAATTTGAAGACAAAAAAGTGCGCCAATAATGGCTAAGTATATATAGATGCATTCACAGACCCGTTCGGCCACTACACTTTCCCTACGCAAAGCGTATGTTACAATACAATCCTGCAACGCATGCTGTGTCCAAAAAATCCTGGACCCAGCAGGCATTGCGAGGAAAACACAAAAATGAAAACCCTAGATTTGGAAAGACTCAAAGAGATAAAGAAAATCAAAGCTACACGCTGCGACTCTTTGATGTTATGTAATTGCATATAATATATTATATAACGGGCTTATGACGATAGTGATGTGTTTTGAATGGCGAGGATCGACTAGATGTTATATGTGCAAAACGCACGTTCTGATTGGTCAAGATCGAGTCGTGTGTTATTAGAGGATACACACATGGATGGCGTCGTGAGCGCGCGCAACCACTTTCTCTAGTTGGCGGGGGTTTGTGCCCGTTATCTGGCTTCTAGTGAACATAAAAGCACGAATAATGTGTCATTCAGCTCTGACTTGGCGGCTCTGGAGAAGGCACAACTCGAAGCACTTCAGTCAAGACATGATCGACAATCTCGTACCCAGACCCCATTTACTGAATGACGTGACGCGCGTAGACTAGGGAAGCCTGCAGCGTATTGAAAAATGGCGGAAATTTCAAAATTTAGCGAATACCTTCATGTTTTCTGCGAATAATAAGAGTTTTGCTGGAAAGATAGGATTCAGATACCCAGACTATTTCCTCCAGAAACTGAGAAACAACATATGTATTGGACAAACTAGTTTAAGTTTGGGCCACTGGGATAAAATTGTCTTCAAACACGAATGATTTACCGCCAACAGTGTTTTCGGTAAAATTCCAGTCCCGTACCCAGATGAGCTCTGGGTACGAGACTGACACAGCGGTCAAACGTCTGCGCATGCGTCAAAAGTCTTGCAACAACAACCTATTCAAAAACAAATTCAAAGCGAGCCGGCGGCCGTCACTGTTCACAAACCCGCTTTCAAACCTTGAGAACTTCTTTGGTAAATTACGATTTTTTTGGGTAAACTCGCAGTTTGAAGTTTGTTCAATTTCCCGTCGACTGTGAAAGTAAAAAGCTTAACTTTCACGTATTTTTCTTAACTTTTGGGGGTAGAAGTTCACTGTAATATGTTTTAAGGTAAATTTGCGCGGGAAATACCAGACTAATACGCACGCGCAGACGTTTGACCGCTGTGTGGGGCTAGCCAAACTGGAACTGAGGGGGGAGGGTTTAGTTAGCACTCAGGATTTCACCAATTGAGCTCACACACGATCGGACGACAAAGAGTTAAAGCTTTTACTTCAATAAAGCGGTTTATATTGTAAAGCAACTTCTTGAATTATTGAAGCAACTTTTCTCCTTTTTGGGCAACTTTTTGAGCAACTTTTAACCTTTTTTTGAGCAACTTTTTCGATTTTTTTAGCACAATCTATAAATGCCTACCCCATACACACTGAAGAGGCTAGGCTAGCTCACGGGGGGTCTTGAGTTTTCATTAAAACAGTTCCGGGCTTCCGGCATCGTCCACACGAACAAGATCCGGTTGTTTATCATTTCGTCTGTGGTCCCTCCAATTTTCCTACTAGCCTTTCTTGGTGGTGACAGCAATGTCCTTTGGCTTTGGACAGCGGATAACTAAATAATTTACTTTGCCCAGCTGTTTTGCCCGTCTTACAAATGTAGATACAAGAAGTCACCCACTTTGCGAATCGCGTGAGATGCCTCTAAAATAATTATAATAATTATTTATTTACATATTTAATTAATAAATAAATGTGAGGCGAGCAGTCCTGTCACGTGATCAACGACGTCAGAGCAGCTGGAACGAACTGTTACTTCTGCAAAACTGATACGTCGAATTTTGTTTCTTTCAGTCCTCAGTTCGGCTGTGTTACAACTTACATGTCAAAAGTAGCAGTGGGATTTTGGATACTCAAAGTTTCTTTCAGAATTAAGTCATAGAATACTTCAGACTCAAAGTGTTGAAATACCAGCTGAAATGTCTGCACCTTATCCACCATATCCACCTCAAACTGGCGACCAACAACAAGGTTATAACGCTGCTTACCCTCCGCCAAGCAGTTATGGAAACCCCTTGTACCCTCCACAGCCTCAAACAGGAGTCTATCCAGCGCCACAAACAGGAGGATACCCTTCTCAGCCCGTACAGAGCTTCCCTCCGCCGCCATCGTACGAAGCTGCTGTGAGTAAACCAAACGAACAGGCGTACAGTGAAGATGTTGAATATGGCGCAGTAATCTCGTTCAGTGATAAGAGCATACGAATGGGTAAGCTTTTTTACTCGCAACTCAGTCCCTTATTTTATTCGTTTACGATCTTGTGTGCTTTATTCGATGAAAGTAAAAGTGAAGACTTCAAATGAGGTGTGATGAAAGGAAATTATTTTTAGTTTAATGTATTAATTTGTTCGTTGCGCATTTTATTTGTTAGATTTTAAAATAAACACAAGTAATTAGCCAGGACTGCATTATATCCAATCTGTGAGGCATTACAGCACTGGTAAAAAATAGTCATTTAGAGCACACACTGTGCTAAATGTATAGCCTACATGTATGACATCATACTACATGTAGTAATATTCGAATTTGACTTATGCGGGTATCAGCGGCCATCCCGAGGGGGCGGCCCCCGGGCAACCCACGGGCAACCAGGGGCTTAGCAGGGGATTTGTAGCAAAAACATGCCCCACACGCGGGGCATTAGAGCACCTTTGCGTTTTCGTGAAAATAACCCTGGGACATACCCACAGGGTTTGCACGTAATCTGCTGTCTCAACGTCCAGCGGTTTTCGCCACAGGACTCGCTCGATCGCTCGATATCGATCGACGTTCTTCGATTTCTTTGTCCTTGAGGTAAGTCATATCATTATCATTCAAATTAAGAGATAAAATTAAGCCATCCACTGTCGGAAGACAGAACAAAGAAATAAAGGATAATATTTGTATAAAACTATTAAGATTTTTGACACTTCTAAAACGTTTAGCTTCTAATACTTATAATATGTTGCCCAGGTTGCCCCAGGGGTGGGGGTTTTTGTCACAATTTTTCTGCCCCACCCGAGGGGTTTTAGCATGTATTTCTCATGGCTGCTGTGACAAATGCCCCTGGGTGCCCGGGGGCCGCCCCCTCGGGATGGCCGCTGATACCCGCATTATTTCGCAATTCAAAATGTCAAATTACAAATTATGTTATATGTAGCTGCATTTATAACCAGATTATTAAATGATCTGTAAATGTAATTTAGCTCAAAGAAAGTTTTTCTTTGTCTTTTTCTTTTGTCAATTGATTTGTCATTTGGGAACATGTTATTATATAATTATATCTGGCTGATAAATATGGGGGACACCCATTTTTAAGGCCTAGTTTATATGTGGCATTATCATTGAATTTAATTCAGACAAATTTAATTCAAGCAATTAAATTCGACATTATGCCGTATAAATCAAATTGAAGTTGTCTGGATAATTAAATTCATCCAGACATTATATCCATGTGAGCCACACGGATAAAATGTCTTAAATGTATGTGAATTTAGATGTCGCAGTACGGATGCATCAAATTAAATGCATAAATTATTTTAATGTGTTATGAATTATTGTAATGTATGATATTGAGCCCTCTGTGATGTTTTCCTTCACTTTGCATGTAACTTTACCTGGTATCTTAAGTTTGCAGACTGTGAATATTTCAGAAATTCGATTTTATGGAAATTCCCATACAAACACTGTACATGTATTTTGTGCCATGTTTGCACCTCATTCAAAATGTTGGAATTAACCGTGAACTGGTCTATTGGGAGGCTATATTAATTTTATTGTTGTGAAGGACAATGTTGGATCAGGTGATTTTTCTCCTTTTGAGCAGTTACAATAAACCATAATTTATGCAATACAATAGTGTTTGTGTCACTGCATTCTGCTTCATGACATGTACATGTATATAAATCTCTGAGGCAGCCGGTCCTAAGGCAGTACATTGTAGAAAGATGTTCTAGAATATATTCTTAGCAATGAAAGACCCTATAGATATGCAGAACCAATTCCATAGGATAGGGAAAATCATGTCAGTCAAGGTTACAATGTACATGGTGGGAAGCGAAGCTTGGACTGCATTTGCTTTTTCACAAATTCAGAACCCACTAACTTGGCCTGAAATTTACCTTTAATTTACATGTGTACCTTTTTTTTGTAATGGGAGTGTCTATTCTAGGATGCAGGATTGTGTGATTCGTGCTCAATTCTATGAAATCCCCCCTCTAAAATGGACCAATTATTGCAATGCATGATAATTTGCACCCTGCTGTGTTGGCGAGCTGTACCCACCATCAATAAATAACTGCATTCAACCAATTTGACATTGCGAATATTTCATTGCATATAATTCATAAAGGAAACAGTAGTGCTGCATCTGGATGTCTTGCATGGTCATCAAAATTTTTGATGCCAATAAAAGCATGAGCATGTATAACTGCATGCTACTCTCAACAAATGGCCCTGGAACAGGCTATTAAAATCTGCAGGTCGCTTTTATTATTTATTAGTTACATGGTTACATGGCAGTAAACACCCCAAAAAGAAATGCTCCCTTAAAATTTGAAATCCCGCTTACTTTTTTCTGAGCGGGGATCTATTCTAGGATTTGAAAATTGAGGGGGGACACAGTCATCATAGTCCCTAATAATATTGATCAAACAATGTACAGTATCTACAGTTGTAGCAGTCAGACAAGTCAAACAACAAAGTGACTCAAACAAACCATGACATGTACATTGTACGTGCCCACATTGGCCACCATCTTGGATTTTAATAGTACGTTTTCAAATCTTGTTTAAAAAATAATAACACCGTCATTATATAGAAAATGAAAAGTAAAATTATTATTAATAAAGTCATTGTTCCTCTAATCAAAATATATAGTGCAGTGGTAAAGGAATGTACAGTAATTGTACATTGTAATAGGCCCTTTACAGGACATGGTCACATGACCTTTTTAGCCTGTCAATCAAAAGCAATTGGCGCTAGAACAACATGGATGCCAGAAATGGAAAGAGCAAGCCAAAATTAGTAAATAGCCCAAGTTTTAGGTTCATATCTTTAAAACTGAAGGAATGGCAATTTTTTGAAAACTCTATAATTGAACAGAGTTTATGAGGCTGATTCCTGCTGAATACCAAGCCGTGCCAGTTAGCCTCACAAACTCTGTTAAATTTAGAGTTAAAAAAAATAATTAAAGATATGAAAAGTTTTAAAGATACAGTCATGTACATGTATGAACCTAAAACTTAGGCTTTTTACTAATTTTGGCTTGCTCTTTCTATTTCTGGCATCCATGTTGTTCTAGAGGCAAATTTGTTTTGATTGACAGGCTAAAAAGGTTGTGTGACCAGTTACTGCAAAGGGCCTATTGCAGAATGTAGGCATTAGAAGTTGCAAGTTGGACTAATGGCAACAAGATTATTTGTATTGAGGCCGATTGCAAAGCTAACATGTTAGACAGTATTATACTGACAATAATCCTTAGAACTACAGCATGATTCAATGTCATTATTTTTAATACATCCTGTTGTGAGGAAAATTGCACAGTATACATACATGTATATGGCAGGACCTTACTAGTTTAAGTTTATAATTTTTATATAAATTATCTCAGTGAGAATATTTTGTTTGTAGCATAGAATATCTCAGAGCCGCTATACAGGCTATACATAATGTCATATACATGTACATGCCGTGCGAGAAGTCCTATCAAAAACTCAAGCTTCGTTGTTGATTAGGGATTCCAAACATTTCAAAACAATAAAAGCATTCAGCCAAAACGGCCTCATGCTTTCATTGCTAATCGGAGTTTGGAACCCCTGATCAACAACTTGCTCTCGTTTTTGATATTATATAACATCAAATGCACCCAAAAATGTACTCCAAAGTTGGGAAGGATTGTATACATAATTCTGAATGTTACACTAGCTGTAAGCTAATTCTCCATTACAACTAATTTTTATTTCTCAATTTTGTTTTTGTTTGCAGGATTTATTAGAAGGGTAAGTAAGACATTTAATTGTACCTTCATTTACAAGTAAGATAAAGAATCACAAATACATCACAAGTGAAATGATGCATGTCAGTGTAGAATATGCTGTTGCATATTCAACAGCTTTTAAAAGAACTTACCCCTGGGTTTCAGAGGTTTTCTTTTCTGTTTATTTTCTGACGTGGCATGTTTCCCTCTGGGTACTAATGGTTATACATTGGCAGTCAGTTGACTGATCATGCCACACCAGTATTATTTTTAAGTAGGGTCAGAATATGACCCTCATTCCTGATTGGAGGAATTTGTAATTAAAAATCAAGAAACCTGATTGGTTCTTTCAACATTTCTGTAAAACTACCAAATTAATTTGAAGGTAAAATGTAGTAAGGATATTTGGACTTGGATGTGCACTTTAGAATCACTTCATAAAATAAATATAAATAGACTCGCTTTATTATCTCATTCCTGTATTATAAAATATATATAAATTATGGCCTTGATTACCACAATCCAAAGTGTCATCAAAGATGTTTCACTGTCTTCAGTACTTGCTTTCCTGAGATACATTGTAGTGTCTGTCAAATGAGCAGAGTAGAGTGCTCAATGGAGTTATCAACAGACAGGACAAAATTAAAAATCATTGCCCATTGGTACATGTAGCTCACTAACCATCCTGTAAAGAGCTATATCCATGAGAGGTTTAGAGTGTGGTTGTTTGCCATTGAAGTCTCTGGGTGGCACTAAACCATGGACAGTTCATGATGCATAATTACTACGTGTACATGTACATAACAATCATAACCCGAACATCATTATAAAGAAACCATATAACCATAGAGATCCGAAAGTAGAACACTGATAATTAACAATGAGAGCTCATTGATACCTAACACATGTTGGGCTAGAATTCCCAAACAACTGGCTCACATGTAACAACTAGTTTCAACCATTAGCTGCGACATGTACATGTACTTCCTGTGGATATAAATATTTTAGCCTTTCCTAGCATTGAGTCTCTTGTGAACTCACACATCCAGAGTTGATAAAGCATGGCTTAATTCACAGGGACAAGATTTAGTGGAGATGAAGTGGACAACGAAGGCATTCGCAGTGGCTCATTTTGTTGATATTTTGCAAGTCCGGAGTTATTTCTGGGGAACAAAACTGGAGTTTCATGCTCCAGAATGAAGTACATGATTGTATATACATGTATTACAACAAGAATAGTTGTTTAATTACCTTAAGTTAGTACATGTGTTAAATCTATCACATACAAATAATTAATTGCTTCATTTATTATAAACATCCCCTTTCCCCTCTCTACACAAAAACATAGTCCTTGGTGATAGGTTAATAAGTGTAATTAATCAAGTGAAATATATAACAGCTGTCAACTGCATAGAAGTGAGATTACATGTATAAAGTACCACCAAATACCAGAGGTTTTCTTTACCTTTTCCTCACTGTTTCACAGCTTGCCGATGTCACTTCGTGGCTTAACTTTAGAAAATCTCTGGGACCAGGGTAGCAGATTAACTTTGCATTAATTTGAAGATGAGAGAAATGTAGGGATAAATATCAAGAGGAAAAACAGGATGAAGATGTTCAGAAAAAGTGATGCCCCTTTGCTAAAATGTAGTTAAATCGACTAAAGTTTAAAAAAAAAAAAGTATTTTTAATGCCGTTCTAAGTACATTCTGTTGCTGATTGCTACATGTAATTGGTTAGATGTTGAAAGTGTGCTTTTTGTTTTTAGGGATGTCTATATGAAAAGAAATACACAATAAGCACAACATCATAGCCAGCCAAACCATGTATTAATCTTAATTTAGGATGGTCGGGACCATGATTTATAATAATAAAATTACATGTTGTTTGGTAGGTGTTCTTCATTCTAATGTGTCAACTTGGTTTTACTGTTGGTTCCATTTGCCTTTTCCTGTTCAGGTGAGATATATGTACACTATAAACATAGACTCATTCCTAATTTTGAAATAAATGTATACCTTATTCGTTAAAAAAATAAATTAAACATTTTATGGTTTCTGAAATAAAACAATTATTGTAGCAATGTCTTCTTTGATTTGAGACATAGAGGATATTACATGACCACATGGAAATACATGTACATGTACATAATAAATTATTTATCTTTGATTTACTAGGAGAGGGGAGAAAAAGTGAAAAAAAAAGTATTTTGTTATATACGTATACAGTATCATAATCAGCATTTCGACATACAAGAATAGTCACAACATTAAAAAAAAATCAGCTTGAAAAAGAATAAAAGCAACTGTAAAAACAGAAACAAGTAATGCAAAGCAAAATTCTCACTTACATGTATATAATTATACATATGTCATGTAGGTCATTTCCATCCTCAAAAATCATAAGAATTATATTGCACTGCCTCCAGTGCAATATAATGATGTATCATTATTATCAACAATTGTGTGGGGTAAGACAATATGTTATGGCACACCATGCACGATTCCCAGAGTTAAACTAAGCCACTTTGAAAGTACACAATTCTCCATTATAGATCAGGGCCCGGTTCCTGAAAGCCAGATTAGCGCTAATCCAGAGTTAATTACCATGACAACTAATATGTTAAATGTTGAGAGTTAATCCAGGATTAGCGCTAATTGGACTTTCAGGAACCGGGCCCTGAGGTGTATTTAGAGTCTTTATAAAATTATTTGGGATCGAATTTTTTTAATTTGGGGGTAATAAGCCGGTTTGCAATGAATCGTGGCGTGGACGTAATGTTCATGAAGTCTCTGATGTTCTTTTTTCCCCTAAAAATATGAATGTGAAAATCATTACTTTATTTACATGTAAATATTGAGCAAATAATTTGTTTGCTTTTGACTAATGGTTTGACAGGCTTTTAAAGACATTTTGGTGATTAATTGCTGATCTTAAAAATTAGAAACGAAAATGCCCACTAACTGTTTTTTATGTAATAAAAAGTAAATTACTTGTTGCTGCTTGCAGATATAGTGTACATAATTTATCTTCTTGTGTTTAGCTTGATAATTAAACTCATTTGTTTTCTGCGCTCACTCGTGAGTAAGGGCTAATGCATTTAAATTTGAGAAATAAATATGGCAGTGAATTAGAGTTCAATTATCAGGCAAAATAAAAAAACAATTACGAACGGACCAAAATGAAATGCTTGAAAAACCCAAAAGAATTAAGCCAAAACAGAATGACATGCACAGACACTTTTCTTAGTAACCCGTGTTTGACTGGGCTCTCTAGTAGACATGAAGCTTGTAATATTAAAACTTTCCTTGACATGCTACATGTATATTTTTATTCAACAAGTGCACTTCACAAAGAAACATTGTTTAATTTACTTAAATTACTTACCTTCAGTTTGTAGCTCGATGGAAAAGCGGTGTTATATATTGCATGGCCGACCAAATTTCAGTTTGCGTTTTGAAAATACATGTACATGTATACGTTATCTTTCTGAAACCCTCATGAGCTATCCATGTAGCTATAAATAACATGGATACAACCCAATTCCCTTTGGACTTGACACAGGCTGAAAAGAATTGTGGGTTTAATTACATACCATACATTGTAGCAAAATTTTCGACAGGGATCCACTCACTCAAAGCCATTTAAGGGTTCCTATAGCTCTTTAGCTCTAGAATCTTTTATAAGTCTCGGGTGAATCACAAACAATTAGGTGTGACATGCATGACTACATGTATCTTTGGAAAGCTCAAACCATGAAAGTTACCAATTGAAAATGATCTTCCTTATTAAAGCTCAACAAAATTACCAGTTCAGTTCGCCTGAAGACACCACTCAAAAATACGAAGTCATGTAACAGTTCTTTGGTTCAACCACAAGTTAAGCTGGTGACTTAATGATCTCCAGCAGCACTTTACACAGAGTCACTCTTTCGAAAAGTTAGTCCATTACTCTGACAAGAGTTATGCACAACAAAACTTACAACATACATGACTGTATGATGTACATGCATGTGCAACATTGTTGTCTCCTGGTCCCCCACCCCCCCTCCCCCCATAGAATAACAAAAAAAACATTAATAATTTTTCACTGGAGAAACGGCTTCATCACTAATTGCTTCTTTTGAGGCCTATTTCATTCCCTTCAGATTCCAAGTAATATCTTAACGATGCTAGCCAGGAGAGAAATTACAGGTTTTCTTGATGAAAATCAGGGTTTTCAAATTCTCACTCAAAGGCCATTTTCATCCTCAGCCCTTCATTTTCTTTTCATAGATTTCATTTATTACTAGTTACTCGGGCTGCCTGTGGCAGCGCCGAGTCTTAAAATGCAAGTCGTTATTTTTTTTATATATTTTTTTATTTCATGTCAGACTGCTTCTGCGCATGCGTTAAAGGTCAAATTCGAACCAATCAGATTGCACTGTGCTGGTCACGCAAACAAAGGTTAGATTTCCTCAGGCGCGCTCAGATAAGAAAGTTCCAAGCTCAGACTAGGCGAGACAAGGAGATATCAATTTCAAATAGTCATTGTCAGAAATCTATTCCATCGTGGGCAATTATGCAATACAACCTAAATTTGGGTCAGGTCCATGTTTTACGACAGAATAACCAGAGTCTTTCTACTGGATTCGGAGAGCTCGAGACATTATACAAGTCTGCTAATATGGGGAAAACTGAAACAAAAAATGAACTTTGACGGCAGAAACCCTCATATTTGAGCCAAGCGGAATATTTACATGATCCGCTAAGATTTTTACAAATCTAATTAGTTAAGCAGATGTACGCAGTGTATGCCAACTGAAATGCTGTGCTCGTTTTGTGGTTACGGCTCAGTGGGGCAACTACATGAACAAGAAGCATGAACTGCCAGCAAAGAGAGAGGAATTGATCGGAGACGTTAAAGTACGTTACTGTGAAGAGGATCAAAATTCAAGTTCTTTGAGACTATCTTCTGCCGTGACTCGTGAGAGAAATTGGAAAAGATCTAGCTGTTTCATTCAGACATTGGCAAATTTATTGAAAGCTACGGGCTTACTTTATGAGATTATTATTCATTGTGGAATGAAAGGAAACAGGTTAGCTGAAAGTTAAGTTCGAGGTAGGCTTCGACTTTCATTCCGATTCAGTGCATATGTGCACGAAGGTGGAATGCTTTCAACAACACTAACAATAGAACCAAAACGAAAGATTCAGTTACGTAAGTACTGTAAGTAAACTCTTTTAGATTTGAATACATTTCCTCTCAGTTTGTCTGTTAATGTACTTTTTCTTCTAATTATCGCTTTATTTAACATCTCTGTGATTTAGAGTATGCGTACCTCAGAATAAATTATTTGAAAGTGTGTCGATAAGCCCAAATGTTTTTGTAAAACAGTCTGTGAATTTGAGAAGCGGACTTAGAAGAGCTTTCTAATTAGGAATTACATGTTTTTCTTGCTATGAAATTTATGTTTCATTTCACATTTATTCATACAGTTTTAGCCGGACATTTCCCCGAGTTTTTGATCTATTTTCAATCAAATTCAAATGAAAGTGTATTTCATCTTCAAATTATCTCATGTGGCCCGAGTGAAAGGCCAGATGGGCTCTTTTCTACTTTCAACACACAGTCGCTAAACTGTACGAAATCTCCAAGAATAAATCCCTAATGTCCAAACTAACGGGAAAAACTGAAAGAGGAAATCCTTGTGAGAAATCAACGTACATATGAAGCTATATAAGTTAATCATCGACTATATGGGAGTCAAACATCGAGCTGCTATGAAACCGCTTGTGACAGTTTGTTTACGCACTTTCATGACAAACAAACGTTTCTACTTTCGACACAACGGTCGCTAAACTGTACGAAATCTCCAAGGATATATCCCTAATGTCCAAACTAAAGGGAAAAACTGAAAGAGGAAATCATTGTGACCAATCGACATAAATATGAAGCTCCAGAAGTAATTATTGAATACATGAGAACCCATAGAGAAAACCGATAATAATGAACACGGTTTTAGTTTCACCGACATTTGTGGCGTAACTGAACTCGCACTACAGCATAGCTTGAAATACTGTACGAAAACTCCCGTTTAAAAATTTCCTGATGCCGAAAGGACCGTAGCATTTAAACAAGATATCCTTCTGACCAATCGACATACATATTAAGCTGTGAAAGTATGTTTTCATTCCATAACAGCCGATAGTGCAAACTAGTAAACTGCCACTAGTAAATTGACCTTGCGTACTTCCGCGAGTACTGAACTTTCTAGCGTCAAATGCATGTGTTACGTTTCCAAACTTTAGGACAAGAAATCTAACATAGAATGTTCTATTTTTTTTACAGCTGAGAACTGTATTATTAAACATAAGAAATAAAACAATGGTGCCATTTGAAGAATTATATCATGTCAAAAGTGCAAACGAAGAAATATATATCTACGGACGCGAGCAGCTCGATCGTTTCACTTTGGTCAAACTCGGACTGTTTACGACTGGAACCTGCAGTTTTATCGGACCTGCAGACTAAATTGTAAACGTGTGGCCGTGTTCAGGCTAGTAAATCTAGCTAGCTAACCACAGGAGGTAGCGAGCTTCTTTAGTCTGAACAGTTTTTCTGCTCTGGTGATTAGCTAGCTAGTGGTCGGTGGAATACTTTGAAGTTCCAAGCTACCTAGCGAGGTAGCTTGAATAGAATCTAGCGCGCTAAAAGCCCATCGATGACAGATTTTAGTTATTTTAAGGTTTTGAAATGTACACAAATGTCAAGTCAGTGTTATCATCCGATCTAGCCGACTTCTAGCTCTCGCTACGACCACGTTCACTACTCGCTCCAAGGTAATTTCTCTTTATACCACGACAACTACCGGGTGTATTGTACGTCAATTGAGCCATCATGGATAACGAGGATCGCCAAACACCAGTCAGTAGCAGTTTTTCGCACAGTTTTAATATTTTGGTTGAAATTTCAATTGAGCACTTTGGCGGTCAATTATTTGCGATTACGAAACACTTGCGCCAAGGGCAGTTATAGACCAAATTTCTATCTTTTAGAGAGGGTCTGAATGGGGGGGGGGGTCTACATGTCAGTTGTCAGTTAAAATTTTGGCCATTTGTCAGTTGTCAGTTAGCCCTAGTTAATCATTACTAGAGAAAATTTACAATGTTTGACCCACAAAAACCAAATTTGTCAGTTGTCAGTAAAAAAATCGTCATTTGTCAGTTGTCAGTTATTTTTAAGGCTGTTTGTCAGTAGTCAGTTAACCCCATTCATGCCCTCTTTAGAGATAGAAACAAACCAGAAGAGGGAAAAACAAAAAGTAAAACCTACTAAGTTACTAGGTCTGAACAGTACTAATTTATTAACTAGCTGCGAGTTGCTGACAGATATCTCAAGACTCTAGCTAGCTGCACGATAGTAGTCTGAACATACATACACACATGAATAAGTAGTGTTTTCAATAAAAGATCAACTACTTTAATTTACATACGAGAAAACAAAAATATTAAATTACATACATGTATATATATACTAGGGGAGCAGAGAATGAAAGTCACCGCGCTACCGGCCACTCCTAAAGACTGCTAATAATTCTTCCCTTTGGTTATTACTAAGAGGATTTCAAATGAAAGTGTATTTCATCTTCAATCTCATGTGGCCCGAGTGAAAGCCCAGATGGGCTCTTGTTACTATTAAAATAGTTACACGTATTTCTTTCAATTATTATTATTAAATGTTATTATTATTTTTACTGTGTGTGAACATTAATTTAATTACTATATAGAAAACTGAGTGAGTCATGGTTTGCATACATGTACATAAAGATTAATACATATCTAAAGAACAGTCCTAGTGACATACATGTACACTTTACATGAAATATTGTATAATGTAGTATATTATGTCATAATTGTACAGTTGTATAGTTCGATCTAATCAATACAATTTTATGTTGAAATTCCTGCCATAATAATTGTTTTTGTTTTTGCAGTAATCCTGTTAGGAATTTCGTGCATGGCCCTCATGGGATGGCCATATATATATCATCACTGTAAGTATTGTGTTTTCTACATGCCATTTAGTTCATTATATTACATTATACCTTTGTACATGTACGTGTTACATGTAATTCTTACTTACATGGGAAGCCATCTGATTTTTGTGTGTTAAAAACGATAACAGTGTGTACATGTAGGCATTATTAGTGTGTGAAATGTTCAAAATATAAATTAAAAATTATGAAGTAATTAAACCTGGAACAAATGCATTAGTCAAATATTATTGGATCATGTGTACTATAGATACACATGGCCAGTGTTAGCCAAAAGTATTGACCAATAGTATTGGTCGAGTAGTAATCAATCAACACTCGAACAAGTCTCCTTTGACACTCAGGGAATCTGTCAACTGACTGACCCTGAAAATTAATGATAGTCTGACGAACAATGTTGCATGCGTCTCAAGAGAGAGTGCTTTCATTCTCACAAATAGAAACCTGAGTGCCATCATCAAAGTATTTGAATTAAAAACTGTTGGACTTCCATAAAGAATGACGCTTTATTTTTTGTTTCTAATCATATTAACAGCTGTGAGAAATTAGGCTAAAGTGAACAAGTTGCACCGTAAATACGTTGTACGGTGCAACTTGTTCACTTTAGCCGAGAAATTAACTGCAAACATAATGGTAAGGTTTATTTTAATGGATTTTTTTGTGAAAACTATAAGCCTGTCTCATGGAGTTTAGAGTTCAAATAGAGCCAACATTGTTAAGAATGTCAGTAGAATTATATATATCACTGACGAAGCCTGATGAAATGTGAGGATCAATAAAAAAGCTTTTATTAACAGTTACAGACTTTAATGTGCTGCTCAGTTACAAGTTCTTAATCAAGAAAAAAAATAAGAAATTAGGAACTATTAAAAAAAGTGCATAATAATATTATTTTATTAGTGATCTGCATTTAGTATCGACCATTAGTACATGTATGGATCAAGTTTCAGTTAAATGTGTCTGTAGGTCGACTATTGGTGAGCCTTTGTCAAGTGTTGGTTGAGATTGGAGGTTATATTGACTCTCGGGTGAGACTTGGTCAACAATTGACTGATAATTGTTAACCAAGACTTGGTTGAGTGTTGACAGATACATGTATGTCGACTGATACTACATTGTATCCCAGCCTTTTGTCCCTATACATGGAGTACACAATCTGTCATGATCCCAAAAATTAGGAAAAAATAGTGAGTATGGAGTAAGATTAATTGCCTGCATGCATACATAAATTGTAGCCATATTAAAATACCTATAACAAGTAAATGAGTTACATACATGTATTACTATACAGTCGAACCTCTGCTAACGGACACCTCCCGTAAGGAGACAATTCTGTTGTCCCGACCATTAAATTTTCTATAATTATTAATAAAACACTACATTTGCCACCGTGGAAACTTATCTCTTGTACCACATGAGCAAAAATAACCCAAATTAATCTCTCTCAAGCAGACACCCAAAAGAGATTGAAGTTAATTTTTTTCAAATGTATGCAGTTTTATCTTTGAAATCTAGCTAAATCAACTCTGGTCAGCTTTATAGTAAAAAGACAGCATATTTTTTTGAGCTACAATGTATGAGCCTTAGATTGAACCTTTAATAATGTTATAGCCATTTAAAGCATGTGTTTACAATTCCACAGCTGTTGACTGTCACTTCCTATCCCTTACTGTCAACCTCCTGTAAGTGGACACCTCCCGTAAGCGGACACCTGTAAGCGCACACAATTCCATGGTCCCAACCATTTCTATAATAAAACACTACATTTGCCACCTCCTGTAAGCGAACACCTCTCATAAGCGGATGTGGACACTTACAAATGTACATGTATCTCTCGTACCGCATGAGCAAAAACTTTATATTAACCAAAATTAATCTCTCTCAATTCAAACGGACACCCAAAGAGATTGAAGTTAATTTTTTCAAATGTATGCAGTTTTATCTTTGAATTCTAGCTAAATCAAGGTCAGCTTAGTAAAAAGACAACAGTCATATTTGAGCTATGAGCCTTAGATTGAACCTATATACATGTACAATGTATATAATTATAGCCATTTAAGGTGGCTCGCCTGGATTTTCCAGGGACGCACCATACCCACTTTGAACGGCTGATACTCCACTGTCAGAGTTCGGTCGGACTAGCCACTTCACCCATTTGCTAGATATAGAATAAACTTTCCAAAAATGTAGGTTTGTTTGACATCGGTGTTACCATAACAACACAGCGTTGACGTCATGTATTTTACATATCATCAATTTTCTCGAAATCTAGACCTAAACTTTTAAAACGACCTAGTATCCCTTGTAGTTTAGATGTAGGCCTTCAAGATTGCAAAGTTTAAAAAAATTGTATGAGAGCATTTTCGAGAAAAATTGGGTTGAATATTTTCGTTAAAATAATTAACAATTCGCCTTACTTCCTGTTTAGTCGTCGAGAACTGTGTTTTCCGGACCGATTCAAGCGATGTTTTTAACATATTTCATACCTGTGGCATAGGACTACTTCCCATGAAAATTTCATTTTATTTGCTTTATTCGATTAATTCGGTTTATGGAATCATAAGTAATATCATAAATAATATCATAAATATGCTCATTTTACTCAAAATAGTAACGTATTTGATAAGGAAGCTGTAATTCGAAAACTAGTCGATAAATAGTTTTTTAAATCTTTTCACCTGAAATTCAACATGTACTACCCTGGCCCTGTAAATTCCAAGAGCATTGAATCATTTTAAGGGCGCGGAATAAAAACAAAAACATAGGGAACTTTTACATTCATCCACGGAAGCTTCATTGCTGTATCATTTTGTTGATAGCTTGTGCCTTTCCGAAATTTCTCTTTTGTCTAGATTCTACATACTTGTGTGCTTTTGAACTAACAAGTTTACCATACACGCTTGCTACGCTTTGCTACTGCCGGACCGCTCGTGCAAATTATATTCTTAGTACAATTACATGCAATTATCATTGTCACGCTGCCAGTTGTAATGCTGTTATAATATAACTTATAATATTTATTTACAAAACCTTTTATAATATCACTATTAAATACAAAATCTCGTTTTTAATTAATATTTAGAAAATGTGGTTTAGACGTCACTTTTCCCCGATCTGGTTACTAAAAACACACTTATTCAACATTATCATCCCGCACTGCCTAGCTTCATGGTTTAACTAATTTGCATGTCATTGTACTAAGAACGAAATTTGCACGAGCGTTCGAAGCATAGCAAGCGTCCATGGTAAGTTACTTGTTAGTTGAAAAGCACACAAGTACATGATTGTATGTAGAATCTAGACAAAAGAGAAATTTCGGAAAGACACAAGCTACCAACAAAATGATACAGCAATGAAGATTGCGTGGATGCATGTAAAAGTTCCCTATATGTTTTTGTTTTTATTTTGCGCCCTTAAAATGATTCAATGCTCTTGAAATTTACAGCACCAGGGTAGTACATGTTGAATTTCAGGTGAAAAGATATTTATCGACTAGTTTTCGAATTACAGCTTCCTTAGCAAATACGTTAATATTTTGAGTAAAATGAGCATATTTATGACATTACTTATGATTCCATAAACCGAAATCGAATAGAGCAAATGGAATGAAATTTTCATGGAAAGTAGTCCTATGCCACAGGTATGAAATATGCTAAAAACATTGCTTGAATCGGTCCGGAAAATACAGTTCTCAACGACTAAACAGGAAGTACATGTAAGGCGAATTGTTAATTATTTTAACGAAAATATTCAACCCAATTTTTTTTAGAAAACGCTCTCATACATTTTTTTAAACTTTGCAGTCTTGAAGGCCTACAGTTAGACTACAAGGGACACTAGGTCGTTTTAAAAATTTAGGTCTAGATTTCGAGAAAATTGATGATAATATTATGTAAAATGCATGACGTCAACGTTGTGTTGCTATGGTAACACCAATGTCAAACAAACGTACATTTTTTGAAAGTTTATTATATTTATAGTAAATGGGTGAAGTGGCTTGCCCGACCAAGCTCTTACAGTGGAGTATCAGCCGTTCAAAGTGGGTATGGTGCGTCCCTTGGAAATCCAGGCGAGCCACCTTAAAGCATGTGGTTTACAATTCCACAGTTGACTGCCACTTCCTATCCCTTACTGTCAACCTCCTGTAAGTGGACACCTCCCGTAAGCGGACACCTGTAAGCGCACACAATTCCATGGTCCCAACCATTTCTATAATAAAACACTACATTTGCCACCTTCTGTAAGCGAACACCTCTCATAAGCGGATGTGGACACTTACATGTATCTCTCGTACCGCATGAGCAAAAACTTTATAACCAAAATTAATCTCTCTCAATTCAAACGGACACCCAAAGAGATTGAAGTTAATTTTTTCAAATGTATGCAGTTTTATCTTTGAATTCTAGCTAAATCAAGGTCAGCTTAGTAAAAAGACAACAGTCATATTTGAGCTATGATCAGCCTTAGATTGAACCTATACATTGTGTATATATAATTATAGCCATTTAAAGCATGTGGTTTACAATTCCACAGTTGACTGCCACTTCCTATCCCTTACTGTCAACCTCCTCAGTAAGTGGACACCTCCCGTAAGCGGACACCTGTAAGCGGACACAATTCCATGGTCCCAACAATTTTTTAATAAAACACTACATTTGCCACCTCCTGTAAGCGGACACCTCCCATAAGCAGACAGCTACTTTTTGTCCCATTAGGGTGTCTGCTTACGGGAGGTTCGACTGTATATGTTTCTTTGAATTCCATTTCAGACTTCTTAATTGTAAATTGAACCTTCATAGTTCATACAAAATATAATTACACGTACATGTACATGTACCCTTGCATTTCTAAATGACTTGTGTACCCTATAAACAATAACAAGACTCTTATGGTGCTTAAATACTGTGCTATCAACAAACTGTCCATCAACTAAATATGTTAATAACTTCACCCAGGAAAAATGTAAATATCATAATTATAGATAACATCGAGCAGAAAAGTCACATTAAATATCTGGGCATAATTGATTGAACACCTAAAATGTCAAAAACAAAATTGCAAAAATTTGGGAATTCTAAATAAGCTAAGACATTATGTAAGTTTCTATATGCTTAAACAACTGTATTAACTCATTTATCCCTACCTGACCTATTATGGCCTCTTAAGCTGTTGAGGTAATACATGCATGTACATGTACATACATGTATGTTACATACAAAACAAAATTAACAAAAATCCACACTATTAAAAACAAAACATGTGCATACATGTACTAAGCATCTTTTTCACAAACTCTAGAGAAAGTTCCTCTCCATATTTTAGCCTTTTTGGATTATTAAAACTAGATAGCATCCTTAAACTGAAAATGGCACTCTTTGCACACTGCATGCAGTTTAAAGAACAATAATAGTAACATTTCAGCTGTATTTCTGATACATGTATCCTTATGCTGGTTTCTGAAATACATTAATTTTGTATAATGCTGAGCACTAGACAAAACGTCTCTAGACCTAATAATGTACATGTACTAGGTAGACATGTTATACTGTTTCTGAGCTGAAATTATGGACAAGACAAAAGTTCAATGAAAGTTACATAGACTAGATGTTCTTCCAAAAACGTTTTTCCAAACTTCAAGCTTTTAACCTCGGGGTGCAGCTTACATGTATCTGTGTGGGTAATATCTGTGTGTGTTTACGGCATGGTAATGGTTAATGTTTTTGATATAATTAATAGCATTATTGAAATAATGTAAGGGAATAGTATTCTCTTTTAATGCAAAACAAAAGGAACATTTGACATGCATGTCTATTTTAATGTACAATGTAATGGTAACTCAATTACCCACATTTAGTTTGTTTTCATTTATAATTTTATTTTAAGTCTTTCTTGAATTTGTTCCAGTGTAATCTTCTTTGTACTGTACATTGTCTTGGCTTGCTGTGAAGGAGTCAGGTAGGCTTAAGGTTTATTGTATTACAAGTATAATAATTATGTGTATAATGATTAGACTACGAGCTTGAGCTTTCTATTGGCGATTATAGTTGCCGATGCAAGGCCCAAGTCAACTATCAAAGTTGATAGAAACCAAAAGCGAGAAATCTAATAATAAAAATTATTATTGTTTTAACATAATAACCAAGCTGTGGTAATATTTCCAACTTTAATTAGCTGTAAATTAGTAATTGAGAAAATATGTGGGAAATGTTGGAAAATACTGCGCCATGACATTGTTATTTACCTGAGCTACGTATTTTCTAGTGCCAGTGGAGCACTCAGTGTTGCTTTATTACAATTTTCAGGCAGGCATTTGGGTATATAATTATATTGTTTCTAATACTTACAAGTGACTGGGTGTATATGTTGTAGGTCAAATTGACCCCTTCAGAGTCAATTCAACCTACATGTAGTTCAAATTGATTCAACCTGGTGTTTGTGTTTACTAGGTAATGTTTTCTTCAGGTAATTTTTTCAAGATTCTAAAAAGGGAACTTACAGGTACATTGAACGTTCATTGATATTAAGGTTTTTCAATGTAAGGGTTTGGGTCAGTTCACAAGGAACATTTAAGAAGTATTATATTTCTGTGTTGTTTAGTGATTAAGCCCTAAAGACCCCTACATTAGTGAGCACCTGTTCTTGACGGTTAGGGTCTTCTTAAATGTAGAGGAAGGGTTAGGATTAATTCACAGGACCACTGAAGAAGGATTACAGTCTGTATTATTTAGTGACTAGCTGTAAACATCTAAATAATATTAGTGAGCACACATTGTTAACGGTTAGGGTGTTTTTAAATGTAGGGTTAGGATTTGTATTAGTTCTCAGCATCATAGAAGGATTACAGTCTGTATTATTTAGTAACTAATAGTTCTAAACACCCTAAATAAATTAGTGACTAAGTATATACATGTAGCTCTAAACACAGAAAATTAGTGAGCACCCATTGTTTAGTGATTAAGCCCTAAAGACCCCTACATTAGTGAGCACCTGTTGTTGACGGTTAGGGTGTTTTTAAATGTAGGGTTAGGTTTTGCATTAGTTCTTAGGACAATTGAAGAAGGATTACAGTCTGTTATTTAGTGATTATAGCTCTAAACACCCAAAATTAGTGAGCATTAGCATTGTGGACGGTTAGGGTGTTTTTAAATGTAGGGTTAGGTTTTGCATTGGTTCACATGCAGGACCATTGAAGAAGCATATTTCTCTGTTGTTTAGTGACTTACCGGTAGCTCTATTAAACACCCAGAATTAGTGAGCAATTGGGTTTACTGAGGTTACTGATAGGGTTTGGATTAGTTCACAGGTCAATTAAATCGATTTATAATAGTGTTAGGAATGAGTTTGCTTGGAGTGGGGTGTTAACTGGCTTTAATAAATCTGCTTGTTATTAATGGCCCTGTGCATGGAAACGGCAAAGTGAAATAATTTTAACTGTTGGTAATGTTTTGAGTTATTTATGTGTAAGTTCTCGAACATTTATCAATTTCTGTGTCTTTTCACACCTCTGTGGGTGATTCTTTGATGAGAGACCAAGATAATATAATACAGCATTTCTTTGAGTCACTTTCCAATTGTGTTCTATTCCATTTGAAGTACGAGCCGGTAATACTCCAAGAGCCTCTGCACTCGTTACTTTACTGAGATACGTACTGTTTAGCTCTTAATTGAATCGTAGAAATCTTCTTCTAGTTACAATGTTAGAGTTTTCTCTTTCTTCTCCCTTTACTTTATCTGTCAGTGATGTGAGTGATTACACTGCAAAAGTCGGTTCGGTTACGTCGACACAGTTTATTTTGAAGTATGAGTGGAGCGGTAATGAAGTACACCTGACCATCTATAAACGATGGATTTTTCCTGTATTTTTCTGGATTTAGCTTTCTCACTTCCCTTGAATTGGTACAGTTTTCATGAAAGAACGAACGAATGCAGAGTCAACACAAACTTTACAGTTTGGTCCGGGTTTAATATCGTCCATGTTTTTCGAAAGATGTTTCTAAGTCCAATTTTGTTAGCAGTACGCATGCGCACATAACGAGAGGGACTGGGTTCCACGATTACTCACATGGAGAATAAATGATGTGCTCAAATCAACAAGCGCTTTTGTGGCACTGTGTGATAATCCACTGGATTAATACCTACCAGGCATTTCTCGTGATTCAGTCAAGTTAAACCCGATCGGGTGAGGTAAGCAAATGGATGGGTGACCTGAATGTAAGTGGCATGACATCAGGGGGGTTAAGAAAAGGATAGAAGTGGGGGTGGTAGTAGGAAAAGAAGGGGGGATGTAGGAAGAAGAGGGGAGGGGTGAGTTGTCAAAACAAATTTTGTAGGGGAGGGGTGGGTGAATATTTTTTTTGTTTTTAGGTACTCCCCCCTAAAAAAACTAAACCCCCTTTTTTTTTATGAATCCCCAAAAATAATAAATCCCTTTTTAGGATCATTGATAGCCAAACCTGAGTCAATTTGACCTGGGTCAATTTGACCTAGGTTAAATTGACTCAGGGTGAATTTGGACCTGCAACATATACTTTATAGTACTGCTGTTTTTTTTGCAGCGCAAAGGTGAATTCAGTTACACATGTGTTTGAAAATAATTTTTATGTTGAAATAACTTTCTATTATAATGTATAACCACATTGTTTTGTAAATCCAACTTTGTTTTGAATTTCAGGAGAAGTTATCCAGGAAATGTCATCTGCCTTGGTCTCTTTGTAAGTACTGTGGGTTTTCATACAAACACAATTTTTTTACCATTTAAAAATGAGACAGATTTCACAGCTCAAATTTAATCTAATTACTAGTAGATATTATTGAATTTTTATCACCTACATGTACAAGTTTGCAAAGTAGCATGGTCTACTCTGCCTCCCACCCCTAATTACACATCTTTTGGCAGCTGCATTTAGTACTCTGCCAGTGCTCATTAGGCATGTACAATGTACTCTGTGGCACTCATACAATGTAAGATTATGTTACATGTATGCATGCATGTGCATCATAAAACTAGTCATGGCAATTTTAACTTGTATTTTGCAAACGCACAAGACTGATTTCAAAGCTTAGCTTGTTTTAGATTAAAGTTTACTATTATAGTTACATGTATATGTTGTGGTTGGAAAAATTTTTGGGGTCAAAATTTTTAAACCAGTTCAAAATTTTTACACCAGTTCAAATTTTGAAAACTGGTTTATCTTTTTCAAAAGAAAAAAAAATCTACCCACCCCTCCCCTGCAAAAAAAAACCCAACCTATTCCATTCCCTTATTTCCCTTGCCCCCCTACCTACTTACCTTACTGTACCACTTACTTACCACTTTCCTCGGCAGTCACCCATCCACTCACTAACCCTGCCTGATCGGGCTTAACTTCAGCTACTCGATGATCCACTCGCCTAACGCAATGCGCCACAGAAGCAATCGTTGATTTGAACACCACCGTATATTCTATAAGTGCTAGTCGTTGAAGCCAGTCCCTCTCATTATGCTAATTTGTTTCCAGTCTCTTAAATTTATACGCGAATGCGCACCGGATTCTTCAAAGATGGCCGATGAACCGTGCGTAAGTAAAAGGCCTTCTATGATGCCATAAACGACTTATAATCCAAACAACAAAAAAAACATTTAAAAACACCCTAACCGTCAACAACGGGTGCTCACTAATTTAGGGTGTTTAGAGCTATAGTCACTACACTTAGAACTAGATTACTGAACAACTCAGAATAATAATGCTTCTTCATTGGTCCCGTGAACTAATACAAACCCTACCCCTACATTTAAAAATACCCTAACCGTCAACAACGGATGCTCACTAATTTGGGTGTTTAGAGCTATAGTCACTACACTTAGAACTAGATCACTGAACAACTAAGAATAATAATGCTTCTTCAATGGTCCTGTGAACTAATACAAACCCTACCCCTACATTTAAAAATACCCTAACCGTCAACAACGGATGCTCACTAATTTAGGGTGTTTAGAGCTATAGTCACTACACTTAGAACTAGATCACTGAACAACTCAGAATAATAATGCTTCTTCGATGGTCCTGTGAACTAATACAAACCCTACCCCTACATTTAAAAATACCCTAACCGTCAACAACGGATGCTCACTAATTTAGGGTGTTTAGAGCTATAGTCACTACACTTAGAACTAGATCACTGAACAACTCAGAATAATAATGCTTCTTCGATGGTCCTGTGAACTAATACAAACCCTACCCCTACATTTAAAAATACCCTAACCGTCAACAACGGATGCTCACTAATTTAGGGTGTTTAGAGCTAGTCACTAATAATTTTGGGTACCTCGCAGCGCCCGTAAGATTTACTCCAATTTGCTACTACCTTCACCGACAAACAATAGAACAAACGTTAATAGAACGAAGCAAACAATAACATCTAGTAGTCACTAATTTAGGATCCCAAATCCAGCATTTAAAATAACCCTAACATCAGTTAACATAACTTCCCTTTTAGAATGTTAAAAAATAAACTGGTTTTAAAATTTTGAACTGGTGTAAAAAATTTGAACTAGTGTAAACATTTTGAACCGGTTAAAAAAAAATTGAACTGGTTTAAAAAAAATTTGAACCAAAATTTTTTTGAACCACAACATATACATGTACATGCATTAACTAATTATTCTTGATGGCTAATTTGTGAAAAATATGGTCAGTAAGTGGCTGGTAATTGGTTGGTAAGTGGTCGGTAACTTGTGAAGTCGAAAATTACGTGTTTTTGTTATTTCATCAATATCCAACTGTCTACAACATAGTAAGCATATGTTCCAATGCATAAATGGCAGAGGAAACCATCTAAACTACTGTTCTCAAGTATTGTCAGTAAGTGGTCGGCTGACCACTTATAATGTACCAACCACTTTTTTTTATGCAGATTGTTCATTTTATCCATTCGTGATATTGAAAACATGGGACAAGAGTGATCATGAATGGATTTCTTGGTTATTTCCTTCTTCCAATTTATGGTTTTGGAAAACCAAATAAAACAAACATGTACACAATAAACGATGTCATAATTATTATCCTTGGACATGCTGCATTTAATTTTAAGTTGCATTTTCGTGGTTTTAATGTTATGAACATTTGATTGCAGACTGTGGCATTGTCTTACATGGTTGCAACCATCTCAAGGTACAGTATGTAACTTATATTCAAGTATTTGGTTGTTTTAAAACCTTATATTGTTTTACAAATGTAATTGTTGTTAGTATTGTTTGCAAGTTGACAACTAAGAAACAAAAAAATTTAATACAAAATCTCAATTTAACATGAAAATTATTATGTTTAACTTTGTTCATTAAGAACCTTAAAACTCATTTTCTTTATCTTAAATGTTCATTGCACTCTTATTAAAGGTGAACTAGCCCAACATTAACTTTAGCTCAGTCTATAATGAAGAGCATTAGATTATAATTTAATTTATTGTGTCTGCATCAAAGAAAACAAAATCTGAAAACTTTCCTCATGCACCTCCAGATTTAGGAGAGCAAAATTTTAGTGTCATTAAATGTTGGACCCTAGAGGGTCAGTGAATTAGTAACTTACCTCTTCATTTTGGGTAAACAGAGTTACAAATTGACCCAACAGACACACATGCCCACAGACACAACCGGCCTGACTAATAAGCCCATAAAATTATGCCCAACAGGCCCACAGGCCCAACAGACCAATAGGCCCAACACTAGACCCAACAGACATACCTGTAGGTCCAACATAGGCCCAACAGACACACAGACCCAATAGGCCAAACAGCCACACCTGTAGGCCCAACAGGCCCACAGCCCCAACAGACAAACCCAACAGACACACCTGTAGGCCCAACAGACCCAATAGGCCCAACATACACACCTGTAGGCCCAATTGCTTCTGGGGAGACTGTTTGCCCTCGCTCGATCTTGAAGAACCACGAGTTGAAGTTCTTGTGTCCGTATGTGAGCTTCCACCACGACTTTTAGTTGAACAAGTTACAGAACCCGAACATCTTGATTATGACGAGTTACATGTAACCATGGAGGATACTCTATTCCTGCTACAGATCTCACCGACATAGCGAAAAATTCTACCTAGAACTTCCATGGAGTAACTGATCGCAGTACTGAAAATTAAACATTAACTAGTTTGTGAGCCAGAATCACAATGAACTGACTCTGTCTCTTGACAGTTTATATAACCATAATTATCATAACACTGGCTCTCCTGGCCCTCTCGCACTCGTCCACATAGGAACTTATTTCTCTTTGCACTACCATTTCATTACATTCCTTGTTACAAGAAAAAAAATATTCTCTTCATAGACATGCAAACCAGAGAATTAAAATAGCAGAACTTATTTCTTTTGAATACATCTTTGTATTATTAGTCGTTGGGTTGGTTTAGGGTTCATTTCCCCTAAACACTTAAATGGTATGTTGAAACACTCAAACGCAGGAAAAGTCACTTGCTTAGTGAGCTTGTCATTTTTCTTGTACATTCCATGTGTTTATACATGTAGCAGACCTGTAGCACATCAGATATGGAAAATGAATTATAATACTAAGTACTATAGCAACGTGTACATGTAGCGAGCTACATGTAGCTCTCTTAACATTTCTTTGATTTATTATTATAATATACTCAACAAAATACTGGTCTGTCATGCGGGAGGTTGCGGGTTCAAACCCCAGCCGGACCAACACTCAGGTCTTAAAATAACTGAGTAGAAGATGCTGCCTTTGTTAAACAATCTCGTTCTCAAACTGCAAAATAATGGTTATACATGTACCTTCTTGTCTTTAAGGATAAGGACGTAAAATCGTAGGTCCCACGTCGGCCTCAAGTTTATCAGTCTCACCAGACTGTCACGAGTTACCGACGTTAAATAAAGTTGCTTTACTTTACTTTATTCTGATTGGTCAATAACGAGTGCATAATTTAAGGGTTATAGAGTGCACAGTTGCATGCTCTCAACAAATGTTTTCTCATTATATTATAAAAAAATTGCATGAACTGCTCACGCTATACTTAATTTATAGGCACCAAGTTATATTAAAAATGAAAGTTCTCAAATTGCACTTGCCGAAAGGCTTGTCCAATTTGAGAACTTTCAAACTATCACTCAGTGCCTATAAATCAAGTATAGCATGGGCAGTTCATGCGATTTCCTCTGTATTGTTCAAGTTATAACCATCATATTGAGTCTGACTCAACTGCACTATAATTTAAGATACAAATGTAAGAACATTAATCTGTTCATCGACTTTACTTACCTTAATTGTCTCTGTTAATTTCCTGCAGTTTCCATGAGACTAATATTGTGCTCATCATGATGGGTGTAACAACTGTAAGTATTTACACAGCATTGTAGATAAGAGCCAGCAGTCGGTGAACTTTGCCTGCTACTGAGGCCCTTTTAGGGTAAATTCCGACTAAGCGAGACGGCGTTGAAACAGCGATATGAAGGACATGAAATAACGACGAATGTCTGAAATTGCGAGAGCGACAGAGAGAAATAAGAAAACAAAAGACGAAATTCCGACAACGACATGCCCACCTTCCGAGACTGCGACCCAACTAGTTTTGAAACTCGGACAGGGGACATGCATACCCCCCCCCCCCCCCTCCCCCCTCCCCCCCCCAAAAAAGGGCCTCACTACTCTCTTATTCAGCCAATCCTCCTATATGGAAGCGAAATCTGGGGAGTTGACTGTAAGGGTCCTATTGACAGAGATCCAATAGAGTCAGTTCATGTTAAGTTTTGCAAATGGCTCCTAGGAGTAAATAGGAATGCTATGAATAATGCTTGTCGTGCTGAACTAGGCAGACTCCCACTTAAAGGTGAAGCGATATTCCGAAGTATTAAATATTGGCTAAAACTGGAAAATGTGGATAATACAAAATTGGCAACCGAGGCTTACGCTGACTCCAGACTCTTACTCAAGCCCATGGTCTGGTGCCAAAAGATAAGAAGCATAATATGTCACCTCGGCTTTGGCAATCTGTGGCTAGACCAGAATAATATAACCAATTACACAGCACTCGCTAGCAAACTAAAACAAAGGATACGAGACGTTGAATGCCAAAACTGGTACAGCGAGATCCATAATGACTCGAGAAGTAATTCAAATCAGCGAAATAAGTTAAGAACATACAGAATATTCAAGAAATCTTACGAATTAGAAAATTACTTGAAGGAAGTAGACAATGTGAAGCACAGAATAGCACTAACAAGGCTAAGAATAAGCAACCACAAACTAGAGATCGAAAAAGGAAGGTATGCAAGACCATACAAACCAATCGAGGAAAGATTATGCCATTTCTGCCTCTCGGAGATTGAGGATGAAACCCACTTTGTCTTGAAGTGCAAGAAATATGAAAACCTAAGGAAGGAATTCTATGCTTCACTAAAGAATAAATGTAATATAAATACGGCACACCGATCTGAAAATAGCCTATTATGCACAATCATGAACCCTGACAGCAGAATTTCTAGTCTTTCAGCAAAATTCATTTATAACTGCTTCAACATCAGAGCTGAAGCTCTAACGCAATGATGCCTGTTCCCAACTAACAGAGATATACAGGACCTAATTTAACTGAAATTTATTGGACCCATGTCGAAGTACTTGCATGTACAAAACACCAAATAAAATATGTCTGTCTGTCTGTCTGTCTACTCTGCCAAGTTTCGCTAGCTACTTTTTTATGGGACTATATAATGTAATTATATTGAAATTCTGCTTCAAAATGCATACGCTTGAAATTGCATATTAATTGGGATTGAGTTTTCCAAAATTTTCTGGGGATCTCTCGATTGGCTATCGTTACCTGCATAATTTACAAAACGTCCTGACTGTGTACTTCAAAACTTAGCTACGTGTACAACCCTGTTAGAGTGACAATTTAAAGTTCCTATGAAACGAAATTTTCAGCATTAAATTTAAGATTTCAGTTGCAGTCTCTTCGAATTGAGGAAAGGGTCAGGCGCTTTCTGTTTCAGGTTTTTCGAATATGCAAATTAGAGGATTTATGATGTCATTAGTTGAATGTACAAAGTGGGAGGCGCATCGACAAAGTGAAAGATATCTCTGTAAAAATAAGGTACAAACTATTGAAACGTTGCACATGTATAGTACAAAGCAATACACATCATTTTGCAAACCACAATGTTGCTTTGGAAACACTTGGCCCCAGACTCCTTGAATAAGAAAAAGAAATTCCCGGATTCCTCCTTTGGCAAACACCATTTTATTGCTGTGGGTTTGCCACAGTTAATATTGGCATTATGTGTAAGACGTGCCTTTAGTTAGAGTAAATTCCTCTGTATAACAGACATTTCCTTCAATTTTATGTTCAAGGTGAAAGGAGCCTGTATCCAATGGTGTTTCCATGACAACATCATAGTTTGCCTAATGATGTGTATTTTCCTTATTACTACATGTGCGAAGTTTCCAATTTGTTTCTACCTACGATATGCAGATATATTCTTCATTTTTAACTTGTGGATACACGCTGATGGAAAGGAGGATTGAAAGGGCTTCCCGAGGTACTTTGAGCGCTCACATGGTATTTTTACAAGTTACAGAGATTGAAAGGAGAAGTTCGCGCAAAAATTTCCTTCTATTACAAGCGATTTTTCTACTCTTTTAGGAATTGAAGGAGAATCTTTTATATACCAATCGTCTCTTTATTATTCATATTACGTGGTACAATGTTTTTTTCCAGACAACTGTCGTTGCATTAATTCATGCGAAGTCGTTTTGTTATGCTTGAATTCATAATAGCGTCCATTCAAAGTTCAAGGTGACTGACCTTCTCATGAATTGAAGTTTCTTCCTAAAACACTGAATACCTTAGATATTTTATGTATCAGATATCTTATTCAAGTGTTCAACAATACTCAGTATTCAAATGTTTCTAATGTACTCACGTTCTGCTGGAGTAATCACGTCTGCATTAACCGTTAAAATTTGGCGCGAAACGGATATTCTCAAACCACAGCTGCGAATTCACGGTCGAATTCACTCACGATGATTTTGCAAATCTTTGCTACTTGTGAAGGGGAATCTGGGCAATCCCTTTATGTAGGACGACACGATTTTTTACCAAAAATACAAAAGAATAAAACACAATACAATACAATACAACAATAGAACGCAACACAATACAATACAATAGAATACAATTTGGTAGCAATTCGTGTCGTCCTACGTGAAGGGATGACCGGAATCTGTTTGATTTATCCTTAGGTGATAATATTCAAATGCATGAAGATAATATTGGTAAAAGACCACATATTGAAAGTGGAAAATCAGTAGCTTCTCTCTAGCTCTCGGCACAAAACTCGGTAGCAAACTCGGTAGACGGTAGTCAACTCTCCCGCCGGCAGCATCGTACTGGGGTGAACTTCTTTGTACTTTGATCCATAGAATAGATAAAATAGACACAAATAAGCTCGCGAGTGTCAAATGGACTAGCAGAGAACGGTCTTATCCGAACGCCAGCCATCTCAAATGAGCAAGTCACGTGATTTTTGTCGTTGATAATATATTTGGTTGCAAAGGATCATGGGAAGCCCTTTCAATCCTCCTTGCGCTGATGGTGCAGGAACGTGGCGTATCCGCGTATCCTTTTCCGAGCGTGGCGTATCCACATATCCTTTTCCGAAGATGTATTGACGACCGTTTGTGGTGATTGTGAGGAAGAAACTTTTGAAAGGATTTGGTCATGCTGTAGTGTAGATATGCCGCTTTCTAAGGTAAATATTCCGAAATTACGTATAATTTACTGCTATGAAGTTTCTCTGTGTCTATATTGCTACACTAATTCAAACCACTCGACATTATAGAAGTTATATTTTAGATCGGGATATACTAGTATGGTGGTAGCTCATATTTATTTATCCACCCTGGCGAAAACATTCATGACTTGGGGTTCACAAAATAGTGAACTTTTGGGATAATAAATTATCTCACAGTCGACCTACATGTATTGGGACTGTTTAGTACAAACAATGTATAGACCAGAGCTTTTGGCCTCAACATCGATATCGCTCCCGTTCACTGGGCTGGGGAATGAAAACTCCTACAAAGCGAAGGATCATAAGACATCCCTATGCTCAGTCGTAATTTGTCTGGAGTTTAGGATGTTGAACTTTATCGATGTCAACCACGACACCAAATCCTTCAAGTGCAGGTCATTCTTGCCATAGCTTGTTCTTTGCCACACAATGCTTTCAGCATTGCGAAACGCCACTTCAGACAACATAGTATGGTAATTTCTTTATGTCATTCCCTTGAGATGTTCGTAATCGCAGGTGGTGATTACTTTGCATGGCGTTGTGAATACAAAGGTTCAATGGTTCATAAAGCAACCATTATAAGTTTTTGAAGCCGTTTAATAAACTCGCAGCACATGTTTTATCAGGTCAAAATCTCTCGGGCTGTGCCCTCGAGCTTTAAACCTGATAAAACGCTGCTGCTCGTTTACTAAACAGTACTTAAACAGCTGTGGGACGCAAGTAGCAGCTGACGTTGGAGCACTAACCCTTCGTCAGAGCAAATAGGGAAGAGGGAATTGTGGGTGGAGAAACAATTGAAATAGTGTTGAGTACAGATTCAGATTTCTTATTACTGTTATGAAATGGCTAGTTTAATTATATATGATTGATACAATCTATATACATGTATAGAGGAAAAGTGTGCAGTGGTTAAAGGAGCTAAGCTTTCGAGTTAATCACTGCTACGTAGGAAGTAAAGACTAAGTCCATAATTATAAAATACAATATGTAAAAAAAAACTGTAAATACAGGTTGGAACGAAAAGTGTATTATATAATAATTAGATATGTCATTATTATTGGTACAGTGTACATGACCACTGCTGAGGAAAATGTACTCGGATCAAGGACAAAGGAAATTGCCCCCCTCCCCTCCCCCACCACAATTACATCTTTCGCTCTGATGAAGGGCTAACTAGAAACGTCAGCTGCTACTCGCTTCTCACTGAGGTTAGCTAACATGAATTGAATATTTGTTAATTATAACTAACCTCAATGGTTGATTTTGCTATTTGTTACAGCTTGTGTGTCTGTCTGTCATGATCTTCTCTTGCCAGACGAAGGTACAGTGTAAATACAATATTCTAATAGTTAGTTACATATACTGGTACATCAAATTAAGCCCTGTTTAAGGCTGTATGAAGACGGTATTAAAAATCCCACCAAAAAATAATCACAAATTTTGCTTTTGTCTTATCAAATAGAAAATTCATCTAGTAAATTGATGACTCTCGAGGTTTATTTTACCATGATTAGTGGCTTTCAACCTCATGTAACTCATCTTTTTGCCCAAGTTAGAGATGGTAGGAATTTTTGAGTTTTTAAACTTGACGAAGCTGACCAAACTTAAGCAACATAGATTACTATTATCTGTATGGCTCATGACTGATCGCTTGTTATATGTAGTTACATGTAGCAATTTTCTTCATAATTAATGCATTGTCAATGGCTGAGGTCACACTAGGACGTTAACTATGGTAAACCAGCCAGACTATATGGTTAGAACTTGTTACTATAGTTACAATAGTGAAGCGGCAGGAATGACATTCCAGGTATTTGTTGACAGTTTGGAAACCACAGACTGGGGTTTAATTACCTCGAACATCAAAAGAGATGACAAGCTGTCAACTAAGATCGACACGGCGATATTAACCCATCTTTTCTGGTTGGCTAACTATAGTTAACTTTTCTTTCTTTTTGCCGCCATTGGCTGAGGTCACACTGGACGAAGTTTACTATAGTTAAGCGGATTTAACTTTAGTTAACGGCATCCTCAGTGTGAACTGTATTTTACGGTTTACCGTAGTAAACTCAACTGTGGTTAATTGCTCCGACAACGGCGGCAGGAAGAAAGAAAAGTTAACTATAGTTAGCCGACCTGAAAAGATGGGTTTACACTCACGTTGGAATGCATCATGTCATTTCAGTCAAGAAAATCAGACTCCTCTTAGATAGGCGTCTTGTTTTCTCAAGGTTACTATTTTAACTATTATAGTAAAAAATGCTTAACCATAGTTTGGCTGATTTACTATAGTTAACGTCCCAGTGACCTCAGCCATTGTCGGAGCAATTAACCAAAGTTTAGTTTATGATAAACCATCAAATGCAGGTCACACTGAGGATGCCATTAACTATAGTTAAATATGCTTAAACTATAGCGATACTCACTGCCACGTAATCCATTGTCATTAATGTGTCAACCAGAGATCCATTGGTTCCTGACACAAAGCGGCCTTTTGATGGTTGGCACATTAGCATAACAATTGTAATGTTTATCAACGCAAAGTATCGCTATAGTAAACTTCTTCTAGTGTGACCTCCAATTAAAACTGAGACCGTTGAAATAGTTTCACATACTGTACGACCCTCATGTCATTCTTATCTGTGTCCATTGTTAGTATGACTTCACCACGTGGGGTGGAATGTTGTTCTGTGCAGCACTGGCCATCTTCTTTCTCTCTATCTTCACCCCGGTCTGGCTGTTGCTTGACACAACTGTAAGTATAATATGTTGTGATAGGTTTACAACGATAGAGTGGTTTTCAATAGACCAGTTTACGGTTCATGCGTAGTTGTTTCAACTGACGGGCCAGCATTGTGTAACATCTGCTTACCCACCAAATAGACAAAGGATTTGTACAACTACGCATGAACCGTAAACTGGGTTATAGACCTAAGTCGTTGATGCTCTAATGCATATCACGTGATATCCAGTGGATTTAGGGCTTTGTCTTGGAGTTCAAGTAATTTATGCATTTTCCTGTGAGTTAAAAAAAAAAAACAGTTCTCAAGGGTTTGGTCAGGTGATCTATATTGGGGCAACTTTGAGGCGAGCGAATTAGGTCTATTGAGTGTCGAAACGTCGGTTAGGTGATTGCTTTCGATTTCGATTGGCTAGTTCTACATGATTGAGTTTACTTTGCCTCGTGATTGGTTGAAGTAAAACTAATTGTGAATTACTTCAGTTTGTGATTGGTTCTTTGTGATTTTACTTGCTTGTGATTGGCTCAGGTCCATTGGAAACTGCTCTAGACAAATGATGGCAATAGCAACCAATGGTAAATGTGTACAGTGTGGTTGGAATAAATCTATTTTATGTACATGTATGTATTTGCATGTGTCCCCCCCCCCCCCCCCCCCCCACATTGACGGACAAAGAAAATTTCATTACTGCACTACTACTATACCAAGCAAAAGAAATAGTAAACCTACTCTGCTGTAACAGTAGTTTTCTATGGTTCAGTTGCACATTGTAGGGTACTTTACCAAGGTTCTGTATTTCTCTGTCAGGTCGGTAAGATTGTTTTAGGTGGTGTACTCGCCCTGGTGTTTGTTGCGGTAAGTGCCGGTAGCTAGTTTTCGTAACTCCTAGTCTTCTCAAAATGCGTTTGTTTTTAACTCGTGGATATTGCGATAGCAATCCACGAGTTATTGGTATTGGGAAATCATGTCGCTCACTCACTCACTCCGTAAGGTGTTAACATATCGATTTTCTCATCTGATTCCACATTATTCAATCGATACTCTCCAAGTTCTTTGTTATCACTTCTACGTCCGTTGGAATATATATTGGTCACTCACACATCCGTCTAACACATGTGGGAGATGTATATGATGTTTAGAGAGTTTTCATCACCAACTAAGACAAACCCTTTATTCCAAGCTATGATCCCAAATAAAACGTGAAAACAATCGGTAGATTTTAACATGTCAAATGGAACACAGGAACACATAAAATGTAAAAGTTTCATTTGATCTATTATTTTATTATTTTTTGAGATTTGTTTGCGTTCTAACAAAGCTATCATGACGTCAGAGCCTTTGTTAATTTATTTACCTCTTGACCTCTTCCAACGCGACTTATCTCATATAAAGACTTTGGCTCGCCTACCCGGGCTAACTCGGGAGAGACAGAGCATGCGCAATCCAATATTACGTGCCCAGACTCGCTCAAGACAAAGTTTTCTCGTGCACCCCGGACAACTTTTCTTCCATATAACCGCTCGATAAAGTTGACTCGGGTTGGGGCCTAATTTCACTAACTTCACAGAGCCTAACTTCACTGGTAAATTCCTCAGCAATGAGCCCCAACAAAGGACGTTTTTCCCCTTCTCATTTTGTTTCATCCTTCGGTTTACTGGTATTAATATTTGGGTTCATTCTTTCTCATTGTAGTCATATTTTGCAAACATTTCTCCCCAGCGCTCGAGGGCTATCAAAGCTAGTTCGCTGACTCGGCTCATATTAATAGTTGATATTAGAGCGCGCTCTTTCGGATCCAACGTTCACGGAACGATTTCCGATAGGGAGAACGGCAAATTATTTTTTCTTCTTGTCACTTTACCGTGCTTTTTTCTTTGCTTATTCTAAAGGTTTATGGCCGCCTTTCACATAGCCTGCTATGCAGACGTATTTTTTCACCTCATAAATTCGAAGAAAAAAGTAACGTCTGCTTACCCGAGCGCTTAATTAGTTTCCAATATGCAAGTATAACGTCATCACGTTTGTTTTGTTTTTCCACCCGCCGCCCAATCAAAGCCATTGTTAAATGTTTTGTGAATTGGTGCGCTAGTGAACACTCTCCTATGATTGGTCAATGGCATATGTATTGTCTGAATTCCTATTAAATGTAACATTACGTCACTTTCCAGGATACGGAAAGTAAAATCTGATTGGTCCATAACACAATGAGGTGTGCATATTGGAAACTAATTAAGCGCTCGGGTAAGCAGATGTTACTTTTTTCTTCGAATTTATGAGAGTGGAAAAATACGTCTGCATAGCAGGCTACCTTTCACACTAATTTTCCGTAAATCTGCTCTCCTATTTATAAACTGATTCGTCTTAATTTCTGCTCTTTCAACTTTTGACGTTTAAATATGACATTCAGTTTTGTTACTAGCTGATAAATATAATATGTTCATCATGTACAATGCAGATGGTACTGAGTCCTGGATTCTCCCTCCTCATAAAACCAATCTAAATTCCAGTTCAAACCGAGGATTTTTTGTCAGCTATAGAAAACTGAACACGTAGACAAAGTTGCTAATTTTGATACCTGACATTTACTATCCAACAGTTTCTGGCCTACGACACCCAGTTGATAATGGGGGGCAAGAAGTACTCGCTGAGCCCGGAAGAGTACATCTTTGCAGCCTTAGCTCTATACATGGATATCATCCGCATCTTCCTTCTACTGCTGGCGATATTTGGATTTGGAAAAGGAAGTAACTGAGAACTCAAATGATTGTATCAACGTTGCCAACAAAAAGGCACCGACTTTAGACTGCGGACGTTTCAGTACCAAGTGTTCCTTCCTACTTGGAGCCATTCCTTCGTTGTGCGTATGTTTATACGCCATTATAAGATACTCAACAAAATATCTGGATTCTGATTGGTCAATAACGAGTGCATAAATAGGTTATAGAGTGCACAGTCATGTTCTCAGCCAATGTTTGCTCAGTATATATTAGAAACAAGATCGCATGAACTGCTCGTGTTGTACGTGATTTATGGTCGCCGAGTGAGTGATATTTTGGAAGTTCTCAAATTAATGGCTCGTGCAATTATCAGAACTTTCAAAATATCACTCAGTGCCCATAAATCACGCAATAGCACTTACGTTCCTGCGATTTCCTCTACTTCAACTCCGCTTGTTTTTCTACAAGTTGTATCCATGATGGGAACATTTTGATGCTACCTTGGAACCATCAGTTTCATGCATTTCTGCAAAGCAGCTCGTGTTAATAGTTTAGTGATCACTAAATGGGCCTTTTGCAAGATACAATCACGTGATTGTACTGGGTAGCCAACACTTTAGAGGCACTTACACGTACAAGATTGGTAAACTGTTTATAAATGCTATTTTCCACCTTCACTCAATTCTCGATCATACATTCCTTATCAAATGAAGTAGCAGTTATGCATTTATCAATTGAAACCCTGACCCCCGGAGGGTAGGTGGGGATTCGATTTGAAAAAGTCCCCAATGTAAGAAAACCCCCACCCTACTGGGGCACTTTAAGCAGTCAACTGGGACCAAATCCGTCTTATGTATTTTTACTAAAACTAACGTGAATATGCTATATGAGGCTTGATTGTTGAAAGTTCTCGTGTTTAATAAAACATAACAAAATACTGGTGTGGATGTACATGTAGTCTGCGACAGGCCTGTTCGCAGGCTGGCGTGGATGGACATTTGAAAGACTGTTCGACTACTTTGCTTGCAGGTAGGGCAGAACCACTTTTCCTCAGGCTGTACACTGAAAGTGTCCGGAGCCACTCTATTTTGCATCCTGGATTGTTACACGAAATTATTGGGGAGAAGAGTGTCGGGTTTCAATTGACCTCTCACTTGATGCCCGCATTTGCTCAGAAAACAAGTATGCAACTCTTTAAATATATAGTGTTTTGAGAACGTGAAGTAGCGATTATGAAGCAGATTAGATAATCCAGCTGTGAAATTGTCAATATAGTATTCACATATAGTAATTATTTAAAAAAAGCTAATATGTATTTTATACAACTTCGTAAGGGGTTTTGTTGGTGCCTCCATAGAAAAGCCTTGAATATCTAATGAACAATATATTGAAATTCGCTGGGATCTTTTGAAATAAAGGTTATCGAATAACTATAGAAAATGTGTCAAAAGTGAAATAAGAATGTTTAACATAAGAACGAGGCTAACCCTGTATAAATGCGTCTGTAGTCATCGCATCCAGCGGTAATTTTCGTATACGGAACTAGCTTTTCATGCATCAGGAGTTCCGGACTTCCGGTTGGATCACACTGCATTCTGGGTAGGTGGGCTCAGAAAAGTGGGCATCAACTTCCAGAGCGGCCATATTGGATTTGAGCGCAGTCAACTTGGAAACTTTATTAATCCCGTTCTAAAGCTTAAACATCGACTTAGAACTCCCAACTGAAGAATCTGCACTCAAATCCAATATGGCCGATCTAGAAGTTGATGCCCACTTTTCTGAGCCCACCTACCCAGAATGCAGTGTGATCCAACCGGAAGTCCGGAACTCCTGATGCATGTATTGTGAATGATAAGTTCTCCCTTTAATTAATAACAATAACATCACAACTAGTCTAATAGCAATAACTGATAATGAACAATGTTTTGGTAATGAGCTCCTGTGTTTTGACAGGAAGCTCCACTCACAATAGACGATTTTGCTTGGCTGTTTGTTGCCCCAATTCAGATCACTTGACTTTATCCTTGAGTAATGTTTTTTTCTGTTTTCTGTATAACTACGAAGCATCAAATCCTCTGGAGGCTGTTTCATGATCTGTAAGGGAAGCTAAATTGTCTGATTTCAGCGAAGTCGTATTAAAAACTATATTTTAATGGTAAAACTATTAGCTATATAATGTGTAAACAGGAGCCCAGTAATAACTAAAAATATATCGGGTTGATTGAGAAATAAATTATAAATATTACAAGGATATGTTATGTATGTTTAAAAAAAATATAAAGTAGTTGACTGTTTAAAGTGCACCTAACATTAATTTTTTAATCATGCAAATATCGATCTACATCGAGTTTTGAGTACTTCTGTTAAGAATGTTTTGGTTTAAAGTGAATACTTTATGTTCTACGCTTGTTTGAAATCGTGTAAATGTGACCTTTCCTGACCCATGACCGCGTAAGTAAAAGCCTGGGTCGAAACCTGGGTAGACGTCTCATTAATGCATTGTTCTCCATGGCGCCTTTCTATCACAACAACATCAATGCATAGAAAATATACAGTTTTTGAGTTGTTAGTAAAGAACAAAGTCATTTTAGTCAACATTTTAAGTATTTATTCATATTATTGCAAAGTTGAGTTAATTAAACTGAACTTTATTCCTGTCATTGTTCATCAAAATCGTATTTATAGATGACATCACCCAGGGATCGACCCAGGCTTTTACTTACGCGGTTATGGGTCAGAAAAGGTCCATGATTTGAAACAATCGTAGAACATAGTGTATTCTCTGTAAACCAAAACTTTCTTCACAGAAGTACTCAAAACTTGATGTAGTATCGATATTTATGATTAAAAATAAACGTTAGGTGCACTTTAACTTCAGTCTAAATATGTCCAGTCTAGAGAGCATAAGTAGGAGGCAATCTCCAGTACGTGGACTTGTGCGATGATACAACACAACCTCGAGGTTAAAACAATGATTATCATTAATTGTCAAACACTTCAAAGCAATGATAATCATTATTCTTAAACCAGTCAAAAATAGAGATAAACAATTCTCAAATTCCGAACGGCGGTAGACGCGCTTAGTGTAGTGGTCATGACGTCTGTACTACCAAGCACTACACGCAAACGGTTACGAGTTCGAGCCCGAGTAGGAGCGCTCAAAAAAATGTTTTCTCTCGTTTACCTTCTCTTCTTGTTTACCTGTGAACCCTAGCTCTAGGTGAATGAGAACCCGTCGTTTACCCGTGAACTCGTCCGATGGTTAGCGTTCGGTTTATGGTTCGTGTTAGGGTTTGTCTTAGAATAATGATTAGTGACCAAAGATTGACAGCTGTCAATAATTCGTCCTTCGCTTTATATTAACTAAGAGTTTTCATTCCCCAGTGAATGGGAGCGATTTCGATGTTGAAGCCAAAAGCTCTTCCAATATATGTAGGTCGACAGAGATAATTTATTATCCCAAAAGTTCACTATTGTGTGAACCAGGAGTTCCGAGTATACCTTGATCTAACATACATCATTCGAATTTGAGCCACCTGCCATTAGAAATGAGGGAGATATGGGCATGTCCTTATAATCACGTGACCGATGACGTCGTCGTTACGACATCACCAAGTGATTTATGGAGACCCAATACCATGTCTGTCAAAGTTTGAGCCGCCTGACATTAGAAATGGAGGGAGATATCGGCATATACTAAAAATCACTTGATCGATGAAGTCATCGTTACGTCATCACCACTAAATGAATCGTGGGACTCGGTTCCATGCCTGTCCAAGATTGAGCTGCCTGGCAGTAGAAATGAGGGAGATATGGGCATGTACTTAAAATCACGTCGCCAATGACGACATCACCACTAAGTCTTGTATGGGGACCCAATACCATGTCTATCGAAGTTTGAGCCGCCCGGCATTACAAATGAGGGAGAGATGTGCATATACAGAAAATCACGTGACCGAGACGTCACCGTTACGACATCACCACTAAATGATTTAAGGGGACTCAATACCATGCTTGTCAAAGCTTGAGCCGCCTGCCATTAGAAATGAGTGAGATACGGGTATATACTAAAAATCACGTGACTGATGACGTCATAGATACGTGATCAGCACTTAGTGAATCGTGGGGATCCCATACCATGTCTGTCAAAGTTTGAGCCAGCTGGTACTTAAAATCACGTGACCGATGACGTCATGCGTGCATCCACGAGTTTAAAACGGTCAATATTTGGTAGAATCTCGTCGCAGCTGAATCGCACAAGTGCGTTTGCGGGGAGTGGTGATTCAGAGTGGAATCACCACTGAAAACTAAGCGCGTTATTTATTATTTAGCAAAATATCAACAAAAGTACTAAATCTTCAAGTAATTCATCGGACTATGCGATTCAAGGAAAATCACATGCCCGACTCGGTAATTTCACGTTAAATTGCAGTCGAAAAACCGATATAGCCCTAGTCGATATCGGTTTTCTCGTGCAATTTAACGTAGCATTACCTCGTCAGGCATGTGATTTTCCTATAAAATCACTGCTATAAGCTTCAAATATAACAGATGTTAAAAAAATAACATTTATACTACCAGCAAGTTCTTGTATTATAAATTTTAACATATTCGACAAACTTTATAACTCAGAGACGCAACACTCCAATTAAGAAATATTTTACTATTCAACTATTTACTTGATGTAGAATCAATTTTAATGATTAAACATTTGGCCTTACGCTTGTGGGCTCTAAACCAGCCGGGGTGGTGCTATAGCAGTGCGGATCTCGCTTCTCAACCAGGGTCGAGGGTCAGACGCAAATGAGTTAATTTTTGAATAATCTCCCAAAATGCATTGCGATCGCAGCACAACCACGCATCTGTTGTTATCCGGAAACTTTCAAATATCTGCCCTCCAAAGCATTGCCATTCGTTTGAGTTTCAACAGTCACCGAAAGGAATTTTACAATCCGCTTCATTTCAACATTGTCGTCGAAGCGTGTTATGGTGTGTGATAACCGCCAAAATAAACACATCAAATGGGCCTTTTGCAGCTTGGCATTCACGTGATTGTACAGGAATGTACTGGATGGCAAAACATTTAAGTAATGGTACGCGCAAGAGGTAGGCATATGTTAAGCATATGTATGCATGGATGTAAAAAGGTGCTAATTGTGGTATTGTTTCAATCTTCCACCTCATTGGCTTATACATTAAAATCTATCTAAAATTGAAGAATATTTTTTTCTCATTTGAATTGCATCTAGTGAAAACTCTCATAACTTTCAATATGCCGAACTTTCAATATGGGGAACATTTTTAAATTGAACGTTTTCTTGGTTATTGTTTTGCACTCTTCTGATTGGACAAAATGTTTTCACACAAAAGAACTCTACCTTTAAAATGCATTTTTAGTGGATATAATTTCAGAAATTTATGATTTAAGGGTTGATGAGTTGTCAGTATGAAAAACAGAAAATACTAAAGTGGGGAAAGCAAATTGCATCTGAACAATAGAATTGTGCCTACCTCTTGCGCGGACTGTTACTTAACTTTATTCATTAAGAAGCCTTGTACGAGATCGGTATTGTTAAGAGCAAAACCTGTTTGTAAATCCAATCGATTGTCGATCTTTCTAAAATAGCATTTTTTTAAATAACTTGCTATCCAGCATATTCATTCGTTAACGAAGTATTATATCAGCACGTGACAGTTAGCTGCAAAAGGCCTATTTTCTATTGTAAAGGCAAATTTTGACTCGCCAAATACGTAGACTCAAATTGTGCAATCCCAAATTGTCTTCTATAAGTCAAATTCTTGAACGCTAAATTTCGTTCAACTTATATTCTCTAATTCTCGGTAATGTCAAATTGGGAACACGTTGAATTTTGGAACACCAAATTCCATTCTGTAAGTCAAATTCGGGAGCACCAAATTTCATAGCCTGCTTGCAGGCGGTAGAGGGTGTTTATCGCAGAAAACGGATATCGAAGCGGCGTCCCCGGTCCATTTGTCACTCGATTCCAGGTCTCAACCCGTTCGGCCTATATAGCGGCCGTCCGTTTCTGCGCGAAAAAACACCCTCTGCCGCCTGCAAGCAGGCGAAAGCAATGGAAATTACCGTTACATCTCGCTCTCACGCTTGCATCTGGTAATGGTAGATTATCCAATCAGGGACAAGGTTCAAAGATTTGATCAGATCAACCACTAATGTAATCCAACTGTGCCCATAAATGTACTCATAAATATAATCCAGTAAGCTTTTGGCTGAGAACTCTACCCAATATTTTATCGCATGCACTCAATCCAACGGCATGCGCCAAATTACGTTACCATGGCAACTGTTTTGCCGTAACCATAGCAACGAGATAGGTCGCAGATTTGCCTTTGGGTCCTTTTGCTAATTAAACCACGATAGTTAATAGAGGGGAATGGTTATGAACCCAGCGACTTTATTATAGGTCTTTGTTCGCTTTTTTCAACCGTGATCATGCACAAAACACAATAGATACTGGAATATGTTAAATCAATCGGCCAATAGGAATGTGCGAGTTCAAGGGACTCCAATGAGCTTTGACTGAAACAAAAAGGAGTTGAAACGTGTAACAGCGGCCCCGTGCTCCGGATTATTCAGCGAATAAAAAGTACCATATTTGGAAAATACAGTCTAGTCTAGCGTGAGTGCAGTCTAGTCACAGAACCCGGTTGCCATTTTATTCCATATGGTCATTTTTATTCGCTGAATAATCCAGAGCATGCCACTAAAACGAAGAATGGGCTACCCCTTTCCAACCTAAATCGAAGCACATTTGTTAGCCGCTTTGATGTTTGCCGGGTTTCCTAACCATTTCCCTCTATATTAACTATCAATGATGAAACACTGGAAAAACTAGACCTAGTCTCCCATGGGATGGAAATTCGAGTTTCCATCATTTTTCCATCCCATATTTTCCAACACTGAAATTTCCATTCCATGGGAGAGGTCCAGTTTTCCAGTGAAAACCGGGCTTTCAACCAATACCGAGAAACTATTTTTGCAGTTTTCAGGGTCGACGTATGCTGTGTCCTTTTCCTTCCAAGAAAATTTGAATTGAAACCTGAATTTTATCAGCTGGTGCTACGGCAACGATATGTAGAGGGCAGGGCAATGCAGGCGTTCTATTTGGGAAACCGCGCTATTTGAACGAGGGAAGAATGGGGCGAGGACAAACAGGGAAGTGGGGTGGGGGAGGGGGGGGGGGGGGGGGTGTGAAGGGGACGCCTCCCGGCAAGGCCTGTAATTTTGAAAAACGGCTCTAATAGCCCACTTTCGATATATGCTTCACTTGTCACACACAAAGGTTTCAATATGAGGCTCAGGGGTATAATCCTCAGTGATTTGTGAAAAGAGAAAACAATAAATTCAATTTACCCCGGAGCCTCGCAATGAAACCTTTGTGTGACAAGTGAAGCACATCTAAAGTGGGCTACTAGTTATGCATGTCTGATCGGTCAAAATTTCCGCGCGCATTGTAGACCTCAGAAAATGTACGTTTCCTCGAAAATTAACCGGGTTCTTGACCTCGAAATCATAAAAGTAACATGATATAAAGCGATTTTAATTTGTGTTCTTGTAGCAAGTGTTCTCAGTATAATAATAGCCTGCGTCACATCCGGACTTTTCTCTGGTATAGTCCGTCTGCGAAGCAGCGACACAAACCGTGTTCTAGACCCCAGGAGCGTACCGTGATTTGAGCACACGTTCTGATTGGCTTTTAAAAATGCTCATTTCTTACGTCTTCCGACTTGCCATTCAACTGTCACCAGCCTGTCACCTGTTAGTCTCCCCAGAATCCAAGAACCACTCGCGCCAGAACACTCGTCTGGCAGGAAATCGTTAGTGGAAATATAGAGGCTAAACTTAAAAATATGGATGTAGAATCGGTTCAAATAGCTTCGTATATATTCTGTTCTTAGCTTTTATCAAGAAATAACAAATATTTTGGAAGAACTCATTTATTTTTAGGCTGAACTAGTGAGCTCGTGTTAGGCCTAGATACAAATATCATGACATTTTTTTAGATATTTAGAACCTTCCATGATATTTAGAAAACAATGTGATATTTAGAAAAAAAATGGGATATTGTTGGGATATTTAGGAATTTTGTTGAGGGTCTAGGCATTTTCAGCGTAGTTTTTGGTGATTGAAACTGGTTAGCTCAATTCAGTGGCAACAGTAATCTGGATCAGCGGTTTCCCACTTAATAATGTATCCCATGATGCTTAGTGCAGTCAGTACAGAGGTCAGGCGGATCCACCAATGGTTGTAAGCTTATTTTGTGAAAAATGCGAGTACGATAATAAAAAAGGTTGTTATATTATAATATTTATTAAAACTGTATTAACATTATCTTTGTTAGTGGGAAATTTAGAAAATTTTGCCTGATATTTAGAAAATTTTGCCTGATATTTAGAACTTTTTACGTGATATTCCGGAATGATATTTAGGCGATTTTACGTGATATTTGTATCCAGGCCTAGCTCGTGTAAAATGCCGACAAAAGCGAGTCGTTGCTTATTTAATTTGTACATTTACGCTGTAATTGGTCTAGACAAATGGGGAATGGAATGTCGTGCTGATGTAACCAGCTGTTGGAGCTATCGCATGGCGTGACGATCCTAGTCATTTCAAAATAGCCAGTCAGAAGGCGTGTGAGAAAAAGCATTTTTAAAAGCCAATCAGAACGCGTACTCAAATCACGGTACGCTGCTGGGGGTCTAGAACAAGCTTTCCGTCGCTGGTTCGCAGACGACAATAACAAGGTTTTGTTCGGATGAAACGCAGGCTATATAATAATTGACTGCTATCAACATTTCAATTTGGTCCGATGTAACAGCATCGTTCACGGGTTCGTTCACAGCATTTCAAACACTTATTAATCATGTTATGGACTGGTCAACTTCTAATGCCATGACTTGCAATCCTACCAAATGTAAATAACTCGTTTTTAGTAAGGACACGCGTCACACTTGTGATTGAGGTTCACAAAAGTGCGAGGCAGCGAGGCAGCGAGGCAGCGAGGCAGCGAGGCATGATGCGAGGCAGCGAGGCATGATGCGAGGCAGCGAGGCAAAAAAAAATTAATAAAAAAATTAAAAAACATCAGAGCAAATTGTACTTAAGCTATTTGCACATGGAATATACGGTGCCGCTGAGCCCTTGAAACCTTACCCTGTTCCACAGGCAGCCCAATCTATGGGTTTGTGCATGAAAATAGAAGATATGTATGAGGTTTTATAAATCCTTTCAAATTGCCGTACAATGGAGGACAATAAGTGTACAAATAAACATAACTTTTCGCTTCCATGTTGTTTCCTTTGTGGTTTTTCTTGTCTTGGAACCATTTTAGGCTGTTTTGGGGGTAGAGGTGGTGAGCCGAGGTGGATGAAAAACTCCTCAAAACGGCCTAAAATGGTTTCAAGACAAGAAAACCCACAAAGGAAACAACATGGAAGCGAAAAGGTATGTTTATTTGTACATTGTCCTCCATTGTACGGTAATTTGAAAGGATTTATAAAACCTCATACATATCTTCTATTTTCATGCACGAACCCATAGATTGGGCTGCCTGTGCCTAAATGTTAATTCTGACTACACTATTTAGGATTGTGTCAGTCAGTCGTACTGCTGAATAATGTATGCTGGGCTCCTGACAATGTGTACGTGTGGTATAATATGATACAGCATATTATCCTAACTCAAAAATATGCCACGCCAGATACGAAAAACCACTAAAAACCCACTCTTTAGATGTGGCCAAAAAATAAATGGAAACGTATTCCCCGACTAATGCAGTGGCACAGACCTCCGGGGACGAGGTAAACAGTCCTTAAAACGATATATCAAATCGAAACGAAAAGTAAAAAGTACATAAATATTTGGAACCAATCACAAAATTTTAGCGCGACCGGGCTTGAAGAATGACTACACGTACTTAAATAGTAAGACTATATCCCTAGAGGATAACCCAACCTGTCTATCGTGCCATCAGAATATCAATTTCTGACTAATTCGTTCCTGTGTCACTCAAGCGTCAGAAATTACATTTTCGCTACCCTGTTCCAGACAAACTAGTGAAAAAGATACCCTGTTCCAAACAAAAACATGTGAAAACTGTACCGTGTGTTAGATGTCATGTATCAGTCAATTCCAAACCCGTGCATCCCCCCCCCCCCCAGCGGCCACCCCCGGGCATTTGGTCACAGGCTTGCTCCCGAGGGTGGGGAATTTGACGAGTATCTAGGTCCACAGGGGCGGGCATTTGACAAACAGTGGGGGTAGGGGGTGGGGCATTTGATCGGTGTTTAAAAAATACATTCTGTCTGTCTACAAATTCGCGTCGAAAGTGGAGAACGTACGTGTCTTCGAGGACTTCCAGGATAAGGATTACGCATTTGTAAAGGCCCGGCTTGAAAGAGTGAACCTGCCAAATTTGAAGGCCACATTCAGAGGTAAATTGCTTTTTTGCTTTTGACCGACTGAGTGATATTAAGTGCGTGACAAGAGTTGTGATTAGTTGAATCTGCTGCGACCCTCGACAGCGTGCGAGTTGAAAACATAATTATTATATCGGTAAATTTCAAACCATTATAAAGTATATAAGTTTATTATAAAGTATATAACCAAAACCAAGAACGATCGAGCCGGTAGAAATGATGTTCTCATCCCTGACCGGTTGAAGGTGGTTTCACCGCCGGTGTTTCCTGTGAATTGCTTGAGTCCGAGATTGTCAATAAAACAATGATTTCATTTATTTGTCAATAGTCTTTACGGCTTGTCTTTGGGTATGTATGTGAGGCCAAGAGGCTCAAACCCTGACCCTAGGTCTGTTTGACCCAATCCGAGCTCTAAAACCCTGATTGCCCCTTCTTTAAATTGTTTAAAAAAAAACACGGTCGGATATGATCCCGGCCGGTATACCGCGTACCGGGATTGCATGCAAAATACGGAACATGTCAAGTCGGGACGTGGCATTGGGTAAACAAATCAGCAGATGAAGTACATAGATAAGTACTGAAGTACGAATTAGCGGCGTAACGATGTATGGGAACCTCAGTGCTTGCATGTGGGCAGGCGATCAAAATGCGGCAACAGAATGTCTTTTTTTGACATAGTAGCTAAAAAAACTGAACCCTAACTGCCTAAAAAATACTGGACCCCGACCATGACTGCAAATTATACTCAAATCCTGACCCTGATCATATCTGCCCAAATCAGGTCAAAATCCTGACCCTACCTGCCCAAACTGAGCTCAAAACCCTGACCCACCCGGACGGCACATACATAGTACGTCACAAACAGGAGTACCCCCCCCCCCCCCGGGATTTCAGTTATATCTCAACCTTATCTTAACGAAAACCCCGATATAACGAACTTATTTTTTTGCACCCAGTAATAGTAAATGTATGGATTTTGACCCTGATATAACGAAACCCCGGTATAGTATACCTGAACAAAACGCTAACAAAGAGAAACCGGATTTATAATACTTAAAAATCTTACCCGAAACCTATTATTGAAGAATCAGTCGTGAGCAATTCCTGTTTTTAGCCGCTTCTTTGTGAGACCAGCAAAATCTAATGGCGTAATACAGTTTGTATGATGTACTTACAGTATACTGGTTCTTGTCCAGATAACTGAACACCAGAGAAGCTATGGCGCTGGCGCCGATGCCAAGCTGAAAACCGGCCGCGTGGAAGAAACATTTCCCGTCCGATGGTAAAGGATACCTCGAACCCTTCGTTTTGCACCCTCTTGCAAAGCTTATCCATTTTCTTGAAGATTTCCGTTTGTATAAAAATCGTTGAAGTCTTTCAAAGTAAAACAACAACAACAACTTTATGCGTACTCTTATAGTAATGATTTACATGTAAATATATAGAAAAATTAAATAGCAGGAGTACTGGGACACCTGAAATAGTAATACAAACTAATCCTGATCCTGAACGACTAATCCTGATTCTGAACGACTGAACCAGTATGAACAAGTGAACATGTGATGATTTTGATTGACAGCTAGTAACCTGTATGTATGGGTAACCTGTGGAAGGTTTGTGTGCGTGGAAGTAAATATTAAGCAAAATGGCGGAACCTTTGATAGACCAATGCTAATGTCATATTTTGAACTTTTATTGTAATGGATACGGTAAGCATAAATTCTAATACATATTCCTGGCCAGAATCATTTTAAATACTGCCTCGCTGCCTCGCATCATGCCTCGCTGCCTCGCATCATGCCTTGCTGCCTCACTGCCTCGCACTTTGTGTAAACCCCTTGTGATTTCTAACACTGTACAATATGATACTCTTTACTGATACTTGGGGTAACTTTTCAGTCTGATAACAAATTCTTTAACCCTTTCAACCGATTTTTAACTATTTCTAGACTGAAAAGAACCGCCCCCACCACGCTCCTAAGAAAACTGGTCATTGTTACTGGTCACTGACCTATAATATTGGGGACTGAAAGTTTTTAGTCGGCCATTTTGAATGCAGTCGATCATTGACTACGGAGCTGGCGGGAAGTTTGTTTGGAGGAATAAAGAGAATTTAAGGCTTTTTAAGGCCTTTCTCACCATTTATAATGAGGACATCATCAAGTCTTCAATCAGCACTTTCTTGAAGAACTGAGTCTGTGCTTGGTGTTTTGACTGAGAAAGAGCCTCGTGTCTTGCTCGTAGGGTGGGCCACGAGTTCTTCAGTCATCTTTCCGTGTACTAATAAATAATAATAATAATAATAGAGCATTTATATAGCGCCAAGCTCCACTAATTGTCCGTAGCGCTTTACAAGTTAATAACTAGATATGGCTAAAAATGACTAAAAAATATTTACAGTTCGCTAAAATAATTTAAAAAGAAGTAATAATAAGAATAACTATAAGTTAAAAGCTTCTTGAAATAGATGTGTTTTGAGTCTAGACTTAAACAAACTAACTGAAGCCGATTCCCTGATATTAGTCGGTAGCTTATTCCAAAGTCTGGGTCCGGCGACTGAATACGCTCTATCTCCATACGTCTTTAGGTTGGCAGTGGGTTCATTGAGTAATTTCTTCGAAAATGATCTTAGACAGCGTGAAGAGGTCTTATAACTAATCAATTCCCTGATGTAATGTGGTGCGAGTCCATTCAAAGCTTTATAAGTCAATAACAGTACTTTAAAAACAATTCTAAAATGTACAGGGAGCCAATGTAACTTGACTAGTATGGGTTTGATATGATCATGCTTTCTAGATGAAGTAATGATGCGGGCAGCCGAATTCTGAACGTGCTGTAGCCTATCAACAAGATAGTTAGGGAGACCATGAAGCAAAGCATTGCAATTATCTAGCCTAGAGGATACAAAGGCATGCACCATTATTTCAGCAGTCTCCTGGGTCAAGTATTTCCTTATCTTAGCTAAGTTACTAATATAAAAATATGAGCATTTACAGATCTTTTTGACATGCTCCTTAAGATCAAAACATTGGTCGAATATAACTCCTAAATTACGAGCTTTTTCACTTGGCTTAACCTCCTCCTCACCAACTTGAATAAAATTAATATAGGGGCGTGGACGGTTCTTTGAGCTAATACATACGAGTTCAGACTTATCCTGGTTTAATTTTAGTTTGTTACGTAGCATCCAGTTGCCGATGTCTCTTAGGCATAGCTCCATAGCCACTCTTGCAGAACCTAGATCATCCTGGCAGCTAGTTTTGAATGACAAGTACAATTGTGTGTCATCTGCATATAAATGAAAAGGTATACCATGGTTTCTAGCTATATCGCCAAGAGGACTTGTGTAGAGGGAATATATAAGGGGTCCCAGCACTGAGCCTTGTGGAACGCCATATGGCAGATCTCTCACGGAAGATACACTGCCATTGACAGCAACAAATTGTTTACGTGATTCTAGATATAACTTGAACCATTTGAGGGCTGTACCTCTCACTCCAAATCGACTGTCCAACCTTGACAACAAGATTCCATGGTCCACAGTATCGAAAGCCGCTGACAAGTCAAGCAAAATTAGAAGAACAGATCGATTATTATCGATGGCAGTCAAAATATCATTCTGCACTCTTACAAGTGCAGTCTCCGTGCTGTGATAGCGTTTATAGGCAGACTGGAACACTTCGAGCAACTCGCATTTGTTATTAGTTAGGTGATCAATCATTTGTGAAGCCACAGCCTTCTCAGTGACTTTAGAGATGAGGTATAGATTTGACACAGGACGAAAATTCGAAAATTTCTCAAAGTCGGCACCAATTTTCTTTAGTAGTGGATTCAGCATAGCTGTCTTGAATCTCTGAGGTATATGGCCAGACTGGAGAGACAGATTGACGATACAGGTTATAACTGGCACAAGTAGATGCCTGCATTGCTTAAATACAGAAGATGGAATCGGATCCAGTGCGCATGACTTCGAGCACAGGCCATCCACATATCCAGATACTTCATTTTCGTGAACAGCATTAAATTCGGTGAGTAGATCCATTGGAGACATGTCGCCTTCAATATCCAACGAAACTGTACGGTAGAAGTCTCTGTTATTACCTTGAATGTTGTTAAGTTCACTGCGAATCTTCAAGATTTTATTCGTAAAGAAATCAGCAAATGAGTCTGCGAGACTGCAGTAATCAGGAACAGATGGATAGCGTTGGACAGACTTTGCATTTAAGAGTTTCTCCACAGTCTTAAAGAGTAACTTCGTGTCTGATGAATTCTCCCTTATGACAGCTGAATAATATTCAGTCTTAGCCGATACAATCATGTTGTTAACAAGACTGTTCTGATAAACATACCGTACTCTATCTGCAGGATGTTTGGAGGAACGCCATTTCCGTTCCAGTTTCCGTCTGATATTCTTCTGCTCATTGATGTCAATAGAGTACCAAGGTGCACTTGGACGAAGTACAACCACTCGTGACTTCTCAGGAGCATGAACATCGAGCGTAGATATCAACACATCATGATACTGTTCCACCAACTTGTCGAGATCAGAAGAACCGTCCAATACAAAGGAGCTACTGATGACGTCATTAAATTCAGAGTAGTCAATGGATCGTAAGTTCCGATAGCGAATGGTCTTTCTCTTCTGCTGCGGCTTACTCAATGCAAAATGCATGGATACAGCAAAATGATCGGATATCAAAGGATCTGCGACTAAAACGTCCTTTACAATATTACTTTGATCTGGAGTAATTAGAAGATCCAGTGTATGTCCGCTAGCATGTGTAGGCTCTGTTACCCATTGTTTCAAATTAAATGAATCCAATAAATCCAAGAAGCGACTACCATGAACATTATCGTTTTCGACATGTAAATTGATATCACCAGCAATCAGCAAATACCCTGGAGATGAAGAAATCCTCTCGAACAGGACAGAAAACTCTCGGTAGAATGGATGTCTGGAGCCACCTATCATAGCTTTTTTGGAATATTGGACAACATTTACTTGCCATTGATTACAGTAAATTGATTACAGTAAATTAGGTCGAAATACGGGGACAGAAAGTGAGGTTAGTTGAAACTTGAAAGCCTATATTTTATGTGAAATTTGCATATATATAAGAAAATTTAGAATCTGAGAACAATCTTTTTCTGCAAGTGTCATTTTAGTCCTTTTTTCTGAAATGAAATAATGTAAACTGTAGTTAACTTATGCAAAGAAAGGAGGATTTAGATTAAATTATATGCGATTTACTAGAAAGAAGCGACCGACGCATATTTGATAAAGTAAAAATATTAATTACCACCATTAAGATCACTCATGTCCATAGCTAAACCATTACAATTAATATTTTTATAAGTTAAGAAGATTATAAGTTAAGAAGATTCATTTGTTTTCCCAATATTTGGAACAGGGTGTTTGACATAGTTCTTCCCGCACACGTGACAGTAGGCCAACTAAAATGTATGTTTTCTCCAAAGTCAGTCGGGTTAATATAAATATCATAAAGAATTACAACTTCTATAATGTCATGCGATTTTGACCGTTGTTCTCAATGTAAATCAAGCCTTCAATTCCAGTGAAGTTGCCTCTGTCACTTGGCAAGGGCACCCAACGAAGTTTTCGGTTAAAAAGCTGTTCGGGAGAGTAAGTTAGCCTAAAACTTTCGGATTTGAAAAAAATTGTCCCTAGAAAATTGTTTTCTGAAATACTGGCTAGAAAATATGTTTTCAGTCCCTAGAAAATTATAGAAAGGGGAGACTGAAAGGTTTCCCCAAAAATATTCGTACGTCCCAATTCGTCTGATCAATAGGGTCAGAACAACACATTTTCATTCCCTAAGAATTGCCTAGAGGAAAAAAGAATCCCTAAAAAATTCGTACCTCCACAAAACTTTGCAACATGAAGTTACTGGGGCTAGAAAATTCTTGTTTCTGTTCTAGACTACTAACAAATTCGTAGGCCGGAAATATTTTGCCATAGTATTTTCGGTTGACGCGATTTCCACCTAGAAAATCCGAACAGCTAATAGCTTTCTAGAATACGTCAAAAGACATAGTAGGCGCCTTAAAATGGCTAGATAAGCTGCAGACAACTGGTTTCAAACAAATTTCAAAAAGTACTCGTTGGGTGCCCTTGACTTGGGTCTTGTACTAGACTTTTAGAGGGGAAACGATCTACATTTCGAATTTCAGACGAACAGAGTTAGAATTTTTTTTTTCTTCCAAAAACCCGGTAGCCGAGACTTCCTCACCATTCTTCCACCGTTCGTTCTTTAGGCCGAAGGGAAATTAACCCGCCATATAAGTATGGAAGTCTTCCTCGCTTTTAATAGTCTTCCTCCACAGGCTTCCCAGACTCGACGTATATTTCCCGCTTATTAGTCTGTTGGGTTACCTGTGGTTTATCGATTACTTTCATAACGATCTCAGAAGAGTTTATATAATTGCTCCGTGTGAATTCTCTTTTCCGATTCCTACGAAATAAATCTTCAATAATAAAAGATTAATACTTAATGAAGTTGTGCGAGTGGTTTTTTGGCGATTTTGAGCCTTCTAAAGCAATTTATTAGGATTCAAAATTTTGACCTTTGGCCGCGGCTCTAAAACAATTTACAAGGTAGGCAACTCGACCTCGCCAAAGCACAGACTTACCTCAAAGATCACCCAAAAATCGGCACTTTTTTTCCTCGCTCGATATTCAGCTTTCGGCACAGGAGGGAATAGTTATCAAGCAACATCTGACCCGAGATTTAAGAAAATCCATCAAATTTATCACCGCCAAACGGCCTCCGCAAGACCCAAAAAGCGCGACCTTCCATGATCTGTAAGTACCAGACCGACCAAAGCGGTCGAACATTTTCCTGCCCGTACCCAAAACGATGCAAGTCGTGAAATTATACTTCCGCTCGAGGGAAAATTTTCAACCGCTTTGGTCGGTCTGGTTCTTACAGATCATTGGAAGGTCGCCATTTTTGGGTCTTGAGCCGTTTGGCGGTGATAAATTTGATGGATTTTCCTAAATCTCGGGTCAGATGTTGCTTGATAACTATTCCCTCCTGTGCCGAAAGCTGAATATCGAGCGAGGAAAAAAAGTGCCGATTTTTGGGTGATCTTTGAGGTAAGTCTGTGCTTTGGCGAGGTCGAATTGCCTACCTTGTAATTTTTTTTTAGAGCCGCGGCCAACGGTCAAAATTTCGAATCCTAATAAATTGCTTTAGGAGGCCCAAAATTGCCAAAAAACCACTCACACAACTTCATTAAGTATCAATCTTTATTATTATTGAAGATTTATTTCGTAGGAATCGGAAAAGAGAATTCATACGGAGCAATTATATAAACTCTTCTGAGATCGTTATGAGTTATCGATAAACCACAGGTAACCCAACAAACTAATAAGCGGGAAATATACGTCGAGTCTGGGAAGCCTGTGCTTCCTCACATGCGATATGGATGAACGAATGATTGGTGCCAATCAATATTGTCAGTATAATCAGATGGCGAATGGAGTTTTCAAAACGACGTTACCTTCACTACCCTCTCCCTCCTCTTCTTCCCTTCTCCTCCTTCCCTCTCCCCTTTTTGTCCTCGCCCCGTTCATATAGCGCGGTTTCCCAAAAAGAACGCCTGCATTGCAGGCTGGGAATACATTTGTGGGATGTACAAGATTCTCAACGCATAACACCAGACACTTTTTTCTTTCTGTTCTCTCCTCTCGCCTCATCGGCTTTTATTTCGACGAGCCTCTGGAACCTTTACCGAACATCTTTAGTTTTGGAGTTGAGTGTAGTGAAAACAAACGCAAATTACCCACAGCCAGCCAATCATAGGAGCGAGTAATCACAAGTAACTCATAAATGGCTTCCCTGTGAGCCAATGACAAACCAAAGCAAAACCAAAACCAATTTGCGTTTGGGTTTACTCTGGATTCTGATTGGTTGGTTTACTTTCTCAACCAATAGGAGAGCTTAGTAAACGCAAAACCAAAACATTTCCGACACTCAATTGAAATCCGCTCTAAATATTTCAGAAATAGTAATTTGGGCAAACTATTTGACATCAGATTCTCATACAAACACTGAACGTTTCGCCGGAGTGTGAAGTGGTCTATTGCAACAGAAAGTGATATTTATGTTCAGAGTTATTTGAACTGGACTGGCGGTTAGGCCCATGTCACAGCGTTTTAGTTAGTTTATTTTTAGAACGGTTTCCCGCTATTCTTGGGTTGCAATCATTCCTCAGTGAATAAAATCACAAAAGCGTAGCAGCCATGTTGGTTGGTATAACAAAAGTAGCTAATGAGGCATATTTTGTCCGCCGCTGGGGCAACCCACCAATTGAAAAATAATCTAAAAATAGCCCAATTTGTGAAAACGCCGTGACACCGAAATACATGTAGGAGATATGGACACTCCTGGTTAGTCGAGTTACAAAGAACGATGCGAGTCAATGCGTGCTCCTTCAAGCGAAGTCATAATTACTGTAAATGAGAAGGAAACTTCTGTTGCAAAAATAAATAAATAAAATGAAAAAAATCCAGTCGTTCAAGAATTAAGCCAACCATTTGCCGAGGCATGTTACAGACCAAATAACACCCCTTTATTCCGTAATAGGCGTTTTACAGTGTCTTAGCAGTCTTTAATTTAACCGGGGACACGTTTTTTTATTTCTATTGGCGGAGGAGATTCCTCGAAATTCATCTTCCGAAATGTAAAAATTAGCTCGGAATACACTGGGGAAAAAAACGCGCCCTTGACGAGGTGTTTGAAATAGCTTGAACGAGGTTGTCGGTGCAATCACGATAAGTTACACAAAGTGTTCAACAAGTCAAGATTTGAAGTTATTTCACTCATTTTCTGTACATTTGAAATAGTAAAATTAGACTAACAAAATCTCGACTCTCGATGAATGTCATGAAGCCATGCTTTCCATTCCAGACCAATGATGTGTTGTGTGGCCACATTCCAACACCGGTCGGGGAGCTAGCTTTTTAAAGCTAACAGTCACGTGCTGATGGCAAACAAACTTCTAAACACTGTTTTAGAAAGTTCGACAATCGATTGCCAAGAGGTAGCAAATAGCTTTTACAAACAGGTTTTGCTAATAACACTACCGATCTCGTTCAAGTGTCTTTAAAGTGCCTATAAGCCAGTTATCTTTGATGTAAAAGACAAACTGGGAAACAAAATACCGACATAGGAAAAATATTAATTGTAGTCTGCCAATTTCGTATATTTAAGGGCGTCATTTAAGGGATAACCTATAGTTTCTTTTGCTCTGTTTTTATGTTAGCTCCACTTATTAAAATATCATTCTCTAGGATTGTAAGTATCAAATGTCTGACACCTGAAAAACAACTGTATAAATGAAGAAATTCAATGTTATAACTCAATTCAATACCAACTCATTAGCATAACACCCTTAAATGACGTCATTTCAATGATTTGTAATGCTTTTTAGAGCAATATTACGACCATAAATCGCCCAAAAGTGGTTGAACAAGATTTAGGACACTTTACTGCGCCCTGTTTATAGGCACTTTAAATAAATGAAGTAAGAAGTACACCACGTGATTGTCTTACTGCCAAAGGCCCATTGTTTGTCCTGCTGAATTTTCTCTTAATAATGTTCTAAAACTACTTCCATCGAACACAACACGTGTGGCAAATGGTGTCAGTACCACTTAGGAATAGCGAAATACAGATTTCACGCATAAATTCATGGAATTATCTGACGAAATGCACGTAACAGACAAAACAGACAACTTAGTGTTGTCTTTTGTCGTAGGTTACGAGTATTATCTTCAAACGGTATAAAGACTGATACAGCAAAACAACATCTGAAGAACGAACCTCGTTAATAATATTGAAATAGTTTTGGACTTTCGTTTGAATCTGAATCGTCCTGAAGCAGGTCACATCAGGAATTATTGTCACCTTCACACACTTTTTGGAAATTTTCATTTCATACAAAATCAAATCACGATCACGAATACTGACAGAGTGAGTCAGTTGATGCCAATCATTCTACTTCACTACAACATGCTGTCTGGTCAAATGCTGCTTCATTTCAACGATTTAGCGAAAATATTGATTGTGTCCTAAGACAAGTTGAACATACACCCAGGCCGTGATTCGAGTCCACCCGACAGCTGAGTCTTGTTAAGTGACTTCATTTTCCTTGTCGTCATCACTGAGTAGTAAAGAAAACTTGCTCTCTTGGTGAAAAACCTGGAGAAAACAACGGATAACGAGGCATTTATTAGCATGTCAGATTGGTGTGAGGACACCGTTTATAGTTTCAGCGATTTTCATTTGAAGTAACTAAATAAATGAACTAATTAATAATCGAATGGTTCAAATCAAAATAAATATGCAAAACAAAACTGTGTATAGACTTCATTTTAATCGGGCATCGAGGGAGGAAACTTTAACTGTTTGCAGCCAATAAACAGCCACCGTTCGTACATCGACTCCGCACATGCGCAACAACATGACATAGCCCCTTTAATGTGCCCCTCAATCCCAATTTTTTAATTGTATTTTCGAAAAGAGAAGATAATTTTGAGTAATTCTCCGAAAAAAGTTTTGAATTTTCGTTAATCCTTGCCCCTTCTAATCTACTAAGATAACAAAATTCTGACGAAGCCAAAAGACAGACAGACTGGCCTGTCAACATGATATTTGGGTAGTTAAAGGCACAGTATTATAAAATACTTTCTGTCCCCTAATATTGCGGATTTTTTATGAGCGACTGTAAACGCGATCTGATGGCAAAGCACCGCCATTAGCATTGTGACGTAAGTGAAGGATTTTTCTTTCCGAGCATGGATGAATACGCACGTTTCGCTTTCACAAAGTCAACCCACTTGCGCCTTTTTCTGGCTAACGAACTGTCATCTCACCAGAATGGAATTTTGTGAAGACTGATATCTTGCTTGGCGTCTGAACAGTTGCTGCAGCCCCCTACAACACACCTATTTAGCATTTAAACGTAGTTTTCCCCCGATTTCGCTGACCACTACTTCCAACTACTCCGACTTCTCTTTGTAAATGTTGACGACTGAAAGAGACGTTTTTCCTTCACTTACATGTACGTCACAAGATTATAACAATTAGGACGTGCGCCACTACGCACGGGATTTTGTCATCTTTAAACGCTCATAAAAAGTCAAGGATTAGTGAGAATTCAAATTTCTTTTCGCTGCTCAAAATTACCTCTTCTTATGGAAAATAATAATAAAAAATTGGGGTCGAGGGACACTAACGTTACTGTAGACCTTCAGGGTACGATTTTGGGAAACATTATAGCGCTGCGTCCGTTTATCGCACATACCAAAACCTATATATCGTTAGAATGCTTATATAAACTGACTACAAGACTGCAGTAAAAAAAATGGTTTGTATGAACGAAAACAAAAAATAGCGCTCTTGTTTATTAAGCAGTTCAAAATACTAAAAGCGAACAACTATTTACAAGAAATGTCTGAAAATTGAAAGTCTGGAAGTAAGAAAACACAGCAACAAAAGTGTATCAATATTCCAATATTTGTCAATATTCCAAATACTTGTAGAGTTATGAAATTTTTACTATTTTCAGCTAAACACAATATCATTAGAAGTTGAATGGACGTAAGGGACGGATCGTTAGAAAAGTTGTGGAGGAGGGGGGGGGGGGGGGGGGGGGGGGGGGAATCCATGTTGCTGGCTGTGCATGAATATTTTTTGGGATAGTTTTCCCTTGTATGGATATTTTTTTGGAATCCCCCCCCCCCACCTCCCCAATAACTTTTCTAATGGTCCCTCCCTAATAGGTCGTAAAACGATAAATAATATAAATCAGTTTTACAATTCCCAGACACACTTTTGTTACCAGAATATTAATCTACTAGAATGTCAATTTTTAGACGATTCTGGTAAATTCGTGTTCGCTTTATAATTTCTGTAACTCAAAAACCTTTGCCGAGAAAAAGCCGAGTGAAAGAAAACTACGTTTCACGCCTCCATATGTCTAGCCTCCTCGACACTTTCACAATCAGATCAGATTTTAATTAATGTCACTTTCTTTCACTGTGCCTGTGAACTGGAAGTATGGGTATTTCTTGTCATTCATCGTACGTTTTATCGAAACTGTCGACAGCTTTGTACGCGTCTAGAGTCAATGTGTTTACAATGACAAATTATTAGTACCATAGACTTTGCAAGTCGGCGGAAATCTGAACGGATTTTCTCACTATTCATGTCGTCGTTTCTTCAAATAGTTTTAAATGACATCCTGGGATGATAAAGGAAGCCACATATTAAAACGTTTAGGGGAAAAACCCCATAAAATATCAGTATCGGAGCTGATTTTAAAGGTTTTATTATTGTGCTACTTTCGCGGCATTTGTTACGGCTGAGTAATTCTACACTTCGCACATAACACTCAATCAAAGCTTGCCAACTAATTTTTTCCGATGAAAATTATTTATTTTCCAAAATGCACTATAATTACTGAAAGCCATTCAAAAAGTATTGCAATGAATTATTAGCTCCTTCAGCATGACCCTAGCTAACTCACTGGCTGCATTCCTTCCCACTTATTCTCTCTACTCAGACTTACTGTTGTAGGTTGGTCCTCGTATTTCTTTGGCTCTTGTGTTTTCTTTTCTTTACGTTCCTTTTTCTCTTCTTTGCCTCTGCCCTCACCAGACCCACTAGCTGGTGGGCGTTCAGTCCTGTTGCTGTGGTCTCCCCTACCCCTTCCCCTCCCTCTACCTCGTGTGCTATCATCGCGGCCTCGCTCGTCCCTTCTGTTCGACTGTCTCCCCCCTCGACCTGTTGGTGATGTCGGTCCATGTGAATCTTTGCTATCTGTGTTAACGTTAAAAGCTGGCTTATTTTGACCCGTCGGCGAGGTGGGAGGTTCATCCTCTTTGGCAGAAGCAGAGCTTTCACTTGGCGGGTCGGCCTGTGCTGCTGATTTTTGAGCCTCCATTCTCTTGGCCCAAATATTAACAGCAGGTGGCGATACCTCTTGAGGGGGTGAGGACTTGGTGGAAGGCGACTTGGGGCCATCACTGTTTGTCTTGTTACATTTCTCTTCAGTGGACTTATCACTGTCTCTCCGCGATCGACCACTAGGGCCTTCACGTCGACTCTTTCCATCAGAGCTGTCCCTGCGTTCCCTTTGCGGCTTTTCACCATCACTGGATCGACTGCTGTCCTTTCGTCCTCTTCGCTCATGTTCTCCACTTCGCTCAATGCGTTTCCAGTCGTCATGTTCTTTTCTCCTATCTTGCTCTTCTTTCAGTTTTTCTTCCTCGAGTTTCTGCTTGGCTAGTTTCTCTTCAATCTCTCTTTCCTTTGCTGTAGTATCAACAGGTTTAGCTCCTCCAAATATGGAGGAGCTTCTTGATTCACCCTGTTTCTCCTTACTCTCCTCAGAGGGCTTTGTGCGAGGTTGGAGTTGTAGTTTGGGTCTTTCTCTGGCTGTAGGTGAAACACATACTGTTATGAATTAATCTTTTAAAGACATACCTTTATTAATTATTATTTTCCCCTGTACACAATTATTATAGGTAATACCATAACAGGAGGAAAATTAGTGATTAAATTCCCCCGCAAGCCGAGGGAGAGTTTGTGGAAGTCCCGAGGCCGGTTCAGCCGTGGCCGCTTCGGCCGCTTCGGTCATGGTATAACTTTGTAATACTCTGATCGCCAAGGAACGGAACAAATCTCTAAGACTGAGTTTAGTTTTCTCTGCCTAAACTAAAGACGTTGCAGTTGAATTCCTTTCGAAAGCGTTTTAATGCTTGATTGAATGACCTTGGCTTCCTTAGCAGTAAAACACAATGTAATTATGTGCTTGACTAAGTATTTAAAGGTCATGCGTATGTGATTTTTTTAAGTATCCCACATGGAAGAAGCGGGTTTGAGAAATGAAAAAAAAAAAGGTGCAGACTGAAATACCTGATCCCACATGGATTACGTTGAAGGTTATGATGAAGCCAGGTCAGTTTGGGTTGAAATATTTCACCCGGGAGCTAGTTGTGCCAGAGGGGAGGAAGAGTTGATGTCCAGCTGGCATTGTCTTCTAATCTTCCCTCATTATGATGCAAGGGAAAAATACGCATTGTTCTTGCAGACAATGCATATTTTTAAATTTCCCTTCCATTTGTAATGAGCCGGGGAATTTAGAGATCAAACGTGCGTGACCAAGCAAAGGAATCCGAGGCGATCATGGTATTAGTTAACATAAGTTACCATCATCTATGCTAGAGCAAATAGTCATAGAGTAGCCGAACAGACAAAGCAACATTAGCCGTCTTTTATCCCTGTTATATTCGCCATTTCGGAGTTGAGAATAAGAATCTGCAAATCACCGGTTCAGACACATTTGACACTGTATGCTACAAACGCCTGCTGACATATAATATTTAGGATACATTTAGTATTACAGTGGCTAAAAAATGCCGATATTAGCGATCATTCTGTGTATTCTTATTCCGGAATACGGCCAATCGAAAGCACCTTAAAATTAGTAGGTTTACTGAGTTTGAGAATGCTTCCTCCAAACCCACACGCACTCTCTGATTTTCCAGGTTTTGGAAATCTCGCCACATTTCTATTACCAAACACAATCTTCCTCGACTCGGTAAACCTACTAATGTTCTTGTGATTTTTCTTGCCTTGTGATAGGGTTCATTTCTCAATCAGATTAAGTAATTGTCCGGCTAAGAACTCGGCAGTCCAACGACAAGGAATGCAGAAAGATGCAATACAATGCAATGCAATACGTGACTTTGAAACCCGATGTCAACCAACTAACGTCAGCTCAAATAGTGTAAGCGACGCATTGTGTTTTCCATGCGCATCACCCATTTCCAGTAAAACCTGTTTCAAAACCTGTTTGGTTCATCCACGGTTGTCAGGCCCATCGACAGGGGAGGTTCGGGATTTCAAACGCCCCCCCCCCCCCCCCCCCCCCTTTCCCCCTCGTAAGGTCCTTTTGTCTGCTAACGCATGGAATCGACGTTGGATTCTTTTCCTGCATGCTTCATGCATCTTCAACGTGACTCACTGACTCACTGAAAACCTGTTTCAAAACCTGTTTGGTTCATCCACGGTTGTCAGGCCCATCGACAGGGGAGGTTCGGGAGTTCAAACGAGTTTTGTCGATGGGCCTGGACGTGGATGGCAGTATATCAAAGAAAGCGTCCTACACGGCAGTCTCTCTCTTGCCGTGGGAAGAAAGAGATATCTGCTAGCATTCTAGCCATTGTAAGGTGCATACCTGGTTCTCTGGTATCTCTTTCATGGTCCCTTCCATGATCACTTCCTCGATCACTTCCTCGCCAAGGTTCCATGGCCTGGTCTCGTGTGAACTCCTCTCCCCCGTAACGGTCCCCACCTCGCCCACCGTCACGTCGATCTCTGTCCCCATACCGATCACGGTCCCCATACCTATCACCTCTTCTGTCCCCATACCGATCACGGCCACGGTCGTCATCAAAACCCCTGTCCCGGGTCCTATTTTAACAGAGGAAATGAAGGATTTTAATTAGAGTGGCAGCTCCGAACAATTGCGTACCATTAAATAGGTCACATGAAATATCACAATGTAAAACTAGAGAACAACAGATATGACAGCAACATGTAGCCAGGACACTAGTACAAGACCTAGTACAAGTAATGCATGGCCACATACATGTACGTCCAATGTGCTCCACAGTCTAACTTACTTCGTTTGTGCAATACGAGGCAGGAACAATACACAACATAAAGAGAGAAATAGGAATATATGACCTGCTGGACTTCCTCTTAACTGATAAATAATGGGTTAGGGCCTGTTCGCACTAGGCCGAAAAACTTCGTTTTGCTCTACAAAAATGTTGCTAATTTCTGTAACTACGAATTTGTTATTTTGGTCCCTGGAACATTCGGCCGCACTTTTGGTACCTGTACAGTCATATAGTAGTTAGACAATTAATCATTCTTAAATGTGACCGTTAGACCTTGTAAATTACTGTATTGCTCACCTGTCGCTGTCCCTGTCCCTGCCCCATCCACTGCCATATCCTGACCCGCGGTCTCTGTCCTCGCCATCTCTACGCTCGTCGCGTGATCCGAAGCGGTCACGATCACCACCACGATCACCGCCGCCACCACGATCACCGCCGCCACCACGATCACCGCCACGATCACCGCCACGATCACCGCCACGATCACCGCCACCATCACGTGAGCCGAAACGCTCATCACGCGAGCCGAAACGATCATCACGCGAGCCATAACGATCACCAAAGCGGTCATCCCGTGGTTTCCCAAATGAAGACCCAAAGCGGTCATCATCTCCCCTTCCACCTGAGAACCCATTGTGATCACCAAATCTTCCGCCGCCGCCGCCGCCGCTGCCTCCTTCTCCTCCTCGGGGTGGCTGAGGAGGCTCATCAGGCTTACTTCTCCAGTCTCCAGCCGTCAGGTCAGGACCTTCATCACGCCGATCTCCACGATCTCTGTCTCCTCCTGCTGCATAATCATATGGTTAATGTTAACACTATTGAGGGCACGAAATTTGGCTCGCATATATGCATTTTTCAAGTATATTTTTTGAAATGCAAACAAAACCTCATGACAACTTGCAACTGTTGCTAGTAGAATCTTGCTCAATTATTTGTTGTTGCTAGTGGATCAGACCACAGGTAACCCAACTCTGTATATAGCAATATTTACTAGCATTTGCATGGGAGTTTTTAGTCTTGCATTTCCAAAGGTCATATTGAATAAAAATCAACAAAACTAACATGGTGTGTTTATTTGTTCATGGGTAAAAAATTGCCCGCAAACACTGAAATTGCAACCACACTCAGCCACTGAACAATAGAAGCTGCACACAGCTTTAACTCGGACCAGGTTTACGAAAGTTTGTTTTTTTCTAAAACACCTTTCACATTTTTTGAAAGCTGAAACCTTGTTTATTGATACGTTTGTCTGCAGTTTCATCTGACTGACTGATCTGACTGACTGTGTATAATACGTGATTTGAGGTCAAAATATTACTCGAGAGAGAATGATAGGCGAAGCAAGGACTTTCAGATTGGTAAGTGGGAGAAGTTAAAGGGATACCAGAGTGAAAAACACATTTGGACTCAAAAGAATCTTTATCTGTGTTCAGAAAATGTATTAAAATTTGATAAAACTTTTTTAGCGTTGAGAACGACCACCTTAAAGTTGGACCCGAGAAGACCTGGGTGCTGCCATGTTGTTTACATTTACTTCCGGTGATGTTTTTTACGTCATACAGGTCCCACGCACTTTCTCAGCGCTAATGTGATTTCTCCTATTCTTTGTAAATGTTGGTGTGACTTTTCAACTGCTCGGAATTAAAGTCGATTTTCACCGAGATGGCAAAGTCATTTTTTACAAGAACTGAAATATGATGAAGACAAGATCGTGAGAGAGGATTTTGAAGACTGAGAGGACGATTAAAACCATTTGGAAAAACATTACCTGCAACATACTGAAGATAACTACAATGTACATGTACAATTTATGTAGACAGTTAACGAAGAGGACACTGGCGATGGGTGGTCGTGACAAAGAACCGGTGACAGAAGATCTGGGTGTCAGTATTTGTAAGTTCTTTTAAGCAGAAATTATTTAAGGAACTTTTTAGTACTAATTTAAAGAGTCGCATAGCCAAAGCTGAATCGCACGGTGCATTTGCGAAATCAGACGCTGATTGGCTGAGACGGAGTGGTGATTCAGAGTGGAATCACCACTGTAGACTACGCGCGCTATTTATAACTTAGCAAAATATCAACAAAAGTACTAAATCTTCAAGTAATTCATCGGACTATGCGATTGATTCGTCGAAGCGACTCGGGCGATATCGGTTTTCTCGTGCAATTTAACGTGGAATTACCTCATCAGGCATGTGATTTCCTATAATATCATATCATTCTCTTAGCCTCTGATATGGCTTTATTTATATTACAGTATTTATTAGCATATTTTAAATATTAGTACATGTACTTATGTGTATTGTTTTTTAAGTAGTATAATATATTGTATGTATTGCCCAAAAAAATACAGTTTACAGTTGCTACATGTAGTTATGTGTTTCTCCAGCAATATTGTCTGATCACAACAACAATATGGTCTGATCGCAACAACAACAAATAGTTCAGCAAGATTCTACTAGCCACAGTTGTGAGTTGTCACGAGATTTTACTAGCATTTCTAAAAATCCTGTGTTCATTCTTGGGTGTGATTTTGCGATATTCTCACACTTTTACAACTCATTATTGCTAATGTTCAAAATGAATGCAACACTTTTTGCATTCATAGAATGATTGAGATATTTATGTATGGCACTAAACATCCCTTTTTGAGATACATGTATAAGTCTCACGAAATTTCAGAAGCAATGAAAGACATTTCCCATCTTGCTTCGTTTCTAGAATGAACACTGAAAATCTACTCAAATTTTGCAAGTACACAAGCCTAATTACAAGCCCATGTAATGTTTTGAACATTACATGGATCTGCTTTAACATTACTTCAACTGAACTAAATATCAGCTTATACATGTAGTACCTTGTTGATGACCAGCAATGTCTACTCTAAGCTTCCTACCATGAAGAGTCTGAAATAAAGGAGAAAATGTAAGAAAATTAGGGATTTGATTTCACACAGTATGGGTGTGAAATGAGTCAGGAGACCTGTACATACAAGTACAGTACATGTAGTCAGAGACTTGAAAAAAATCAATTTAAATTTGGATGATCACGTCTTCTACAGGGTTGTCAATAGGAGCTGGAAACTGGCAGATTTCTACCGGCTGTCAGGTTAAAAGTAGCAATCTGTTTTGCCCAATTCATTTATGGCATTTGAACCTATTCATGTAACTGCCTGTAAAACACTATGTTTCCTTGAAAATCTTGTCAGCCAATTGGTACCCTGGGTTCCAAAAGTTAAATGTTTTGCCTTTTGTCGGTAAATAGCATTGGCGAGCACAAAAGGTGCGAGGATCGTTGAGTGTGTGGATGGCAAAAATTCCACCTCTGCGCCAGGTCTGTTTGAACTTAATTTATTCAACCAAAATATGGAGACCGATAGCCATTGGCTAATGCTCACAACAAGCTCTAATTGGATAATACCCTGGCATCACATGTCCAAAACCGCCCACATTTCTACTTTGCTGTTATTGGTTAATTATGTTGAGTGCATGCCCGATGTTCGAAATGGCGTGCAGTGATGATTGCGTCAGCAGTGCGCATGAACTAAGATTGAAAACTTTTCACCCAAATCTTCCCCTTTCTCTGCAGTTTTCCTTATCAACTACGTGCAAGAATATGTGTCTACAAAGCTAGGTTAGTTATAGCATTAGGATCTTTGGTTTCGAGACTTTGTGGAAAGGTAGTGTAATTTGAATTGGTATTTCAACTTCTTTCACTGGTCTTTCAATGTTCAAATATAACTTGCACTGCTCTTAGCCAATCAAAAACAATTTTTCCTGACAAATTATTCTGCATTAAAACGAGATTCAAACAGACCTGGCCCAGAGGTTGAATGTTTGCCTTCCGCACAGCTTGCCGAATTTACCAACAAAAGGCAAAACACTTAACCTCTGGAACCCAGGGTAGTTAATTGGGGAATAAAATAATAATAATTCTGGAGCAATTTAAAAACAGATATATTAAAATATATACAATAAATGACACTGAAGGAAAGTTGTAACCATATTCAAAGTTGTGATAGCAGTTGGCATGACTTGCAATGACAAAAATCTCTTCTGAAGAAGTTTTGCTTCAAGTCCAAGCATTTTTAAATGAAGGGCTGTGTGCAAAAGGGCATAAGTGACTCTTGATCACATTCTAAATTCTCCCTTAGAAAACAAAGAAATTGTATGAGAATTTAGAATATGATCAGGAGTCACTTACACCCTTTTTGCACACAGCCCTTCAAATATTCTTTTCTTTTTTTTCCAAAAAGGTTTGGGGGGGGGGGGGGGGGGGGGTGGTACAGCCTATATGTATACATGTATGTATGTAGGTGTATATCCTCTTCATTGATTACAAATCTGACAACCATATTATTTTGTACTTCAAAAGGAGATATACATGTATGTGACATCAATATCCTCAATGGAAAAGATATAGAGAATATGCCACTCGAGACCCAGATGTAGTTTTGTGAGTGGTTTATTTCTTAGTAAACACTCCCCTCCTTATACAGTCAGTAATAAGTATAAAGTAAAACAGAAACACAGAAAAACACTTGCATCTGGGAAAATAGGTACATGTAGCAGCTAAATATTAAATACTTTGCTACATTTCTACTTGGATACATACCTCATTGTTCAAACCAAGTGCTTGTAGCAGAGATTCTTTATCTGCAAACTCTGCATAACCAAAACCTTTAGCCCGATTTCCACTGGAATCCTGTGGCAACCTCACTTCTGTTATCTAAATGGCAATAACATCATATTTTGTTGTTGCTACTTCTGCTAAATATGTACACTAATTATTGATCAAGCTTGTTACTTCAGGAATGTGGAGATATGGGCCAAACAATGGCCCAGTAAAACCAGTTTGACATGTTTTCTTGATTTGAAACTCAACACATGGAAGTGAGATTCTCAATGAGCACTCGCTAGGCCTGTTGCCTGGCTGTTATCTCTCTGGACCAACAGTTAGAAACCTGCTACTCATTTTAAATAGTACCTTGGTTTCCTTAAAGAAGTCCAAAATTTCATCCTTGTCAACGTCATATGGTAAATTCCCAAGGAAAGCTGTAAATGGTGGTTCATTGGGGATTTTTGTAAGATCCACATCTGGTGTCCGAGCTGCTCTGGGTGCAGTAGGGAGGGCTGCACGGTCCATAGCTGCACGCCGTCTCGTCTCTGATGAGCCACCAAAGGATTCTTCTGGCCATCTTGTGTCAACTATGGATTGAGATTGAGATACATGCTTACATTTTTGTTTCTGGTAACTATAACGGTACAATGGTAATGGTAATTGTTTGACCTTAAGTTTCCTAAGAGTGTCGTATGGGTCTCTCACTACTAAGTTACAATGTAAGTAATTATGCATTGTACATGTCATGGGGCCTTATTGAAAAACCAATAGAATCCACAATAATTACTTTTAAAATCAAGCAAGCAATAATTATTAAATACTGGGTTGGACTTCATGTAAGAGGATTTGTTATTAGGCCTCTGGGAAAACTCCAGACAAGCATGCACGAGGGAAAAGAAAAATGTCCCTTACTGTTGAAGCCCAAAATGAATGTCTCTGACCAATGAGAGCACTGTCGTCATAGTGGGTAATGCATCCACCTTTAATGCAAAAGACTTCAATGGGTTCATACAGTCCTGCTGTAAAATGTTGCAACCACTGCCAAACAACATTGGTGGATCCTGGCGGCATTGGTGCCACCTGGCATTTACTGTCGGTGACACGAAACTGCCAGACGGCATTGAACCGGTGATGGCTAGCCGCCAGATGGCATTGAACTGCCAACGATTAGTCACCAGACAGCATTGAACCGCTGATGGCTAGAAACCAGATGGCATTTAACTGCTGACGGCTAGCCACAAAATGGCTTGATCTGCTGATGCCAAGCCAGTCAATAGCCAAAGATTGTAATAAGGAGAAAGCCACTAACACAGCCATTTGTGTGTTTGAACTGACTGATTAGACAAACACTTCAAAAAAACACTTTTCAAGACAGCTGCCAACTAAAATGCAACAACAGTTTATTTGGCTCCGTGTATTGAACCGCAGATCATGGCCCGACACCAGATGGCATTGAACTGCCATTGAACGATTAGTCACCAGACAGCATTGAACCGCTGATGGCTACTAGACACCAGATGGCATTTAACTGCCGACGGCTAGCCACCAAATGGCTTGATCTGCTGATGCCAAGCCAGTCAACAGCCAAAGATTGTAATAAGGAGAAAGCCACTAACACAGCCACTTGTGTGTTTGAACTGACTGATTAGACAAACACTTCAAAAATAAACTTTTCAAGACAGCTGCTAGCCTGATTTTCAGATGGTACGAGGTCATCCGCTCACTTCCTCCCCCTCCCTGTCTGATGGACTTCATCGACTTTCATGTTCCTGACGTCAAAATTTGAACCAATCAGAGCGAACTTTACACTTTTGGCAAAGTCTGGAATTTAAGGAATGTGCTCGCATATTTTTCTAAATGGCATTGGGGAAGGACTTGAGCAGTGTGTCGACCGAAGTTGTAAAGTTTTCAGGATTTTGAAGCTATATTCAGAGAAGAAGGAAGCATTGGAATCGTTCGTTCATCGAAATGAAGTGTTTGTGAATCTACGTACGTGCTTTGGTAAATCACTAATCTTCCTCCGCTTACAAATGTCATGCATTCGATCTGAAACATTCTCCTAGGTTTTTGGCTTTTAGAAGACCAAATCTTTCATAGAGTATTATATTTTTTCTGCAAGAGTGAACACACATACTAAGTACGTTATGGAAAAAGTTTCATGGCACTTGGGTGAATATTTTTGTTTTCAGAATTATGCACACACTCAATAAGCTCATGTACGGCAAATGGCATCTAAACTTTGCACAAAAAGTCCGGTTAAAACAATCTCTGATACCAAAAAAAACTACACTAGGACAACTTTAGGGTACCGTGTGACTAATCGACATACATATCAAGCTTCAAAACGTTTTAAAAGTAAAAGAGTAAAAGTTCTAAGATCACAGTCATAAACACTACGGCATCACTCACTGGAATCGAGGCTGATATTTCTTTTATACATTCTCATACACTGTCCTGCAAATACTGCATGCAAACTTCAGTTTAAAAAGTTCCTGCTCTCCAAAGAACCACAGCAGCTCAAACAGGATACCATTCTGAGAAATCGACAAAAGTTTGAAGCTGTAGAATGTTTTTTCCAGTGCATGAAAGCTGCGGATAGTAAAAGCCGCCACTGTACGACTGTTCTACACAGTCTTCACGCTTCAATTCTTACGCATGTTAGTATTGGCTTATTGTAAAAACAAAGGTTGATGACGTCAGGAACATGAAAGTCTATGAAGTCCATCAGACGGGGATGGGGAGGAAGTGAGCGGACGACCTCGTACCATCTGAAAATCAGGCTAGACAGCTGCCACCTAAAATGCAACACAAATTTATTCGGCTCCATGTATTCTCCTTGGCTTTCACACTTCGAAGAGTTGTGACTTGTGTTCTAGTCACTAACACTCCTATTTGTTTGTTTGTTTGAACTGACTAATTATTTTTAAAGACAAACACTTCAAAAATAAACTTTTCGAGACAGCCCACTAAAATACAGAAAAGTTTATTCTGCTCTGTGTATTCTCCTTCACATTTATCTGGCTATAAAATATACATTGTAAGCAACACATGAAAACACTTTCAAGTCCTCATTAATTATTCACGAGGTATTCAGCCAATCCAATGGTCTGATTTTAATCCCTTGAGGACACTGGATACCTGGTCTAGTCCTCCTAGCAGTAACTGGAAAAGTTTCTAGTTACTGGAACAAGTTGTTCCAGTAACTGGAAATTTTTCCAGTTACTACGACATCTTGTTTTCTCTATTATCACGCCATTCAGTAAAGATGTTCACTGCCCAGTTATTCTTGTATAATGTTGCTTTTGGGATAGCATTTTTCAATTTTAAATCTTGTTCCTTCGGCGCTAGAGGTTTTCTGAACCGCTTTAGTGGAGGCTCAAACTCGTCAGAGGAATCGGTTGCTCTTGACGCCATGCTGGATTTGCACTGAACTGAACCGGAAAACTGTAACTCGCAACGCAGGCTTGATTTAGCATATCCCGAGAGACTATGCCTTTAGAAAACATCATTACTTGAAAGCAATATGTACGAATGGCATGAATAGCACTGATTATTATTATGATTGCTCAATAAAGTTTTGTTCAATTAACACTGAACTAGCTTAATTGAAACCAGTAACTGTAACAGGTAATGCAGCTAACATATCCCGAGAGACTATGCTTTAAAAAATATTTGATTGCATTATGAACAAAAGGCAATTGAATAGCACTGATTGTTCAATTAACTTTGCTCTTCATAATAACAGTGATTAAAAGAATTTGTAGCCCTATTTTCTCGATATTTTTTAGTTTTCCTTGCAAAATACTAAACTACCAGCAACTTTTATTTGTCTTTGATTCCTCCCGAATAATTAATGAGGAGTTGAAGTCGTTCAAAGTCCTCCAATTTCGGACTGGACGGGATTTCAAGTCCTTGCAATTAGTTCCAGTCCTCGGCTGCGCCTCGGACTGGAACAAATTGCGCGGACTTGAAATCCCCGTCCAGTCCTCATTGTCGGACTTTAAACATTACGTCAAAGTCAGCACTTTATCTTTCCAGTAACTTTAACACTGTAGAAGCACAACGAACAAACAACTTCAACAGCAGGAAGTGCACGTAAGTAATGGGCATACATGGGTAAATAAAGTTTCTATAATTCTGTATTCTATTCTAACAGTCGGCGTCTTGAATCATCAATGGCTAGCCACCAAATTAAATAGCTTAGAGCCATCAATTAGGGAAAGCCATTAACGGCTAACCACCAAATAGCTTTGAGCCGTCAATGGCTAGAGTCACCAAACAGTTTTGAGGCCGGCATTGATGGCTATTAAGCCACCAAATGGCTTTGAGAAATCTATGGCTAGCCACCCAGCATGTACAGTTGGTAGCACCAAAATGCTGACATTCAGCCAACAAATTTTGGCTGCTCTGGTACTGCCAACAGTTGCAGAATGTTTGAGCAGGTCTGCATGTACATATTACAGGCAGTGATTCTACTAAAGGGGTAAAAACGTGACTCTCCACATTGGAGATCATGAATCACATAAATTAAACATAGGGCCCCTAAGGGGAACTTGTGGTGCTTGTAAGATTTATGTGGTCTGCAATATTATGTGACCGCATATCAGTGAGCTTACCGTATACACTGTACCCCTAAATATACATTGTAGCTCTAAACATTCTCGGTTATGGCAGTAAAATAATTCACATTCATGTGGGCATACTACATCATTGTATATTTTGCATGATTTCTAAAGGTTTGTTTAAATTTTCTTCTGTTTCTAACCAATTTTCGATCAGTTGTATTGTACTTGACCAAAAAGTATAGACAAAGGAGGTGTTCTGTTTTTAAGACATGGTGGATGAAAACTTGATTTTTTTTATATTCGAGGTTGTCATATACGCAATGCTCCTTTGCAGCTTTATTACAGGGTGTTAAAATAATATGGTGTCAGATCTTAGGTGGAGGACCCTAATAGAAATAGGCCATTTCAGAGTGGTCTGCTTGTTACTGCTTAACCTGTTATGAAGTTAAAAGTAGAGTGATGTTATATAATTATGTGAATACGTGACATTCATATTAAGGTAACAAATATGATCTTGCACTTTTACTTGTCATTCGTATTTTGACTAACGCAAAGTCTCCCCAAAGTATGCATAAGTCCTAAAAATACATAACCATGTTTAAATACTGTAGTTAGGCTAGTTTTAATAATCTAGACTTATTTAAATAATTGTACTTAAGAGAGGGTCCATGTGAAAACCATGCAGACGAGTCTACAGTGCACCTCTCCGATTTCCTTTAAACTTGGCACACATTTATATCTTAACTAGCTAATGTCCCATGTGAAATAGTTTGGCTGAAATGTAAAAGGCCTTTGAGATATGACAATCAAACTGTTTGACCCCCAGAAATGCTCAAAATCAGAGCAAAATATACCTTATATTGTAACATGTCGCAATCGCAAATGATTTTAAGTAGAAAGATAATATTTTTACCTGCTTTAGTACTAAGTCACGTCAGCATATTAAAACCAAAATCAACTAATTTTATTTATATTTTGTCGCTTCTGTCGAATTTTTATTTAACGCTACTTTAATAGGTCTTTTTAAAACCCGATAAATGCTGTCTGGCAATGGCCGTTTGCAGAGTTGCGGCCTTCTTTTCTTTGAATTTAGAAATATTCCTAGATTGATTTACAATAGATCTTTGCATCTGGTAAAAAAAATCTCTGTAAAGTTAATGCTGGGTTAGAGATTACGCACTCTCAAAATCCGCAATGTTCAGTTATTAAACAAACGACGATATGGCGACACGGCGATTTTTTTCCGATTAAAATCGAAAATAGGGTGAACTTCACAGATTTTCTGCCAATAATTGCTTTAAGAATTCGAATGCACATTCATTTTCAATATTATTTTAGTTTTGAAGGGTGACCAAGTCCATCACCCGATAAGCAGATGTCTAAAGTGACTGAATTATTGTCGAGTTTGACGGAGTCAAAGCTGAAAAATAGGTACTCATAGTTTTTGGCAGTATCTTCGTTTAAAATTGTTTGATTGGATCAAAGACAATGAATTTTCTTTGAATATGATATATAGAGGATTTCAAACTACGCTACGCTTTAAATACAGCTTCTAATCCGGCGAGTCACTCTGAATTTTGCGAGCCTCTGTAGCGGGGTGAATGAGTGACAAGTAGAAATGCACGTACAGTCGTATTTAGGTTCTTCAGCCGATTCTCTATTCAAGTTTTTAGTTTTTATTCTGTAAAGAAACGATGTTTTCTTTTCATAATAAAAAAAACCCTAATGGTTTCGTTTTCTTGGAAGCCCTTTATTATATGCTCATCGAATAGTTGGCCAAGTTAGAACCGTTTAGATTCAGCAACGGGAAGCCATTCTGATGTCGTTACTACCTTGTTACGGACTCAATTTGTTTCAATCTTGTGCATAATATTCTGTTCGTTCCGTTGAAATACCAAAATGTGTGTATAATCCATGAAATCAAATGTGGTATCACCGAAATAGATGAAATCACTTCAGTGATATAATGATATCTCAAGAATTGCGTGACAGGAACTGCGTGTAACGTCTGTACGTGTATTTCCCGCCCTATCCACGAGATGGATTTGGACTTGATCAAGTGCTCATTTTGTGTATATTCAACGAGGGAATGTGGCATATCTTCTCGTCGTTACCAGGGAAAAACAACTATATTACCGTTGAAGGCATGTCCCGACCCCCTTACTAAGAATTGTATGAAATGCCTTGGCACTTGGCGCGGATGTTGTTGATGGCGCGTGTCAAGTAAATTATCATAAAATCTATAAATATTTTCACCTGTACTGTACTGTCTAGACAGGGTATTTTATTCATTTTTGATTTTAGGTAATGCACTAGTCAAAGTAACCCCCCCCCCCCCCCCCCCCCCCCCCCCTCCTCCTCCCCCAACCCGGGACAGGGTGGGAGGGGGAGGAGGAGGAGGGGGGGGGGGGGGTTGATTTAGACTAGTGCATAATGGCTCACTCTCTGCTTAAAGCTGCCTGTGATACACTTGTATGCGATTTGTTACTGTCGTCCTCGTATCTCTTTATAGCGGAGCTCGTTGCATAAAAACAAAATCAATATGGAAAACAAAAGATAAAAGAACAACCCACACAAGTGAAAAAAGAATCACGCCGCACGCCTCGCCCGCTCGCAGACGTAAAGGTCGGTACACACGAAGGGACAAGTCACGTGTCCTGATATCCTGTTCCCCGCGGACACAGGACATCCTACAGCTGAGAAACTACAAACCTCGTACACAAAGAATAACGTATTTCTTTACAGTTTTAAGGTAATAGACCAGTTCGCGGTTTATTATAATTCCGACATTTTGAAAGGGTTGTAAACATGGCGCGAAATACAGTGTTTGTATGGGAATCCGATGACAAATAAAATCCGTAAAATCGAATTTCTGAAATATTCTTCAGATACAAACTTAAGATACCAGGTAAAAGATTAATTGATCGAAATTTGAGGGATGTAGCTGTGCTGGGAAGCATGCAATCGTGGATTTAGTTTTCCATACATTTGTCTGTAAAAACGAGTCAAAGTCCGCGGGAAAATTTGCGCAAACAAAATCAATCTTCCAGGAAGGAAAACATTTTTCTGAAGCATTTCAAAGACATTTTTTTGTTTCGATGAGGCAAAATTTGCTTCCGCAACAATGTTTTCACGTTGGCTATAGAGGAAAACAATGTTTACTAGGCTCCAGTGACACACAGCATATGTGTTTCTTAGCAACACAAACCCAGACCCCACCGGCAAGACAATTTGATACAGTGCGCATTCGTTAGTTTTTTTTCGGCAACAACGTTTCCTCGTATATCCACCCGTGCAGCAAAACATTTGTATGCTTCCTGCTCGTTCAATTAGCCACCCAGGCAACATTAAGAGAAACAGAGAAGCGCAGTGTTCGCGCCTACGCCTTTTCGATCCCTCGTGCCTCGATCGGATGATCACGTAAAATGGCGGTCCCGTCTCACGCAATCTCGTTCTCATAACCCGCGATCTTTTGGCCAGTATCTTGGCCCTGGTCAAATGATCGCGGGCTCTGGGAACGACATTGCATCTCACGACGCTCGTATTCATCAGCAGCTGTGTATCACAGGACGCTAAGGAACCACTTTGGACGTTAAACAAATATCTGGCAGTGACCACCCTCAGTGCTGGTTGGTCAGCCGCATTAATGGGAAGATAACTAACATAACTACTCATGCTTGTAAACTGCGTGGCTTACCGTGTGTCTGAACAAGCGCCCCGCACATACATGTATATGTAAATCCAGCGTAATTCAGGTCTGGATAAAGTCTGTCACGATCCACACAATATGTTTCATCGTTCACCCAGATGTTTTCTGAACCCTTTTCTAAGATAGTTTGTAGCAATAGCAACATACGTCAGACATTTCTGAACTTCGCTTTCCAGGATGGCACTGCGCTCCAGTTCGGCACCGACACAGCTGATTAGGCCATCCCAATAAAATGCAAATACGTAGAGAGCTAGGAAAAGAGGTGTAGTTGAAAGTATGTTCTTCAAATATTTTTTTTAAACTTTTCCCAAAAATTGGGTCAATGTCAAGCTTTGTATTTTTGTTAACTTTTCCAAAAAAAATTGGGTCGGTCTGGCGATTGGAAACGGAACATTTTATTGGGATGGCCGTATGTGGGTCGTGTGAATATACAGGATATATGCACGGGATGTTAGAAATCATTTATAATTCATTATTGTGACCTTGTGTATGAATGTATGCAAACATTTGACCCCATAACAGTTACATATATCAGGTGCATCATGGGTAATTTTAACCTATAATCAGCTTGAAAAAAAATAATGTTTTGCAAACAAAATTATGTAGATGTATTAAGTAGTGCATTATGATTATTTTCAGTTCTGTTTCATGAGATTCATAAATATTTCAATATAAATTACCCACTCTGGTATATATGTTGGGCACCACAGACGAAATGATAAAACACCGGATCTCCTAGCATGTAGGGATCTGATCAGCAATATATATATATAAATAGACAAGAAAGGAAAGGCTGATTCAACGGTAGAGAGTTTTTTCTTCCAATATTCCACATGGAATGTACACATATGTGTTCGGGCTACCTGTGGTGCACAACAGCAGACTGGGTTCTAGTCCTAAATAAAATGGCGGATGCTACAAAGCCATCTGTATAAACTATAATGGGTAAATGTTCTTTCGGTGTAAAATCGACAAGAAGATAATTATCGTAAGTTGTGGCTTCGAGACCATGACAGAGCTGGGGAGGAGAGCACAAATAAGGCTAGAATCAGGTATGCATTTATCGCTGATTCATCCTTCGTATTACTAATTTCTCTTATTTTGAAGTTGATTGTTAATTAGTTGTTGTTTATTGCAAAACCATAGGCATAAGTGACAAATAAATTTATCACCCAGTTATTTTAGGGCTATGTTTCTCATTCCTGTCCGTTATTTGTCCCGTTATTCTGCACACGATACAGATTGTACAGATTGCATCTGGCGTTGATTGTTTATTTACGTTGGACCCGGGCGTTGGGAGTATGTTACTTTGGCCTCACTGCTCCTAAGCTGAATAAACTTTACAAACTTTTTAGTCCCCAGTTGTATTTCCAAATGACTGATCTACAAAATAATAACTCTCTCATCTTCTACAATTTCGCCGCATCGATAGTATTCGAATGTCATTTTACCCTAAAATTTGACTTTTTGAAAAATAATTTCGGAAGTCACTTGTACATGAAGGCCTTACTCCTTGAATACTGAATATTTGTTGGCACTTATATCATAATTAAATTGCAATTGGTCGTGTTTATGCTGTAGAAACGTTTTGTGTATATAGCTTATATGGTTTGTTCAAAAATATTCTGTAAACATGACTAAAAATACATAGTGGAAATACCCCTCAAACCGAGACAGTTCGTACTGACCCCCATATCTCTTACAGTTTTTGGAATTTTTCCAAAATATTCTACCAAGTCTAATGCCAGGCCAATAGTAACATATGTGCAAAATATGAACAAAATCTGAGATGTACCATGTAGACTCATTTTTTCAGGGTGCATGGTTTTCACATGGATGCCCTCTTAATATTTGTTTTTTTTAACTTAGTTTTTGATGGTCCAGGATCTGAAATATAGTTTATGTAAGTTGAGTGCTAGCAATAAGTAGTGTGCATCTGTTTCACATACTTTTTTTTTGCTCTGACGAAGGGCTAGCGCTCGAAACGTCAGCTGCTACTCGCTTTCCACGGCGGTTAGCATACCTCAATCGACTTTAGTTGATTACATACCATTGTTTCACATACAGTAGAGTATGCTGTTCAATAGTTTTGATGTTGGGTTGTTAATGTTGTTGTAACAGCGGTGTCTTTAACAATAATATTAGACTGAAAGATTGAGGTTTGTGTTCAACTGGTGCTTGCTTTTATTCTTCTTATCATGAGCATTTTCATCTACAACTTACATGTAGAAGCCTTTCAAGGGAACTCTAACAGCTAGCATTTGATTGGAAAAACTTCACAAAATAAATAAACAGCTTTATTTATGTGTCTAGTCTTCTAACTGACACTATGTATGTATGTATAACTTTATTTAGACACGGTTGATTCATCAGTTGGATATAAATTACTAAAAATAAATAATTATAAAAATAAAATCGCTCAATAAAATATGATAAATTATGAAAACCACTAAGTAAACTAATCTAATATAACTACAAACTACCTGCTTTACATGAATGCTGTGTGAATTACAGATTATAACTGAAGAGTTTAATTCAAGAGAAGAAGCTGCAGTGCTGCAGCCAGATCGAAAACTGCTAAGAGTGCTTGCCTGCCGCAGCTCCACTGGTAGACTATTCCAGAGTACTGCTCCGCTGTAGCTAAAACTATTTTTCATGAAATTTGTGTGGGGCAGAGGAATGGCAAGTTTGCCCTCGGTGTGTCTCAGGGAATAGTTTGTAACACTACTACGATCAGTATATTTTGCACTAAGGTAATCAGGAGCAAGGTCGTTTACAGACTTATAAACCATACATGTAATAGCCTTTTGGAATTGGCGCTATGAGTCGAGTTTTCTCCAGTCGAGTCGTTCAAATAGAAGATCAGCATTGGTATCATAGCTGGAGTGAGTTAAAATCCGAGCTACTCGGTTTCGCAGTTTTTGTAGTTTGTTAGACAAGGTAATATTACAGTTACCCCAGACAACACTGCAGTAATCAAAATGCGGTTGAACCAGGGCATTGTAAATAAACTCCAGCATTGCCGAGGGAACAAACGGTCTGCAACGTTTCAGCGCTCCGATACCAGAAGCAATCTTCTTAGATATATTATCAAATTTTGTGTACATTCCAAGATAGATTTTCATCAATAGTAACTCCAAGAGATTTAGAAAAAATGACTTGCTTTATAGAAGCATCATCAATGACTAGAGATGGGGATCTATTAAACGTACTTAACTTTTGTCTAGATCCAATTAGCATGAATTCAGTTTTAGATTTATTTAATGTAAGTTTGTTTGCGATGAGCCAATCATTTATTTTGGCGAGGTCTTCATTCACAACACAATTAATGTTATATCAATATTGTTACTTGCAAAAGTTAAATGCATGTCGTCAGCATACATGTACATACGAGGCTGACAGTTTGAAAGACAGTTAGGCAGGTCATTTATGTATAAAATGAAAAGGAGGGATCCAAGGATTGTTCTCTGGGGAATGCCACATGATAATGGTCGATTGAAAGGGACTCGGCTAAACAGGGACAAGGATTTCTTGGTCAAATTGGAATTTGGGTTGGTTTTTGAGGAGGGAGGTAAACCGGATAACTCGGCCTGAGAAAAACCTCACGTTGTCAATCAGATTATCGACTTTTATCTTTTAGTTAATAGATCATTGTTAGTTTTTATAGCTAGTAACATTTTATTTAATATTTATTTTTACTGTTTTATGGCATATTCTTATAGAGAAGTGTCTATCGTACGGCCTCCTTATAAGGAAGTACAATAGGCCACCATATTTACATGTAGAGGGTCACTAAAGTATGTGAGGGAGGTCACCGATGTACGTATAGGAGACTCGTCCCAGCTTTCAATTAACCTTGAGTTTTCCAAAATGGCATAGGAAAGCGGCCATGAATCTTTTCAGCCATTTTGAAACTTTCAGCCTCACAAACTAAGTAGAGACTTATTCCCGTTTACCGAAACTTTACATACACCAGTCTATTAGAAACACTAAACCCTAACCAGTAACAAAAACCTAACCCTAACCATCAGTAAACAAGTTCCCAGGTAAACGATGAGGTCTCACCCACCTAGAGTTCACAGGTAAACAACGAGTTCTCGCTGACCTAGGTCTAGGATTTATAGGCAAACGACGAGTTTAAACCAAAATATAGAGGGAAAAACCCAAAATTGAGAAAAAAAAAATTGTTCTGGGGTTTGAACCCAAGTCCTCAGACTGTAGACCAAGTGTGGTAACCACTACGCTAAGCAACCATTGGTGTTCTGTTTGTGACTAATATAAATACATAACACTACCCGCAAGTCTCCTGTGTGTACACGTACATCAGTGACCTCCCTCGTGTACTTCAGTGACCCTCTATATGTATATCCTTATAAGGAAGTTGTACGACAGATACTCTTGACTGGCAGTGTTTGGGCTTAATTGGTGAAATCCCGAGTACTAACTCAACCCTCCCTTCTCAGTTCAAGTTTGGCTAGGCCGGGGTAGTTAAATATTGCTGACTTTTAAAGCCAAGGGGTCAAACTTTCTACACAATGGCATTTGGGGGAATTCTGCAGACTTGTTGATGGTACATGTCGGTACAGCTTCTTCTGTAGGGTTTCCAATGAAATCTTCTCTAATTTTGGAGAAAACAAGCCACTGTAAGAGAGCTAGAGGACATCATTAAGTCTGAGGACGGCTGAAAAGTACACATACATGTACTTGGTTTGCTTTTAGTACGCTTTGTGAGGGTGTTTGTCCCTTGTGTTTATTTTATTGATTACCCAGCATGCAATTGGAGGTGGGATCAAGAAAATGTGGTCGAGTGAAATGCAGTGTAAACATGGCATGGTTCACAGTCGCTTGGTGTGTTTTGTGCAAACAAACCTGGTGGTTGGAAAGATTAAACAAGGTACTGTAACGACTGAGTGGTGATTTTGTATTTGCTTTTGATTTCAAATGTGAATGAGAAGGGTTTTTTTGAGCCGATTTTCAGCTCCTCAAAATTTGTGAAAATCGAAGAAATGAAAAACGATCTCCAAAACAAATGAGTTTTTCTCCTAGCCTCCGATGCAGACGTTTTGTGTGGTTCATTTCCCTCCTTCCCACACCATCATCTGCAAACTCGTGCCCACTTTTTCTTCAGCCAATCAGAGAGGAGCTCTTATTTTCCGGGAGCTCATTCAAATGCACAGCTAGTCCGACGATATGAATAGAGATTCCCTACAAACCTTCACAGTCGCTGAACTGAGTATTCTTGCCACCAAAGCAGAGTTTTTTTGTGGCAATGGGAAAGACGTGAAGATCTTTCTTTTAGAGATATTCAAAAGCTTCAAAATCCTGATATTTTGGCCTGAATTGCCATCATCTCAAGATGTAGAGGCAAGAGAAGTTGTGTATTAGAATGGTATAATCAAAGATAAATGTGGCAAAACCTAACAATGCACATGTTTCTAATTACTGTACATGTAATGGTTAAATATTAATAAATATCAAAGACAATGAATACAATAAATTATTATGAAAAATTATGTCACACTGTAAGTAAGTAAATAAGAGAGCCACTAGTTTATAATAATAATAATAATAATAGAGCATTTATATAGCGCCAAGCTCCACTAATTGTCCGTAGCGCTTTACAAGTTAATAACTAGATATGGCTAAAAATGACTAAAAAATATTTACAGTTCGCTAAAATAATTTAAAAAGAAGTAATAATAAGAATAACTATAAGTTAAAAGCTTCTTGAAATAGATGTGTTTTGAGTCTAGACTTAAACAAACTAACTGAAGCCGATTCCCTGATATTAGTCGGTAGCTTATTCCAAAGTCTGGGTCCGGCGACTGAATACGCTCTATCTCCATACGTCTTTAGGTTGGCAGTGGGTTCATTGAGTAATTTCTTATTGAGAGGGCCACTAGTTTATCAGTAATTGTAGTTACTGTCAAGTGTTACTCTCGGTAAATAAAGTCATTACTTACTTACACTGTACGTTGAAAATCAAAGACAGTGAATATAATTATGAAAAATTATGTTTCACTTATTGTGGACCTTCAGTAGTGATACATACATCTGTAGGTTAAAATAAATAAACTACCGGTACATTGTGTACAACAAAGAAACTGTTCAACTTCTGAGGTCTGATGTTTTATAAATGGAAAGTGAGACAGAAAAAGGTGGCAGGCACAATCATCGTAAACATTACAGCAGAGTGTATAAGATCAAGGACACTGCCATCAAAATACACAAGTATATGTTGCAGGTAATTTTTTTTTCAAATAGGTAATTTTTTTCAAGATTCTAAAAAGGGAACTTATGTTTACTGAGGTTAAGTTTATTTAAATGTGGGGTAGGGTTTGGATTAGTTCACGTGACCATTGAAGAATCATTATTTTTCTGTGTTGTTCAGTGCTCTAGCCCTAAGAACCCAAATTTAGTGACTATAGCTCTAAAATCTCTAAGTTACTGAACACCCATGTTGATGGTTAGGGTGTTTTTAAATGTAGGGTAAGGTTTGGATTAGTTCACAGGACCATTGAAGAATCATTATTTTGCTGTGTTGTTCAGTGCTCTAGCCCTTAGAACCCAAATTTAGTGACTATAGCTCTAAAAACCCTAAATTAGTGAGCAGGTTAGGTTTTTTTTATGTTGGGTTAGGGCTTGGATTGTGTTAGGAATGAGTTTGCTTGGAGTGGAGTGTTAAGTGGTTATTCATTTGGCTTTTATTCCGCATGGAAACGCCAAAGCGAAGCAGAAATGTTGATAACTTTTATAGTTACATTGATTTGTACTTCTTTGCAGTTCTTGATCACTTATCGATTTTTGCGCCTTTTGACATCCTCTGTGGGCGATTCTTTGATGAGAGAACAAGAGAATAGTAGTATTTCTTTGAGCCGGAGTGGTGCACTGTGTTCCATATTATCTTGCCCTTGCTCCAATGGTTTTTCTCCGGCTTTTCTGGTTTTCCTCCATCCACAAAAGCCAACAAGCAAAATTCCAATTCGATCTGTAGATTAGCTGGGTCCTGACTTTGATTAGCCCTATGGTTGTTTCAGGTCCCGTTAGAAATTGCAAGTTTTTTTTAGCAAACTTCTTTGTTGTCAGGAGTTAGAAGTTTGTTTATTTGCTTACTTACCATTTTCTTCTAGTCAGTGTTTTATTCCATTTGGATCGATCAAAAGCTGAGTCTATTAAACAAGTACGAGGGGTTACATGTACTTCAAGATCCTCTGCACTTGTTACTTTAAGATATTCTTTAGGTCTTTCATAGAAGTTTTCTTCTAGATACAATGTTAGAGGTGATTTCACTTTTCTTTTGCCTTTATTTTAGTTCAGTTACTCTGTAAAAGTCGGTTCGGTTGACACAGTTTGTTATGAAGTACAAGTGGAGCCAATTTAAAGTACTGATCATCAATAAACAATATATTTTCCTGAAATTATAATAATAATAATATTCTTTATTTAAAGAGGGTAACACCCAAAAGCAAAGCTTACAAACTTGTGGCCCTCGAAATTAGCTTTCTTACTTCACCTGAGTTGCTGCAGTTTTCATAGAAGAATGCAGAGTCAACACAAACTTCATCTGTTTAATAGAGTTTGTCCATGTTTTTTAATTCCAAGTCCGATTTTGTTAGTAGTACGCATGCGTGCATAATGAGAGGGACTGGGTTCGATGATTAGTCACTAATAGAATGAACGGCGATGCTAAAATCAACAAGCGCTTCTGTGGTGCAGTGCGATAATCCACTGGATTAATATCTACCAGGCATTCCTTGTGATCCTGGCCCAAATATGCAAGTTAAGTCCAATCGGGCGAGGTTAGTAAGTGGAGGTAAGTGGTACAGTGAGCCAGGGGGGACAAGGTAAAAATGGAGATGGCAATGGGAGGACAGGGAGAGGAAGTAGAAGGGAGGGGTGGGTTGCCAAAATATATTTTGTAGGGGAGGGGTGGGTTTTTTTTTCTCTTTTTAAATCCCCCCCCCCCAAAAAAAATCCCCCCCCCCCCCCCCCAAAAAAAAAAAACTAAACCTCTTTATTTTTATGAATCCCCAAAAAAATTAAATCCTTTAATAGAATCTTTGATAGAAAAAATTACCTAGGTAGAAAAAAATTACCTAGTTTAATTTTTTTACCTAGTTTATTTTTTTTTACCTACCGTATTTACCTGCGTATTATACATGGGCATGTATTATACACACCCCAGATTTTGGGCTCGTTTTGGAGAATTTATATTAAATGACTTCAAAATCGAAAAAAGTAAAAAAAATCCAAATCTTCACGAATGCAGACGTCCAAAATTAAAATCATTAGACAATATGTCGCCAGAGTGTCAATGAAACACCGACTTCCGAGCGTGAGGAAAAAGATAACAGGAAATAAATTCTACTTCCTTCTCCCAAATACTGACAACATACACAATATGCGGGAGGCGGTCCTGACAGATAACCGCACACACGATTTATTATAACCTCAACATGCAAAATTGCAAAGATACAATGTATGCTATTACACTGTTAGTGAGATCCAATTGCTCAGACCACAGGCTTCCCAGACTCGACGTATATTTCCCGCTTATTAGTCTATTGGGTTACCTGTGGTTTATCGATTACTTTCATAACGATCTCAGAAGAGTTTATATAATTGCTCGGTGTGAATTATTTTTTCCGATTCCTACGAAACAAATCTTCAATAATAAAAGATTAATACTTAATGAAGTTGTGTGAGTGGTTTTTTGGCGATTTGGGGCCTTCTAAAGCAGTTTATTAGAATTCAAAATTTTGACCGTTGGCCGCGGCTCTAAAAAGATTATTAAAGGTAGGCAACTCGACCAAGCCAAAGCACAGACTTACCTCAAAGATCACCCAAAAATCAGCACTTTTCTTCCTCGCTCGCTATTCAGCTTTCGGCACAGGAGGGAATAGTTATCAAGCAACATCTGACCAGAGATTTAGGAAAATCCATCAAATTTATCATCGCCAAACGGCCTCCTCGAGACCCCAAAAGCGCGACCTTCCAATGATCTGTAAGAACCAGAATGACCAAAGCGGTCCAAAATTTTCCCGACCCTACCCAAAACGATGCAAATCGCCTTTCTTCATGCGTGAAATTATACGATTTTGGCGGTTACAGACTAATTTTGAATTTGGAACTCGGCAATCAGAGGACCAAGACAGTGGGCTGGGGTCTTCACCGAGTGTTACGACAGTTCCACGTGAGAAATTTTCGCGAGTTCCAAATTCAAAATTAGTCTGTAACCGCCACTGAGTTTCATTAAAAGCCTAGTAATGGTCTCTCTGATTGGCGATATATTTGTTTCCGTTCCTCGAGCGGAAGTATAATTTCACGCTTGGGGGTCCTCCCATGAAAAATGGTGATTTGCATCGTTTTGGGTAGGGTTGGAAATTTTTTTGACTGCTTTGGTCATTCTGGTTCTTACACATCATTGGAAGGTCGCGCTTTTGGGGTCTCGAGGAGGCCGTTTGGCGATGATAAATTTGATGGATTTTCCTAAATCTCTGGTCAGATGTTGCTTGATAACTATTCCCTCCTGTGCCAAAAGCTGAATAACGAGCGAGGAAGAAGAGTGCCGATTTTTGGGTGATCTTCGAGGTAAGTCTGTGCTTTGGCTTGGTCGAGTTGCCTACCTTGTATATTTTTTTAGAGCCGCGGCCAAAGGTCAAAATTGCTTTAGAAGGCCCCAAATCGCCAAAAAAACACTCACACAACTTCATTAAGTATTAATCTTTTATTATTGAAGATTTGTTTCGTAGGAATCGGAAAAAAGAATTCACACCGAGCAATTATATAAACTCTTCTGAGATCGTTATGAAAGTAATCGATAAACCACAGGTAACCCAATAGACTAATAAGCGGGAAATATACGTCGAGTCTGGGAAGCCTGTGCTCAGACTGTTATCACGAAAACCACACAACGTGGTAAGTGGAGACATTACATACATTTGTAAATATAGTCTGATAATTTGATGTACTCTGCTGGATACGAAAAACCACAAAAAAATCCACAATATATGTGGTAAAAACTAAGTGGAAACGTATTCCCCAGCCCAATGCAGGAGTACTGACTTCTGAGGGGTGAAAGTCTGAATCTACTATAAAAACCGTAATAACTGGGCAATGTCAGGAAAACTGTTGTAACAAAATTAAATGTTTGAAGAGTCTATAATTAAGGTAGAGTCAGGACCACGAATGATGAAATGTAACTGACACATCCTTAAGTACTATAGTTCCCGCCAAAATTTAGGTGACCATATAAGGATTGATCCACAGGGATACCAATACAGTCTTTAGGATAAGGAACTCATTTCTCTTTTTCTTTTATCCAAAGAGAAATATCATTTTAAATTGATTTATTTACATCATTTACCGATATTTACACTAAAGGTAAACTATTTATTCTTTTCTCTAAAATATACTGTTAATTCATTACAGATCTATTTACAGTTAGCTGAGACTTTTCTTCAATCAAATATTCGAAGTGATCAAAAACCTTCAAAAATAAAAAACCTACAAATTCTGATTTAGAGTCTGATGCAAACAGTTCTCTCACAAACAAATCGTCCTGACCTGGTTCTTCATCGCTGTGCTCCTCAAAAGTCCTCTGTACCATCAAGGTTGTTGGAGATCCTGCACTTGAGAAAAGATCTCACAATCATGTCCTCTGGGATGTCGTGCCACGCTTTCGCAATCCATGATCAGATCATCTCTTCCGATGGTTTCTTTTGCCTTCCACCAGCAGTAAACTCGTGAACGCCATCCACCATCCATGTCATCCATAACTCCTTAACGCGATCTTTAAACGGCTTGTTCAAGCAGACATCCAGGGGCTGAAACAACAAGGTTAAACCTCCAGGAATGACTGTCAAGTCAGTGTTCTCACGCCGAAATGCTGTCTTCACTGGGTCTGTCACAAACGCATCATAAACAAGCATGCTTCGTTCTCATCCGAGTCCACCACGCCGACATCGCCAAACTTTCTCATTCCACAACTTCATTCTGTCAGTGTCCAATCCAGCCCTTATCTTGGACAGCAACAACTATGCTGTGATTGTTCTTTATCTTTGGTAGTGTCTTTCTCTTAAAAATAATCATGGGCTTTAACTTCGAGCCATCAGCGGCAAACGCTAACACAACAGTGACGCGGTTCTTTTCATTTCCGGTAGTGCAAATTTTCACAGTTTTCTCACCAATGTTGTGGACTGTTCGGTTAGGCGGCATGTCAAATGTTAGCGGCGTTTCATCCATGTTTGCGATTAAATGAAGCGGGTAACCATGCTGCTTGCGACGATTAATAACATAGCTGTGAAAGTTTGTCGTAGTCAGCTGGAAGTCATTGTGCTAGTGTCGTTTTCTGTCGAATCGAGCGATTATTTCTTTTCAGGAATTGCTGACACCAATGGTTCCCTGACTTGAAAGATCCTTCTGGTATATTGTATTTTTGATCCTTGCCGAGATCGAGTGCCTTCAGTCTGATCAGCGATGGTAGAATTGCTAAGCCATTCTGTCTTTTCTCTTTGACCCAAGCCAAAAGGTCAGCTTCCATTTCAGGCCACACAGCTTTCCGTCCTCGAGCAGCACGCTTCATTTGTGGCATTTTCTCCAAGTTCTCTTTGTTTTTTCTCCACAAACGTACATTGCACTCGGAGACTCCAAACTCTCGCTCCGCAGCTCTGTTGCCATTCTTTTCCGCGAAGGTGATAATTATTAACTTGCCACAAGTTCGGTAACTCTGATGCTTCATTTGTGTTGCCATGATCAATTTCGCGTGATTATTGTTTACAGATGAAACTGATATGTGAAAAGTGGGGTTTAAATAGCCGCACTAAGTTATTCATGGATAGAAATTTTAGTGTTTTTATTGGCCGCTTAAGCATGAAACAGCCAATTATAATGTTTCTATTGTTTGTGTTGTTATGCAAATTCCATGTAGTCCTAAAATGCGAGGTTCCGTATATAATACGCATCCCGATTTTGAAGGTCATTTTGGAGTAAAAAAAAGTGTGTATTATACACGGGTAAATATGGTACATGTATATAGAATTTTTTTTTTACCTGAAAAAAAAATTACCTGCAACATATACATCATTGTTTGACCATTCTTAAACAATGACTGATAAACAGAATATGAAAAAACTACTCAGTTAAGGCCTCCAGTGTTGGTCTGATATTAGTCAAGAGAACTTTATGCACAAGTCACGAGTCTCCCAAGCCAGAGGCTTATATTTAAGTATTCTGACGAACTCCAGGTTCAAATTAGAATTTAGGTTCCATCTGTTTATGTCTTTTAACCTAAAATTAAAAGCCCAATTCATAACGCTCTACCCCCATAAATGATTTCAACAGTTTTGTACTTTGAAACACGTTGGTACACTTGGGATGTTGGGAGAACACTCAAAAACTTGAAAATACAATTGATTATCAAGTTTTCTTGTGTTCTCTATCTGATCTACATGTATCTCTATATAAGTAACATAATTATTACTTTGGTAGGAATTGTAGGATTCCTACAGTGATGTGATATTCCTACAACCATGTCCATAATACCTAACCCTGACCCCAAACATAACCCTAACCCGCCACTACCTACCGATAGAATAATTTCTTAGTTTTGTTATATTATCAGATAAATGAATTTTACTGCTTAAGTCTTGATCATTTGAAATATAAACACTGGTAATCCAATGACCCACTCACAATTATTAGTTTGCTCAAAATTAACTTTAATTTAAGTACGTGTTTAGAGAAAATACAGACATACTACTTTACTAGTTTTATATGAAGTAAATTTTGTAAAAATGCGAAATCTCAGACAAATTCAACAATAACAATACAATAGACCTCATTAATATTTTACTAAGCACAGCAAAAAGTTGTATCAATGAAAATGGACGTGATAAACACATATTACATGACAACTTTACTACAGTACGATGGCAAATGGAATAAAAATATAACTGATACTCTTTGACGGCAGTGTATCAATAGATCAGAGCATTCGAGCGCTCAGAGCAGCAGGGAAACTGTAATTTCTGAATCTGAATCAATCACGTGAATGGTAATTTTATCGACACGGTTTGGCTTCTTTTACAATGAGACAATATTATACGATTTACATTCCCAGACCCAGGATAACAAAACACAGCTGAACTTTAAAAGTGGGTCCTCGTCTTTCTTGTGAAAACAGAAATCAGAATAGCGTCAATCAAATTCCAGCAAGTCAACGAAAATTATACCATGTGGGTAAAGCTCCAATCACTGCCTTACACATTTACGTTCATGAATCATGGCATGTACCAAACATATTACCTCTACCTTCCTTATTATGAGAGGTATTCTAGCGTAAAATTGCTACAAATAACAAAATATTACCTTCTGAGGAGAGTGTTTCACTCTCGTCGGCCCAGCTTGAAGATCTATTGGCAAACGGTGAGCCATGCGAAGCCGGGGAAGGTTGACTGGGACTATCATTCGCCAAGAACTCAGTCAAGTTTAGAGTCTTGCCCTTTTTCTTCTTTCCTTTTCCCTTAGCTGTAAGGTTAATTGCAAAAATAACGGGACAATAGTAAACCCTTGTTACAGATGTAATGACCTATTGTAGATCAATAGCGATAGAAGTCATAGGAACGGAAATAAAGCTAGTAAAATTAGGCTAGAAACCAACAAGAACTCACCTGTTTCTGCCATCTTGAAGATCGTGCATGCTGTATTACCCGGATGTTCGTCCCTGCATGCCACGCGCGTTTTCAGCTTGAAACAGGGGACTCCGGAACGGTGGAATTGGGGTTCCTGTCGGAACCAGAATTAATATTTTAATAGCTCTTTCGAAAACCGTACTAAGGCCATTTCGTTCCTAGATGTATGCGAGGTTCAAGAAATGTAGCTGATTATACTTACATTGTAGTTAAAATAATCTATGCTCGTCATTCGTGACTGTATATACTCTCTGTCCTCTCTGTTGGGTAGTGAATTAAAAATAGCTCCAATGACTCTGAAACTTCGTCCCAATGACCAAAACCAATCAACAATAGTCCATGTAAGAAATTTAAACTTTATTTCCAAGATTTCTTTGGTTATAATTAATTACACTATCAACAGTACATTCTGCTTAAAAACGTGCACAAATATCGAGCTTGGGCTCCCTGTGGTACATTAAGGGGAAAACGTTTTTCACATAGTATGCTATATCCTTCTCTTTCATACCTCAGTTACATAAATATAGAGGCCATTGTCGTGGATGAATCCCACACTGTAGAGACTTGGAGATGAGAAATAAATTAGGTACAAACAATGAACTGTGCAAAGTTTTGAGGATGTTGACTAAAACTACACACGAGTGAACACGAGTGAACACCGGTGAACACGAGTGAAAAAGATGGTAAAACAGGTGAACACGAGTGAAAATTTATCGAAACTATATATATATATTTTTAAATAATTGAAACTATAGTAAACCAGCCAAACTATGGTTAGGGACGGACCATTTGAAAAAACGAGCAAGCTGAATTTGCATAGAAAAAGGTCGAGCGAGCCAAAATCACCTAGAAAAAAATCGAGCAAGGGTGAAACTTTGTTCATTAGCTGAACTGGCTGAATGCCTTTAAAAAAAAATCGTACACACATTATATATCGCATCTACAATGCATTAAATTGTGTAATGCTAATCAAAGCTAGCAAAAACCGTATACGACAATTCTGTCGGTGGTCCTTTGGATCTAGCAGAGAGATCTAATCAGCCAAAAACAGTACTAAGTGAACAAGTCCAAGGACTACATAAAAACTGATCAAACAACGTATATATTGATAAGTTAACAATCTTTCGGCTGGCCAAACCAACCTTCTTCAATTCAGGTATATTTCTTACAAGTGAATAATATTTCACAGTGGTAAGTAAAATATAACAAGAAGCTGCACACAACTTGAACTCCGGCGTATCTTTTGTAACGCGGATGGGCTCATACACCTGCGTGTTTGGAAAAGTAAGAACGCACAATCAGATGCGAAAGTATGCACAGACAGTCGTCAGATCTAAAACTTCACACGAGTTAGAACACGAGTGAACACAAGTAGAACGTGAGTGATCACGAGCGAGGTCAAGTAAGCCAGAATACTCTTGGATAACACAGATAGCCCAAAAATACTAGGATACAAATGCTGGCGAACTGATCTAAAACTACACACGAGTCAGAACACGAGTGCACTAGCGATTCATAAATTAATTAACAAAAAAATGTTATTAAAAAAATCAATAATAAAAATTGTGTTATCATCTTAGTTGTTTCGTGTTAACTGTGTTATCAGTGCGGTATACCCAGCCCCCAAAACACTTGCATCCAAACACTATGAGGATCTGATCTAGAACTCCACACGAGTGAACACGATTACACTTGCGCTTCATAATTTAATTAACGGATATTCACAATTTAAGCGAGTGAACACCAGTAGAACACGATATTGGAAAAGTGTAACACGGACGATCTCATACACCTGCGCGTTTGGTACTTTACGAACGCACACTGAATAAGATGCGAAAGTACACACGCTCCGTTGATCTGATCTAAAACTCCATACGAGTTAGAACACGGGTGAACACAAGTAGAACACGAGTGAATACGAGTGAACACAAGACGAAAATGAGTGAACACGAGCGAGGTACGGTCAAGTAAGTAAGTGCTTTATATGTTTAGACACTCTTAGGTCATGTGGGAGATTATTCCATAAGAATACCCCACTGTAGCCGAAGCTACGTTTTAGGTAGTTAGTCCTCGGTTTAGGTATAAATAATTTACTTTCAGAATCTCTTAGACCATAGTTAGTATTACGAGTTGTAAAGAGATCCTGAAGGTAACCTGGGGAGCTTATGCATGGTTTTGTACATCGCCATTGCTTTTTGTTTTTTTCGATGTGTATATACGTTGTCCCAGCCAAGCATATCAATCAGTAGACTTGAACTCGTGTCATAGCTTGATCGAGTAATTACTCTGGCTGCCCGGTTTTGCAGTTTTTGCAGTTTATCATTTAACTGTTGACTTAAGCCATCCCAAACTGAGCCACAGTAAACAAAATGCGGCTCAATCAGGGCTTTATATATTTTTACTGCAGTATCTCTGCATATGAAAGGCCTTGTACGCTTAAGTGCGCCAATGCCAGAGAATATTTTTTTTGATATTTCGTCTAATATATGCTTCCGCCAGGACAATGTATCATCTATATAAACCCCCAGAGATTTGGTGTAGTTCACTTTTTTTATTTCTTTACCCTCTATACGAACGTCGATGGTACAGTCGCTTTGAGTTTGTAGTTTTTGGCGAGACCCAATAACCATAAACTCAGTTTTAGCGATGTTGAGACTTAGCTTATTTGCTTTGAGCCAGATATTTACATTTTTTAGTTCTGCATTGATTTTTGTTTCAAGATCTCTCTGGCTTGAGGCGGCAAAACTAATATTAGTATCATCGGCGCCGTACATTCTTGGTAATCCCTCGTTTAGGCAGTTTGGTAGGTCATTAATATAAATCAAAAAGAGTAATGGTCCAATTATCGACCTATGCGGGACTCCACAAGTTATCGGACTTCTATTTGATAGATAAGAGTCAAACCATGCCAGGGCAATTCGGTCAATTCCATATTTCGCTAGTTTTCGCATTATAATTTGGTGATTAATAGTGTCAAAGGCCTTTCAAATCGATAAATATTTACACACCAATTATTAGTGGCTTCAAGCAGAGCAGTGAGAGTGCTGTGGAGTGACCGGAAGCCTGACTGGCAATTAGTTAGCAGGTTGTTGTTGTTAAGGTATTTGTATAATTGGTCGTAGATAATTTTTTCGAATATTTTAGCAACAATTGGTATCACGGATATCGGTCGGTAGTTGTTAAGATCTGATTTAGTACCTTTCTTAAAAACGGGTGATACCCTAGCCACTATCGATTCATTAAAAATACACGTCAAAGACGGTGCGATAATGTCAGCGGCGATTTTTAGAAGTTTACATGGAATTTTATCCAGACCCGTTGCTTTCCTACCGTTTATTTTGTTTAATAGTTTGCGGACTTTGTGAATTTCGATTTGTTGGAAAGAGAATGACCTATCAGTGGTTTTTAGATAGGTAAGAGGGTAAGAGGCCTTATTAAGCAAGCTATCTGATCAGAGAAAAATAGCCTGCGGAATCCTTCAAGGTTAATTCTTGGCCCACTCTAGTTCTAACTATATATTAACGATCTGCCAAACTGTCTACAGCATACTACCCCTAGGTTGTTTGCAGATGATACTAGCATAACGGCTGTTTGCAAAACAATTGACGAAGCAGAAGTGGACCTGAATTATGACCTTGCCAATATTAAGAAATAGCTCGCGGCAAATAAACTAAGCCTGAATATAGCTAAAACAGAGTACATCTTGATTGGATCTAAACATAAAATACATAATACTCCAGTAGAACCAAATGTTGTTATTGGCGGTAATGCTGTCAAAAGAGTTACATATTATAAGGTACTCGCTGTACAAATAGATGATTTTTTTCACATCGGAAAAATATGTTGACGAAATTGCTAAGAAAGTATCATCTGGAATCCGTGCTACCAAAAGGCTTAGAAGTTTTGTAGACCGTGATACGCTATCTATATATAACGCCTTAGTTCAGCTCTACTTTGTCTACTGTTGTGAGATTTGGGACTCGATGGGAAGCGGTCTTGCCCAACATTTGTAAAAGCTTCAAAACAGGTGCGCTAGGGTAATTATGCGCTGCAAAGACGAAACTGGCCAATCAGAAATAGCCCTACGCTCTCTTGGCTGGATTAATCTTGCTGAGCGTAGAAATCAAATTATGGCTAGATTAATGTTTAAGATTCTTCATGATTTGGCACCAAGTAGATTATCTACTATATTTAGGGAATCATATGCAACCAATAGTAACTACAATTTACGAAATGCTACCAAAAAAGGTTACTCTTCCCCTACCAAGAATTAACAGAATTCCTAGAAAATAGTTTTAGCTAAATTATGGATCTTCGTATCCAATGAAGTGCGTGGTTGTGAGTCGCTGGCTTCGTTTAACAACAAAATTTCATCCCTTGGCCTTAGGCATTAATTATTTCTTATGATCTTCTTATTGACAGAATTCAGTAGATTAATTTATCAGACACATAGACTAAGTATAATATTGAATTATTATTTGATAGTTAGAGTAATTAAATTCATTATATATCTTTATGCACCACTTACCTTTGGAATTAGGAACATATTGTAATTTATCATCATTGTATTTTTTTAAAGCACGCCCCTATTGGAAACCAGCTTTATATATGTTGAATTAGGCTAGCGTGGATAAATGAAGTTGATCTTATCTGATCTGATCTTATCGTACCCGCGATCCACGTGGACGTTGGACTATCTGCAGTCAGCGTACAACAAGAAATTGTCACCCAAGCCGTGATTCCGACGACCCTTCCAACGAAAGTTGGGCATCGTACTGATCCTAAAATCAGTGCACAGGCACTCGAAGGCTGCCTTGTTGTACGGGTTGTTCTTTTGCTCGAATGCCTCCGTCACCAGGGATCGGCGTATCGTGAAGTAGACATGGAACTCGTGAAGTCCTTCAGTCATGCGCGGAAGTTTCCTGAATGCAGGTTCAGTAAGGGACACGCCACACCCTGACGTTGCGCACCAGACAGCAAAGTTAATATGTTACGGCCAATAGTCGTACGACGGGGCTGACAGCCAACGTCGCGACTCTTTTGCAGTCGTGTGCTTGACCACGGTCTCATTGAAGATGTATCTGACTGTCACCTCGAAGGACTCATTGGGGGTGACGTATATCCAGAGCTTTACCAACGCCGGGGCAACGTCCTCACTCTTCTTCTCGCATCGCCGGGATGGGGAAAATTAATTCTGGAGCCACCCTCACGCCAACCGGAAACCCCGAACTCGTACCTGCCAGGGCCGCTCGCAACGCGGTTTGAATTTGAGCCGCTTTCTCATAGTGCGAATCGGGGCCGTACAACCAGTAGCCGCTACTGCCCTCCGTAAACACGATGTTTGTTCTGTAGGTTGATTCGTGCCCTACTTCATCCGCGACCGTCTCTGGATGAAACACTGAGAGGTCGGCGCGGGGGTACTTCCTCTTGAAGGCGGCTAAAGCCGCTGCATTGCGAGAGCCGATCCTCTTGTTAAACCTGGCATAGACTCCAGCCGCTTGCCCTTTCGGAAACTTGGGCATGGGCGGTGGGATGAAATCATCATCTATGTCCGGCAACCCGAGTGGCATCTTATCTTACTTAGGGCAGCCGCCACGCTTTAAGTGTGCCAATGACCATGGTGATCCTCAACGTGACATGCATGCGCCTCGAGTGATGACGATCTATTTTGCCGAGTCTCTCAACGTCAAGGCCATCACCCTCGTCGAAGCGACCTTGGAAAACAGCTGGTACAGCCTAAAGGAACGGGGTTCATTCAGCTGGGGAGATAATGGGACGCGTACGCCGAACTATCAGGTTAGGGTTGGGCGGTATAACCTTCCCGTATAAGAACGTATTTGAAGCCGCCATTGATGCTGGGGCTATAAGATTCTCTAACATACAAGAGCAGGGACCGACGCAGATCGAGATCAAGAGGTTCCAGATGAACGAACCCCTCACCACGCTCTTCCGTGGCTTGACCATATAGGACATCTCTTTCAAATGAGATCCTCAACCCAGCACGCACACCGCTAAGATCAAGACACTCGAACGTTACTACATCCACTGCGACTTCGTGGACTCACACAACTCCCTGCTAGCTAAGAGAATGGACAACGCGGCGAACCCTTCGGAAGTCTTCACCCAGTTTGAGATCCGTGGATGGTGCTTCGAGCGGGTTACTAACGTACCCGTGAACCCTCTCTCCCTGAAGGTGAGAGGACTGACAAACAGTCTTCGACTCATGGTCAAGGCTAAGGGGGGACACCTCATCGACTTCAACGGCCGCACCTTGCACTTCGTCTTAAGGCTGGAGGTGGAGTAAGCGTAGGTATGGCAAGTAACTCCATATATCCCTTGCTGCCAACTGAGGAGCGAACAGAAAGCTTTCGCCTTCCAAGGGCCTGCGACATCTTGGCCACGCTCGAGGGCCAAACCAAACACTGAGGAAGTCCGAAAGAAGTACTCGAGGGCCCTGGGGATCGTTCACGTGATCTCTGGAGTTGCTGGCTGCTTGTCGGTGGTCCTAACCACTGTCGGGTTGGGGACTTTACTCTCTGGTTTTTGAATCGTGATAGGGGTCCAAACGGAGGTTACAGGGGCCTTTGTGGTGCCTTCTCTGCCACAGCTGTCATCGTTGCCAAGAGCCTCTCAAGGAAGGTCTCGAAAGCCAAGGAAAACACGATTCGCGATCTCGTCTCAAAGGCCTTGCGTGACGGTAAGGTCTCTGACGATGAGTTTGGCTTGATCCTGGCCGAGGCTGACAAGTATGTGGTCATGAAGGTTGAGCTCCGTCAGAGAGCTCGGCGAGAGGGTGAAAAAACCACGGAGCTCCGGGCCGAGATCACTGAACGCGAGATGAGGCAAAAGCTGGGAAGCCTCGTGGAATGAGAGTGGAGATGTCCTTCAAGAGAAGTGGGCGAGGGGGTCTACCTGTATGTCTAGTGGCGAAGTCTTGCTCTTGTCGTTTCCTGACTCGATGAAAATCAGGAAAACCTTTTGCGTCGTTGGTCGTCTCTTGCCATCTCGCGTATCTCACAGGCAGACACGACCTCCATAGTTTCCACTACCCTAAGATAGTGGTGAATCCTTTTTAGCTTCGATGAGGGTATACCACCATAGTTTAGCATGAGTAGAGGCACGTATACCTTGCCACTGTGATGTCATGTTTCTCTCCTTGTTGGGCGGATTTAATCTAATTTCATCCGGGTTTTTATTCGGAAGAAGGGACTCCGAAAAAAAATATAGGGCCCCTAAGGGCAACTCGTGGATGGTCAGTGTGCTATTTTGAGTTGCGTTACTGTGGACGTTGTTGGCAGAGCCTATATTTGTGTAGTGTGTGACGAGATTAGTTTCGCTGAATGCCTGTGTAACAGTTAAAGGCAACATACAGAGAGCGTCAGCCTTGCAGTCTTCGTATATGTCAGGGCATTAGTTTGCTGCCATATGTTCTGTCGGTTTTCAATTCTAAAAGCAATTCCACAATATATTTCTGCAAACCCAGAATGATATAGACCCATTCGAAAAATGGCGTCCAATTTAAAAAGCTATTGTCCTGGTAACGTGAACACGAGGCTAGTCAGTACACACACAAACTTTTGACCGTGTAAGCGAGGCTAGTCAGTACTAAACAATAGTTAATTAAATTGGACGCCATTTTTCGAATGGGTCTATAGGAAAGCCATTTATTCAACTGGCCGAAACCGGAAATGCTTATTTCTCGTCGCTATTAAATCTCAAATTTGGATCATGCGGGATTATATTACTAGCGGTAAACGGCTGCAATGGCACATTTCCTTCACAGAATTTCAAATGAGAAATCTGTAGTTGTAGTAGAACTACTCGAAACTTACTCAACGGCAAATTTAAACTCTCTCGGTAAAAGTATATTGTTTACTGCAGAACCAAAGTTCACCCGGACGGCAAACATAAATTTACAAATAAAAATTGTCCGGCGTTATGCGATACTTCTAGCTTGGTTCGTACGTAATTCTAAAACAATGCGACTAATTCTAAACTAATTCTAAACAATGGCATGTCATCCGTGTCAGAGTTCGGCGGAAGATTCGATTTTTTTCCGAAGGTGGTTCAGACAAAACCGGCCTTTGTTTTGGAGCAAGGGCCGTTAAAATCTCGACAGCTTTCGGGATATTCCATTTCCACGGAGGGGGAAGGGAGATGTCAAATTGTTAAAACATTGGGAGGGGAGGGTCAAAACCCCTAGGATCAAAATAAAGTACCCGAGCAGTGCACGCTGGCGAAAAAACCGGTAAATACCGGTTTCATGTGGTTTATTTCTCGGGTTTATTTCATGTTCACACTTCGAACATATGAACGAGACCACTACAAAATACAGTACCCGCACGCTGGCGAAATAACCCGTAAATGTTCATACTGGTAAATGTTCAGGGTTTTGTGTGGTTTATTTCATGTTCACACTGTTCTCGTTTTGATTTAAAATAACGCCATTGATTAATGCGAGTTAAAACCAAGAAACACTTTTAAACAAAAAATAGGAATCGGCTACCGAGCTTTTGATTGTTTTAAGCGAGGTTTCAAAATCCCACGAGCCGTGTTAGTCAAGCGTATAGAAAGTTCACGTGTCTATGGTTTTGCTAAAAGTCGACATAACAAAGGGCATTTCTTAATACGTGTTTCCCTCTTTCCTATTTCCCTTAAGTTTTCACACTACGAATGGTCAACAGCATACATTTTTCTTAATTTCTGCTTGTAACTTTGACTTTGGACATCTCACACAGCACTCATGAAGGCTTATTCAAGCAATATCGTATGTGAATGATATGCTCTATGTCGCAGCCTTTTGTCTTTTGCTAAAATTCTAACGCAGCCATTTCTTTCTTTCTTGAATCGACTCTAATATTTGATGGTGGGAGGGGAGGGGAGTTAGGGGTTGCCATGGTACCAGATAATACACACCGCATGAGGTAATTATCTCTTTATTTTGTTATTAATTTTTAGTCGAGATATCTTAAAACAGCTTGGCTGGTACGCATGACGCCAAGTGACAATGCGAACAAATGTACAGGTATGTGATACATGGTGGTTTCTTTAAACAGTAACATTTAAGTGTACGGTGATTACGACATGGTTTAGGATCTGTCAACATCATGGAGATACTAAACACAATATATTGATCGTGAGACTGAGTGGGAATTTGTAGAAAACCCGCACAACCAAACGTTTGCCTTTGACGGATTCATATATAATCTCTTGAGATATTTCCAGGGAGGAACTGAGCATAATAAAATGGACAAGAGATTCCGTGGTAAAAGGCGGTATTTTAAAACAGAGTGCTAACAAAATCAACAACTAAAGATTCAGCTTCACTCCAAATGGTATACTACAATGAAAATATATTCTAAAGAGATGGCAACATTTTTTGCATTGAAATTCTTTTATTTTCAGTCTCAAGCCCTCTTCACGCACCATCTACTGCTTTATTTTGCTTTTGGTGCTCGAGAGGCCTCCAGATATCGCTATTTCCTTCGAAAAGTGGATGTAGCGCTACGTTGTGATTTTCAAAAAATATTGTGCAAAATTTTCGTTCCAATGTTTATGGAGAAAAATGGTGCCAACTTCTAAACACCACATAATAGTTTGAGTCTACGTATCAGGGTCAGCAGTCTGTAGTATGGATGGCATGCGCTTCAACTGTACTTGACACGTAAGCTGCTTAGACGTGAACCTGAAAAATAGAACAGTGAACATTCATGGTAAGAGACTCGAGCGGATTTCGTATAAATGAGTGGGCCAGTTATATGTTAAACCGTTAATGACTGACCCCGAGGGAAACCGCCATGGACGTCATCATCGCTATATTAATGGCGTTAACAAAAGATTCCTCGTTAGCTTCTCATCTTAATTCTACCAATTTGTCAATTGCCCTATATCATTATGACGTCAAATCAAAACAATCTATTGTTTAAACGCTAAGGATCACGGTCGTGGGAGGGGGACAAAACAGCAACACAAAGGAAATCGCTGTCAAATGCCTTTTGTAGAACGTAGAATAGCGGTAACAGCCACCAAATACGGTAAATATTGTGGGATAAACATTGATACAGCTGATATCTGGAAACCAGACAATTCGAAGTTAAATTTCCCTCAGCAGAGCAGATTTAGTTCAAAATTCTATTGTTCAAGTCAGGAGCCTGTTCAAGTCGATTCTGTCCCCCTCATAAACAAGCCGTGAAGTCATAATGATATAGGGCAATTGAATTTGTGAGATGGTAGCAAACCAAAAATATATAATCTTTCAAAACCTATTCATCGACATCGGCTCTCGCCGGCAATACCACTGTACAGGCGCTGTAGGCATGATATTTGCCCTATTATCCGAATGAATCACGGCTTTTCTTCCTCTCATTCCAGCTTTAATCTTTTCCATCTCTGTTTATTGAGCCAAAGAAATCATTCTGTTTCGCACCGTTTCTTTACACCAGCCAATTGAACCATTAAACGATTAAACGGCGAGGTTCAGTCGCATCTACGAGTCTCTCAAAGTATTTTTCAACTGTAAGAGAGACTAATCCACGGAGAATATTTAACAATTATTCACTGATTCACCAAGTCACTTCGACTTCAGTGAATAATTGTTTTAGTATAATTTCATCAGTGAATATCAGAGAAATTAAAACTAGACAATAATAGTCTCTGACTTCCGACCCTTGTATAAGTTTTACAAGCGCGCATGACAGGATAGTTTTGTGACAAACATTTGCATAATCACGTGTCACTACGGTTCATTGCACAAACCGACTCGACACGAGACTGACAGGGACCACAAGAATGGATTTTCTAACAGCATAGAAATACCGAAAAAACAGTCCAAATGCATACTAGAATTCAAGTTGAAGCAGAAATCTTCACTTTTGAGACTTACAAAGAGAGGAAATGCAGGCGCTCTGCAGATGAATATAGCGATATTTAACGTAATTCTCTACCAATCAGAGCATGGGAATCTCTATATTCACTGATGAAATAATACTAATACTGTTTGATTTTCACATGGCACGGTTTTCTTAATTTGTTCATTTCGGAGGAATGTATCTCGAAACCCCTGTCTCGTTCCAAAGGCAGAGGGAATCTCGCAACATATTTTCCCTCACCCTTTCCTAGTACTAAGTTCTACTTACTCCACAGGCAGCCCAAGCTCTAATATCTAGCTAATACTTACAGCGTTTGTATGGGAATTTTAACGAGCTAGAAATACGAAAGAATTAATGAATAAAATGCCTTACCTTGCTTCCATAGTGTATTACTTGCTGTCTGTGTGGTAACAGGGTTGATATGAAGCGATTTTAGCGAGTTTTCATTTTCTCTGCTCTCCTTCCTAAGAGAAAGACAAGGCAGCACACTAGTTTCGCGAGGGCCCACCACTTCAACCGAAATATTTCAGTTCAAAATATTGTGGCCGCCACAATTCCTCCATAGAATCCCAGCGGAAAGGTTGTTCTTTCTTTTGAATGCGATTGCCACGCAATTCCAGCCTTGCGACGAGCACAACGAAGCATTTTGTTTCTCCAAGTGACGCTTATAAATTGGTAGAGAGCCTTGAACCAGCTGGGGTCACCTGCCCGGCCGTCAAAGGCTGCTGGGTAACCGTCGAAAGGCTCCTGGGGTAACCGAGCCTTCGACCTAAAGTTCAGCACCGCGGGGTACCTGACCGGCGATTGTCGACAACAACAAAATTTACTACCAGGGTCCCCACGAAGTGCATGTTCAGAGCGAATCAAGATGGCTGCCGAGCGGGAGTTTTCAGGTTTTCGGTCGAAGTTTAGAGCGTTCTTTCTGTGAACTGGATATGTGTTACTTGGGCTCGGAGAAGTTACGAAAGAATATCAGTCCATGGTGTGAAGTAACTCACTAAAGTATAAATCCTTAAAATCCCCGCTCGGCGGCCATCTTGATTCGCTCTGAACATGCACTTCGTGGGGACCCTGCATGGTAGTAAATTTTGTTGTTGTCGACAATCGCCGGTCAGGTACCCCACGGTGCTGAACTTTAGGTCGAAGGCTCGGTTACCCCAGGAGCCTTTCGACGGTTACCCAGCAGCCTTTGACGGCCGGGCAGGTGACCCCAGCTGGTTCAAGGCTCTCTACCAATTTATAAGCGTCACTTTGGAGAAACAAAATGCTTCGTTGTGCTCGTCGCAAGGCTGGAATTGCGTGGCAATCGCATTCAAAAGAAAGAACAACCTTTCCGCTGGGATTCTATGGAGGAATTGTGGCGGCCACAATATTTTGAACTGAAATATTTCGGTTGAAGTGGTGGGCCCTCGCGAAACTAGTGTGCTGCCTTGTCTTTCTCTTAGGAAGGAGAGCAGAGAAAATGAAAACTCGCTAAAATCGCTTCATATCAACCCTGTTACCACACAGACAGCAAGTAATACACTATGGAAGCAAGGTAAGGCATTTTATTCATTAATTCTTTCGTATTTCTAGCTCGTTAAAATTCCCATACAAACGCTGTAAGTATTAGCTAGATATTAGAGCTTGGGCTGCCTGTGCTTACTCTTTATGTACGGAGAAATAAATATTTAATGAGAACATGAAAAAAAAACGGCTTGTGTCCTGAGCGGAACTCGATCTCTCAATCTCGTCGTCTGTGTTATCCACTACACCACAAGCTTCATTGAAGCCCTATGAACGGTAATTTCATGCAACAATAAACCAGGAAAACAATGCTCCTAATGGTTTACGAAAAGAGATACTGTTATTTCGTGCAACGAGAAAACCTCGCCATTGTGAAAAATAAGCATTGTATCAGCCTTCCACTCGGGGGTATGGGATATATTCACCGAGGGTTCCGCCAGAGGTTCACCGCCTAGCTTCAGGCCGTCGATCACCCTTACATACCTTGAGAATGTGTTATCAAAAACAATGAGATATACACCAGGACTGGTCACCTTCCAGTCACCTTCTACCGGCGTCGAGTTTGAACTGTACCGAGACAACGGCAGCACTGTCTGCAATAAACGAGAAATATGGCATAAATAAAGCAATACAAAACGCGAAGCAATGCATTTATACAATCTCCAATAGAAGATATTACAGTAGCGTCTACGAATAGTAGTGTCAGCGGTATTGACCCGAACGCCTCACTTCAATGTAATGAAGCGCTATTCAAACTGTGTAACTAAATTAGTTGTGTTTAAGTAATGATTCACGTAATAACCGGAGCAAGATCTATTGTTCCACGGCAATGAATGTGATTTCATTAATCCCAAATAGAAAATAATTCAATTATATACTAAAGATATCTCTTGATCACTCGTTGTATATGCTTTTGATTTCAAAACAAATTCAGCCAATAGAAAGACACTAAAACAAAAGCTGAGATATTATAAAATATTTCAATGTTCCCCAAATAGGATTTATTTCTCTCTTTTTACATAGTTACAGATTGTCCGCTTCAATCATGTTCTTTAAAAAAATATTGTGAAATCAGAGTTCTTTCCTATTTTTAGGAGGTTTATTTCTGTATAACCAAAGAAATATCAAGTTTGAACAATAGAAAAAATTAACACCTTTGTGCATTCCTGGCCATTGAGTGCTCCTGTTCTTACGCGAACCATTACTTAAGAGGACGGTTGTGTCATACACCAAATTGAAAACATAGCGTCTCAATGGTGAACTCGTGGATGGAAAGTGTATTTTAATTGTGCTCTCAATGGTAAACATTTCACGCGCAAAGGTTTCAGTATGGAGCTCCGACATGAAATGTATTGTTTGGTGTAGTCGCACAGATCACAGATTACACCAAAACTCGCAACGATCCTTGTTTCACTTGAGTATTGAACATTTTATGGCGTAATTTACGACCAATAAGAGCATTCTGAAAAATCTACCAAAAGCTGTAATCTCTTCTGGAAAACCTTAATCCCTCAAACCCTGTACGGAACTGCTCCTCCACAAAATCTACTTTTACCCTTACGTTTGTTTTGTGTGACAGGGTTTTATGAACGCCATTGACTGAAACACGTGCTGCATGATATTGTCTTTGGAAATTTCAGTTTGATTTTTAAAATGTACAGTTTGACACTTATAGCTATTGGTATAAAACAGATATTTAGAAATAGAAGTACGATAGGTAATGAAGCTGTCTGCAAGTTTTTGTTTGGTGATTTGAGTGAGTGAGTGAGTGGGTGACACGATTTCCCCAACCATCCCGTTACCTCGATCCTGCGCTTGCGCGCGTCCACGAGTTAAAAAGAACTGGGCCGAGTTTGTAAAGTTAATACAGTTATAATCTAATTAAGAAATGATTACCATCATAAGAAAGAGTACATCAAAATTAGTAAGTTTACCAAGTTTGGAGACGTTTCATTGGATCAAAAATCGCAAAATAATAATGTTTGTATGGATTGGATTGCGATTTTTGAAAGCTTGCCAACCAAATCATGCTCAAACTTGGTATTATCACTAATTCCGATGTGGTCTTTCTTGTGACGAGGATTAACTTTAGAAACTCGACCACAGTCCTTTTTTCAATTAAATATTATTTGGTAGTGGCCCATTATTCATTAAATTGAAGTGAGGCGTTTGGGTCAATACCGCTGAAACTGCAATTCGAAGACGCAACTGTAATATGAGCTATTTACACAGAACAGCTTTTATTGACTGAAGATCATCACCGTACATGAAGAGCTCCATAAGTAATGACAATGAAAGGCATCAAAACGAGGCCAGTTGTCGCAACTTGTCATGCACAGGAAGAAATAAATATAGTCGATGGCGGAAAATAACGTTTCGGTACGACAGAGACTAGGCCATTGCTGATCGACTTCAATGTTGCGATCTTTGGGGCAATTGACCTCGCTGTGATATAGGCCTAGATACAAATATCATGATATTTTTTTAGATATTTAGAACCTTCCATGATATTTAGAAAACAATGTGATATTTAGAAAAAAAATGGGATATTGTTGGGATATTTAGGAATTTTGTTGAGGGTCTAGGCATTTTCAGCGTAGTTTTTGGTGATTGAAACTGGTTAGCTCAATTCGGTGGCAACAGTAATCTGGATCAGCGGTTTCCCACTTAATAATGTATCCCATGATGCTTAGTGCAGTCAGTACAGAGGTCAGACTCAGAGCAAAATGGCGGATCCACCAATGGTTGTAAGCTTATTTTGTGAAAAATGCGAGTACGATAATAAAAAAGGTTGTTATATTATAATATTTATTAAAACTGTATTAACATTATCTTTGTTAGTAGGAAATTTAGAAAATTTTGCCTGATATTTAGAACTTTTTACGTGATATTCCGGAATGATATTTAGGCGATTTTACGTGATATTTGTATCCAGGCCTACTGTGATACCATTGTGACCAGACTTCTTCCCGTGCGGGCTTGAGATAGAAATAAGGTGAATATTATGGGCCATCCATGGAGGTCGTACGGTGCAGTGTATACGACTGTGACAGAATGCAGTGTATACTGTGTATACTACTGTGTATACTACTGTGTATACTACTGTGTATACTGCGTGTATACTACTGTGTATACTGTGTATACTGTGTATACTGTACGGACTGAATGCCACTCCAGACCAGTTACTAACCTCAATGTCCTCGTCGCTAGTGTGTTCTGACTGTTTGTACGCTATTCCAAAGATCATACTCTAAAAATAAAAAGATAACAATCATATAGACGTAAAATACTGATACTAGTCGACTGCACTGTTGACTGAAATGATATCCAGCCGAAAGATATAGCCTTGACGGTTATACTTTCTGACTTAAGAAAAACACCTTTGTCCCTTCTGTTTTAATATCCTACCCAGGTTTCCAGGGGATCCCCACAGGCATTTTTCGATTTTAAGGCTGCGAAAGGTACTTTTATCCAAACTACACACAAGCATTATAAGGATAGACTTCATTAATTCAGAGATGGCGAAACTTATTTCAATGGGATACAGAGCAACGAGTCCCTATAGTCTACCGTGATTAGTAATGGTTGAGTGTGTTAGCATAAAGTTATGATATTCTAATTTGTAGATTTTCATATGGTTACAGCCAGATATGACTAACTGGCCTCGTCTGCATGATTTTCACAGTATTTGAATACTAAACCTTTTCCAGAAATTAAATACCAAACTTTCAAACTGCTCGATATTCCTTACGTCATAGGCCATACCCTACTAATATAAAATAAATATTCTATTTGTTATAGCAGGCTGAGTATTACAGCTGGTGGGGGCCTGCTTTTACTCCTCACACACTCCATACTACGTTAACTGTTTTGGACACACTACACTCGGCTCACGGTTGATTTTTACGGAGGGAGGAAAACCGGAGAACCCGGAGAAAGACCCTCGAATGCAGATAAGGAATCAACAACAAACCTAACTCACATACGGTTCCCGAGCCGGGAATCGAAACCGGGACCGCAGCGGTGAGAGGCGGGTGTTTAACCACTGCGCCAACCTGCATCCCCTATACATGACGGTATAGAAAAATCAAATACTCTGACACAAACCCGAACCATGAAAATACCCTAACCACTCTGAAAACAAGTTCCCAGATAAACGACGAGGTTTTAGGGTTAATTTGTGGCTAGAGTTCACAGATAAACAAGAAGAGAAAAAAAACGAGAAAAATAATTGTCCGTTCTACGGAGATTCGAATCCATAACCTGCCCCGTGTAAGACAAACGTCTTAACCACTACTTTAAGCAGACCATCCACGCCCGGATTGTGAACAAATTCATCTTCTACCTAAGAGACATTCATGAAGTTTACCGCTGACAGCAATTTGGCTCATATGGTTTTGGCGGAATTATTTAGTGCCTTCCACTGACTTTACGTGATAAGCTGAGTTCCTGTCATTATGCAAATTAAGAAGCTATTATTTATACGTTGGCACACACTTACCTTATAAGTCGTGCTAAATAACCAACACAACGTGACACCAAGTGTTCCCACCATGACCGGCAGCACATATCTCTCACCGGCTGGCACGCGAACACTCCGGGACACGCCATGTTTGTCATTCACCGCTGGGACGACCATGTCCGCCTTGGTATCACCATCACTAACCACTACACGAGACTCTGGCACCTCTCCTAATTCCTCCCGGGGGTCAATCACCTCAAACCCTTCACCCACGGGGCTGGTCACTTCACCCGACGTGCCTTCTGCAGCGCTGTCATTCGCAGATTTGACGCCTGAAAAACTCATGTACGCGTTACTGGGACCACTTGATTGTTTTTCTAATGCTTCTGGTTTTGCTTCGTCAGCTTCTTTCATGAGCTTCTTTTCATTTACTGGACTAGAAGCAGCATTCGGTTCATTGATTACAGTATTTCTCTGAGTCGTGGTCCCCACTCCATCAGCGCGCGTGGGCCTTTTCTCGTGGCTGTTCGGACTCTCGCCGTCTGACTGGTTAGGAGAATCCCGAGTTTCATCCTCACTGATGCTTAAAACGCTCGTGCTTCGTCGCGAGTCGACGCTGATATCAGACATGGTGTCGTCATAGACTTCATCTCGGTCCGTTCGTTGCTTAACGTGCTGTGGAATGATCTGCTTGTCGTTCGCAAGACAGTACTTACAGACGCGCTTCAACTTCCTAAAAAAATGAGATGCAGATTGGTTACCATCGTCTCACAGCAAGGAACATTTCTGGCAAGTCAAGACCTTCCGTTTCAGCGAGTTGATCAATGTGAAAACGTCGGTGATAACTGAGACCTAAGACTGCCATACAAGTTGAAACCTTTAATGGGTTGAAGCAGAGACTGGGCGCGAGTCAAAACAAGGCCTCGTGCGAGAAGTGGGGCAAAGTTTCACTTGCACCCAATCCCTACTCGATCAAAATATTTGATTTGCGTCTGTGTGTAGTACGTTACAGTGTGTAGTACGTTACAGTGTATAGTACGTTACAGTGTATAGTACGTTACAGTGTGTAGTACGTTACAGTGTGTAGTACGTTACAGTGTGTAGTACGTTACAGTGTGTAGTACGTTACAGTGTGTAGTACGTTACAGTGTGTAGTACGTTACAGTGTGTAGCACGTTACAGTGTGTAGCACGTTACAGTGTGTAGTACGTTACAGTGTGTAGTACGTTACAGTGTGTAGTGCGTTACAGTGTGTAGTGCGTTACAGTGTGTAGTGCGTTACAGTGTGTAGTGCGTTACAGTGTGTAGTACGTTACAGTGTGTAGTACGTTACAGTGTGTAGTACGTTACAGTGCGAGTATTGGAACCGGGGCCACTTAGACAACGAGAACTAAACACATTGCAAAACGAAAATACACCATTCCAAAGTATAAATTCTAGCATATTCATGCGATCTTCTTCATTCGAAAGACTTTGACTTCTGAACTAGTCGAAAAAAATCGCCTTTTACCAGATCGAAGCTCGAGCAAGTTGAAATGCTATTACCTTGTACTCGACACTGATTGGCTCAAATAACCGTAAGTTGGAATGCTATTGTCTTGTACTCGACACTGATTGGCTCAAGTAACTGTAAGTTGAAATGCTATTACCTTGTACTCAACACTGATTGGCTCAAATAACCGTAAGTTGGAATGCTTTGTTTTCGTACTGCAATGTGATTGGTTCTCGTTGTTAAAGTTGCCCCGGTTTCAGTAGCCGCACAGTAAGGGTACAGTGCGCATGCAAAAAGGAAGACCATCTACTTTATGGCAGATCCTATCATACTCTCAAGAATAAAGGGTTAATGGACCGAATTCAAATACAATGTATGGTGATTTTTATTTTCGCTAATAGTCTTCCTTTAAAAAATATATAATAAAATATAAAATATCACTTTGAAATCAACAGTTTTTGAAAGTTTGGATGACATCAAGAAAGATATCGCTACTCAAAATTAGAGACTTTTATATGAGACTTTTATATGAGGGGGACTGGGGTGACACAATGGTCAAGCGCTTCGCCTCTCACCTCTGTGGCCCAGGATCGATCCCCGGACGCGTGCGTTTGTTGTTATCTCGCCTTTGCTCGGAGGGCTTTTCTCCGGGTCCTCCTGTTTTCCCCCCTCCGCAAAAACCAACACGCTAAATTCCAATTCGGTCTGTGGATTGGCCAGGCCCTGGCTTTGATCAGCCCTATGGTTGTTTCAGGTCCCGTTAGAAACTCAGTGTTTTTAGTGTTTTATATGAAACCTGGTATGCAGCAAATTTAGTATTAATCTATTAGAATAGGTTTAGCTTCCGTAAAATTAGTATTAACATTAGTATGGATTTTTAACATTATATTATTTAGGCTAAGCTATACATAAGTTATTTACATATCATGTAATGCGCAAGTGATCATATACACATGAAACTTGCGCAATATAAGTCCATTAATTATTATTATTATTATAATGCCCGACTAACCTCGTTTTGATGTTTTTTCACATACTTCAAACCTTGAATCTCCAAACTTATAAATCTCACTAACATGCACATTTTCTTTAAATGCCAGTTTATTCTCCCGAAAATATAGAGCTACAACATAAAGCAAATGAGCCTCGGCCATATTTGAATTCGGTCAGTGGTTGCCTTACTTCAGATTTACTACAAGAAAACAATAGGTGTATTTAGCCTCCTGCGCAGGTAACTCTAGTCGTAAAGAAACGAAGAAAACCAGGAGAAAACCGGGTTTCCTGTGTTACGAAGCGACGAGAGCTGAGGCGAGCGCGGAGCGCGAGAAGAGGCGAGAGTTGCCTGCCAAAACTTGACATGCTCGGGTAGTTCTGCGCATATCACGCCACGCATAACAAACCTACTCGTCAGAGGGAGAGAAAGAAAAGTTGCACTCTATAAAAAAATATCTCTATGAGAGAGAACAAAATCTTTGTCAGTTGGGATTGATTCATTTTCAACATGGCGTCGTTTGTCGAGTCAGACACGTTATTGCAATCCCTCGAAAAAATAGCTTCTATTCCTCCAATCGACTAAAAAAAAAGTATTCTGCAAAAGGTGGTGAGATAGAGGCGATCCTTGATCGCTCGTCGTTTCGTAACACAGGAAGCCCGGTTTTCTCCTGTTTTCTCCTGTTTTTCTTCGTTTCTTTACTACTAGAGTTGCCTCGGAGGAGGCTAAGGTGTATTGTTACCTGCTGTGCGGAGTTTTTGCCCAGTTGCTAGTACACCCATGACAGAAAATCCGTCCACACATTCGACAGTGATGCTTAATTGGAAATCGAAAAGAAAGACAAAAGTGGAGCATTATATAAAGTCAAAGGCAGCATAAAATTGGACGGTTGTTCTACTGATAAAACCCTGGTCAATGAGTTCTTTGTAATCCACTTTAATCTTTGCCATCCTCTATCGAAAGCATTTGAAAAGCATGCATACCAGGGCATTCCCAAGGTATTTCTATTCTATCTCGGGTTGTTATTTTGTAGTTTTATTTTAATGAAACGTGAAGGTTCAATTCTATTGACAGTGCCCCTATATATAAAACGACCAGCGTCTTTTGCCGATCGCAAGAAGAGTGCAATTGGACAGGAAGGTGGAGACTACAACTTGAGCGAGGCAATTTTAACGCAGGGTTTGAATCATAGCTATTCTTTTAAATATGTCCTTCCTCGCTTTATTTTAAAGATCATAATTAGTTCAGTTTACAAATAAAATGGTTACCTTTCTTAGAAGGAACGAGAATTCAGCCTTACAATCTGTACAGTTCTTCACTTCCTCGTCAGCCACCCATCTATCAGACGCCTTGACTTTAATCTCATGTTCCATATCATCCGCTTTCTTCCACAACTCGGCCTTCTCTCTACGATCAAAAACATATATAATAAGGTATAACGAGAGTTAGATATGTATTGCCAATAACACGTATTGTACTGTGCGTAGAGAAGTAGAGTTGCTATACTATTACCAGTCCAATCCGTTTTTCGATACGACAACGGGAAGTCAAATTATTTTAACTCAGAGTATTGAATATAAACGTCCGCCATTAATGGAGGCTGTTTCCTTTATTTAGAGGAACGCTCACCTGCACAACACAACTCTTTGCAAGCATATTTCTACTAAAAACTTCTCCTCGTACACAAGAAGAAAATTATATTTATCCTTGCGAGGTTCGCACGAAATAGTGTGCATAAAAATAGTAGCCATTCAGGTTACCGAGTTGCGCGTATGACGTCACTTCCGGTGAATAAAGGAAACGGCCTCCAGTAATGGCGGACAGGTTTTTACCATTAACTCTCCTAAAATTTTGTGGCTTAACTTGCTCATTTTTTTTTTTTACTAATTTGGATATTTCTAACACTGACTGACCTATTGACACTAAAAAAGTGGCAAATCGAAATGGTAAATTTTCGTCGTAGTGGCGAAAGGCAGCACCCACCTGGTTAGTGCAATCAACCTGTCCTTGAGTTCCCTGCATTCCGCTCTCATGTTAGCTATCTGGTCCTGATATGTCTTCTCTCCAGCATTCTTCTGCTGCTCCACCTCCTTTACCTTCTTCTTCACGCCCTGGTGTCGCGATCGCTCCTCTTCTAACTGTCTGGATGTCAAGAGGAGGTTGTTCTCTAGGGACATCAACTTTTGCTTGTTGCCATCCAGGGCGTTTTTACAGAGCTGAACCTGGAGAGTTGTTTAGTAGTTATGATTTTTGTTCTGTTTTTGTTACTTCAATACAGGAAAAGTATTGAAGTTGTGCTCTGTTGTGTGTCTGGACTCGAAATTAACGCTCACAAACTCGGAAAATGTTCGCATATATCTTGATTCCCGAGTGAAAAATTACTAGCAAATTTCTTCGAGCCAATCTTCCTGTAAGGTACACCTTGGAATCTAAAAACCTCGAACAAACGTAGCATATTTACAAGAGTTTATAAGTCTAATTCTTACTATGCACGATTAAAATAACTAAGCATCTAGTGTAGTGGCGGTGTAAATTATATAAAATCCATTCTAGTATTACTGTACTTGTAATGAATTAAAGTGATACGGTGAACGTATAGAATACCAGTATGTTTAATTTATTTTGCCAGTATCCTCCTGATTTTGCTAGTGGAAAAAAATCCCACAAGCAGACATTTGCAGGTGGATTTAGAAGTTACGTTCGCGACCTGTGTGTATTCTTCATTTGTCATAGTTTACGCTTCGGCAAGCTGCTTCACCTCATGCACAGGCAGCCCAATCAAGATTTATTATTGAGCGTGGTATATTCAGTGCATCAATTTAGTATCTTTTTAGCTTTTCGTTAATTTATTCTAAGACTTTAATATTGTATTGTTGTTATTATTTTTCTTTCTTTATCCTTTTTCCCTACATAAACGGTAATGTATGTATATTCTATATTAGGCTTTTTGATGAGAGCTGGTGCTACTCATAGGACAAATGTAGCAAATGTATATGTTTAAAATAAATATTAAAACAAATTAGGCCAAGGGGAAATTAGATAAACTTTTGTGCTTTAATTTTCAAGACACGCACACAATACTTTACGGTATCAGGAGCCGATTAACCGCAGCGCCCATCTGTCATATATTCGTTATGCCATATCAAACAACGTGTGTCGATTTAGAGGTCTGGGACCTAGAAACCGCCATTTTGAATGTCGTGGCAGCTCTTCCAAATATGGAATACGGAATTTTCCTAATATGGAAGAGGCCGCGGGAAGTTCAAAACGACACTTTTGCTTACTATTTTATTGATAGGCTGTTGTCCCTGACCGGGTTATTTTTAGATTTCATTTCTCATTGCTCGCTTTCATCACGGCATGTTGTCAACAAAAGCTACTCGTTAGCTTCTCTTGTTTGGTCATCCAACGTGACTGCAACATCAAAAATCATTTGAATGTTTAAAGTGCATATGAACCTTCGTGCCGAATTTTCATAGCTATGAAGCTCCGAAAAGTTTTGAGTACTTCTGCGAAGAAATTTGTGGTTTACAGAGAATACTCTATCTTCTACGCTTGTTTGAAATAGTGGGAACGTAACCTTTCCTAACTCATTTCCGCGTAAGTAAAAGCCTGGGTCGATTCCCGAGGTGACGTCATTTAATTAATTAGACTTTACAATAATTTGAATAAAAACTTACAATTTTCACTAATATGACTTTATTTTCCTTTAATAACAACTCATAAACTGTATATTATCTAAAAATCGATGTTTTTGTGATAGAAAGGTGCCATGGAGAATAATGCATTAATGAGATGACGTCACCTCGGGAATCAACCTAGGCTTTTACTGTACTTACGCGGTCATGGATCAGGAAAGGTCACGTTTCCACGATTTCAAACAAGCGTAGAAGATTGAGTATTCCCTGTAAACCAAAACTTTATTCGCAGAAGTACTCAAAACTTTTCGGAGTTTCATAGCTACGAAAATTACACGAAGGTTCATATGCACTTTAATACAACTACACAAACGCTTGTGATTGGCTAGCGGAACCGAACTCTCGGGAAACACATTCTAAAAATAACCCTTCTGTAAAAACGCTACATCATAGACGTAGTATGGAAGATGGACGCTCCGAGTAAAAGACTCCTGTCTATTCCCGAAATGTTACTATTGATTTAGCAGTTGACTCAGCGCTTGATACATAGCGGATATTGCTGGCTTTCACTTGACGTCATAGCCGCCATGTTGGTGCCCTTAAACAATAGATTCCTCGTTAGCTTCTTTTGTTGGGCACCAACATGGCCGCCATGCCCTTTGTCATTTGAATCTCTGGGGATTGAGTGAAAACCAGCAATTATACGGCCGCGCGGAGATACGGATATATTCGAGTGCTGTTGTGAGTGCAGCGAACGAGTCAGATATTCCATCAACACGAGAAGATAAAATTCGTGCGGCCATGCGATGTTCTGTTTAATATATAATTATCGATGAAATGCCAGTTTCAATATCTTCCTAAAAAGTGTAGAAATCTTTGAAAGCCATTCATATTTTCAAAAGTGATATCTTCACGTGTCAAGATATCACTTATATCTTCAAGTGTGAAGATATCACTTTTTAGAAAGAAATATACACTGGTATTTCATCGATAATTATATATTAAAGTAATAAAATTATATTTTTAACAAAATGTCGTTTTGGTGTTCGTCTGTAACGAGAACAAGGAAGTGTGCCACGAGACGCAGTCGAGTGATGTACCTGATGTTTTCTTCACGTTTTGACGTCATCTGTGCCTCTATAAGAGGCCCACGGCAAAATAAAATATATTTGTTTGATACAATACAATAATTAGCGAACCTTTCCAACAAATTCGAGCGCGCGTGACCTTGTGACGTCATTTGTGCCGATCTGTACTCTAATAGATCATGGCTATTGACCAATCAGAGCGCGCATTTCGCCCTGCTTATTGTGTAAATATTGTTGAGTTATAAATAAGTGGCTGACCTCTGTTCTAAGGTGCTTGATCTCGTTGACATATTTTCTCTTCTCTTTCAACCACGCGTCTCCGCGTTCTTTCAGCTTCATTTCGAGTTCTGCTATGACCTCATCCTGTTCTAAAGCCCTGTCCTTAAACCTTGCACTCTCCTGACTCTCCTCTGATAGAACCTTGAATAAAAGGGAAAGCATTCGGTTATCAACGACAAAAACAGAGAAACTAGTCTTGATTGGAAATGAAAATATATCAATTGAGTTTTGTTTTACGCTATCGCAAAAATAAATTATGGCTGATACCAAGTTGATTTTATCGATGGGGCTACGTCCCATCGCCTCGGAATGACGGTGATATGGCAGTTCTGTGGCTGAAGGAAATGGCTTCCGGCACTAAATTTCAGTGTACTTTATTTCCATATTCGTACAGTTAGAATACAAAGTCATGGTCAGCAGACAAATAACCATTAAAACAGTGTACAGCCAGTACTTTTTCGAAATTAAAGGGGTACGACAACCCCCAAATGACAAATGTGCTCATGCCAAAATACAATAATAATTATTCAGATTAGCAGAGTATGCATTCAAGATGCACTTGAGAACATTTGAGACAATTTTGATGAATGAAAATTATTGAGTTTGGTGGAGACATATACACCTCATTCATAAGGGCGTGGTGTCTGCGTTTTAACAGTTTAGCTACATGTTCAATGTATGAAAAACATCCTTGCCATGCGAACAACCATACCAACATTGGTGATTGTGTAGAATTTGAGTGTTGTAGCATAAAAGGCTGTAAAGTTACAGCGATTTGAAATTAGAGAGATTTGTATGAGAAAAACCGTGGAGGCCTTTACAGCCTCGCTTTCATGTATTTCCTACATTGAAAAAAATACCAATAACTCGACAGCAATTTGAAACATTGCTTTCAAACTGTGGTCAATTACTAATTTAGGTACGATCTTTCATGTGATAACAATAGTTTCTCTCATCACATTAATCTTCCAATTTATGCAAATTAGGTGGCGGCCATTATGAATGAGGTCTATAGTTCTTTTAATTACGCCAAAAGCCAACGTCACCTCTTACCTTTAATTCCGTCTCGTATTTTATTGTTTCAGAACTCAGCGTGAATTTCAAAGCAGCAACTTCCTGGTCCATCATACATCGCACGTTTTCAAGTTCAGCCTGAACTTTAACCTGCGCATGCTCCGCACGAATCCTTCCCTCATTGGCTGCCTCGAGCTGTTGCTTAGCAACAAGAAGTTCATCCTCGAGTCCCGCCTTCTCTTCCAGTGAAGAGAATATCTCTTCTTCAAGAACCATTTGGCGATCTTCCAATTCCGTCTTATCTGATTCCAATAAATGAAGCTTTTCAGTAGTGCTCAACATGGTAGCCTCGAGAACCAGTTTCGAGTCACTAATTTCTTCGATTTGATGTCTAAGTTTTGACAAGTCTTTCTCAATATTTTCATTCAGTGCAACCAGTATAGTATTTTCATCCCTGAGTCGAGATAATTCCAAGTTGTATTGTACATTTTGTTCTGTGACAAGTGCTAATTCAGATTGTAGTGATTTTTCTGATGTCTCCAAAGCTACTAGACGACTGTCGGTCATAACCTTCTCCTACGAAAACGGACAAACAGAAAATATTGTAAGTTTGGTTAAGAGAACGAATCCCCATGCCCCATGATGATTAACTGTCTTTTAAAACAAACGATGTTTACGTTTAAAGGAGAACTGAAACCTAAAATCAACTTTAGCTGAATAAGTAGATCTAAACTCATACCAAAATTTATTTTACTGTGTTTGCGTCAAAGGAAAGAAAATCTGCAAATCTTCCTCCCAACCGCCGCTAAGTACAGACGGCTCAATTCCTGTAATCTGTGACGTATACTATACGGGGAATAAATTAGTTTTGTCAGGTTGTTCTCGGCTTTGAATAGATGGACTAACGACTAATAATTGCGCACTATTGCGCTTTCTTTGTGCTGAAGGTGTGGTTGTTTTTCCTTGGTATGCATGACGTACGGTACGGGGAAAAAGTACTGAATTGAGCCGCCACACAAACTAGCTTTATCAGCAGAGAATCGGCTATTTTTCGACCTTCAAAACGTATTTCCTCTTTTTAGACGTGCGCCACAAATAAATAAAATAGCAGAACTTATTTCACTTGAATACAAGTTTGTATAGTCGTCGGATTGATTTAGGGTTCAGTTCTCCTTAAGGATATAGTTAGCAAACCAGCGATGACAAAATACTGAACACCACCAAGATACTGAACTTTGATTTAAAAATACACTTTCCTTTCAGCATTTTACATAAGCTTACCTTTTTCTTAAATCGCGAAACACCGATGATTATTCCAGTTTTTAATGTCTACATGTAAACTTATCTCAAGTCGTACGAGTATATACAACTTCAGTTTTTGTGTAACTGAATTAAGTATACGATTTTACGACTCCAAATTTGAAACAATATTTGTGACTGTCCACGCAAGAGTAGCACAGCCTTGCTATGTTATCAACAGTGACTATAACTACAGTCTAAATCCCCCCCCCCCCGGGGGAAGGGGGGAGACTCCGGTACCAATATGACGGGGGTGCTCGGCGGTCATTTTGAATATGACCCCTAAAAGGTATGCATAAATTAAAGGTTTAAAAACCATAATGAATTTGACCCCTGAAAGGTACGCATAAATTAACATTTATAAAGTGATTCCTTACGAGAACCTTAAAATTCAAATTCTGAACCCCTCAAAGGTGCAACTCGGGTTGTGTATAACTAACTCGTGCGAACAGGTACGTTTTACGAGAATTTTGACCCCTAAAAGGAGCGCCGAGCCGAGCACCCCTGTCAGACAGACAGACAGACAGAAGAGGTTTATTGGCACTTTGCAGACATTAATGTTTACATCAGTGTTGAATCCAATAATAATAAGATGACTAAATAGATGAATACTATATATAAGTCGTGTTGTAGGGTAATATATATGACATTAATTTATTGTGGAAACAGGTGGCAAGTTACTTATAATGCGGGATCTAATTGTAAGGCAATCAGATATGTATTTGGCTGCTCTTCTTGCAATTTTGGTATCTGGATTAAGTATAAGGGTTAAAATTTGGTCATCATTTGTTTTCTTTAGAGATCTTTTCAATGTGTTTTCCAATGAAGCATAGCATTCCTTTCTCGGCACTTGGTAGTATGTGCATCTAATTATAAAGTGCCGTTCATCCTCAACTTCGGCTTTACAAAGAGGACAAAGCCTCTCGTTGGGTGGTTTGTATGGGCGCTCATATCTGCCCCTCTCAATTTGTAGCTCATGATTACTTATTCTCAACTTTGTTAGCGCAATTCGATGCTTCACGTTCTTAATATTTAACAGATAATTTTCAAGTTCATGTTTATATATGGAGTTCAATATATGGAGTCCGGGGGGGGGGGGGGGGGGAGGGGCAGAATGGACTTCTGGTAGAGTAAATATATGTCTGTCTGTCTGTCTGTCTGAGTAAATAAAGACAATGTAAAGATACACCGTTTTGCTCTTTTTCGTGAACTAAATCGATAAGGTGACACACACACACCTTCTCCAACACTTCCTTTGCCTGTCGAATGGTTTCCAGCTCCGTGCTGCTATTAGAAATGATGCTCTTCAACCTGCACACGTGTGGAATGTCAGTTCAGTTAGAAAGGTGAAGCAAAGTTACACTATAGCAGTGCATGCATGCTTGGCGCACGTGAACTCTCGACATTTTTACCATGGGCTATGACTTTTCCTCTACAACTACCTATATTCAATATGAGGTGTACGATATGAGGTGTCAATGTAGTGTACGATGGAAACTTGCAATTACTAGAAATACACCTATTTCACATAAAACCCGTTCATGCATGCCTAAACTTTATTGTGGAAACAGACTTTCTCTGCGTAGAAAAGTCTATAAAAAGGGTTATTCGTAAATAAACTTTCAGCGTTACTTGCATTAGGCGGTGTTTCGCGCAATTGCGACCACTCATTTAGTTCAATATTCTGTGCGCAAATTTTCACGAATTCTCATAAAGACAGAGTCTGGAGACTACTCGGAAAATGAGCATCCAAATTACTTCATTTAGTATGTGAAAACCAAGATAAACCATGCAACAGAGTGTTTGGTTACAAAGTATGTAGATGCTTTAGTGTGTTCAGTGAGTATGTCGGCTAATAATTGTCCTATGCATGTTGAAAAACTCCATCACTTTTTATGAGAAACGTTATCCAGCTACCAACATGGAACAAAGGGAACAAATCGTAACCTGTCAATCTGTAGATCGTTTTCTTGAATGGCTGTCTGGTATTCATCTAGTTGTTGAGTCGTTCGTTCCAGCTCCTGAGTCACGTCTGCCAGCTTTCTTCCAAGTGATACCACAACACGTGCAACAGATCTAGACCGCTGAGGATGTTTATACAAAAGTGATGAGAATTGCCACCGGAGTTTTCTCATAGCCTCGGCAATTTATCACCAACTATTTATCGATTCTACACAAGTAAATAGTAAAATATTTCTTAATTTCAGTGTTGCATCTATAGCATATTCGAAATATAAACCTCTAAAACTCAATGACGTGACATACATCAAATATGGACTTTACTGTCATTTTATTCTCCCTGAGAATAAAAATGTCTGATTTAGACAAAATATTTGGTAAAATCACTAATATAAGCTTCAAATATAACATAGATGTCTATAAAAGATCATTTTTCTCTATCAGCAAGTTTTTTTGTAGAATAAATTATTTCCTGTTTGACGCTCGAATTCAGTAAAAACTATTTTACTATTCAACTATTTACTTGATGAAGAATCGATTTTAATGATAACAAAATTGGGCTGACATGCACATAAACTAAATGTTTCAATTTAAGTCTTGTAATGATCATGTATGTATGTAGCTTAGTTCCTCCTTTCGTTTCCAGTAATTATTAGTAAATAAATGTTGTGTAAGCTCCCTAGATGAGCTCCTGCTCCTGGAGCAAACACAAAGAATATATATGTTTAAATAAAAAAAATATCCAAAAACAAGAGAGCATAAGTAAGAGAGGGAATCTCCAATACGCGCGCGGCCTGTGCGATGACAATGTCGAATGAAATCTATTTTTAGTAACCGGAAGCAGTTGAACTGAGCAAAGTGGGCGCGCGCGCGACAACTAAAAAATGGCGCGAAAATATTTTGCCGGCTATTATTTTCGCGCCATTGTTTTAGTTGTCGCGCGCACTCGCACCTGCTTTGCTTCAACTGCTTCCGGTTACTAAAAATAGATTTATTCGACATTATAATTGCACGCCACACACGACGAGATTCATTATTCATCGTATGCCATCTCACACTGAGTGACAATATACATAATATTTGTGCCGTCTTGACAGCATTGGCTGCGGTCGCACTATATAGTAACGCTGTTTTTTTTTGGTGTTTCTGTCATTTTGTGCGACCGCGTTTTTCAGTGATTTTAATGTTGGTGTTTGTTGCTCGGGTTTATCAGTGATTTTAATGTTGGTGTTTGTTGCTCGGGTTTATCAGTGATTTTAATGTTGGTGTTTGTTGCTCGGGTTTATCAGTGATTTTAATGTTGGTGTTTGTTGCTCGGGTTTATCAGTGATTTTAATGTTGGTGTTTGTTGCTCGGGTTTATCAGTGATTTTAATGTTGGTGTTTGTTGCTCGGGTTTATCAGTGATTTTAATGTTGGTGTTTGTTGCTCGGGTTTATCAGTGATTTTAATGTTGGTGTTTGTTGCTCGGGTTTATCAGTGATTTTAATGTTGGTGTTTGTTGCTCGGGTTTTTCAGTGATTTTAATGTTGGTGTTTGTTGCTCGGGTTTATCAGTGATTTTAATGTTGGTGTTTGTTGCTCGGGTTTATCAGTGATTTTAATGTTGGTGTTTGTTGCTCGGGTTTATCAGTGATTTTAATGTTGGTGTTTGTTGCTCGGGTTTTTCAGTGATTTTAATGTTGGTGTTTGTTGCTCGGGTTTATCAGTGATTTTAATGTTGGTGTTTGTTGCTCGGGTTTTTCAGTGATTTTAATGTTGGTGTTTGTTGCTCGGGTTTTTCAGTGATTTTAATGTTGGTGTTTGTTGCTCGGGTTTGTCAGTGATTTTAATGTTGGTGTTTGTTGCTCGGGTTTTTCAGTGATTTTAATGTTGGTGTTTGTTGTTCGGGTTTTTCAGTGATTTTAATGTTGGTGTTTGTTGCTCGGGTTTTTCAGTGATTTTAATGTTGGTGTTTGTTGCTCGGGTTTTTCAGTGATTTTAATGTTGGTGTTTGTTGCTCGGGTTTTTCAGTGATTTTAATGTTGGTGTTTGTTGCTCGGGTTTTTCAGTGATTTTAATGTTGGTGTTTGTTGCTCGGGTTTTTCAGTGATTTTAATGTTGGTGTTTGTTGCTCGGGTTTTTCAGTGATTTTAATGTTGGTGTTTGTTGCTCGGGTTTTTCAGTGATTTTAATGTTGGTGTTTGTTGCTCGGGTTTTTCAGTGATTTTAATGTTGGTGTTTGTTGCTCGGGTTTTTCAGTGATTTTAATGTTGGTGTTTGTTGCTCGGGTTTTTCAGTGATTTTAATGTTGGTGTTTGTTGCTCGCGTTTTTCAGTGATTTTAATGTTGGTGTTTGTTGCTCGGGTTACGCGGCGATTTCACAGAAAATATACCACGGTGTTAGCCACCTCCAAAAGGATGGTACGGCGCTGCTTACAGCAGTTTTAACACAAAGTATCTCATCATGAGCAATGTCTATATGCATCCTTACCTCTTCAATGTCACGCGAGTTTTCATCAGCACCGTCCACTTTGTCTACACACTGTAAGCTCTCCGAGAGTGCTTCCTCTAGCTCGGCCACCAACCCCTCATAGTCCCGCAAGCTTTTCTCTGCTTTCTTCGTAGTCTCCTCGAGCTCGAGGTATGCAGCGCGTGTAGTATTATTTTCTGACTGCAGATTTTCAGTCTTGACGTGAGAATCAGCTAACTTCCCTCGCAGATCCCTCAGCTGTTGCTGCAGCTCAACAACATTGAATTCTAGCTTTTTATTCTCCATGCTTCGACTTTCTAAACCCTTTTCTCGATCCATAAGTCTTCCTTTAAGCTCGGCTTCCAACTCTTCAAAAGAACCGAAAACCATCCCGTTAAGTTTTTCGAACGATTCCTGAACTCTCACCAAAGCAACTTCTTTCGCTTTTAAATTGCCATTAGCGTCCGACAATCTTTCTTTATACTCGCTCTCTTTTGCCTCGAGCTTAATAATTTTCTCCTTATACTCCTGTAACTGTGCTCCCGAGTCTTTCTCAAACTGTTCTTTTGATTTAAATTTAAATTTCAAATTGTCATTTTCCGATTTTAATTCGCTCATTTTTCTCTCAGATGAAGTCAGCTGCTTTTCAAACTCTATAGCTGCCCGCTGAGCACTATGGGAATCCACTATTGATTGGCTGATTTCGTTTCTTAGTTCACGCAACTCTGCCTCTCTCTCCCTCAATATATTCTCCGCCAATGACAGCTTCTCTTTCAGGTCTTGGCACTTTGCATGGGAGTCTTCTGAGGCGGCTTTCGATAATAGAGAATACTTCTCAAGAAGTTGTTTTGTCTTTAATTCTGATTCTTGTATGGCGAATTGTCTGTCGTCCTGAGCCTTTTTCAGTTCGTGGCTGGCTTTCGCTCTTTCAGATTCCATTTGCGCTTGCCATTTTAGAGCTTGTTGGTGTATCCGCGAGATATCAAGAGTTAGTTCAGTAATAGGTGGATGATCTACATTCGACGCTGTAATACTGACGTTGTCGAAAGCTCCTTCTGATTTCGCTAACGGACTTTCACCGGAGAAAAACAGCTTCAAGGAAGAAATTTCAGTTCCCAGCTCTATGAGGGGGTCTTGCCTCTCATTCTATAAATCAAATAAAGAGTCCCGCTCACAGTTCCCTACGCCATTTTGAATATTTCATGTAAAGTGCTCACGAAAACGAGGCGAACGATTGCTCATCCGAGAAATTCGCTACATGCAATCCTGTAATATACAGCTGTCATAGCGTCGCTCGAGCCACCGTTCGCCTCGTTTCATGCAGTTGCACCCACTTTACATGACAATGGCGAAAGAAACTGCGAGGGAGAGTATCGTTCTTACGTTTTACACATCAGACATTATAAAAAAAAACTACAAATTATGCTCACTATTGGGACTGTTAACATTAATTATAGTATTTAATTGGACTTAACCCGAGAAAATAAACATTTTGTAAATCGACAGTCGACATATATATCCTTGTAAATGATGCAACTTTTGTGTGCAGCTATTGAAGTGAGTTTCCACCCATTTCATGTCAATCTCGACATGGCAGCTAACTTTGATGTGCTCTTTCCAAAGATACCGTCATTTGCACCTAGCCATGAACGCACGTGATCAAAACATGTTTCACCATGACGTCAAACATTAATGTTTGCCCGCCTACTTGTTAAGGTTTGGCGCCAGTCTCGCCAGGATAGATAGCGTGGTCGAATGAACTACGGAAAGCTCTCTGACTTGATTCCGTAAATCAATGGAGAGTGGAACTCCACATATATTTCGACCAAACCTATTAACAACAGCTCTCGGCGAGACTGGCGCCAAAACTTAACAAGTAGGCGGGCAAAACATTAACGTTTGACGTCATGGTGAAACCTGTTTCGATCACGTACGTTCACACGGCTATGTTTGTTTATTTCTGCTTATGCTAATAAGGCAAATTGTAGACAGTGACGTCAGGAAAATCCGTCTATATAGTAATGCGGGTATATCAGCGGCAACTCGAGTTGACTCCTGGGCAACCCACGGGCAACACAAGGGATCTGTAGCAAAAACACGTCCCGGAGACAGGGGCATTAGAGCGCTTTCGAGTTTCAGGCAAACCTCCCCCGGAGACTTACCCACGGGATTTGCACAGAGCCTGCTGTCACGAGGTACAGCGGTAATTCATCACGTGTCCACGAGGATGATCGCAAGCTGTCGAGGTGAGTGTCGATTATTGTTGTTCAAAGCTGCCAATATATCAAGCCTTCCGCTTTCGTGGACTATACCACGTGTACTATACCACGTGTACTATTGCATTTTCTTAGCAGATGGTCTGAGTTTTAAATCTAAATTTTCATCATTAACATCTCAACTTATATTGTGTGGGGTTTGGAAGACATTTATGATATAGCCTGCCGTCGTGGTTACTTAAGGTCCATAATTACTGTGGGCCTACTGTAACCGGGGTCACTCAGACAACGAGAGCCAATCACATTGCAGAACGAAAACAAAGCATTCCAACTTACGGTTACTTGAGCCAATCAGTGTCGAGTACAAGACAATAGCATTTCAACTTGTTCGAGCTTCGATCCAGTAAAAGGCCAATGTTGTGGACTAGTTATTAAAGCCTGGTTTCCACATAGCCTTTTCTTGTTTTTCCTTGTTTTTCTCGTGTCGTTCTTTGTTGCGGAGATATGATCATGCAGTTCTATCTGAAAATCACGGTACAACAAAAAAGGGCATATGGAAACCAACCTTAAAGTGCTTATAAGCCCTAGCCAGTTATCTTTGATATCGATTGTACATGAAGTGGATAGTCTAACGGTAGAATATTTCTTGATTTGGGTGTTGCGTCTACGAGATATAAAGGTTTATATTTCCAATATGCTAATGATGTGATGTCATCACCGACATTTGCTGAATTTCTTTGTGCTTGTGGATTAAGCTATTTTCTAAAAAAATTTTTATCAAAGATAACTGCCTAGGGCTTATATGCACTTTAAGTCAAAGTCTCTAGAATGAAGAAAATCACGTGGATTTGCTAGGATTTGTATTTGGAATGCTTTATTTTCGTTTTGCAATGTGTTTAATTCTCGTTACCAGTCTACGTGGCCCCGGTTACAATATGTAGTCGTAAGCGGGGAAAACAACACCGAGGAAGCCAACTTACATGCGCTAACTAAACTGGTGTAACTCAGAAACATCACAGCACTCACCCGAAAGTCAACACTGGTCATACTGCTCACACTATTTCTTCTACCGGTCGCTTGTCCTTCTGTAAATGATCTTCTGTAAAACAACAACAATCTGTCATTTAGTAATTATCAAGACATCATTGCTGAGTACTTGATTTTTTTGACTATGGTTCAAAGCATTATATATTGCTTTGCACCATAGTCAAAAAAGTGATGGTGTCAATAGACGAGTTTGCGTTTTTTTCCGACCTTTTTAATGAGGTTCAACAGTGTTCGATATATAAGAAAACGTGAAAACTTTGGAGTTTAGGACTCTTGCATTTAGTGAATATTTACCCAAACCACCTCAAATACCCTATGTGTCAAGATTTTGTACATCATAATTTTAAGTGTATGAAGTTAAAAAGGTAATAATAATTCCCTACTTTTCATACATGAGAATGTCCACTTCGACATCTCCCCTCTTTCTTTGTAATTACGTCTCCATAATTATACAGCAATTAATTGAATGTATGGAAAATTAACATTTGTTTTACGTTTAGAAGAGCCACTCAATCCAACTCAAATGTCAGTGTTACCGACACTTGTAACATCTCATTATACTGAAACTTTGATGCTCTTGTGTTGAATGCTCACTGAATGCAAGAGTCGAAAGCTCTCCAAAATTTCCATACGTTTGGCTAAAGTGAAGTTGCCGACCACTTACCAATCACTTGTAACCGATGACTTAATTACCGACCACGTACCGACCACGTACCGACCACGTACCGATCATTTACCGACCACGTACTGACCATTTACCGACCACGTATTTACGGTGCAACTTGTTCACTTTAGCCCATTTGTTTTCTTATAAATCAAACACTTTTGCACCTCATTCAAAATGTCGGGGAAAACCACGAACTGGTCAGTTTGGCTTTTGCTCACCTCGAGAAGGCAGGCCATGAAATATCCAGATCATAACCAGCACACGGCAGGTCAAAATCAATGTTATTAAGGTCATACAGCTTGTTAACAAGGGCAATGGACAGTGATGGGTTGCGGAAAATTGCCTCTTGTTTGTACCAGGAACTAAAGAACAAAAGAACAAAAGATCAAACCAATGTAAAATAATAGCAAGAAAGATATACATGTAAGGTCATCACATTACCAACAGCTCCCTTCAAATAGTTTATATTGGGCTTAGTAAATATACTTTATATGTCTGATCTATCTTCTAAAACAATATCTAGTTTCGGCCATAAACTCCAAATAGAATTACGGTAATCCGTTGACATTCAGTCAAACTTATTCTACAGAGTGTTACCACCCATTGTAGTCGAGTAATGCCAATTTCATGCTGAATGAATTTATATTTTGAACAGGAGAACTTTTTCCAGCTTATATATGGTTGGAAAGCAATATGCTTAATTATGGACTAGAATAAGACCTGTGTGGCAGATCATAGTACTCGAGCTCGATGCAACGCAACATGTCTTCCAAAATTAAAGTCACAGTAACTTGAACATACATATGCTGTGCTAACACATCTTTGAATTTTTAACCACCTCCTCCAATCTTGGGTTTGGTTCTGAAAAATGTCCAAATAAGAGAAGGCTGGGGAAGTGTTAACCTGCAATCATGCCCTCCTTTCCTATGAATTCACAGCGCGTGCGGAGAAGGGAGAGAAGGGAAAGGAGGCCCTGATACAAATACTTGCTGAAGCGAGAATAAGCAAACCAATTTTTCTGATTGGTCGAAAAATAATTGTGGTATTCTGGTTCGTACATTTAAAAGTGTGACTTCTGGCACACGCAGCTGAATTACAGTTTGATTGCCTTGGATGGCTCGCACAAAATTTGTGACAGGGGGCAGAAAACAACTCAACAAGCATTTGTATCAGGCTCTCCTTTGTCCCCCTAATTTTATTTTATATTTATTTAGTGGAAAAGAGAGAGCCAGATCGCAGGTTAGGGAAGTATATTTTTGCTCATATATTCTATATGAGGCACGTTAATGCGAAAAGGGATTTCGATAGGAAGACTTCTGTCAGGCTAACATGCTTCATCTTGTGTGCTTGTTCGCTTTTTAAAGCCAACTTAAAAGAAGTAATAACACACTTTCTAGTGTTTTATTTCTGGCCTTTCTATCCCATAATTTTTGTCTGAGATCGATCCCATAATTTCTTAATTTGAGAGGCCGAGGTTAGAGTTAGGTTAGAAACAAAGGCATTTTCGGATATTTCTGTTCAAAATAAGTAGCCCTTATCCATGCTCATATGAATGTAAATGAAAAGAACATTGTTTTGCTGTGTAACGCATTGAAAGCCATTAAAATGGCGAGAAATGCCGCCACTTTGGAATTTAGGTTATACTCAAGTTGAGGCAAGTTAACAAGAAAAGGGCTAGATAGTCATGTAGGAAGACTCCTTTCGCGTTAACATGCTTTATATATATCTCGATGCTCTCTTGAAAACAATTATCACAAAACTTGGTTAAATAATTCATGTTTCTATGACTATCCAATACGACACTTCTGAACGAAAAGAACTGAAATTGATGATGTTTCCAATTATTTTAAACCCATTGACTCCTACGATGCCCGAAACCGCCTCAACAAGAACACTGAGGGACCTCCAAAAACACATTCCATCAAATCTAGAGGCGCTGGAATTCTGATAATGAAACATTATTTCAATGGATGCATGGCCAAAGAAACCAATTAGCTTTAACACTGATCGATAAAGTCCAATCTTTGGAGAAAAATGTGTTCGTTGTGGAGACATATTTTCATTGATTTCCTTCGATTTTCATGAATTTCGAAGAGCTAAAAATCAGTTCAAAAAATTCTTCTTGTTCACACTCATTACAGTATAGTCTTCTTTAATCTCTCCAACTACCAGCTTTGATTGCACGAAATACATCAAACCTGGTGCCATTCTTAACACTGCAATTCTCTCTACCATGCACATTGTCCTACACCCATGTTGGGTAATGGACAAAAATTCGACAGCGGATCCCCACTCTGCAACTCCTGTAGGATGTTTTATTAATTCTGATATCTACAAGCCGAGGCCTAAAAGTGACAAAAACACAACCTACCTTGTAGTAGCTAGGTTTAGCAGGATAAAAAAATCACCAACTGGAGAGAGTCAGGAATTAATGTCATTGACTAACGTTTTGGTGTGTCAAAATAGAAACACAACAGAAAAACCCAGTGAAATCCCCTCACAAAGCTTACTAAAAGCAAGCCAATTAAGTAGTTTTCAGCCTTCATCAGACTTGATGATGTCCTCTAGCTGGCTCTCTTCCTGTGGCTAATTTTTATTTGACCAAAATTAGATGTGCAGTTTTCATTCAAAACCCTACAAGAGCAAGTTCACAAGTCATCGCCATCACCATAGAATCCTCCCGAATGGCATTGTGGGGAAAGCTTACAAACACATACCTGTACATGTTCATAGTACTTTTACAAGCCTTGTGTACCTCAATGTGCTCTTGTTGACTAGAAGCCGTTGTACTGCATCAGCCAATGTCTTGTGAACCAAGGCGTATCGAATGAAGGCCCTGCCCTTGCCTTGTGCCGATTTCATCTTTATTTAGGACATGATAAAATTAAAATTGTCAACTTAATCAATGAACAACATACAGTAGTGTACATATACAGTTTATAGTTTAGTGTATCGGCTTGCCATCACACTACAATTGAAGGGCTGTGTACAAAATGGGCGTAAGTAACTCCTGATCATGTTCTAAATTCTCCCTTAGAAAACAAATAATTTGAAGGAGAATTTATAATGTGATCAAAAGTCACTTATGCCCTTGTTGCACACATCCCTTCAATTTTGCTTCAATGCAACGTTGTGTTCCCTTAGTTCAGGGTCTTTTGTAAAACAATTTGCACCAAATGCTGTGTATTTATAGTATGAAACCTCCCAGGGAAATTATATACACGAGGGTAGGCAAATATTTTTGTACCGGCACAACTGCTCAGTTTCTCGTGTTCTGATTGGCTTATTAGTTTTTTTTACGGCCCATGTGATGCAAATGTTCTGTATCATGTGATCACTGTTTGTGTGAGAAAAGCAACGTGTTGTTCTATCATCGTAGACAATAGAATGTCTCGTTGTAGACAGTTGAATGACACATTGTTGACAAGTTTGACGTAATAAAACCCGGAACACCGAAACGAAACCACCGGAACGGAAGCACTGGAACGGAACCACCGGAACGACCACAACGACAGAAACCACCGGAACGATCGAAACTGTCGAAACCAACGTATGTAACGAATATCTATTGAAATTTTTTAAGATAAAATGTTTCAGCTGGCCAAACCAGCCTTCTTCTGATAAGTGCAGGCTTTAGTTTTGGGACCCGTAACTGTTGGGTTTTAGCCCGGGGGATTACTCCCTATAATGGACTATACGGGGAGGCTCCGCCCGAAAGGGGTACCCGTCTGTCGTGCGTGAAGCTGAAGCCCCGAGGCGGAGGCGAGTGCGACACACCAACGTAGGTCCACTTCGTTCAGCTATAGATCCTGGCCACCTTTTCAGGCTGGGGGTATATAAAAGGGTAGAGATTTCAAGTATTTTAAGGTGTTACTCAAGTGAAAAGTTTAGTAAAAGCTGCTAAGGGATGCAGTGTTTCTACTGTGGGTATGTGAAATGCATGGATACCATTTTTTTTTTCTGTCAAAAATGGTGCATAAAAGGGTAAGGGTTTGGATCTCCGGGCGGAGCCTCCCCGTATAAAACTTTGTTGATGAAATAAATGAAGCACGTGTTGCAACCTGCAAAGCGCGAACATGCATGGGCTCGGGCTTCTAATATTAAATGCCAACAAATCTCGCCTGAAATAAGTATTCGCATCATCATTTTCAGCCTACATAGAAATGAACGATTCGTTAACAAAATAATGTGTAGATGTCTAGATATTTGACCCTATAGAATACATATTCTCGGCTTACCTTTTCGCCCAGCTCTGCCATGGCTGCCATCCATCAGATAAACATCGTACAAAGCGCGGGAACACAAATCACATGGGAGGAGATGATATGCTAGTAACCTCCAGGGGTGGGAGAGAAGAATTCCTGTTCTTTTTTATTTGCCAGGGAGGGGAGGGAAGAAGGAATTATCTAGGTTTTCTCGGACTGTAAATATATCACAATGTGGACTGTTGCGCTCAAAAACTAACTTTAGCGTAATTATTGCTCTGGTCAGCTCAAATAACTGTTTGCGTGAATTAGCCGGTTTATTACTGTTTCTACAATGGCCTTAGCGTCTTTCGGAAAAAATACCAAGGCAGAGTGTCAAATATTGTAGTCTGTGGTTGCTGTACTGAAGGTCGGCTATCTCTAACAAATCGATACGTTAGATGCGTTGGTTTCGACAGTTTTAAGAACGGTTCCTGTGGTTCCGTTCCGGTGGTTCCGTTCCGGTGGTTTCGTTCCGGTGGTTTCGTTCCGGTGGTTTCGTTTCGGTGTTTTCGTTTCGGTGTTCCTGGTTTTAATACATGCCATATCCAAAACCGCAGAACGACTGCCTTGATGATTTCAAAAATTCTTAACTATTAGATCTTAAAATACCTCAGCTGAATTGGAAAACATTTCCCCCCATTTACCTTAAAAGTTAAGCCACGTTATGTGGTTCTTCAAATACGTTTAATAGTAATAAACTCCAAAACTTAAAGAAGAGCGAGAAGCACATTTTCCCATCGATTTATAGACTTATAAATTAACAAGGCAGTCGGTCTGCGGTTTTAAAATGCCAAACTTTTTGTCTAAAATCATTCTTGCTGCCGCTGACAAAAAATCTACCCGGCTCCAAACAATAATCACGTGGTACAGAACATTCACATCACGTGAGTACGTACCACATTGCTCGCGCCACGGATTACGTGATAGTGCGCTTGAATCACAATTTCCATCGTTTTCAAGGCTCTTCCACTTGGCTATTTCTCGTTTGTCGTTGTAAAACACGATAGTTTGCCGTGGTACTGTACATGTCATCTCATTTACCATATTTTGCATCATCACATGGTCAAATTATTGTCGTGGATTCACTTGGCACGTTTTTACGTATTGGACAGTTGGTTTTAGGGATCGGGTTAGGGATTGGAGTGCAAATGACTATCGAAGAACTCATTATTTTCTGTAGCATTATATATTGAGAGGGACATTGGGGGTGTGGGTCAGTTTTTAGTGCGGTATTTCGGTGAATTAAATCCCATATTGCGGTGATCTCAAATCCTGCGGTGTGTTGTTTGTGTTTTTAAACCTGCGGAAACGATATGTTTACCGTGTTGTGGTTATTCTCAAAGTCAAATCCATGCAAATCACGGGACTCTTAAAAAAATTATTGCGTCATTGCGGTGTCGGTATTTTGTCAACGTTACATGCGGTGATGCGGTGTTTTCGGATTATTTTTGCGGTGTTGCGGTATTGAGAGCCCCCCAATGTCCCCCTCTATATTGACCATAATCATAGGTAATTATTAAGGGATATTGCTCCCATTTGGAAAGCTCAGGTTCCTCTACTGAACAAGTCACTCCATGATTCTCCTCGCTCACGTTTCAAGAAAGAAAAAAAAGAAGTGGTTCTCTTCTGCACCTGGTTATAATAATTATTCGAAAAAAAACACTTTCCTGCTAGTTTGCTGCCATCAAAACATACAGTTGCTATACATCTGATTTTGCTAGCAGTGCGCATGCGCAAATTATATATATTTTAAGTGACTAATATGGACTGTGAAACAAATTTGCATATGACTTGCCGTAAATCTTCTCTTCCGTTTATATAGTCGAATAAGAACTGGAATGCGTCTTTGTCCTCTTCTTTGATGGGTGGCAGTTATATATTATTCAAATCATAACTTATGTGATGATAATTCAGTGAATGTCTCTGTAGCTCAGTGTTTACTGATTGAAGCAGGGGAAAAGTAAGTAATGTTCAATATTGTGTAAAATCTACATTAATTAATGATAGTAGTGAAGGGTGTCAGGGAGGGGAAGAGAGATCAGGGTGGGTTAGAGTAAAGGAGGAGCGGAGAAGTGATGAGAGAGGAGAGGTACACTCCGCAGCGGGTCAGGGGAAGAGAAAAGGGAAGGGAGGGAAGGGAGGGAAGGGGAGACAAGACAAAAAGCTAGCTAAATTATTTGTGTGGCGGGCCCTAAAAACTAAACCCCAAATTTGCTTACATGTATGTACAATGTATGTACAATGTATGTCACTCGACACTCCCAAAAAATAAAGGATCCCTTTTTAGAATGATTGCAGACATCTGAGAAAAATGAACTACTACATGTAGGTTGAAAAAAATATATAGGTTGAACCAAAATAACCTAAGTTTGAAAAACAATAACTTCCCTATATTGTAGGTTGGACAAATTTAACCTGAATTTTGTTGACCTGCAACATATATATATTGTTTTCTAGCATTGCAATTGACTTAATGTGCATACATTTGATTTTCTTATTTGATTTCAAGATTTGCCCAAAGGGCAGGTATAGGACATAAAACATGATACACCACACACCCCACCCCTGCTTAAGAAAATGAATTATCTAGCCCCACCCTATAATTATGTATTAATTAATATGTATACAGGTTGCCATACTATTACAAAATTAGATACACATTAACTACCTGAGGCACTGCCAGGACATATCTGACACCATCATCTTTAGGAATACAGTCAGTGATGAAATTCCAGTAGTCCTTTCTATACCCAAGCAAAGAGTACCTCTCTATCCATTCCAGTCCAAATAAAGAGAAAGAAAATATAAAATACAATGTTACAGTGGTTGATTGTCATAGAATGATTATTGACAAAAAATAGAAGGGATATGTTATAAATTATAGCTAATACATCATATACAGCTAGGAAAAGATGGACCAGCACTTAAAACAAACTCTGGCAAACTAAAGTTTGCTTTAATCTCAGTTCCAAAGAGTTTATAATTATTTCCTTTAGTTAATAACTATAAAAACACCAATTACTTCCTATCCTGATAAATCCTGAATCAATTAAGTTTATACTACTTAATTGACAATAGAAAATTCATTTTTTTTGTCAACCAAGCTCCAAATTCCTGCATGGAGTGGAACAACATTGCAGCCCAAAATCTTATATTCCATGTCCTTTTGGAAGGTTATTCTGGGCTAAACCGAATCAATTAATACTTCAACTTCACAGGTAAACATTTTTAAAGAGCAATCTATTTAGTAGCTTATAAATCTCACTCAAAGGCAGCTTCCAAAATTATTAGTTGTTCTCTTTTCTGATTCAGTACACTTTCATGGCTCTCGGCATCTATCCTATTTTATTTCACTGTCAATGAAAGCTGATTTTGGTGATTTTCATAAACTACACAGTCTACTTACGCTTAATAACTGGCGCACTAAATGTATGCTTTAATAATTATCATTATTGTTGATGAACTAATTTTTCTCTTGATTCAAATAAAATTGCCTGTGAGTTGTTACTCTTAATAATTATATATTAATTATAACTATAACCAATTATAAATCTAGAGGCCAGGGCCACAATATCCATATGCCACCTGTAATAATTAGATTTATTAGTTATAGTATTCCAGCTGACACTATAAAAGTAATGACACTACAAAAGCTGCTCACATCTCTCACTTGCTTTATTAAAAGCAAAGTTCTACTAACAGTAAAATCATTTTATTACATGCGTGACTAGAGAATGTTTTTCACACCAACAATGTTTGATGATATAAAGTCTATAACTTTAAGCTGTCATAAATGCACTGACACCCTACATGTATGTCAGCAAGTTTATGTTATCAGAACTTACCAGTAATGAATAATAATTACATCTCAAAATCTTCTTAGCTAAGAGATACATACATGATATGTATTGTTGTAAGAATTATTGTTCTTTTGTCTGTCAAGTTTTGATCGACCAATCAATTTATTTTTATTTTATATTCGTGATTTTTCATATTTTGTCATTTCAAACATAATTATTAATATTTACATGTATAAGTAACTTTATAATATTCATTAATAATTCATAAGGGTACTAGCCAATCCAGACCCAGCATTCGGGTCACGTGGATACACTCTAATTACCCCATACAACATTCTAGTTAGCATATTAGTATTCTGTATCAAATATGATACAGAATACTAATAAGCCTATAAATTAGTATTCTGTATCAAATGATACAGAATACTAATAAGCCCCGAGTATTAGTGTTCTGTATCAAATGATACATAGTACTAACTATAAGCCAAATAGAATCAACAAAGTACATCTGCTCTATTATTGCGTACACACCATCTCTTCCATGTGGGACCTATTTTTCTGCACACTACGCTCTGCTCTCTTATTGCATACACACTGTCTCTTCAATGTGGGACATGTTTTTGTGAGAAACTAATTCATCCCACATCAATAGCAAGGTGGTAGAAATCAAAGTTTAAAATTTTATGTGGTGCATATCATAAGTACATTATACAACAATCGTGGCAATGTCGTATCGGATATACAATGGCTTGCCGAAGCGGCGTGCCATTTGCATATCCAATACAACATCGCCACTCATATTGTAAATAGTACATACATTCAATCAATTTCATTTATTACGAATGCTATCATCTTTGTATTTTGTCTTCTATATTAATTACTTTAGTTGCATAATATTACTTACAGTGTAACTAACGACAGTACCTATATTTATTAGTATTTCTCATATTTTTTCATTATTTTTTCAAGTTATTAAATAAATGGTGTATTACATCTGGGTTGGCTTTTTTATTTCATTGGCACCGGTTGGGTTGGGTGTAAATTCAAAGCCTCATAGGGGAGTTGGTGTCCTTAATATTGCTTTCTTACGTGTCTGACTATTGGCAATAAATCTTTAACATAAAAAAATAATGAAATAGTCCTGGATAATTACAACCTAGTCAAATACTGCAGTCCAAACAATCAACTAGCTAAAACAATTACATACAAAATATTGTAAGAGACTGACCCTTTTGCTCATGTCGAAGCACAGTTTCTAACTTGACACAGAACTTCTGTAGTGTTGTATAATCATCATTGATTGGCTGCTGTTGAGTCTGGAATGTGTTTCTCAGTTCTGCAACATAAGCTGGTTTTAAAACAAAAAAGAGACTGTCTTTATTCTAGCTTGTACAGTCATGCATGCATAATACTTCAATAAAATGTTATTCTCTCTTCAGTTGGCATTTTGGTTAGCACTATCAGTGTTTTTTTTATCATAAACTTCAGCCATTACCTTTGATATTAATTAAATTAACTCAAAATTATTGGGTGTAACTGCAGAATACCCACAACTCTAGGACATTAATATATCTGTGTAGCCAGTGGCTAATTATGGCTATGAGTTGTAAAAATACAATGACAAATAACACAAAGTGGCTACACAGTGCCACCTTAAAGCTAATTAAGTCTATAATTAAGGCATATATTACGAAGTGGCTACACTGTATGAAGCCATGCTGATGAGTGACCTACATGCAGCTATTAATTAAATATAAGTACCTAGACATTGTAAGCTGTACGTATTAACAAAGCAAGCCAATTGAAAAATGGCTACGAGGCTACAGTGATTCCTAAGCCCTTATAATTATTATGAAGTAGCTATATATGCAGTGACTTAATACAGTTATAAATACACATGTAATTAAGTGTCTGTAGTAAGCCAAATTATTACAAAGTGGCCACACAGCCCTATTACAAAGTGACTACAGCAATGTCATAAAATATAAGTACCTAAGTCATGTTACGAAGTAGCTATGCAGTGTCACTCTACATCTAAATGTAAGTGTCTAAGCCAAACTCAAATGGCTTAATATGCAGCTATGCAGTGACTCATGCACTTATTAAGGACAATCTGATGACATAAGCGATATTTGTCATGAATACATGTACAAGGCCAGAGTATACATTATGGTAGGGGGAAAAGGAGAGGAAAAATAGCAGACACTTTCATTCTTTTTTCTTATACTACAGCATTTTTATAGTACAATATTATTAACATTATATTTTAAAATAACAAACCATAAAATGAAACTACATGTACCATATCTATATGCATGTAAATTAATAACAGCTAGGCAAATTTTATTTCTTACAAGTTACAAAATCTTTTTATAGATGACTTAATTAATCTACAATGTACAGGGTGGATTATACACAGGGGCTTATGGGTATGGAGTGGAAAGAGGGGGATTATATAGAGGATTATACATGGGGCTGATTATCTACAGTAGAGACTATACACACTCAGGTACATGTACATGGGATTGAATTGCAGTACTCTATAGTATCATAATATATTTGATATTCTGCATAATCAATATGCCTACCTCGTCATTACATTAGGAAACAATAATGCTTAACTGCAGAATATCTGTAGCCAGTGGCTAATTTGGCTACATAGTCAAAGTAAAGGACTTTGGAGAGATTGTTTTCCAATTGCTTTGTGACTATGCAGTGACAATTATGCATCTGCCATCTGTCTTAACAGGATTAACATATAATGTTAAAGTGCATAATTATAAAGACCCATTTTTCTTATCATTAAAATCAATTCTACATCAAGTAAATCATTAAATAGTAAAAAAATCTAAATGTGAGTCTTGCATCACAGTATGTGATCATGAGCTATAAAGGTTTATATTTTAAATATGTTAATAATGACATACATGTATATCAGACAGGAAATAATTTATTATACATAAACTTGATGGTAGAGATAAATGACTTTGTACAAACATCTATGTTATATATTTTTACCAAATATTTTATCTAAATCAGACTGAAGTAAATTTCATTCACAATTCAAGGAGAATGAAATTATATTAAATTCACTGTTTGACATCTATCACGTAATTGGCATATTCAAAATATAAACCATTATGACTCATAGACGCAACACTCAAATCAAGAAATATTTTACCATTCAACTATTAGACTCCCCCGATGTATAATTTATTTTAATGATGAAAAAATAACATAGCCTGTATCACCACTGACAGAGATAATATTAACACTGAGCACATTTCTGCTTTCATTATTTATAATTATAAACAAGAAGTTCTGGTATAAAAGGGTATAATTAAGCTCTTCATCTTTTCATGCATGGTATAATCGAAATTTCAATTTCAAATTTTTATGTAGCAGTGAAGAACACGTAGCTTAGGCGAGTGCATTAGCTTCTCCTGTTAAAATGCGAAATTTTGAGTAGTTAAAATAAAAGTGAAAAGAAGGAAGATATATAGTTGTTTATTAAAGACTTTTATAGGCTGTATTTTATTACTGTTTACGAACTAGTCAATAGGGATCATCACACCTGTAGATCTCCACTCGACAAAGGCGAGTGACAATTGAACGTTATCAGTGGCGTTATCATGGCACTTTTATACCGGAACTTCCTGTTCTAACCTGCTAAAAATATTGTTAATTATTATCCCTTTGCCCTCTCTTTAGTGACGTTTTTAACTTAAATGGCGATCATCACATGTAACCTTTCCTTGGCTTTGTTTTAGGGTCACCTATATATTTTTACATTTAATACTACCACATTAACGTATGACTAAAAGTAAATTTAAAGGATTAAAAAATATGACATACATGTATGAGTCATGAGAGTAGACGTACCAACAACATCGCTAACCAAGCGAGATGGATCGATAACGAACGCCTCCATGAGAGCTACAAATGAACCAAAATAAACTCAAATGAATAGAAGTAATTCCAAATCATTCCAGGATATCCCAGCACGGAGTTCACGGGGTAAAGTACAAAGATTCAGATGACAAACACCAGCCGTCCGCCATATTTGATAATTACATATGCACACGAGAACGAGGTCACACTCCAATAACGCAAACTTGCAGGAAACAGTCACGTGCTAATATATCTTCAATCATTTATAACCGCTCCAGCTTTCAATTTTCTAAAGGATACTATAAAACTTACCTAAACAGAGAAAACGTTTTTTAAACAAACTTCAAGAAGTAGGACAAGTACGTTTGTTTCATTGAGCTTCCTGTGGGTCAGCGGATTTTTCAATAATAAGGAAATCGAAACATGTCCTGATGTTTTCGGTGTTTTGTAAATGTACTGATGTACATTTGTAGCTTTTATCTGTAGACTAATCTGCCATTGAAAACAAGATGCTTCTGGTGAGCTCAAAGGTGAGAAATAACATTTCTTCGAGAAGCTTTTTTTGGATACCCTACTGAAATGTGGGTGCCCAAACTAATTAAATATGACGACAATTGACAGACATGCATGCATGGTTTCGTTTAATTTCTCTGTATTCCTCACCTTTACTTTAAAACTTTCAGTCTTCGTACGAGGTTACGTAACTACTTTTGCTTTTCCTTTCCCTTAAGTAAGATTATAAATAGCCAAACGGCAGAGTACTAGCTAGCGGATAATAATGACATCCCCGACTCCAGCAGAAGTCATTCAAGCCATCTATGACATGACTAAAGGAGTGACTATGCTCAAGGCTGGAAGAGTGGTAAGTATACTCGATGTTTTTTTAGCCTCGTAATTACTAATTAAAATCAATTGTTGTAGATTGCAATAAATGTAGTGAGGTATATATATCATCTTCAGATACTGATCGAATTGAAAGCTAGCTATAAAATCTATAAAATTACATAATTTAAAATATGTAGTGTTTGTCAGAAGACGACACATTCATATCTTTTGTCTGGCCATAGCCCATAGTTTATTATTTTATTAGGGACCGTTCATAGGTGATAAATTAGCAAACCCTCCCTTTTTTTCCAGGTAACTGCAACTTTTAAGATCACCCCAGCTACTCTACGTACCCCTCTACTCTACTCTACCCTTGAAAACTGATTTAAAAATTCAGGGACCCCCATTAAGCCAAACAAAAAAATTCAGGACCCCCATTATATCATTCCCCCCTCCTATACATAAGGAACGGTCCCTAATAGTCATTTCCTTGCAGGTGCTTAGCTATATTTTTTCACAAATCTGCATATATGGTTTAAACACTAATAAGGATGATAATTAACAATTAATTAATGATTTTCCACTGGCTGCAGAGGAACAAAATCAGTGGAAAATGTTTTCTCACACACCAATGGGGCCTGGGCCTCTTCGAGGGGGGTTTAGTGTCATGTGACATGAAGAGCAGTTTTACTGGCCTCCATCGGACTTCCCACCCTAAAATTCCAGTTTTACTGTATAGTTGCGTTACGAGACTCTGTTCTTGCTAGACCCATAGCATTGAGGCTTCATGTATGTAGTCATGTAAGAAGTTATTGTTATAATTGTTTGATAAAGGTCAGGTTGCAGAGGTCAGCTTGTCGACATAGCTCCCAGTGGTGTGTGAGAAATAATTAGTCCTTGATTAATTGCCATCTTAAAAATGAATGGTACCAAACAAAAATAAGTCAGGACTAAACTTTGCTAAAGTGTGCTAACCTGCTTGCCAGGTCTTCTGTATTTTTTCCACCCATTTTTATTTCTGATTGGGCTGCCTGTGGTGTACGGTCAACATGGGGTGAGAGAAAAAGAAAGGAGGGGGGAGGGGATAGGAAGGGAAGCAAGAAGAGCCTGCATGAATGTCATTGTTTTGCTTGACAGCTAGGGACATATCAAGTGTCAAAAAGTAGCCAATGAAAATTGCATTCAATGTAAACACAAAACATTAAAAATAATAGGCGTACTCCTCATGGTATAATCATAACAAAAACAAATGAGTATGGATCAATAAGAAACCCCTAAGAAAATAATAGAACATAAATTACTAGACAGTATAGTTATACAATGTGAGAGATGTCATAAACCAAAAGATAAAGTTTGCTGCCTGGCTGCCTGGCTGCATATATGTTGTTTTAATGTTAAATATGGAAATCCAAGATGTTTGGGAGTGATTTCTACCGGTATGTAAAGCTGTAAACTACATTGTATATGAGTTTCTCTTCATGAGATTCCCTGCTAGCTGCAGAGCCATGATCCTTTCCTCCCTTTTGTAATTGCTTTACAAGGTTCTGCTATGGTTTTATATGAAAAGCAGGGAAGTCTCCTCGCTGGTTATTTACATTTATAACCATCAAATATTTTCTCTCGCGCGTGATTGGTTGAATGCATCACATGACCCAATATTTTCTCTCCAGGAACGGGAAATATCAGCGAATACACCCCCTGTGAGTGCACGGCAAAGAAAATATTTGAAGGATGATAACGATATTTGTCCTTGGACATTATCTGATCCTCAAAGCTCACAGTTTCCCTTGAGCTTTGCTCTTGGGAACTGTTCTCTGCTTGGATCAGATAATATCCACGGATGAAATATCAGAGCATATTGTGATGCCACAAATAGGTTATTGTATTTATAACCCTGTCGCATGTGCAATCCCAGTCAGATGCAGATCAGGGGGTTGCAACCCCTTTCCCCACTCCCCCCCCCCCCCCCCTGTGCAAGAAACATAAGAAACCCAGGGCTTGTACATCTATAAACTACAGCAAGCAGTTATTTGAAGCCATTGCAGACTTACATGTACTTTATTAAAAATACATTTGGAGAGCACAAACATTATTTTAAACTAATAGTTGTGCTGATATTGCAATAGCAATCCACAAGTTATTGGTATGGGGAAATCGTGTCACTCAGCAGCTCGCTCACTCACTCCTTAAGGTGTTAACAAATCGATAATTATCGATTTTCTCATCTGATTCCAATATGATGTTATTGAATCAATATTCCCCCAAGTTCTTTGTTACCACCACTTTTGCGTCTGTGGGCCATATTCTTACTTTGGTGAATATAAATGTGCAAACCAACTGATGTCATGCATGTGATTAGCATATATTTAATGGAATAAAAATTGTTGCATGATTTTGACAATTATGCCTGACCTTGACACACACAAAAAATTATATTTGTGCTCTCCAATCTTATGAAAATGACTAAGAGAAGACTAAACTTTAATAAAATATTATAAAAACGTGATCGATTTTTTTCACTTCATCATAGACACTTTAAGTTCCACAAATCATTAATAGCTATACTATTAATGAATCAGTCAATTCCAGCAATGCTCATCCCCCCCCCCCCCGGGACAACCCCCGAGCATTAGCCATTTTCGTTTTTTTTCTTCAAATTCCCCACGGTGGGGACAAGCAAGGTGTTCAAATTCCCCACGGTGGAGCCAAAGAAGTAAGGAAAGTGCCCCACCCCCGGACATATCCATAATGATATACTGCCCAAGTTTAATTCTATGCAAATACACAAGGCGCAGAGAATCTATAGATGGTTTGCAGTCAATCCCCAGTGATTCAAATGACAAAGGGCATGGCGGCCATGTTGGTGTACCTAACAAAAGAAGCTAACGAAGAATCTATTGTTAAAGGTACACCAACATGGCCGCCGTGACGTCATGTGCATCTAATCATTGATAGTTTCCGTTCGTTTTGTAGATCCGCCTTCTTGTTTTGTATTTGTATTACCGCTGTATGATTATACTCTTGAGCTGCCTGGAGCAAAATGGTATTAATACATCATTCAGTATAGTTTATATTTCATTCCTATAAATAATCATTCGCAACGCGGTTAATGTTATCGACAATAAACACTTATTAAAACCACATGATAGACTTGTATAATAATAGTGCGACTGTTCTGTTCGTCCGGTTGACAGCAGCAAAATGTGTATATTTGTAAACGAACTACTTGATAAGGCGTTTGAAACTCGGACCGGCAGAGCTTGGACCCCGAGTGGCTCCTAAAAATTAAGCGCAGCGTAGCGTTAAGAATACAACGTACGGGAACTGCTATTTTCTAGCTTTCCCGGCTTTTTCGTGTCCTAGCTAGCATATACGAATAAAGTGGATAAGATGGTATATAAAACTGCAGATTTCTAGGTTTAGAGCAATATATACATTTTACATGTAGAATCCACAGGAAGCCGGAGTAATATATACAGTATGGCGTCATAACCACGAGACCAGTCTCTTTCCCAGAATTCTTTTCAGCGGTGTCAAATGCCCCACCATTCGCCCCGGGGTAGAATAATGCCCGAGATAAGGTTACAAATGCCCCACTCCCGGGATCTCAAAATATGCAAATGCCCCACCATGTCCCGGGGGGGGTCTATGGGCATTACTGGAATTGACTGATGCATAAGTGTTGAAGCATTTCTCTCCAATTCATTTTCAGCTGATGTGAATATAATTTGCTTTAATTACCCCTTTATTAAATAGACCGTACATGTAGGCTGCTGCTTTACACGTCCATTGTTGCAACTAATTAATATAAATACAATACCGACATGCATGATAATTATCAGCTCTTGTACAGTGTATGCATCTTGGATGGATCATGCATAATATATTATTATCCTATAAATATTATATTTCAGCCAATCAGAGCTCAGCTTTACTATGAAATACAGGGCGGTATTTCATGGTTTTTCTATGAAATACAGAGCGGTATTTCATGGCTAGGTTAAGGCCAATCAAAATGCAGGAAATTTCGCGCCATTTCTTTATCAGCCAATAAGAATTCACCATTTTGAATACATAATTAGTCTGCAGACGTGCGCGGTTGCCACTCGAAATTCGTGTTTTCCGGTCTAGAAAATTTGCAGTCTATAGTCCGGTAAGTTACTTTGTTTTCGTGATAAATCGTTTTGTAAATTTGTTATTTATAGGATAATATGGTTATTTCATGGTTTTCTATGTTATACTGGCGAAAATTTAACTCGAAATTCATATTATTTTGGTATACAACTCGCCTAAAGGCTCGTTGTATACTAAATAATACAAATTTCTCGTGAAATATTCTCCCGTATTCCATAGAAAACGATGAAATAACCAGTAAATATCCCAGTATGGAAACTTATATGTATATAATTTATGCGATTCTTCGATTGTATATGCATGCAGTCAGTAGTGTTCGTTAGTTTCTTTTTAATTTATTCGTTATTTTCAAGGGACGACCTCACTTCAGAAGATTCAAGTTGTCAAGAGGTAACTAATTTTTTTATACAGAGTCACGTACAGTACAGTTACGAGTATGGACACATTATACAAGCCGGCGAGCCATGACATGCAAGATACTAAAATATATTAGATATGCAAAGATATGAAGTTTATATTAAACGCCGTGTAATTTTAGAGAGCCGGGTTGGCACAGTGGTTAAGCGCTTCGCCTCTCAACTCTATGGCTCGAGTTTGATTGCCGCAACATGGCGCCACATGTGAGTCGAGTTTGTTGGTGTCTCACCCTAGCCTGCGTGCAGACGTTCTCTCTCCCTGCAAAAATCGATTTTTGCAGGGAGAGAGAACGTCTGCACGCAGGCTAGTCTCACCCTTGCTCTGAGGGTTTTTCTCCGTGTTCTCCCTCCTCAAAAACCAACCCAAATTCCAATTTGACCGAGGAATCCGTGTCCCCGATTAGTATAGACCCTTTCCCGGGTCAGCTAGAAGACTAGACACGTAAATAAAGTTGTTTATTATTATTTTTATATTTTATTTATTCATTTTACCGACTGTCAATACAAACTTTTATTGAAGCTATTCTGCAGTACTTTATTCGAGTTGTATGAAAAGCATTATATATCCTCCTGCATTTATACATGCGGAACCATTGCCTTTGGCTCGGGAAACAAAACCCAGGTCTCGTCAGTAAACCACTCCCGTCCATATATTAATAAGATCTATTCTTTTTATTCACCAAGCCATAAAATAAGAGGTTTTCGTGCGATGATAAAGGTGAAATATCAAAAGACTTTATTACACAGCTGTGTCACCTCCCTGGTCACACACTTGCCTGAAAAGTCACGATCACATGGGGATTGCATGATCAGTAACCCAAACTTTCACCCAACCCCTAAAACTTGCCCTAACCGTCAAAAATAATTCCCAGGTAAATGACGCGTGATTATGGAGTTAAGTTGTAACCTGATGATGAATCATTTAGGGTAATTTTGGTCGGGTTCCCAGGTCAACGACAAGTATTCAAGTATATTTAGGAAGGGCCCTGGGTTTGTACGAGGTTGGCTCGCTGGCTCGCAGTTTGTCCAGACCCTACATTTATCGTTTAACACACAGGGAAAAAAACTAATGGGAATTCACCATAACCCACCTGACATCATTAATGGGAAGTGTTCATTCAAATTTTCCCGAGAAAGTTGTACACTTCCCATTATGTCAGATATATGGGTTTTAGAAAATTGCCATCAAATGTTTTTCCCCCTGTGATATAGCACTAGTAGCCTGCATATAATATAATACCAGCATTAAAATTAGTATATATGTATCATAAATGAACTTGTCATTGCCATTCTGCACACTTTCTCACACTAAGTTTAGCCAAGACCCAGCTAGGTCATTTTCTAGCTGGCAACCAGAAGAAAAGCTGCCAGTAAATATTAGATGCAGTTTAATTAGCACCTTCAGATATCAGATTTCTTAAGTACATTTATTTAGCATTTTCCAAGTGATTCAAGAGCCCATAATCAATAGCGTCCATATCTCTTATATAGATGCTACGGCCTTTTCACAAGTTGGGCTATATTTTTGCCGCCAACAAGTGGGTTACACCCGTGGCGGAACAAAAGATGCCTCATTAGCTTCTTTTGTTATACCAACAACACGTCTACTACGCTTTTGTGATTTTATTCCCTTACTGGAATGATTGCAACCCAATAATAGCGGGAAACTGTTCTAAAAATAACCAAACTTGTGAAAATGCCATAGCATAGAGGTAGTATGGGAGATTCTCACTCTTGGTTATGGGCTCTTGGTGATTCAATAGCCCATTTCCGCGATATGCTTTACTTGTCACGCACAAAAGTTTCAATATGAGGCTCCGTGCTAAATTAAATTTATTCTTTTCTCTGTGAAAATGATATATTACATGTATCTTTTAGAGCGGTTTTTAATTGAGTGTTGAAAAGTAATTGCTTTCGAATTTGATTGGTTAGTTATCCATGATTGCGTTTACTTTGCCTCGTGATTGGTTGAATAATTTAAGTCAACCCAATAATAATTACTTCAGTTCACCGTGATTGGCTCATTGTGATTTTACTTGCTCGTGATTGGTTCATTGTGATTTTACTTTCTCGTGATTGGCTCATTGTGATTTTACTTGCTCGTGATTGGCTCATTGTGATTTTACTTTTTCGTGAATGGCTCATTGTGATTTTACTTGCTCGTGATTGGTTCATTGTGATTTTACTTTCTCGTGATTGGCTCATTGTGATTTTACTTGCTCGTGATTGGCTCATTGTGATTTTACTTTTTCGTGAATGGCTCATTGTGATTTTACTTGCTCGTGATTGGCTCATTGTGATTTTACTTTCTCGTGATTGGCTCATTGTGATTTTACTTGCTCGTGATTGGCTCATTGTGATTTTACTTTTTCGTGATTGGCTCATTGTGATTTTACTTGCTCGTGATTGGCTCATTGTGATTTTACTTGCTCGTGATTGGCTCATTGTGATTTTACTTGTTCGTGATTGGCTCATTGTGATTTTACTTGCTCGTGATTGGTTCATTGTGATTTTACTTGCTCGTGATTGGTTCATTGTGATTTTACTTGCTCGTGATTGGTTCATTGTGATTTTACTTGCGCCTGTGATTGGCTCAGGTTTTAGTTTTACAACACTCAATCGAAAACCGGTCTAATACAGCTTGATTTTGTATAACTAAGGTACACAGCTGGTTTAACGGTTTAATCCTTTTAACAATCTGTAGATTTGAGCTATTTAGAATGGGAATCTCCAAGAAAAGAAAAAGACAAATGTGTTGGTATGTGATAAGTTAATAAATGTATAATCACCATTCAGTGCATATTCTCAATTTCCAAGAATTTTAATGTTTCCTGATCGAAACAAAGTTGAGGGAAACGTCGGTAATTGAGGAAAACAAAAATCACTGGTTAATTTCTAGAGACGCCCGTCGTTAAATGATTTGTCATTATAAGCATGATAATTATATTCCATATTGTTAAGAAAAAACTCACTGCCATCCAAAAGCAAACCAAAATATCTTGAGACTGAAGTAACCAAAACCCATGACAATCATGCCACCTTTCTACCCTATGATGTCACAGTTTTCTAGCAATTGTTTGCTCACTCGACAGTCACTTTAGAGGGTAACAGAGTTTGTTTGTTTCATGCGATATTGAATAAGCCAGTGAGAGCATATATATGTTGTATCTGAAAATCTTATGGCTATAAATACTGTATGTTACTGTTACACTTGAGGTTACACTGTCTATTAATAGTATTAATTGATCGAAGGGTCGTGTGCTAAAAGAGCGTTAGTATCAATTTGACTGAGTGACACTCTGCTCTTTGGTTTATGTTCGCTTTTCGTTTTATGAAGTTAAATTTTATATAGATCGTGACGATTCTTGTATATGTAAATGCTGATAATAGAAAAAAACTCGAGATTTGCCCCCCCAAAATGCATTTTCTCTCAGGGGTTATCATGGCGCCCAAGCCGTTGACCCCGCGTTATTCTTTGAAAACAAGAAAAATAAATGTGTTTATATTGGGCATTCGTAATTAGCGTCTTGCCCTTTCCCCATGGACCTATCAACTTGCGTGTTAAGCGCTATTTGCAATTGCAATTCACTTGACGCTAACCAGTTCTACCTCGGTTGTTCCTCCTTCATCGGCATAAATATATATCTAATTGCACTGACTCATAGTTTATGTACCATTGTAATACCATTGATCGTCCCTATTAAACAATGCTGGTTCGCGGCTCTCCTATTATCGCCTTGTTTGCTGTATGGAGAATAGATAACATAAACGTTTTCTTTGCGGTGGAGCGCAGAGACAGAGCACAGAATCATAAATAATCTTAATAGCGAAATATCTACCGTTACCCAGTTCCCTCAACGCTTCAGTGTCGTCTCTCCTGCTTGGCTTCCGAGGTGAAAGAGAAATAATCCTTCTTCGAGCCTTAATTTATCGGTTAACTACGGAAAGCATTTTCCCGCCAAAGCTAAAAACAAAATAAACAATAACAAATATGTTTTCTGTTTTAAGCTGTCATAAATTCCTCTGTCACCTGACAGGCTCTATGCTGGTTTTCCTGTTCTTGTCCAAAGTTAATATTTCGAGTTTTTGAAATGGACACTGATGCCCTTTTTGCACACGACCCTTCAATTAGAGCAGATTTCGTATGAGTGGGACAAACTACGGCATGTCCGTAACCGTGCTGTACTGTAACTCTGTGATTTGATTGGATCAGCAGGACAAAAACAATGGGAAACCATTTCAACGCCACGTCATGTCGTACAGTAGCCGTGCTGTAGTTTGTCCCACTCATACGAAATCTGCTCTATTATTGGCGTATACATGTATGTAGTCAATGGTTAAATACAGATGATCAAGCAAGTGTACACGATCAATTAAATAATATACAAAATGTTGAAGGCCTTGTTTAGCTAATATTAAAGAATATGTCCCAAACCGTGATGCTCAGCGCCCTTTTGTTTGTTTCCGCTTTGTGAAACTATCAATCTAAACAGGACAACTACAAAAGAAACTTTCCAAACTCAGATTCAAATTGAAACTATCACACAACACAATATATAGGACTATAACGATTTTCAAAAGATTGGAAGACAACTCCGCGTACGAAACCGACTTTTCAACTGTGACAAAATGGCTGCCATAGCGCACAAAGCATGGCAGTAAAATGGTCTATATTCTTTAAAAGGCATGACTGAGTCTGTCCACTTGGTTGAAAATAACCATATTAATTTTATCATATCACCCATACGACTTTCCTTTCAAAACCATTTACAAGAGTCACGTGATAGGGCCGTATGGCCGGTTTGACGTCAGCAGGCCGGAGAAAGGTGTCCGGGTCTGCACATTTTGTTGCTTGTTTTGCCATTATTAAAACAAACTAAGCAGACATTCATAGGTTAGGCCGAAAGGGAAAATATTTGGCGCTCGGTCATTTTGTATGAACCACACTGTGCTCAATTCAGTCCATACATCATGGCCATCATGACCCAAACCAAATATTTTCCCATCTGTGCAGCCCTCCCACTCAGTCAATAAGTACCTAATATTATTACAGTGCGACTACTGAAAGCGGGGCCACTTAGACAACGAGAACCAATCACATTGTAGAACGAAAACAAATAATTCCAACTTTGAGTTAGTTGAAATGCTATTGTGTTGTACTCGACAATAATTTTCTCAAATAACCGAAGTTGGAATGCTTTGTTTTCGTTCTGGAATGTGATTGGTTTTCGCTGTCTAAGTGGCACCGCTTTCAGTAGTCGCACTGTAATTATAATCATATTATCAGCTAATTATATCATTGAGTATAAATAGTTCCTTCTTTTGCAACTTACAGTAAAACATAGATTGTTCGTTATTTTGTTCTATGTTTGAAATACTTATTTTTGTCCAATTGCAGTGCAAATATCAAAGATGACTGAGTTGGTGATAGGGCAGAAAACAAAGGTGTTTGAAAACTGTCAGATTCCACAGTATGAGGTAAGAAATAATTAATATAAGGATTAATGACATAAATTGACTGTTCTCATTATGAAATAAAAAATAAACAGGCAGACACTGCATTCTGTTGCCTCTCCGTCACATGCTCTCATTGGAAAAACTGGAAAAATACCCTAAAAATAGCTCACCTAGAAAATGGAATACCCTAAAAATACCTTACAGTACATCCTGCTGTTTCTGGAGTCACTCTGTCTCCCAACCCACCAGTCACAGTTTTGTGTGGGATTTTGCATTAGCAAATGTTCTCATGATAATCGATCTGCATTCATGTTGATTTATATAGCTTAAGGAGCAGAATTTGTTCAACTCTGAAGGCCTACGTATACGTACCCCCTAGAAATACCAGATTTTAGAAGCATTTGATTTTTGCTTAAATTAAAGACTGCCTAAGAATACCAGAGCACCAATTTCAACCCCTATCATGCATACAACGAGCATAGGCTCCTTTGGGCTATATCGCCCCCGAGCGAGTAGCTATAGATTTTGTCAATCACTAGCCTACAGCTAGGGATAGTTTACAGCGCTGAGTACTTGATGCGATAAGTTTATAGTTTGAATTTGGTTGTTTGGTACTTGCATAGTTTCTTCACCAATAATGTTTGAGTATCAGCCCTGTCATTAATTAGTTAAAGTCCAAGGGGTGATGTACCTCTCAATGGTCAAGGGTGTGCCTCTCAATTATGTACTATCCCAACTCCAATGTTTGGTACTTGCCCTGGGGTCGCAGCTATAACTACTAGTTTAAAACTATCAATTTTTCACTCTGGATTTTATTTTTTTCTTCCAGTGTTATTCATTTTCCGTCGTGTACAAAGTTAATAACGTATCACAGAAGAGTCTAGACATTGTTTGTAGGAGCAAACAAGACTTTGATGCCTGGACATGTGGACTTCAGGTAAAGAGTGGAGAAATTCATCTTGGTTTCCTGCATTGCATCCATTTCAGATATGTGCAAATTATCACTCTCTCATTTCCAGTCCAAATGAAACATCAACATAAAGTCACCTATCAGGCTATATAAATACCACTTGTTAGATGTTTTTCCAGATATTACGATATTATGATATTTTACGAGTTGCGAATGTATTTTTCCGAGCCGCGCAGGGACGAGGAAAAATGGAAGCAATGAGTAAGATATCAGCACGTAATACCTGAAGAAACATCTAATAAGGTTTATTATACGACAGCTTTCTTAATTCATGGGTTTCTGTTCCACTTAAAACATATTCTACAGGGCAATATGGAAAGTCTAGTGGGTATTACGGCTCCATATTTGCCCTAAAATTTGACCTTATATGGTAAATTTACGTCACAGTCGTATAATTGTATACCAAATAATACAAATTTCTCGTTAAATATTCGCCCGTATTGCATAGAAAACCATACCCTGGTTTCGAGCCTCTGGAACCCAGGGTAAGAAAACCATGAACTAACCAGTAAATACAAAGCAATACTTTATTTACCCACGTCACACCTAAGAGCTTAAAACAAACTCGTTCTAATATGAAAGTGAAAAGAGAAGAAACGAGAAAAAGTAGGGACGGCTTAACCTATCAGTTGGGGACGTCGTGATATTCGAGAAGAGAAGAGGATTGTTACCAGGTGGGAGAGTTTTTCCTGGCCACTTTAAGGGGGTATATCAACACTATATGAATACTCATGTTTGTAAACTGCATGACTGCACAATGTGCCGTGAAGAGAGCATCTGACAGATCTGTTACGCACTTCTTTGTTCTCTTCACGTTCGGGTTGTGACGTCATCTGTGCATCTTTTTAACAATTAGACCCGCAGCCCGAATGGGCTACGAGTCAATAGGCTATTTAACTCGTAGCCCATGAGGGCGAGAGGTCTAATTGTTTTAGTATAAACTAACTAGTCGGACAGTAGAAAAGAATAGAAAGAAACAAATTTAAGTTGAAAAATGTTGTTATTTCGTGAAAATGCGTGCGGTTTTTCTCTACCATGGGCTATCACAAATAGACCTATAGTAGGGTAGCCAATCAGAATGCAGGATTTGTAATAGTCCACTAGTTGGTTTATACTAATAGAGGAGGATAGACGCACGCCAAATAACATGTATTTGTTTGTTAAATATATATATAATCATTGTCGTCGTCGACGTTGTTGAATTATAAATAAGGGGTAAGTACAAAACACTGACCCCCGGTCCATGCATGGATTCCCTCATGGACCCCCTCATGGACCCCCTCATGGACCCGGTCCATGGACCCGGTCCATGGACCCCCTATAAAATGTTCTCAAATTCTAAAAAAAATAAAAAAAATTGGCGAATGTACGTTATCCTTTCCTTACGATTTTCGCTTCGGTGAAAATGTTTCGAACAACAACTAAGGTCATGCTGACAAATAAGTCTGATGACGAAGTGCCGATAAGGATCGTGAGAACATGTTATTTTGATTGACAACGGAGCGGTGCTTCTTTGCATACTTCACTTACTAGACGAAAATGATTTAGTGAATAATTACTGCCGTCGCTCTGTCACGCAACGCTCGACTATGAAATTTTGGGCATCAGTTGCAATTTTGCACTGCGATACATTGCGTTTTAGATATTTTCACGATAAATTATAGAGGAAAACTAAGCTTCAGAAAGTTCCCATTGTAACCTAATTGTCCTTATCGAGGCAGGACGTTTGAAAAGTGTTATTCTTCCATGGAGCTGCCACAAGCAAAGTGACATGTCGAGTTTCGATCGGGTCAGTAAACTCCTGTTTATTCGTCGTTGAGTTTTGGGAGCATAATTGTGAAATGATTTTATTTGCGAGTCTAATTTTACGCCACTGAAATGAAATGTGCGATGTCGGTCGATGTTTCATATATTCTCATCTCGTATATATTTTTACATATTGGATATTGGTTTTGTTGCCACGTGTGATTTGTTTAATACTATGTAGTCTTGATCTGCCATGATCTGATTGTCTGTATAAGCTATTGAATGTAGCTACAGTACTTTGTAAAAGCCCGTAAGGGTTTCTTTAGCCGTATCAGTTACATGTATGATGGTACTGTGAAAAAAGTAATTTCGTGAATATCAACACTGATTGATTGATTCAGCGCAATATCCGATAATGAAGGAGGCTTTTAACACCTCATCATCAGACTTATTTCTCAGCACGTGTTTCGTACCTACCCATAAATAAGACCCCATTCCAAAATGGCGAATCTCGTGTGGATAGTATTGATATAGCAGTAAATAACAGTTGAATGCTACCACGTTAAAGAGTATGCAACGATTAGCGATACTCTGAATTTAGGGGTGATAGCATAAAATAGTACCAACTTATTGAGATTTCAACATATATAGTTTCGTATGGGTTTGAGCCCGTTATGCCTAACTGGCCTCATTTTCGTGACTTTCAATGAAAGACCAAACTCTCAGTACTACTTATAATTACTATGGCATGCTGTAATACAAGGGGCATCCATTTCGCCTTATAACCTAAGTGTTTTGGCATTATGCAAATTAGATCAGCCATATTGGAATACATATGATACACTACTGATAAACACAATTTATTGCTAAGTAATTTTCAAACTGGCATCTCTTTACAAGATAAATTAAATATCGAGTGAACATATAAATGACAGCCAGTGAAGATGACTTGGTGAAAGCTTGGCTAGAAATGACGTTGTTATAACAGGTGTAATGTTAAGTAAAAGTTAAATTCCATAGTGTAATGTACACGTGATAACACCCCGAGCATGCTGTCTATATACTGGCTTACTTAAATCTATCCCGTATGAGCACAAAAGGGAAGATCACTTGTCAGCAGCGTCATCGCAGTTTCCTGCTCAACTGAGCCCAATTTAAGACTTCTGCGACCAAGTAACAAGGAATAGCCTAAAGAGTCAGCGTTAACGTACGGTTTTTCTCTTCGACAGGCTTTGTTATCTGGCTTTAGCGAGAAGAAAGCTATTGATCAGATGCATGAAACAGAAGCCGGAAATGATCAAATGGATGGCGACGATGGCAAGGTAAAACGGCAAAACGTCACGCGCATGCGTATTTGCTATTACTTGTCGGCGCGCGGCCGCCCCCAGTTTCCCGCGAAAACTGAAATGAAACAACAGGCACATGCCGTGATTTTAAAATTTCTGCTTAAAAGTATGCATTTGTGAACTGTTTTGTCAAAAAATAAGAAAACTACTTAAAAGATAAGCCTAAGATTTTAACAGGTTGAAGTTTTCTTAATTTTCAATTCACTGTGAGTTTACTAAGTTATAAAATTATTTACTTAAAACGTTGAAGCCCTCGGTAATTTGTATTTGATAGGAGAGCCTTCGTTCTTTTAGCCAGCGGAGCATACCATTTTGCCGCGGTGTCGGTACACTCTAACCTGGCGTTCATACAGTCGTAATTTGTACATGCAGTTTGGGAAACTAGGAGGCGATATACTCACGGATCGACATTTATAGATACTTGTAGTATAGTTAGATCCGGGAATCTTCGTAAACGTATACGGTTATACAAATTAGAACTAAAACATGTACTAAAGCCCTCGGCAAACGAGCTAGAAAACATCGTTGCGGGAACATGTGTTTCGCGCGGATAAACAGGGAAACATTTTGGGAAATACTGAAATTCACAAATGTTTCCGCGACAGTGTTTCCTCATAACGTAACATAATTTTCATTGCTGGTTTCCTCTTCGACATATTAACGGAATGAGACACTTACATGTACGACGCAATGCTACTGACTTAAGTGAGAGAGGCTTACATTACATTTGTTGTACCGAAACCCATCAAACTAATCTAATCATGGAAATGCTGAAGGACAGGAAAAAGTGAAATTTACAGTAATATTGGAAACAATTCTCTTCAAAGTAACGACGTGTGTGAATTGCGGGAATTGGTTATTACTGGTCAAGGTGTTAGTCATTTTGATTTTCGTGAAACACTTGTAAATACAATATGCGTATAAGCATTTAGACAACACCTTTGGGTTGCCTTATGCATCCATTTTTCTGGGGAGTTTTTGGGTGCTAAAAGGGATGTGGAAATGAAATGAAAGTTTGAACTTATTTTTGTAAACTGTTTATTTAACCTCTCAGGTGGAGTTCGGTCCACTTGGACAAGAAACAGACCACTTTAAAGAAGGTGCTGTACAGATATCAGTAGTTGGTATATACCACACAAGTGAATAGCACTTTTCACGCGCTCTGATTGGCTAATTGGATGTTAATATCCTTTGCTATTCACCTCCGAGCGAAACAACGATCACCTCACGCAAATTTTTGTCCATTTGACAGAAAAATAAAAGAACTATTTGGTGCTGGCTATTCACTTGTGTGGTATATACTCAAACAATTATTCACCTCGGTTTCGGTGAAAAGTGGGGGGTATTTACCGAGCCGCGAACTATTCACCTCCACTTCGGTGAATAATTGTTTTAGTATATACCACACTCCAGGTGAATAGCCAGCATCAAATAGTTATTTTATTTTCTGTCAAATGAAACAAAAACTCGCACGAGATGATCGCGATGATCGAGATGAAATCATATTCACTGTTTGAGTAGCCAATCAGAGCGAGCGAAAAGCGATATTCACTGGTGTGGTATATACTAATTGCTCATTATCGTTCATAAGTATACCCACTCCCGCGTGATAAGTGCAATCGCGTCACGTGACCCGATAACCGCTGACCACCAGATATGCGTGTACGTGTTCTGGGAAAAGAAAATATTTGAAGGATCATGGTGTGTACTTCATGGTGGTGTTTCGTTCCATATAGCATAATACTGTAACAGTAGAGAAAATGATTATGCTGGGATATATATGGAACGAAACACTACCATGAACTATATATCAGGATCATAAAGACAATAACCTACTTTGTAGTAGTATTTTTTAGTAGTAGTTTATTTATCGACCTTATCCAGTATATATACTGATATTTGACCTTGGATATTATCAGCTCTCCGGCGAAAACTGTTCCCTTCTCGGAATCGCATCACGTGACCCGCTCTCCGCAAGATGACAGTTATCAGTGAATACACCTCGTGTGAACGGACCGCGCGCAAGAGCTCCCATAAAAAAAATATAAAGACAACTTACTTTACGGCATTGAAATATGAACTGAAATTTGTCCTTGGTCATTATAAGTTTCTCGAAACTCGGAGTTTCACTCGAGCTACGCTCTCAGAATCTGTTCTATTCTCGGAACAGATAATGTCCGCGGACAAATGTGATTGGTGGAATGCGTCACGTGACCCGATATTTTCTCTCCGCCAGATGACAAATATCAGTTCTTTTAATCCAGCAAATATTTTCTCTCGCGCGTGATTGGTTGAATGCGTCAGTCACGTGACCCTATATTTTCTCTCCGCGAGCGGGAAATATCAGCAAATACACCCCTGTGAGCCTATAAGCGCGCGTCAAAGAAAATATTTGAAGGATGATAACAATTAAACCTAGATATGCCCTGATATTTGTCCTTGGACATTATCTGCTCCTCGAAGCTCACAGCTTCGAGAAACTGTTCTGTTCTCGGAACACACAATGTCCGCGGACGAAATATCAGGGCATATTTCGACGCCACAAATAGGTTATTGTATTTTTATTTTTCAAATGGCTTGGTTTTCGTTTTTCTTTGCGGGGATATAATTTTTCGACTTGCATTTTGTAGGAAAATCACATGCCTGACGAGGTAAATTCCACGTTAAATTGCACGAGAAAACCGATAGTCCAATGAATTACTTGAAGGTTTAGTACTTTAGTTGATATTTTGCTAAGTTATAAATATAGCGCGTAGCCTACAGTGGTGATTCCACTCTGAAGCACCACTCCGTCTCAACCAATCAGCGTCTGATTTCGCAAACTCACTTGTGCGATTCAGTTGTGACTATACGATTCGAGTGGATATTCCCCTTGAATTTTAATATATATTTCCCTCGACTTATTCCCTCACACTTTTCCTAGTACTTAGAACTACTGACTCTTTACGTACGGAGAAGTAAAGGAGAAGATGAAAAAAGGCATGTGTAGCGAGCAAGAACTCGAACCCGCGATCAATCCCTTTCACTCTCAGATTGCTTTCTAGCCCTCTGTCCTATCTACTGCACTACAAGCTACATTGATTGAAAAGATCGAGAGAAAAACAGTGAGAATCCTTGTGAACAGTAATTTTATGCAACAATGTACTAAGCAAGCAATACTCTTAATGATTTATGAGAAGAGATGTTGTTATTGCGTAGAACGACAAAACCTCACAATTGTGAAAAATAGCATTTTATCGGCCTTCCGCTCGGGGGTATGGGATTTATTCACCTCCGGTGTCGCTCTCGGGCGAAACCCTCGGTGAAATAATCCCATACCTCCTCGCTCCAGGGCGATAACCCTTGTATCTCCACGCCACAAGTATGTACTTGTAGGTTATTGTTTATTCCTTTGCTTATTTGTTTCGCGCACACACATGTTGTCAAGGTATGTTTATGGTCTGTCTCATGATCCTCGCTTATCAGATGTGTGTGACCTGTACAGCTGGGGAGAAGGTACGAAAGGCATGCTGGGGCACGGTGAGGATACAGAGGAAGTCCGTCCTCGTGTAGTAGAAGCTTTACAGGGAAAAGACATCAGGAAAGTCGCCTGCGGTGCCACTCATACCTTAGCAGTCTCAAGTAGGTTGGATGGAGTTCTAGCAACCTGCATGATCTTAACACCATACCACAACTGCGCTATACCTTCCATTTACTTTCTAGACCACTGAATCTCTAACAGATTCGTATAGGCCCTTTGCAGCTAACAAATCACGTGGTTGTGCTGGAGAGCCAAAACATATCTGACTTCATTTATTCACAGGCCTTGTACGAGATCGGTAGTGTTGTATTAGCAAAATCTGTTTGTAAATGCACCTCCAATCGATTGTCGATCTTTCAAAAACTGCGTTTTTAAAGATAGCTTGCTCTCCAGCATCCATGGCAACGCCTTGCCCATGGGGATCACGAGCTCGATTCATTCGTTAATAAAGTATTATATCGGCACGTGACTGTTAGCTGCAAAGGGCCTATTAACGTGCGGGAGTAGACCACTTCACGCTCCAAGGGCACTCTGGGTAATCAGGACAAACAAACATGGCGGGAAATACAGGAGGGTCTGAATGGGGTTAACTGACTACTGACAAACGGGCTTAAAAATAACTGACAGCTGACAAATGACAAATGACGATTTTTTTACTGACAACTGACAACCGAAAAATAACTGACAACTGACAAATTTGGTTTTTGTGGGTCAAACATCGTATATTTGCTCTAGTAATGATTAACTAGGGCTAACTGACAACTGACAAATGGCCAAAATTTTAACTGACAACTGACATGTAGACCCCCCCCCCCCCCCCAATTTAGACCCTCATACAGTGTTTGTATGAGAATCTGGTGTGAAGTATTTTGCCCAAAAGTTCTATTTCTGAAACACAGCATGCCAAAACTAAAGATGGCTGGTAAAGGAATTTGCTGATTTAATTTGAGGGCATTAGAAATCTTGTAAGCACGTGTAACCACCAGTTTAATATTTGCTATAGCTTACTCGTAATTACTAGTTCAAACGATGCTTACAGTCTTGAAATTTTATCAACAGAATCTTTCGCCACGTATCTTGAGTTCTGGAGTGGTCATGTTCCAGAAAAGTAATTTTGGGCAAAATGTTAGACATCAAATTCACACACAAAAACTGTATTTCCCGCCTTGTTTGTCCTGATTATAGGCCAGTGATCTGTAAGAGGAAACATTTTTATTTAAAATAAGCCTGATTTTCACTAGCAACGGAAGCAGAAATGGAAGCATAAGCATAAGAAACTTATGTTATGGTGAAAATCAACACGACGGAAGCAAAAGCATAAGCCTCGTTCAGAAGCGAAAACCTCGCTTGCATGCCGTATTTACATGTACATTGCTAAGTGTCAGAGAAGGAGCATTCTGATTCGCTAAATTCAGCTGTTTTCGCTTACGTTTGACTAGTTCTCACTGGAACGGAAGTGACGGAAGCTCGACGGAAGCAGAAGCGGAGACGTTAGAAGAACGCAACCTTCCGTTCCTTCTGCTTATGTTTCCGTCGAGCTTCCGCTCTCCGTTTCTTGATTTTCTCTAGGACGTAAGACTCCTTATGCTTCCACTTCCGCTTCTGCTTTCGTCGCTAGTGAAACCCAGCCCTTAATAAATTAATGGGAGCCCCACTTACACTGTTACTGATGGTTTCTTGTAACAGAGGATGGAGAGGTGTTTTCTTGGGGATCAGGCTACGGTGGTCGGCTGGGACAAGGACACCTGAGGGACAGGTTCACACCGCTGAGAGTCGCAGCCTTAAAAGAGATGGAAGTTACTGAGGTGGCGTGTAATGAGTTCCATTCAGCGGCTGTGTGCGGTATGTACGCTGTTAGCGGTCTTCATTCAGCCACATATTCTCCCTCTTGTATTTGTTTATTTGAACGAGCATTGAGTTATATTGAGTAGATGGCATTGAATTCGGATTTGTCGGCTGCACATCCTCAACTACTGTGCGCACATTAAATCATGGTGTCGTAATCAAAGCTTGAACTGCGTTCTTGAATAAAATTATACGCTCTGGTGGCTGCAGGGATAAAACGCTTGGTATAGCAGTCAGTTCTGCATAATGGTATATTACGAGGGGCAGAGTCTCGCAGATTATAGGTGCAACTAGAGCTTTGCTTATTTTCCAACATTTTCACAGGTTTTTCTCTTTATAAATCGACAGCTAAGTTGAAAACAATCGCAGCTTTTGTAGCGCTAAATCAATTAGACTTCTCGCTCTTTGTTTCTATCGACTTTGATAGTTGTCTCTGGGCTTCGCCCCATGCCAACTGTTTAACAGTTAGACTGCGAGCTCGAGGTTCCTATTATACAAATAGAGTTTGTCCGTTGAGAAACTATTATACAAATAGACTGTGTCCGTCGAGGAACTATCGGCTGATAGTTGCCCGCGGAAATTTGATGTTCTTAAAACAAATATAAGGGAAACTATCAGCCGATAGTTCCGAGACAGACATAGTCTATTTGCGTTATTGTTCAACACAAAATTGTCTTTCGTGCTCAGCGGGCACTATTATACAAATAGACTGCGTCCGTCGAGGAACTATCGGCTGATAGTTTCCCGCGGAAATTTGATGTTCTTAAAGCAAATATAAGCCCGAGATATATGCTAGTTTTAAGAACATCAAATTTCCAAGGGAAACTATCAGCCGTTATAGTTCACCACAAAATTTTGCCGCGCGCTCATTGGCTAAAAGCGATCACGTAACGTGATAGTTGTCGTCCGCGGAGGCAAACTATCAGGCGTTATAGTTCACCACAAAATTGTGGCGCGCGCTCATTGGCCAAGAGCGATCACGTGACGTGATAGTTGTCGTCCGCGGAGGCAAACTATCAGGCGATAGTGCCCGCTGAGCGCGAAAGACAATTTTGTGTTGAACAATAACGCAAATAGACTGTGTCTGTCTCGGAACTATCGGTTGATAGTTTCCCTTGGAAATTCGATGTTCTTAAAACTAGCATATAAGCCCTCGAACTGCGTTCTCGGGCTTATATTTGTTTTAAGAACATCAAATTTCCGCGGGCAACTATCAGCCGATAGTTCCTCGACGGACACAGTCTATTTGTATAATAGTTCCGAGACAATCACAGTCTATTTGTCGTTATTGTTCATCACAAAATTGTATTCCGCTCTCAGCGTGATAGTTTTCCTCCGCGGACGACAACTATCACGTCACGTGATCGCGTTTAGCCAATGAGCGCGCGCCAAAATTTTGTGGTGAACTATAACGCCTGATAGTTTGCCTCCGCGGACGACAACTATCACGTCACGTGATCGCTCTTGGCCAATGAGCGCGCGCCAAGATTTTGTGGTGAACTATAACGCCGGATGGTTTGCATCCGCGGACGACAACTATCACGTCACGTGATCGCTTTTGGCCAATGAGCGGGCGCCAATATTTTGTGATGAACTATAACCGCCGATAGTCCCTCGACAACCACAATCTATTGTTACATTCATCTACATTTTTATGTTTAAAATAACTAGTTATACCGGAACCGACTGTATTATAATTAAATGAATAGTGTAAAATAAAGAGTTACCGTTCTATCAACTTAGCGATCGAGAAAACTGTGAAAACAACTCGCAAAATAGCACTTTTCTAAGTGATTTTGTTTGCAGCGCGTCGACTATCGATCGCTATCGACTATAGATCTATAGAACGTGCCTTGCTAGCCAATCAGATGGCGAGTTTGCTAACAGACGATGGCTGGGTTATGACAATAGCTGATAGAAACTTTGAGCTCGCAGTCTAGTTAAATATATTCCTTTCAATAATGCAAAGCTCTCAATCGTGTTCTTATTATTACAGTGATTTGTGTTTCACAGGGAGTGGAGAGGTATTTACATGGGGAAAGGGTGGACCGCGCCTAGGTTACGAATGCTCCTCCAAACAAACAACTCCCAGGCTTGTCCCAGGTCTACACGAAGTTAAAATTGCAAGTGTTGCTTGCGGACTAAAGCACACTCTAGGTGAGTAATCAGTAGGGCTCAGTTTTACCAAGAACAGTCTAATGTTTTAAGGTTTGAAACGTACTCTAGGTAAGTAACAGCAATCAGTGGGGCTCAGTTTGACCAAAACAGTCTAATGTATAAAAGTCGAGGACCTTGGTAATTAGCTGGTGTTCTCTCCCATCGCGTCAGTCAAAGCTATGTTAAAGGGGCTATGTGGCTGTTAATTGGCTACAAACAGTTAAAAAGGCTGGGTCATGGTGTTGTGCATGTATGGAGTCAATTCCGATTGGTTGCTGTTAATTGGATACAGACAAATAAAGGGGCTATGTCATGGTATCGCGCATGTATGGAGTCAATGTTCGATTATTGTTAATTGGCTACGAACAGTTAAAGGGGCTGTGTCATGGTGTTGTACATGTATGGAATCAATGTTCGATTGGTGGCTGTTAAATGGCTACAAACAGTTAAAGGGCTATGTCATGGTGTTGTACATGTATGGAATCAATGTTCGATTGGTGGCTGTTAATTGGCTACAAACAGTTAAAGGGCTATGTCATGGTGTTGTACATGTATGGAATCAATGTTCGATTGGTGGCTGTTAATTGGCTACAAACAGTTTAAGGGGCTATGTCATAGTGTTGTGCATGTATGGAGTCAATGTTTGAATGTTAATTGGTAATGCTACAGACAGTTAAAGTCCTCTCTCTCTCTCTCTCTCAATGCTCAATAAAAATTCCTTGAAGACTGTTTATACACAGTGTGTTAGTCAATTTTGCATAATTGCTTTAATTTTAACCATCCCACATTTGCGCGAGGTTCGTCAATTCATAAGTGAAAATTGCTGAAATAACTGTGTCCGACTCAGACTGTGAGTATAAAGACGTAACAATGACACAGCCATTTTATTCATGATTACATGTCGGGTATGTAATGTAATAATTTTGTAAATACAATGGCAGGCCAATACATTTAAATTCCTCGTTTCTTCAGTTTGTACAAAACAAGGGACGTTATTCGCATTTGGAGATAACGAGTTCGGCCAACTTGGATTTTTAAAGAAGGAAGGAACAGAATTCCCAGGGAGTGTAGAAACTCCAACATGCATTTCAGGATTGGCGGGACAACACATATCCAGAGTGGCGTGCGGGAAATACCACAGCGCGGCACTGGCAGGTAACTAATGATTGCACGATGATGTTGATATGTAGCTTGCAGAACAAAGTGCATCATAATCTTGTGCCAAATGGTGCCGAAACCGTGGCACCTTATTAGAGCAGATTTTCATGTGAGTGCGACAATCTACGGCATGTCCATAGCCTTACTGTAACGTATCTCTGTAATTTGATTGGATCAGAAAGACAAAAAACAAAGGGAAACCATTTCAATGTCACGGCATGCTGTACAGTACCGTGCTTTAGTCAGTGCCGTAGTTTGTCCCACTCATACGAAATCTGCTTTAAATTACAGTGTACATCTGTTTAATGAAACATCGGTCAATCTGACTCAAACCTACATGAAAAAGTAAAGTAAAGGTATGCATTTATATAGCGCAAATTCCATATGAATATATACTCAAATGCGCTTCACAAGGTTATTTTTGTGGTACGGACTGCTGTGGCGCAATGTGCTGCTGTGTAGGTTACAATCGTGAGTGATTGTTAGCAGCTCAGAATACCTGGCTGTTGTGTCGGGAGACAATCCCATACCGAAAGAGTGTACAGAAGACTTAAATTGATGTTTATGAAATTTTGAAGTGAAGCCTGTTATCTGTTCTTAGTTGCTTGATTTAAAATGCACATTTTATCATTGCCGTTATATTAGATGGCAAAATTGACCATCTTCCCATGCTCCTTTTCGGACTGGTCGCATAGGCTGTATACTAAAGTGTATCTCGCAGACACTAGCACACAACTATGATCGCCAGGCTTCCGTTACCGAAACCAAATGTACGCGGCAGTGGTGTTGCCTTCCTGTCAAGAACAATGCCAGTACCTTTACGGATCAACAATTCCACTTTGTGTTTACTTCACATTTGATTTGAATATGTTTTTTCTTCAGAGTTTGGTGCCCTGTGGTTGTGGGGGTGTAACGAGTATGGCCAGTTAGGGACCGGGAGCTTCACTTCTGTCTCGATACCGACGCTGCTCGGGGCAACCCATGATCTAAGGTTTGTTAGAGCCTTTGCACACATGTATTTACCTGACGGGAGGTTGACCCTAACACTAGGGCTTTCTTCATTGTATTATAATCCCTCGAGACTGTTTTACATATCGACAGCAATGCTGCTGGTCCTAGCACTAGGACTGTCTTCATTGTATTGTAATACCTAGAGACTGTTTTGCATATCGACAACAATGCTGTTGGTCCTAGCACTAGTGCTATCTTCATTGTATTGTAATCACTCGAGACTGTTTTGCATATCGATAACAATGCTGCTGGTCCTAGCACTAGGACTGTCTTCATTGTATTGTAATACCTAGAGACTGTTTTGCATATCAACAACAATGCTGCTGGTCCTAGCACTAGGACTGTCTTCATTGTATTGTAATACCTAGAGACTGTTTTACATATCGACAACAATGCTGCTGGTCCTAGCACAAGGGCTATCTTCATTGTATGGTAATCACTCGAGACTGTTTTACATATCAACAACAATGCTGCTGGTCCTAGCACTAGGACTGTCTTCATTGTATTGTAATACCTAGACTGTTTTGCATATCAACAGCAATGCTGCTGGTCCTAGCACTGGGACTGTCTTCATTGTATTGTAATCCCTCGAGACTGTTTTACATATCGACAACAATGCTGCTGGTCCTAGCACTAGGACTGTCTTCATGTTCATGAAAGACAATAGATCCATGACGTCGTCTTTGTTCATGCGGAAAGACAATAGATCCATGACGTCATCTGATTTAGTTTATTCACCCCCTAATTATGTATTTACCCCCTAAAAGAGGCTAATTCCATGCACCCTATACTACTATTGTCTAACCTCAAATAAACTCAATATTAAAAAATCAAATTTTGTCATATTTCATCCCTATCAAAAACAACTTACCTAATATTCGATAATGATTTGAATAAAAGTGTTCATTTGGACCACAAAAACTCTGTAAAATATTTTGGCATCCTAATTGACAGTAATTTATCTTGGAAGTATCATATTGACCATGTAGCCACAAAAAGTAGCAAACAATAGGCCTAATTGCAAAATTAAGTCATTTCTTCCCCTTGCATATCCTACACAATATATATCGGTCCTTAAGTGTCCCTTACTGACCTTTGGAATTACAGCTTGGGGTCAAGCTTGTAAGTCCTATATGAACAAACTTCAAATTCTGCAAAAAGCGAGTGCTCCGATTCATGTATTTTGCTGATCGTAATGTCACCACACCATCCCCCTATTTATCGATGCTATCGTATTGCCAGTGCATTTCCAATACTATGAATCAATATCTAATTTAGTGCACGACAAATAATAATTCAGCTCTGATAAATGTGTTAAATATATTTGAAACTACATCGATCCATTCGTATAACACAAGGTCTTCTGCACCAATAATTATTATAAAAATTCAAGAACTGAAATACCCAAAAAAAATCGTTTTCACGATTCGGAGCCAAACTGACTGGAATGAGATCCCCTGCTGCCTTAGAAAACTTCCCCCCCCCCCAAAGACTTCAGACGAAAGCTGAAAAAGCTCTTTTTGACATTCTCAAGACAGAAGACGCTTATATTGATACGCTTGCTATGTCAAACTAAATATTAACTTTTAAAAGATAATTTTTGTTCCTCACAATATCGATATATATATACACATACTTTCATACCGTCGTTACTGATAATAGTATTTATTTTGTTATGTTTCCTCTCCTCATGATAATTATGTAAAAGTGCATAATTTTTAGGCCTGCCTAGAATAGCGCGTAGCTACCTGTAGGGCCATCCACATTTGTAAATTTAATACGTTAACTGAAATAAAAAACTCTGTAAAAAAACTGTCTATGGCCATTACCTCGGGGTTCTTCAGTTGCTCCCTTACTTTATAAGCTGTAGGTGTAATTGTATTGTTCATATAACGCATCTACTGATGAGTTACACACATATTTTTAAAATCTCAGACACGAAGCTATTTGGGAAGTTAGCTGTGGAGCACAACACACTGTCTTTCTGACAAGTAAGTTGGCTATAGAGTTCGCAGGCGAGAGTTCGCAGGCCTTGTCGATAAAGCTAAAGGGAGCTAGTACTCAATATGTAATAGAGCAGGTTTCGTATGAGTGGGACAAACTACGGCATGCTGTAACCGTGCTGTACTGTAACTCTGTGATTTGATTGGATCAGCAGGACAAAAACAATGGGAAACCATTTCAACGTTACGGCATGCCGTACGGTAACCGTGCTGTAGTTTGTCCCACTCATACGAAATCTGCTCTAGATACAGAATACGTAGCTGTGCTTTATCGGATTTACAAACTCGAGCTGGAATTCGGAAGCCAGAGTTTGTAAATCCGATAAAGCACGGACACGCATTCTTTATGTGGCCAGGAGCCCAGTAATTGGCTCCTGATATGACTTATCAAACGCCTAGGTGTAGAGAGTTGTGTTTTTCAGTTATTTTGGCGATACGACCTACTGCGGCCGAGAAAATCGAAGCAAAGGTTTATGCAAATCAGGTCAAATCTGTATCAGATTTTACAGATCACTCATCGCATTAAGTAACAGTCCGCGCAAGAGGTAGGCACAATTCTATTGTTCAGATGCAATTTGCTTCCCCACTTTAGTATTTTCTGTTTTTCATACTGACAACTCATCAACCCTTAAATCATAAATTTCTGAAATTAAATCCACTAAAATGCATTTTAAAGGTACAGTTCTTTAGTGTGAAAACATTTTGTCCAATCAGAAGAGTGCAAAACAATAACCAAGGTAACGTTCAATTTAAAAATGTTCCCCATATTGAAAGTTCGTCATATTGAAAGTTATGAGTGTTTTCACTAGATGCAATTCAAATCTGTTTACAAAATGAGAAAAAATTATATTCTTCTTCAAGTTTAGATAGATTTTAATGTCTAAGCCAATGAGGTGGAAGATTGAAACAATACCACAATTAGCACCGTTTTACATTCCATGCATAACATATGCCTACCTCTTGCGTGGACCATTACTTAAAGAGTTTGATATTTAAAGACATCGTGTGAGTCTATTTTGACATTCTAATGTGTTTAAGGTACTATTGTAGTAGCTTTTGTTTCACAGCCTTTCAGCAATGGCTTGAAAAATAGTTTCCAGGAAGTTAGTTGTATTAGTCTGGCAAAAGATTCAAAGAAGCTGTTCATGAATGATAATATGATGAATGGGACATGGCTGATCATCGGTGACCGCTTTCTAATTAGTGGATTCATTTTGAGAGCTTAATTAAGAAAACAAGTCGACACAAATGATGGTTGCAAGTTATTGCATAGACTTGGTTTAAGTCGATCTCTTCGATTCGTGCGAGCGTATATTATAATAGCGAGCGAGAGGTCGACTTCTAATCAAGATCTCACACCAGGGCCTAGTTGTTCTAAGCCCGATTAGCGCTAATCCTGGATTAAGTCTTAACCCATGGTTTTGATTCTCTAGGAAGGTGTTTGTTTCCAAATCTAGCAAGACCAGTAGAAAAGTACTTGTTGTTTCTCCTCTAAGAATGATTTTTTAACCGCAAATATGTAGTTCACAAGTTAGCAAATCGAACTAAAGAGTGCCCTTAATCCTGGATTAGTCTAATCGGGCTTAAAACAACCGGGCCCTGGTCGGCAAAAAATTAAAAAGGACTTGTAGAAAGTCTAGTTAATGCATGTTTTCAGATATTTATCTCTTCTAAAAGTTCTTCCACTCGACTCCATAGTATCTACTGACTTGCCTTTAGCTTTGATTTGCGGCCAAACAAATAAACCCAGTTTCTGTAGGCTTTAATTCAGTTTAAGTTTGGTCCACATCAAAGTCGATTTAAATAAGCACAAGAAGAATAGGTATGCTACCTTAAGGCATATTATACTCGAACCTCTTCCTGACTTTAGTTCTAATGCAATATTCCTATGTTCCACTCTTAGAGAAAAGCAAGATCTTCAGCTGTGGCGATAACTCTGAAGGTCAACTCGGTATTCGGGTTGATGGAAAGCTTGAGGGGAAAACAAAATTCAATTTAGCCGTAAGAGTGCGAATTCCAACTGATTCCAAGCCGGCTCGTCTCGCCTGTGGAGACTTCCACACTGCACTGGTAACAGGTAGACTGTTATTGTATGTATGTGCATATTTCTAACTTTAAACATTAATGGTTGAGACAGACGAATGGCACTAAATAAAACTTCAGTTATAGAATTATGGTTCTCACTTTTAATTTTGCAATAGTCAATGAAAAGAGCAAACGGTGTAATATTATACTCTGAATTTCTAGCGAGACCTGAAACAACCATGGCTGGACCCAGCTAATTCACAGATCAAATTGGAATTTAGCATGTTGGTTTTTGCGGAGGGAGGAAAAGCGGAGAACCCGAAGAAAAATCCTACGAGCAAGGGCGGGATACCACCAAACTCAACTCACATGTGGTCCGCGTCCGGGAATCGAACCTGGGCCACAGAGGTGAGAGGCGACGCCCACTCCGGCTACCCTACAGAAAGCGGGGAAGGTTAAGATATACTTTTTTCCTTATCTTACGATGTGTCGTACACACAAGGTGTGAGACCAGGGTTTGTCCTTCGCTGCATCTTCTCGGTTTTCGCTGGTGACTGGAAAAGCGATCCATTCTTTTTATAATCAAACATTTAATCAGGTTCGTACTATCTTCCATTTGCAGATGGCGGAGAGATATTTACATGGGGTCGAGGCAAAGGAGGAAGACTGGGTCACGGTGTCACCAAAAGCAGGTTAGCCGCCGCCGAATGCATTGCCTCAAACCCTTGACCAAATATGTAAGAATGTTGCAAGGAATGCTGGTACTTGTTTCCCATTGGTTCATTGATACAGTGTGTTTATTTGACTCGGTTCTCTCTTGCGCACCCTTAAAAGTCAGACTTAGTGTGTAATAGGCATTTGTGGTCACATGCCCTTGACTGTCAAGAAAATTGGCACTAGCACAACACAACATGGATGCCAGAAATGGGAAGAGCGACCCAGAAGTACTAACTAACACACGTTTCAGGGCAATCCCTTTATGTAGGACGACACGAATTTTTACCAAAAATACAATAGAATACAACACAATACAATTCAATACAACAATAGAACGCAACACAATACGATACAATAGAATACAATTTGGTAGCAATTCGTGTCGTCCTACATGAAGGGATGGCCCGTTTCAGATTCGTATCTTTAAAACTGAAGCAAGGATAAATTTTACAAAATTTAACTTAGTTTATGTCGCTGGAGACCATAAACTCGCTGCGCTCATAGTTAGGTGGTCTCGTGCACGTGCATGTTGCATTGCACTTTCCAAAACAGAAATGTATTAATTTTAATATGTCGGTATTTGTTATAAGTATTCAGTGAGTTCATAATCATTAATGGGTCCACATTTTTTTAACATTTAAGGGGGCATTTGTTGGACTCGGTCTTTGAATGCACAATACCACATGCACAATGCAACAGGCACAATACAACATGCACAATGTAGAATGCAACATGCACAATGCACCATGTAGAATGCCCCATGTAGAATGCATGCACAATGCAACATGCACAATGCAACATGCACAATGCAACATGCACAATGCACCATGTAGAATGCATGTAGAATGCATGCACAATGCAACATGCACGCACAGTTCAACTTGCACAATTCAATATGCAACATGCACAATGCACCATGTAGAATGCCCAATGTAGAATGCATGTAGAATGCATGCACAATGCAACATGCACGCACAGTTCAACTTGCACAATTCAATATGCAACATGCACAATGCACCATGTAGAATGCCCCATGTAGAATGCATGTAGAATGCATGCAACATGCACGCACAGTTCAACTTGCACAATTCAATATGCAACATGCACAATGCACAATGCGCGAGACAACCTTTTTTAAAGGAATCCCTGGCTGTTGGAACAAGTTGCCCTTAAATTGTTGGCAATATGGTCTAAGTTGAAAATATGTTGACAAAATTGGAAAATGTATTTTAGTTTTTGAAGAAATTGGACGCGAGTACGAGCCATTTTGGGCACGGCGCCGCCATCTTGGATTCGATGATGTTTTTTGGCGGTTCCTATTGTCAAAAAACAATAGCTTTTGTCGTGTAACAATCGAATCCAAGATGGCGCAGCCCGTGCCCAAAATGGCTCATACTTGTGTCCAATTTCTTCAAAAACTAATATATATTTTCCAATTTTGTCAACATATTTTCGACTTAGACCATATTGCCAACAATTTAACGGCAACTTGTTCCAACAGCCAGGGATTCCTTTAATGGCGAATGTATGTTTTGGGTGTGTAGATTTCTTCCCACCGAAATCGAGCTTGGTATGGAGGGTAAGTTCGTGCGATATGTTGCATGTGGTGGAGGACATACGGCATGCGCGGTCACGAGGTCCTGGGTACCAGATGAAGAAGTCAAGACGTGCATGACGTGTAAGACAAAATTCACTCCCGTCAAGAGAAGGGTAAGTTAGTTGATATGGCAACGTATTTTAATGTATTTAAGTAACAGACCGCGCAAGAGGTAGGCACAATTCTATTGTTCAGATGCAATTTGCTTCCCCACTTTAGTATATTCTGTTTTTCATACTGACAACTCATCAACCCTTATATCATAAATATTAATTTCTGAAATTATATCCACTAAAAATGCATTTTAAAGGTAGAGTTCTTTTGTGTGATAACATTTTGTCCAATCAGAAGAGTGCAAAACAATAACCAAGAAAACGTTCAATTCAAAAATGTTCCCCATATTGAAAGTTCGTCATATTGAAAGTTATGAGAGTTTTCACTAGATGCAATTCAAATCTGTTTACAAAATGAGAAAAAATGTTATTTTTCTTCAATTTTAGATAGATTTTAATGTCTAAGCCAATGAGGTGGAAGATTGAAACAATACCACAATTAGCACCTTTTTACATTCCATGCATAACATATGCCTACCTCTTGCGCGGACCATTACTTAAAAACATGCTCGCGAAGCTAAGACAACGAAGGTGGTGACTCAAAATATATGATGTAAAAGATAAAATGACCTAATATGGGTGATGACTGTGCCAAGCATCATGAACTACTAGAGAAAATTTATGATAGATCGAGTATAACTGAGGTTAATCGAATATTTAACGTTACTGTTCTTGACTCTTGACCCTCTTGAAAATATGGAACTGGCTAAACATTGATGAGTCGAAAAGAGCTGTAAGTCACGCAAGAGGGAAAGTCCAACTCTTACCAACTGTTGAGCTTGCCTGACGTAAAAAGAGAGACAGTACCCAGTTTAAGAATAACCTATTTTCTCGATCAATCGCCGCGGTCGGATATCAAGATTCTTAAACCCGATGTGGGCTATAGAGGCTTTTCACTCAATCCCCAGAGATTCAAACGACAAAGGCATGGCGGCCATGTTGGTGTACCTAACAAAAGAAGCTAATGAATAATCTATTGTTAAGGTACACCAACATGGCGGCTATGACGTCACGTGAAAACCCTCTGTAATTTGAGTGGGGCCAATAGTAGTAAACAGTTTTCGGCAGTTACTTCTTAAAGGGGCTGTGTCACGGTGTTGCGCATGTGTGGAGTCATTGTTCGACTGGTAGCTGTTAATTGGCTACAAAGTCTACTCCTTCATGCTTTGATTAAAATGATCCGCAATATTTGATCCTTGACGACTACGTCTACACACAGTTTGTTGGTCATTTTTGCATATTTGCTTTGATGTTATATATCCCACATGTGAACGCGATGTTCGCCAGTTCATATGAACATCGCTGAAAATAACTGTGTCCGGCCCCGACTGTAAATATAGAGGCATCTCACCGTAACACAGCCCCTTTAAATGCTAGCTACTCATACCAAGGTTTCTTCTTTTAGCACCTAATCGTGCAAGGGAATACAAATTTAACGAATAGATTTCCAATAATACATTTTTGCATATTTATTGTGTTACAAAATCTTCTTTTATGTTGAACAAGTGAGTGGTGTTACTTCAACCTTGTAATGAACATCTCGCCAAAGGAGAACATCTGCCATATATGTTCTTGTCTTCTCTCTCTCTTCAGCATCACTGTCGTAAGTGTGGTGGTGTCTTCTGTGGCCCCTGTACGGCCAAACGCATACCCATCCTCAGTCTTGGCTACAAAGATCCTGTTCGAGTTTGTGACAAATGTTACACGATTCTAGCAGACGACACTTGATGTGGAATGGTCTAAGTCGTAAGAGAGGATAGCTTCTTATCATGCAATTACCTTTAGTAAACAAAACAGTTATAGTTCTTAAACCTAGCCTGTTACAAATTGGTACAAAATTGCGCTTGATTGCAATATTACTATTATTTCATAATCCCTCTAACATTTCTCTCCTCCGTGATTGGTGGGATCTTGACACGTGATCTGACAACGGCGGTGATAAATCCCCTGTGAGCGTAGCGCGCATCTGGGCTTCCAAAGGGAAAAAAGGAGGAGGATAAAAACAACAAAATCTGTGGCTCTGCACTAAAATGTGGTCTTGGATGAAGTCAGACCCCATTTGTGACACAAGTAGGGGAGGGGTGGAACTTTGGGTTTTCATTTTTCTGATAACATATTAATATCCTGGCAGGTCCTCTAAAGAATGGGCCTTTGCAGGAATGCAATCACGTGGTTGTACTGGACTCCAAAATAATCTGACTTCATATATTTAAAGGCACTTGAATGAGATTGGTAGTGTTATAAAAAAAAAACTGTTTGTAAATGCTATTTTCCACCTCCAATCGATTGTCGATCTTTCCAAAACAGCATTTGAATACAATGCAATACAAGACCCTTTATTTAAACACAATTTGTTTAAAGGCAGCAGAAGTGCTGATGTGGCCTTGTATACGTATTGATTTGTAAAGCTAAAAATAAGTATTTACATTTAAAACTGAAGTATGATATATATAAATGTAAAATAGTATTATTTTTAATAACGTTATGTGATTTGGCCTACATGATCATATAACCAGGGGTGGAATCAGAAAAATTGAAAATTGTAATGAAAATGAAATAAAATGAATATTGAGCAAAATCTATAAGTGACTAACGAATCAATAAGTGGGGCCAATGAAAGTTTGTTTGCCGTCCAGTGAAGCCTTTCCCTATCACGAGCTCAATTCATTGGTTATTGAAGTGATATATCAGCACGTGACTGTTTCCAGTAAAGTCATTCCCAAGGGATCACTAGCGTAATTCATTGGTTATTGAAGTGATATATCAGCACGCGACTGTTTCCAGTAAAGCCTTTCCCATGGGATCATGATCGTAATTCATTGGTTATTGAAGTGATATATCAGCACGTGACTGTTTCCAGTAAAGTCTTTCCCATGGGATCACGAGCGTAATTCATTGGTTATTGAAGTGATATATCAGCACGTGACTGTTTCCAGTAAAGCTTTTCCCATGGGATCACGAGCGTAATTCATTGGTTATTGAAGTGATATATCAGCACGTGACTGTTTCCAGTATAGCTTTTCCCATGGGATCACGAGCGTAATTCATTGGTTATTGAAGTGATATATCAGCACGTGACTGTTTCCAGTATAGCTTTTCCCATGGGATCACGAGCGTAATTCATTGGTTATTGAGGTGATATATCAGCACGTGACTGTTTCCAGTAAAGCTTTTCCCATGGGATCACGAGCGTAATTCATTGGTTATTGAAGTGATATATCAGCACGTGACTGTTTCCAGTATAGCTTTTCCCATGGGATCACGAGCGTAATTCATTGGTTATTGAAGTGATATATCAGCACGTGACTGTTTCCAGTATAGCTTTTCCCATGGGATCGCGAGCGTAATTCATTGGTTATTGAAGTGATATATCAGCACGTGACTGTTTCCTGACCCATTCATTGGTTATTGAAGTGATACATCAGCACGTGACTTTCCTGCAAGATGCATATTGGCCACTACAGGACTGGGTCTAATGATATACACATTGGAATTACACTACTATCTTTTCTCAATTAATTATTCACCTCGACTACATATCCAGTTTAAATAGAAAACTTTATGACTTCTAGTTTTAGCACCATCTATAACATATTTATTCGCAAAACAATGACCGATAGATATTGAAAAGTAAACCTAAACCGAACAAAACTGCTATTTACATGTTTTGTCAACTTCAGTCGAGAAACAGCAACCCAAGAAATAAATTGCTTTCAGTTGAAAAATAAATAAAGCCATTTATTGTAATGTATTTGCTTCTATCGGTATACTCCTGAGACTGTCCTGTAATACAATTATACAACAGAGTAATACCTGATTTTACATGATTTTACAGTAGTCACGTCATGGCATTCTCAGTGCTTGAAGAATTCAAATTAAAACTGCATGGTGGTTTGTCCATAGATCAGTATGGTTTGAGGGTTTTTTCGCCTAGAACGTCAGAGAGATCTAAGTGCTTGAGTGGAACAGAAATGTTGATCGTGCCTTGTTTATGGACAACATTTATAGTTTCTTTGGTTACCCAACCTTCCTGATGTGCCACACCCAGCTTACAAATTGCCAAATATGGTCAATGGTATGCGACTAGTAGTACTATAAGGATTTCTTGCCGCGGGCGTGGTAAAATCAATTCCCACTTTAATGACTTCGCGTAATTTATACATGCAATAGATCCAATCAGAGCGAACGTATAGAATTCGAAACAATTAACTGGACACTCCAAGAACATTAGAACCAACAGGATGTTTATCAGTAACTCAGTCCTCGTCCAATTAAGTCGGTGAATTTTCCATGGCCATATATAAAATGATAGAACACACCCAGCTTCAAAATTTCCAAATATGGGCAATGGAATGCGACTCAGTAATACTGTAGGTATTCTCACCGCAATAGAGACGGGGCGTGGTAAAATCCAATTCCACTTTACTCTATCGGTGAATTTCCATGGTCGTAACGGAGGATGCAGCGATTTTTAATTCCTTATAGGTTAATGAAAATCCAGCAGAAACATATATCAAGCTGCCATCCTTCGTTAGGATAGTTTACAGGTGCGAATTTAGCAGCTAAAGACGAAAAATGACTAACAGAACAGTTCCATCTGTGACTCAACAGCGAGGAACAAACAACATCTTTATACATTCTCGTTCCCAGTGCCTCCTCAACTAACTGAAAAAATCAGAGGCTCTGGTAAGACACGAAACCGGATGTCCTAGATTCTAGGACATTGAAACTGCGCATGCTCTTAGAACTCATTTCCGATTTGCTAACATTCTCGTTGATTTGCTAACTAAAGCAATGGCGGACTTCATGGGAGCTATCCAGTTCGCCCTTGCAAAGCTTAAAATACAGTTTTCTTTAAAAACTAAACAATTGGCGGAAGCTATTCGGGTAATTAGTATCGATAAGAAGGACTGTTTCTGTGTTCTTCCGACCGGTTATGGTAAATCGTTAATTTACCAAAGTTTACCGTCTTCAAGGTCACCCAACTCAAACGTGGTCGTCATATCTCCTCTCAGCGCAATTATCGAGGAGTGCATAGAACATGCTGATTTTCAGCTGCTGGATTAGACTGCAGGGCTGATGGTCGAGGAAGTATAGGCCTATGTACCTGTTGTAGGTTAGCAAGGGCTATAGCGCTTGCACTCGGCGCGGAATGTGTTTCTTTTGGTCGTTTTGATGGTCGATTACTAGGAGAGCTATAATTTTGCTTTCGACCGGCTCGTTTTAGCCTGGAATTTTGGATCGCCGCGGTTTGATGTTCATGCCATTGCTGAACCATCTCACGGAATTTTTCGGCAGTTTCAAGAGAGCGTTTGCACGGACAGCATATTTTTGTAGGGTAGGATTCTTCCCAGAAAATGAAAGGTGGCTTTGATAAGAACCCAAACTTTTCCTTAGGTCGCTGTTTAAAATCACTGGGTAATTCTTATCCGATATTACGGCGTTGCAGCAAATGCATGTATTTCGATCGAAAAGCCTTTCTGCTGCCTTTTTTGGCGTAATATAAAACATTATTGGGTTATAGTGGATCGAAGGGAGATTTTAATTAACTTTCGGCTTTTGCCACCATACATTACATATATGAATGTTTATTAATTAATTAATTAATCTGTTTAATCATGTTCTTTTAAAAGTCACATTACTTCATTATTTATTATTTTCACATATGAATGTTAATTCTTTTGATTATTTTACTTTTATTGAAAGAACACCTCAAAAAATGCCTTACTTTACTTGTTATGTTTACAACGGAAGTGATTTATCCACTAAGTGAACCGGAAGAAAAGCTCTGTGCACAGCACCTGCTCATTGTTTTCTTCATTGCGCAGCCGATTTGGCTAGCCAATGAAATTAGAGCCTGTTCCGTGTCTTACCAGAGCCTCTGATTTTTTCAGTTAGTTGAGGAGGCACTGGGAACGAGAATGCATCTTTATACTATCGGTATCGTGAAATGTATCATGAAAACTTCAATATGGCGGAGTATCGATCACACCATCAGATGCCTTCTCTAAGAAGCGAAGGTAAGTCATTTCCAGCTTTCTTGTAATAATCTAAGACTGTTATTTCATTCACTATCTTCGCCAGAAGTATTAAAGAAAACAAAAGAAAGTCTGGGTTTCATCAGTTATCCACTTCAAATTATCCAGTTCGCTCGTTAGTTTATAAGTTGTTTTACTTCATATTGTGTTGTGTTCTGTTGATTTATTTCGTGAAAGAGTAGAGGATTGTTACCCAGCACCACACAACCACTCGTTAGTGTACACTGCACCACAATAGCAGTCCGTATCACAAAAACCTTATTAAAATATAATGTGAAGTGCATTTGAATATCATCCTATATATAATTTCCTACACACATTTTTACAGAAAAACCCCTGCCTCCAGTCGCAACATAGTTTGATCAATAAATCGGCGCCGTCCACGATCATGGACGAATAAAATAATTATTTAAAAAATACAGCACGCATGCTTGTGTAAAAACATTTGCTGATTGAAATTTGAGCCCACTGTGATACCGCGCACCCTAATTACCGTGGGATCACTTTCTTCTCATGGTCAACCCCTCCATGATCCAAGCGTGGCAAAAGAGTTTTCGTGTCGCTTAGTAACGATAACGCATGCGCAACAAACAATGTTGCAACAGGGGGCAGAGGTTTCAGTTTCCCCCGCCAGATTGCGAAGCAAAAGGAACCTCTGCTAGCAGGGCAAATTTGAATAACCGTTTTTTAGGAATCTTTAGTCTCACATTCATGTTTTTTGTGCGGCAACGTGAACACGAGGTCTCCAGGACTCTACTTATTTACTAGAAGTAATCACAGATTATTACAAGTGCGTTCGCCAGTATTGCTGTGAACAGGGGTTGTTTTAAATGGAATTAATCAGTGTGAAGATTGATTTATCTTTTTTTTTTACTTTCTCACGGCATTTTAACATAAGCGCTATATGCCTAGGCTTTGTCGTTTGACAGTTTAATTAGTTTGACGATCAAATTATGGAAAAGAAGATTAAGAATAACTTTTTATTTTGAAGTCCATAACAATGTTGATACAAGTTTAACAATGTTCACAGTCCTTGAATACCCCCAATGAGATATTCTTGATCAACTTTTTGGAAAAGAAGGTATTTGGAAATAGTAACAATAACGAGGGAATTTGCCTAGTAAACAACCAATAGCGCTGCGCGTGAATGACGTCACGAAAATTAAGACCCCCCGCATGACTCAGACAAATTTACCACTTTTACAAGAATTGACTAGCACTTCAGTTCGTCGTCTGACAATTCTACCAGAAATGACGGCTTTCCTGCATTATATTTCGAACGAGAACCTGATGATTGTACTGTCGAACAGCTTAAACGTTGGCTAAAATACAGAGGATTGAAACAAAGCGATAAACGGCGATCTTATCAAGCGAGTTTCGCGTCTGGGGGTGCAAAGATCGCGCGAAATACAGTGTTTGTATGGGAATCCGATGCCAAATATTTTCCGTAAAATCGAATTTCTGAAATATTCACTGTCTGCAAACTTAAGATACCAGGTAAGAGATTAACTGATCAAAATGTGAGGGATGTAGTTGTACTGGGAAGCGTGCAATCGTGTTTTCAGTTACATTTCGGCTGTAACAACGAGTCAATCACTCGATGGCCGCGGGAAAATTTACAGACAAAGGTATGGAATTGGAAAACTGAAAACACGATTGCACGCTTTCCACCATAGCTACATCCCTCAAATTTGGATCAGTTAATCTTTTACCTGGTATCTTAAGTTTGCAGACAGTGGATATTTCAGAAATTCGATTTTACGGAAATTATTTGGCATCGGATTCCCATACAAACACTGTATTTCGCGCCATGTTTCCCCGGCTCCTACAAGATAGAGTAGTGGAAATTATCTTGGACTGACCTATTCGTTGCCGTAAACCACGTTTAATAAAGTCAAGCTCTAACTGAATCCCAAACTTATCTTTTCCCATTGAATATCGTCTTAAGACTTCACCTAAACTTTGAAAAGTCAGGTTTTCCGTAAGGGGTGGACCATTAGAAATCCTGGGAGGGGGGGTGTGTGGTCCAAAAAAAAAATTCGTGCAAGGCTAAATGTCCCAAAAGAAAATTCCTGCAAAGCACTAAGGCACAAAAAAAATTCCTGCAAAAAAAACTTTAGAAAGTGTAAATGCGCCCGCGAACACCAATTCTTGTACCCAGACCCCTACATGTACCACTTAAAATATGCGCCGGCGCATTAAATATTTTAACATCGACGCCATTTTGTTGACAGTCTTTACTGCAGACAAGAAGACCTCGTGTACAGTTAAGGAACTCGGATTTAGAACTCGGGATTAGCAACTCGGGATTAAGAACTCGGGATTAGCAACTCGGGATTAGCAACTCGGGATTTGGAACTCGGGATTAGCAACTCGGGATTAGCAACTCGGGATTAGCAACTCGGGATTAGCAACTCGGGATTAGCAACTCGGGATTAGCAACTCGGGATTAGCAACTCGGGATTAGCAACTCGGGATTAGCAACTCGGGATTAGCAACTCGGGATTAGCAACTCGGGATTAGCAACTCGGGTTTTGGAACTCGGGATTTGGAACTCGGGATTAGCAACTCGGGATTAATAACTTTTTTTTTTTTTTTCCTTTTTTTTTTTTTCCAAAAATAACTCGGGATTTCAGAAAAATATAATCGTATTTTTATGGCCCTAACAAGCCACCGTATGAAAGGGCTGTACATCAACAACTCTACGGCTATCTCTCGTAAGAGAAAATCCTCACACCTACTAATCAGTTTGGTTTCCGCCCGAGGTTATCTACTGAAATTGGCTTAGCACACTTCACTGACAACATTCTACGACACATGGACAATGGCAAGGTGACTGGTGCAGTATTCTTAGACCTGTCCAAGGCTTTTGTCACTGTGGACCACAACCTTTTGCTGACAAAAGGCCATTGGTGCTTGCAGTGAAGTTGTAAATTGGTTTACCTCCTACCTTGATAACCGACACCAGATAACTGCAATAGGCGACTCTCGGTCCTCTTCGTGCTCAGTGGGAGTTGGCGTGCCACAGAAGTATTCTCGGTCCTCTCTTGTTCTTGGTTTACGTCAATGCCGACCTTCCTCTTACTGTAGATCATTGCCAAGTGACCATGTACGCTGATGACACCGTGATATACTGTAGCCGTCCTTCTATCAATGACATCGAACATTGCTTAAATCATGACTTGGCAAAATTGGCCTCTTGGTTTCGTATACATCGCCTGACTTTGAATACTTCTAAATCTAAGTTTATGTTAATAGGTAGTCCACATAAACTGAAATCTTGCTCTAGCATCGATGTCATTATAGACAACGTGCCCCTCGAACGCTCTGATAATATCAAGTACCTCGGTATTATAATTAATAAGTATATGACTTCGCATGACCTGGTAGAGGCCTTATCTATTAAAGTAAACCAAAGGATTGGTCTGGCCAAGCGTATCAGGCACTTATTGCCCCTCGAGACACGCCTTACTTTGTATAATAGTTTAGTATGTCCACTTTTTTACTACCGCTGATGCAATATGGGGTGACAAATACAACTCAACCCTCATAGACGATCTTCAGATTTTGTAAAATAAGCAGCCAAGATAATTCTTGAATTTACCTGGTTAAAGTTCTTCAGCACAAGCTTTGTCAAATCTCAATTGGCCTACTCGTTCCAAACGTCGTCTTGTACATCGTCATATTTTAATATATAAGTATGTTAATGGGACTCATTGATTATGATTTTAATATCTTAAAGAACATTCACATGTATAATACAAGAAGAAAGAACGATTTTAGACTTCCAATAATCAAGCTTAATTATGGCAAACAACGTTTATTGTACCAAGGTTTTAGTGAATGGAATACTTTAGATAATTCGTTGCGGGAAATCGAATCCCTAACTCTTTTTAAACAAAATGTCAAAAGACATGTTTTTGAATTGCCTCATAAATTTTAGCTCTAGTCACTCTATAAATGTATTTTTAGCCTAGTTTTTAACTCTAGATTATTAATGTATTTTTATTTTTGTTTCTTATTTATCTTATGCAGGGCTCTATTGAAAAAACTCTTCGGAGACATATTCTCTGCTATAAATAACATTATTATTATTATATTATATTATATTATATTATATTATATTATATTATATTATATTATATTATATTATATTATATTATATTATATTATATTATATTATATTATATTATATTATATTATATTATATTATATTATATTATATTATATTATATTATATTATATTATATTATATTATATTATATTATATTATATTATGGTTGTACTCACAGGCTATAAATCTATATAGGATGTACACTGAAAAATCTCTATAGAATGTGCACTGAAAAAAAAAATCGTGCAGAGGTATCGCCTTAAAAAAAAATTTATTGCAGAACTCACACTGCTAAAAAAAATATCGTGCACAAAACGTTTTCCACCCCCCCTCCCAGGATTTCTAATGGTCCACCCCTAAGGGGCCGTCGACATATTCGAAATGCCCCGCTTAACGCACAATGGACGTTTAGGGGGGGAGGGGGTAAGGGCATGGACGTTAGTGTGGGGCATTTAGAACAAACGCTTTTTCATCAATAGAAGTACACTTTTTAATCAAACGTTTCTAGTCAGCTAGATCTACTTTAGAGCGCAATTTCTGTCGAATTTCCCGGAAATTTCAACAAGGTCTTTTGATTAGAAGTATCATGAAATACCTCAAACCTCCAGGTAAGTGAAACTCAGTTTTATAGTCGTGTCTGAATGACTATTTCAGTCAAGATCCGAAATGAGCTCGTACGGGAATTTGAGGTACTGACTGACTGTACAGTTGCAGCTATTAAAGCTTTAAGCTTGTTTTATACTTTGTTTATAAGTGAACTCCCGTGTATTTCATTACTGTTTTTCCTGACCTAAATATAAAAAAAGCATAAAACAATGGGTGGACGTTAAGGGGGAGGGGGGAGGGGGTCTGGCCTTAACGTCCGTTGTGCGTTAAGCGGGGCATTTCGAATATGTCGACGGCCCCAAAGAGATTCATCGGCGAATGGGAATATTGACTGTATATTGTAGCCAGCAGGTAACTTAATATTTGAAATTCTTTAAAATTAAATTCATCGGACGCGCTGCACCAGCAAGGTTACTCGTCAGTATACGTACGGTTTAGTTTGCATCTTTTTCTTTCGGTCTGCCGTTGGCCCGTAAGGACTAACAATCTGCAATGGAGTCGGCTTTTAACTATGAGGTAATGATGATACGAATTATGCATTTGTATTGATCAGTCTCTGTGTCTTTATGTTGTCCGATGTATTTTAAAGCGATCCAATTTTATTTAAAAGATCACCAAAACGTCTCCCAAACTTTTATCATTAAATTAATCGCTTGCTTAATATCTACTTCGGGAATATGGAAGATAGATTATCCATGAACATTGTGCCCAAGTATGTGGTTAATCGATGCAAGAATTGGTTATAACAATCTACGTCGAAATCCGTATCTTAGCTTTCTTACTTTGCCGCCATGAAACTACAATCTTGGAAAATGATTGTGGACTCTGGTCGCTTTAATAGACTGTCCATTCATTTAACTCCCACTCCGGCCCCCCTTTGAACACCTTCAATCTGAAAATTGTTTCACTGGTTTGGGAAGCTGCAGCTGTATTAACTTTGCGTTAGATATTAATTTCTATTTTCATATAATAGTAATTTTTGTTGACTATCCCAACATTTTTTATCCATGATTGTAACTCCTTCAGAGCCGTTCTTAGCCTGTAACGCTAGCCGCCCCACTAACAGCTGCTTACCTCAGCCACACATCCATTTCCGATCATGGTTATCACTGGTCAGGATAACGGTGTATATCAAAGCGAGTATTTTCCTTCTTTTTTTTAAAATAACACCGGACAATTTTTGTATTGTTCTACTGAACAAATAAATTTAACCTAGCCATTACCCGTTACCCGCTACCTGCTACCCACTACCCGTTACCTGCTACCCGCTACCCGTTACCTGCGTTTTAGACACGCCGGCAAGATACCCAATGATTCCGTGCGACATTTCGGAAAGAGATTTTAAAACTTCATTTGTGTTCGTAAAATAAATCAATGCATTGTAGATGTACATGAGTCAGTTCGCTTCAAAACTTTATTTCAAATCCATAAATTCAAGTAAACTATGGTTGAACTGTAATTCCTTCTCGCTATGTTTACTGGCGGGTAGTGTATAGTTCAGACAAACTCCCCCTTGCATTTCAATGCACTTGTCTCGTTATTATTCTGTGCTTTTGAAGTCTCCTGTAAAAACATTTATCCAACGCTGACATTTCTCACTGAGTTTTGGAACGGAAAAGCGCTGAGAAACTCTGCTAGCGGTGTATCTCTTTGAGCGATTTATGAAGGTTTTTATACATCGAGAGTCACTCTTACATCTTCCCCAGCAACAGTGCTTGGTAGTTACCATTACTGATATGACTGGGAATCTTATTTCAGGATATTTCTTCTTTTTTTTTATCGTAAAACCTATGAATCATGTTCTATTATAAACACGACTCTCAAAGTCATTGAAATACTGTAAACAGCCGCGTGTGTTTGTCTGAGTTTTGCGGGGGGTCTCGTTTCAGACAATCTATTTTTAGACTTCACGCGCAGCGCTATTGGTACTTATAAATGAGTAGCCTGGGAAACCAGCCGACTCTTATCGCTCCCCACTCGCGAAAGAGACATCTGGGAAGTGAGGCAGAAAATGAATCAGTGGTAGATTCCGGCAATTCTGCTTTTCAACGAAAACACAAATGCTGAAATCTGAAAAAGGCCAACTAACTAGGTTTTTGCATAGTTTACAACACTTTCTAAGGCAAAATTCATACCTTCTTTGTTGCTTCACTTCTTTTTGAGAAGCCTTTCAAAAAGGTACCTTTTTTGCTAATAAAGACTGGGCATTTTTTGGTTTCATCCAAAAATCCAGAAAGCTGAAATTTCATACCTTTTCTCAGCTTCGATTAGCCTTTGCAAGAAGGGCGAAAAAGGTACCTTTATTGCTCTTTCATTCGAAAACCAGAACGCATGCAAATTCCTCCCTTTTTTCAGCTTCGATTTTACTTTGCGAGAAGAGCGAAAAAGGTACCTTTTTTGCACTTTGCACTGAAAACCAGAATACATGAAAATTCATACCTTTTTTCAGCTTAGCTGCGATATTGCGAGAAGTGCGTAAAAGGTACCTTCTTTCTTTGTTTATTGGCTGTTTAATTGACATGAACTCCCGACACTGTACTATACTAACTATTGGCTATTGCTTGATGATTGACACCGAGAAAACTGAATGATTTCAATTCTGAACCAAAAGTTCCCGTCACTTTTGCGGGAAGGATGGATTATTTGGAGGCTAATGTTGATCAGATAAGAGATCATTTGAAATCGAATAAAATGTACTCACAGATTTATTTAGCGATTTATTCAAAGAAGCATTCCCAGAAGTAAAGAAGGGCTTTTCTGCTCGAAATATAAGACTATTGCGCTCAAGATACGACATTGGACGGATGAACGCAGTTGAGGTAGATGCCATTGTTCAAGACTCTGTGACCGAGGTAAGCGCGACTAGCTACTTTAAACGATTATTCATCCTTTTAATCCTCCCTCGGTACTCATTAGGCTATAGACTACAAAACATAGCAGCTTTATCTTAAAATAAGCTTTTAACATAAAGCTGCTCTGTTTTGTAGTCTATAGCCTAATTAGTACCGAGGGAGGATTAAATAAAAGGACGAATAATCGTTTAAAGTAGTCGGCGCTTACCTCAGTCACAGAGTCTTGAACGCGAACGATGGCATCTACCTCAACTGCGTTCATCCGCCCAATGTCGTATCTGGAGCACAATAGTATTATGTTTCGAGCAGAAAAGGCCTTCGATTCTTTACTTCTGGGAATACTGCTTCGAATAAATCGCTAATCTGTGAGGACGTTTTATTCGATTTGATCAATATTAGTGGCGGGAACTGTTGGTTCACAATGGAAACCATTCAGTTTGTCTCGGTGTCAATCATCAGGCAATAGCCAATAGTTAACGTTATACGGCCGTATACATTAACACGCTAGTATAGTACAGTGCCGGAAGTTCATGCCGATCAAACAGCCAATAAACAAAGAAAGAAGTACCTTTTACGCACTTCTCGCAATATTGCAGCTAAGCTGAATAAAGGTATGAATTTCTATGTATTCTGGTTTTCAGTGCAAAGTGCATAAAATGTACCTTTTTCGCTCTTCTCGCAAAGTAAAATCGAAGCTGAAAAAAGGGAGGAATTTGCATGCGTTCTGGTTTTCGAATGAAAGAGCAATAAGGGTACCTTTTTCGCCCTTCTTGCAAAGGCTGAGAAAGCTGAGAAAAGGTATGAAATTTCAGCTTTCTGGATTTTTAGATGAAACCAAAAAATGTCCAGTCAAGAATCAGTGGTAGATTCCGGCAATTCTGCTTTTCAACGAAAACACAAATGCTGAAAGCTGAAAAAGGCCAACTAACTAGGTTTTTGCATAGTTTACAACACTTTCTAAGGCAAAATGTATACCTTCTTTGGTGCTCGACTCCTTTTTGAGAAGCCTTTCAAAAAGGTACCTTTTTTGCTGATAAAGACTGGACATTTTTTGGTTTCATCTAAAAATCCAGAAAGCTGAAATTTCATACCTTTTCTCAGCTTCGATTAGCCTTTGCAAGAAGGGCGAAAAAGGTACCTTTATTGCGTTTTCATTCGAAAACCAGAACGCATGCAAATTCCTACCTTTTTTCAGCTTCGATTTGACTTTGCGAGAAGAGCGAAAAAGGTACCTTTTTTGCACTTTGCACTGAAAACCAGAATACACAGAAATTCATACCTTTATTCAGCTTAGCTGCGATATTGCAAGAAGTGCGTAAAAGGTACTTCTTTCTTTGTTTATTGGCTGTTTGATTGGCATGAACTTCCGGCACTGTACTATACTAGCGTGTTAATATATACGGCCGTATAACGTTAACTATTGGCTATTGCCTGATGATTGACACCGAGACAAACTGAATGGTTTCCATTGTGAACCAACAGTTCCCGCCACTTTTGCTAGAAGAATGGATTATTTGGAGGCTAATGTTGATCAAATCGAATAAAACGTCCTCACAGATTAGCGATTTATTCGAAGCAGTATTCCCAGAAGTAAAGAATCGAAGGGCTTTTCTGCTCGAAACATAAGACTAGTGTGCTCCAGATACGACATTGGGCGGATGAACGCAGTTGAGGTAGATGCCATCGTTCGCGTTCAAGGGTAAGCGCCGATTACTTTAAACGATTATTCGTCCTTTTATATAATCCTCCCTCGGTACTAATTAGGCTATAGACTACAAAACATAGCAGCTTTATCTTAAAAGCTTATTTTAAGATAAAGCTGCTATGTTTTGTAGTCTATAGCCTAAAGTAGTTTAAAGTAGTCGCGCTTACCTCGGTCACAGAGTCTTGAACAATGGCATCTACCTCAACTGCGTTCATCCGTCCAATGTCGTATCTGGAGCACAATAGTCTTATATTTCGAGCAGAAAAGCCCTTCTTTACTTCTGGGAATGCTTCTTTGAATAAATCGCTAATCTGTGAGTACATTTTATTCGATTTCAAATGATCTCTTATCTGATCAACATTAGCCTCCAAATAATCCATCCTTCCCGCAAAAGTGGCGGGAACTTTTGGTTCAGAATTGAAACCATTCAGTTTTCTCGGTGTCAATCATCAAGCAATAGCCAATAGTTAGTATAGTACAGTGTCGGGAGTTCATGTCAATTAAACAGCCAATAAACAAAGAAAGAAGGTACCTTTTACGCACTTCTCGCAATATCGCAGCTAAGCTGAAAAAAGGTATGAATTTTCATGTATTCTGGTTTTCAGTGCAAAGTGCAAAAAAGGTACCTTTTTCGCGCTTCTCGCAAAATCAAATCGAAGCTTAAAAAAGGTATGAATTTGCATGCGTTCTGGTTTTCGAATGAAAGCGCAATAAAGGTACCTTTCTCGCCCTTCTCGCGAAGGCTAATCGAAGCTGAAAAAAGGTATGAAATTTCAGCTTTCTGGATTTTTGGATGAAACCAAAAAATGTCCAGTCTTTATTAGCAAAAAAGGTACCTTTTTGAAAGGCTTCTCAAAAAGAAGTGAAGCAACAAAGAAGGTATGAATTTTGCCTTAGAAAGTGTTGTAAACTATGCAAAAACCTAGTTAGTTGGCCTTTTTCAGATTTCAGCATTTGTGTTTTCGTTGAAAAGCAGAATTGCCGGAATCTACCACCGATTGTCAAGGTACCTTTTTGAAAGGCTTCTCAAAAAGGAGTCGAGCACCAACGGAGGGTATAAATTTTGGCTTAGAAAGTGTCGTAAACTATGCAAAAACCTAGTTAGTTGGCCTTTTTCAGCTTTCAGCATTTGTGTTTTCGTTGAAAAGCAGAATTGCCGGAATCTACCACTGATTAAAATGCCATACTGATGACGTAGCAGATAGCCGTTTCACGATGCATAAATTAGTTGCAATTCTCAGAAGCCGAATGCGAACAACAGAGTTCTTTTCAAGGAATATAACTACCGAGGCTGCTCGTTTGCTTGGCAGTGGATCACCGTCATGAACAACCATGGAATTCAAGCCTATATATTTAGCGTGTGTTGGGTGTGTGTTGGTAGCTCGCTTGCTTCGTTCTTTCAGTGGCTCGGCCCGGTCAAGAGAATTTGTCCTACGACTGTCAAAACATAATAGTTGTTTATAATTTCAAAACCTACACACAGCACAGTAGGCCACTTTTCAAGCCAGCTCTTTTGTCAGTTCAGTAGCCGAAGAGGTTAGCTACAGATTTCAGGTATACTACCGAGGCTGCCCGTTTGCTTGGGTGATTGATTCATATCACACTTGGTTCGTGATTCATAGCACACTTACATGTAATTATGTTTATTCATAGCCCAGATTCACTGTCTGAACGATTTATCCGCAACAACAACTCATCCAGTGTTTTGTGATAGCTTGGTATATGTAGGTTTACTGATATGAAATTATAAATAACTATGACAGTAGTCAGTACCTTTCTTGTTTGTAAATGTTTTGACAGTACGACATTTCGCTTTACTAGCCGCTGAAAGAACTCAGTCTGCAAAGGAGCCAACAACAGCACCGGCACACGCTAAATAGGCTTGAATCTCATGAGTTGTTCTTGACGGTGATCAACTGCCAAGCAAACGAGCAGCCTCGGTAGTTATATTCCTTGAAAAGAACTCTGTTGTTCGCATTCGGAACTAATTTATGCATCGTGAAACGGCTATCTGCTACGTCATCAGTATGGCATTTTCTGCCTCACTTCCCAGACGTCTGGAGCGAGTTTCCCAGGCTAATAAATGAGTAGATCCATGAAAATGTACACTGAGATATCTTTTGGCCACTAGCAAATTTGAGCAAAGGACTGGGGCCAAGTTTGTTAAATTGATCTTAGCATAGTATCCAGTTGTTTATTAAATTGGTTAGTGGTCAACTTTAGACAACAACTAATTAACTTTGCTTAGGATGTGAACAGATTTGGTACAATTCTATCCGAGAGATCGATTCTGTGACACAGGGATCTTGCATTCAGATTAAGTTTGCGTTCTCCTTCGTCGAACGCAAAAATGGACGCCATTTATGCAATGGGTCTATTTGCACTTTCAAGGTCACCTTTTAAATTTAGCCTCGTTATTTTATATGGCGAGTTGCCACACAGCCAACCGATTCTTTGTAAATTTTGCAGTTTTTAAAAGCCGAATTCAACATATCACTCTCAAATGTTCGGTAATTAGGATAAAAGAAACCGATATTCCATTCCAGATTTGTTGTCCAATCCTTGATAAAAATTTTTTCCGGTTTTTCGAGTGTTGCACATAAAAATTATCATGCAGAGCTCACAGAGTGTGTTGAGTATCACGGAACCTCTCGAGACCTGTATTCTGATTGCACCCATAATACTATACTTCTATTGTTTTTGTACTGCACTTTCTAAAGGTTAGGGTGTTTCCTATTGTTGGGTAGGCCAATACTGTCGCTCGTTTCGAGAAGTTCCACCCGACCCAGTGTTCTATAGGATTCTCAAACTCATGAATAATTCATGAGGTCAACAGCCAAATATGTCATCCCATTTTGGTCAGGTGCATGTACCTTGATACACGATGAAACTCAATATGAAGATCTTGATGTCCAATCAAATAACAGATGAATCTTGATGTCCATTGAAACGCCAGATCAAGGTTGCTCCGATTAGTTCAAACACTGACCAAGACACTTGCATTTTAATAAGCGTTACATCACAGGAATGGGGAGAAGTAAAGGAAAAGAAGGAAATAAAAATCCACGTCTGGGCCGGGTTGTAAGCCCGATTAGTGCTAATCCAGGGATAATTTCCATGACAACCAATAGGTTCTGTGCAGAGTTAATCCAGGATTAACACTAATCGGGCTTTGAACAACCCGGCCCTGGAGTGTGACTCGAACCTCGCTTGGAGTAACCGGCTGCTGGGCTCTGTCTTCTCCACTACACCAACAGTCCGTTTGAGAAAATAAGAATCACAACCCTTGTAGTCTTTAATTGCATTCAATAAAATTCCAGGCAAACAATACTTTCTAATGATTTATGAATGCAGGTATAGGTTTCGCTGGTGAAGTCGAAGCGGCCTCGTGCTTTCATCTTTCTCGGTGTTTGGATCCCCTGGTAAAACACTAGCTCTCGTTTTTGATATATAACATGAACTTCATTTGTTTTCTTACACAAATTGGTAATATTTTGAGGAGTGTTATTGCATGAAACATCGTGTATATATAAGTGATGGCCAAATGTTGGAACATATGAAGATAGGAATAGCATGATCCGTGAGGTTTAGCAAAATAGATCAGACGTAAAGCACGTGTTGGAGTATTTATTTAGTAGCTGTGTAAGGCGATTGAAATAATATTTTTGAAACATGACATTCCATAATTGTACGTATATATTTTAGCATTATTCCATATAAAGGTACTTATACTATATATGTATAATTATATGTTTCGACCTTTTGTGAGATAAATTGAATTTAGAATTATCGGCTACTGATCCTAAAATAACAGCCTAGCTAAAGACCTTTTGATGCCTAAACTAGACTATTGTGTACTGGAAAACCTTGGTAGGCGATTAAAGGGAAAAAGTACTAGAAACTACAGCTTGTTACGCTCTGTAAGTATGTCTGGAAAATCGGCCTTAGAACCGTGTACTTCACATGAGTACATGATTGCATTCCCGTATAAAATATACAGTAATGAAAAATACCACCTATAAGCCATAATACCGACCATACTACAAACCTACAGCAAACGTCGACTTTTAATCAACTACTGGGGTTTATTTATGGCTGGCAGATAGGTGTAAAGCACGATTTAAATAAACGAGACGAAACCATTTTGTATCAAAGAAACTGGACAAAACCGTAAGACAGCCTTATAATATTTCCAACAGACTGAATGTCTGGCTCCAAAGTTTCACATTTCGCCAGTTTTTTTTATTGTGGCATTCGTTTTAGTAAACATCGAAAAGCCTTTAGCGATATTTTGGCAATAGCTTCCTGATTTGGGTGAAAACGAATAAGCTATCATAAATTCTATCAATCTGTCAAAGAGCCATAAAAATGCAAATTTCGTTATTTCGATCAGAGAGAAGAATAATAGGAAGACATTTTCATAAACACTGTAAAAACTTAATTAGCTTCGAGGATCGGGAACTGTAGGGTTTGAAAACACACTTAGCAAAAACGTTCTGGCTATAAAGCAATTATCGATTATGGAAATGTTTATGTATAACTCTGCCTAACAGGGTTATTCTGGTAGTAAAAGAAATTATTCGCAAGCTTGAGGGCTGTAAATTGAACAATTCATTAATCTTACTTCATTCTGGAAAATATTTAGTGTCATCAAATTAAGGAAACTCTGAAGACAAAAAGGTAAATTTTCTTAATTATGGATTACAATTTATTTTGAGACTCGAAGAGTTGAGTTGGTGTGAACTCCTGATTCGCAGGTTGTCTGGCCTGCCAGTCAACGCTAACGTATGAGTGAATGAAAATCGGAACTGTCGATGAAAAGATTGTATTCAATACTGACCCCATGCATCCTATCGAGCAAGAATTTGACAAGCGCAGTTAAGTGAATTAACTGAAGGTGAGTTGAACTGAAAAACATGTTTAATCTGGAATGGAAAGCTTAGTATTTCCGTCACACCCTTTTGGTTTTTAGTTAAACACGAAGGATTCAGTTTGCTAGAGAAATGTCAGTTTGGTTGAAGTGGAAGTAATAGCATCTACACGTTTCCAGTAAACGTTTCCTTGTCTTCCTTTTCTTTGTGAATGATTCCCAACCAGTAATTAATTCGCATGAGATGATCATAGCCCTCTTCTATAGCCTTCTCCTTCCGTCGTACCAGGAAAAGCAGTGAAATTTAGATAGCAAAAGATAACCTCATGCAACTTTACCATTTCTTTTATTTATAAGCAAAACGAAAAACCTGATTTCAAGTTATCTAGGCCGAGAGCACTGATATTTAAACATTTAAATCCCATATGGTCAAAGGCGTATCTTTCGCATTTTTAAACAGACTACTGGAAAACAAAATAATGATGGAGCACATCAGACTGCGAAACTGAGTGAGAGTTTTTTGTGTTTTAATCCATCATACCGTTCTTTTGGTTCTTTTGATTCATTACGATTTTGCTATAGTACTGAGCAGGATTAACGCGGTCGTGCAAGTCAGCTTGTGGTCAATAGCGACATTTCCATTCTTCTTAAATCTTATCACACTTAAAGATAATCTTCTTAATTCATACAGCGATAAAATTAAACTACACATTGAGGAACCACTGATGTGATGAGATACGAAATATTGCTATTTGTTCCGGTAGCAGCTTATGTGGAATTCTGTATTAGGGAATGTTTATGAATAGTGCTGTGCCATTTCTATTTTAGTTGAGCAACAGCTGGGAAGCGAATGTTCTTGGCTAGCAAATAACTAAAAAACAAAGCTACAGTACTGCAGTGAATTTCTCAGTTGTGTACAATGAGTCTTACTTTACAATCATTTCCAAACCAGACACCTGGTAAAGTTCATATGACTCTTGTAGTGTTTTAATATATGTTTGGCTTGCGTTTAATGTATTCACGAATGGTTAATTTATAACAGTGGTTGATATTGTATAGTTTATGAGATCTGCGGTATTCGTTTAACTCTAGGCTCACGGCTTTTGTCTTCAACAGATATATGATGTAAAGTAATTATATTAGATCCTTGAGGTGATCTGAATACTAAACCGCTCGTAAAGGAGCTGATAAAAATGATTATAATCCATCAAAGTCAGTGTAATGCTCATTGATAAACTGGATGATGCATACAAATAGTAATACTTTCTAATCGCCGGTCTCAGTTCTACTTCACTCACTCAATGTCAAGCTTTGAATGTTCAATTCTGAGGAAATTAATTTTAAAATTTCGCCTTATTCACGATTGAAGCTGTCAATGTATAGCAGTGGCTAGTATCTAAGGGGCCGACCATTTAACGTTTGAGGGGGGAGTGTTTTTGAAAAAATATCCTGCAAGCCAAGGGTGTTTAAAAAAAATTACCTGCAAGCGGAAAAGCTTTGTTCTGGCTCCGCTTTTTTCGCAAAAAAAAATCGTGCAACAACACTGCTAAAGAAAAAAAATCGAGCACAGACAAGAACACCCATCCCCCCCCCCCCCCCCCCCCCTCAAAAGTCAAATGGTCGGCCCCTAATTACAGTATTCTAGTAGACAGCGGCGCAACTGGTACTTATACTGACTTTCGCACGAGTAATTTAAAACACCAGCCGCCGCACACGGATTTTGAAGAGAGGAACGACTTCTTTCCCAGTTCCTCAAAGCCTGGTGAAGCTATTCCAGGATAAGGGTATTTTTAGTTTGATTTTCTAACTCGTGTACTACTGATTTGGAACTAAAAACAAACAAAAAATACACCTCTTATAAGAACCAAAATCCTCGGTTCATATTTGATTCAGGATTAACGCTAATCGGGCTTCGGAACTCAGGCCTGGTAACAGTTATGGTATTAATTGGACTGCAAGGTAGTTTTAAAATTCTACTATTCATCTCAAGTCTGGCTAAAGATATTAGACAGCTATCACTCGTTGGCCAGCAAGTTTGATTTTTATGGCATTCATATGTGTGTTATCAATATGGGCGGTGGTTACTAACTTATGGCGGAAGGCTCTTTTACAGAAAACAGTGAGAAAAGAAAAGAGCACGGAGTCACGACCGTCCTGACGGGAAGAGGGTAATAAAAATAATAATAATAATGTTAAACTTTATTGCTTGCACAACTGACAGGAGTTATTTGCCTGTCAGACAGCCCGTGGCCATGTGTTTGGTTGGAATTATTTTGTAGACTGATCCTGTTTCAGTTCGAAAAATATTCTGGGTATTATTTCTGCGGCATAATATAGCCACCTAAATCATTATTTAGAGTCAAGGACTGATTGGGATCTAGAACCATTTCCTTCCACGAAGTCATTAGAGTCGAATCCGTCGGAAGCTCTACTAAGACTACTAAAGTTAGTCTCAGGCTTCTCAAGAGCCATTATTAACCGGCACTACTAATAATCAGATAGAAATCTAAATGGCTAATATGATTAAATCATCGGTGTTGTCTTTGTTGTCTTTGTCGTCTTCGTGTTTATATATTATTATATTATTATCTGAGTACGTGGTAAAATCTAGAGGAGAACTGAAAATACATTAACTTATCAAGCAAAGTAGGTTTGTGGTCCAAAGCAGATCGCTTGCTGTATATAATGCGGGTATCAGCGGCCATCCCGAGTAGGCGGCCCCCGGGCACCCAGGGGCATTTGTCACAGCAGCCATGACAAATACATGCTAAAACCCCTCGGGTGGGGCAGAAAATTGTGACAAAAATCCCCACCCCTGGGGCAACCTGGGCAACATATTAGAAGTATTAGAAGCTAAACGTTTTAGAAGTGTCAAAAATCTTAATAGTTTTATACAAATATCATCCTTTATTTCTTTGTTCTGTCTTCCGACAGTGGATGGCTTAATGTAATCCTTTAATTTGAATGATAATCAGTATGACTTACCTCAAGGACAAAGAAATCGAAGAACGTGTCCTGTGGCGAAAACCGCTGAACGTTGAGACAGCAGATTACGTGCAAACCCCGTGGGTATGTCCCCGGGGTATTTTGACGAAAACGCAAAAGCGCTCTAATGCCCCGCGTGTGGGGCATGTTTTTGCTACAAATCCCCTGATAAGCCCCTGGGTTGCCCGGGGGCCGCCCCCTCGGGATGGCTGCTGATACCCGCATAATGCCAAAGTTATATATAGACCATATCGCAAGTCCGCCATGTTGGATCGTGTGCGATGCACTCTGGGATGGATATTGTCTATGTTCGCAGTCACGTCTCAAAATTTGGTGTCTACTATTTTCCTTGTTCGCCTTGAATTGTTTTTCACAACCAGATTTTCGAAAAATATGGTGAGTATAGAGTTTCGTTCACGCCGAGCGAAAAACGGATTGATTTACTTTCTTACGTTCGCGTTCTCTTTAAAACGTACATTGTGGGGTTTTCACGTTGTGTTTTTGCAGAGAACGGTGAAAATGTAGGCGACTGCATGCCTTCTCACGCGCAGGTATTGTATTTCACGAATGAGAGGAGAAAAAAAGATTTATAGCTAATTTGTGCTTTATATTTCTTTTCCTTTTAAAGAATCAAGAACTGGTCAAGCTGAGTCCGTTTTAATAAGTAATGATTCGTGTAAGAAGTACGGCACCGAACGGCATTCAGATGAGCAAGGTGTTAATTTTGTATTGTGAAAATTCTTGATCTCATTGGTTGAAACATGAAAATCGCCCTAAAGGTTAGGAAGGCTCCAATTTTTCAAAATATTAAAACTACGATTTGCACTGCGGTTCCAAATGTCGTTTATAAAGCAAATCGTATGTTCGGAACCTTATCAATCGTGCCTGTTTCGTAGCTATTGTTTTTGGCTGTTCCTATTTGTTGGAAGATAATTTGATCATAAAAATGGAATGAAACTAAGACTTTTTACTACTTTTATTTCAGAATATTTCATAATTATCACCCAGTGTTTTCGTAGTCTAAAATACAGACAAATTCCATGTGAGGGAGGCTCAATACCGCAGAACCTGAATGGATTTTATCATACTTTTTACACGGATCATAGACTGCGAACAGTCCCTACTTTTTCCGGCCTCCATTGATAGTAATGGAGAGAAAAGGAGGGACTGTTCGCAGTCTACACGGATCATTACTGAAATAAGAACATTCATACGTGGCATGCCAAGAATTTCTAGCTGTTTTCTAGACAATAGTTGAACTAGAACAAAATGTTGTCACCGATTCCTTTTTACTGGTTTTATCTTGACCAAAAAAAATTTAAGATTGCAAATCAAGAAAGTGAAAGATTGAGATGGCAGATCTATAGGAAAAGGCTGGCAAGGTTAAGAAGCCGTCGCTGCAGGAATTGCACATTTACACTGATTTACCATCACACGGCGGTTTTCCAGTGTCCCCAGTAGTGTGGATACGATAATTATGACTATAAACATCAGCATATCACCAAGTAGATGAATATCGCGAAAATGGTTCTCTCGCCTATGAAATGACATTGAGAACTGACCAGTTTTAAAATATCTTAGGATAGCCTTCGCACTCTTGCATGCAAAATTTTAATAGAGCCGTCAAGGAACTTGCTTCAATGAAGTGTGATCTAGCGGAAACACAGCAGGAGGAAGCACGTCATGAAGAACTGAAGACCTTTTGAATGTCAACTCATTTTATTAAGAGAAGCGCCAACGGAACTGACAAGACTTTACACTAATACATGCAACATTTCAATAAGACATTAAGGTACTAGTTAGTAAGTGTATGGTCGCGAGAAGTACGTCAGAAGGAAGATCAGGCCCGTAGCTTGTATAAAACAAATGGTGTTTCCATATGGCATATATAGGAAAAGGTATGTTATACACTGATTCTAACTTTTTATTGAGCGATTATTTCTTGATGTCTTAATTAAAGTGCCTCGGTAAAAAAATGGTATGGCTAAGGGCCTGAAGAGGAAGCATGCATTGGTTAATATTACATTTCCCAAACCGTACAATCAGCCTTGAATTGTTTTTATCATGAATATGTAGACTTTCAGCCTTTATAGGCATTCGTACACGTTTTACTTATGAGAAACGCTCTTGAAACCGTGAACATGACTTCACAGCAAGACTTCTTTCTAAACTGTTCGGAACATTCGTTGTGTAGGTCATGGTAATAATAACCTCTATCGACTGTATGAGAACGACTGAGACGAAATTAATTTTCTTTTTCTTTTTTATTTGTTATCATGAGGCTGCAGCATTGATTTGCAAACTAAGTTCACCCTGACTGTTTCTTTGATTCGCTTGAATAATTTATTAATGACGCGCTGAGATTGTTCATTATAAACCATTGAAATATCTTGCTGGAAAAATGTGATTTGAAACTTAATTTCACAGTCGTATTGTCGAAACCCTCTACGCTTTAAGTGTCCACACTGTCCTGTCAAGATCGAAACTGAGATAACTTGTTCAAGATTAATATCCACATTGCGTCTCCGGCTATCCAAGTATTCATAACCTTAGCCTGAAACTCTTACCGGCAATTTAAACACGAAGTGAACAAAGCTCTTGTTATGTCTATTGGTCCGCCTATTTGGTCTGGCTACAGCAGGAGTCGATTTACTCGAGACTAGAGGGCTCCAAACTATGTTCTCTGTCAGTTTCCGAGTCATTAAGCAGTTCACCTTGCCAAATCATCACAGCTTTACATCTGCGTACAAGTGCTGCTTTTATAGAATCTCCTTACTTAGTTTGTATGCCCTCTTGTATAGCAAGGGCACTTTATTGAATTCTCGACAAGCGAACGAGTTTGCGTTGATTTAGCTAGTCAACCCAGTCGAGGCACTGCCAGAACAATCGACCACTCTGAACTGACCCGATATACAACCTTAGCAACTGACAACCTTAAACACACTTGACAACTTGTCGCCACGTCCAATATCAGTCAAAGCACTGAGGTATAAAGACTGCTGAAATGACTGACATTTTCATCAAAGAACTGAAGTGCATGAATTCCTGTGCCAAACAATCTGCCGCCGTGTAATATACCTCAAGGTAAATATATATAGCGGCTACGTGATGACGCTCAGACAGTTAATTTGCTTACAAATTTGTTCTAGGGTTACAAAACACATGCTGAAGATTGGAATGAAAATTGGATGGCATATGCATTGACTTGGCTTAAGGACAGATATATCTAGGTAACTAATGTCTTCTAATTTATCTACACTTGCTTCTTGTGCTCAGTTTTGTGAGATGACTTTAGATATGCGTAAACCGAATTAGCGTCACATCAAATGAAGACTATATGAATATCTGATGGTCGAAATGTTCCTTCCCTCTAAGAGTTAATGATTATCCTTATACTAGTACTAGGGAACTGAGGGCCTCGGCTCAAAGCTGAGCAATGAATGGGCGTTTCTTAAATAATCTAGCTAGTACGTAACTGGAAACAGTAAAGTTATGATTAAATACATTAATAAAAGTATATAATTAATCACTCCAGTGAACCAGCTCAAAGTGTAAGTTGCAGGTTTTCACAAATATATCATAAGAATATGTCGCTTGGAAACCAGAATTTTGTTTCTTGCTGAAGTAATGTAATTTATAAAGCAATTGCAAATTTTCACTGATTTGTCGTGTTTTCTTGGAATAGTTAGAAGTGCGCACAGATGACGTCACAAAATTTAGACCCCCCGCCAAGACTCAGACAGACAAACCACACTTACAAGCCGATTGACCAGCACTTCACTTCGTCCTCTGACTATTCTACCAGAAATGACGGCTTTCTTGTATTATATTTTGAAAGAGAAGAATCTGATTATTGGAAAGGGGTGCAAACATGGCCCGAAATACAGTATTTGTATGGGAATCCGATGCCAAATAATTTCCGTAAAATCGAATTTCTGAAATATTCATCTTCTACAAACTTAAGATACCAGGTGCCGAAAGATTAACTGATCAAAATTTGAGGGATGTAGCTGTGCTGGGAAGCGTGCAGTCGTGTTTTTACTTTGCCATACATTTATCTGTATTAACAACGAGTCCAAGCTAGTCTGCGTGAAAATTTAAGTCAAATATACGGGAAACTGAAAACACGAGTGCATGCTTTCCGGCACAGCTACATCCCTCAAATTTCGATCAGTTAATCTTGTACCTGGTATCTAAAGTTTACAGACAGTGAATATTTCAGAAATGCGATTTTACGGAAATTATTTGGCATCGGATTCCCATACAAACACTGTATTATTTTCGCGCCATGTTTGCAACTGGTCTAATTGACTATTCGTTGCTGCAAACCACGTTAAATATAGTCATGGAAGCTCTAACTGAATCCCAACTCATATTTTCCCATAAAATATCGCTATAAGACTTCATCTAAAAGTTGAAAAGTCAGGGTTTTCCGTAAGATGGTAAAAAGAAATGTAGCCGGCGTGTGCATTCATTGCCGGGCGAATGGGGATATACAGCCAGCAGGTAACTTTATTAAAATTTGGCAATTCTTAAAATTCATTGGCGAGACCAAAGCTAATTAAGGTGCGACCATTTAACACTGCTAAAGAAAAAAAAATCGAGCACAGACAAGAACACCCCCCCCCCCCCCCTCAAAAGTCAAATGGTCGGCCCCTAATGTCATGGCTGGAAAATTACCAACTGTGCAGAGTTTTGAGCAGATATTTTAGATTCAGACTGTACACAGTACAGACAAAGTTACGAGCTAACAATTTATGGTTCGACAAATTTCACAGACGTGACCACCATACATTTCTCTGTAATATTTTTGTTTGCAAATTTATAACCTTGTAAGAAAAAAGATAGCACCTTAAAATTCGGCAGTCTTGCTTATTTTGATGTGCTCTGTCTAGTCATTATATTATTGTTTTGCATTTGTCGAATTTTCAAATTATCGGCTACAAGTATTAAACAAGGTGCCCATTCCGCGCGATAGCTCCGAAAGAAATTTTAAAACTTCAGTTGTGTCACTGAAAGCATTGTAGATGTACATGAGTTTTCGCTTCAAAAACGTAATTAGAATCCATAAATTCGAGTAAACTTGGTTGAAATTTTGTTCCTTCTCGGAATCTTCTCGCTATGTTTACTGGCGGGCAGTGGGACTTCAGTAATTTGTACCAGTAATTTAGACTGACAAACTCCCGCTTGCGTTTCATTGTACTTGTCTCGTTGTTGTGTGCTTTTGAGGTCTCCTGTACAAACATTTACTCCAGCGATGACAATTCTCACTGCATTCCCTGTGAAGGTTTTGGAACGGAAAAGCTCCATCGAAAAGGCCAAGAAAAGATGAAAAACCTCTAATGGCTCTATATACATCTCTGAGAGATATATCTCTTTGAGCGATTTAACATCTCCCCCAGCAACAGTGCTTAGTATTCACCATTACTGATATGACTGGGAATCTTATTTAAGGTATTGCTTCTTTTTTTGATCGAAAAGAAATACGAATTATGTCCTAACACGACTCTCGAACACACTGAAATACTGTAAACAGCAGCGTTTGTTTGTCTGACCCTTGCGGGCCGGGGGGTCTCGTGCCAGACAATCTATTTTTAGAAACTGTGCGCAGCGCTATTAAAGAATAATATTCTATTTAGAAGTATCAATTATAGAGATAAGAAGTCTAACTCGTCTGAATGACACTTTTGGCTTTGAATCAAATACTTGATAGTATCGAGAAAAGCATTAACTCTCTTTAGAGGACAACACTTTTTAATCAACTCTTTGGCATGACGCCAAAACAACAGGTAACCACTCACCCCGATATTACTTATCGTCTCTTGCGAATATCCTGCTGTTAAGGCCGTGTTTCACGAGGGGTGTTACATGTACACGATGCAATTGTTTTTATAGGGACCTTACGCAATCAGGTACAAAAACTGGGTGCTTCTTGGTGTAGCAGATTCATTGTTTGATTCATTGTTTCTGGGGTTAGGGTTCTTTGTATTTTTGGGTATTGTTTTGCTTTAGAAGACAAAGTTTTCTTTGTTTTACGTCATGTGGTGATCTGTAACACCAACAACCCCCCCCCCCCCCCCCCAAAAAAAAAAAAAAAAAACACGTGAAAATGCACGCAGTCGCCTACATTTTCACCGTTCTCTGCAAAAACACAACGTGAAAACCTCAAAGAGCTCACGTTTTAAAGAGAACGCGAATGTAAGAAAGTGAAACACTCCGGTATCCATTCGGTGTGAACTGAACTGTATGCTTATATATCACTGACATTTTCGAAAATCTGGATGTGAAAAGCGACAACAGGCGAATAAAGGAAACGATAAACACCTAATTTCGATCGGGAGCAAACACTTTCGTCACAGCTATCGCCGCCTTCTCTGCGTAAGGTCCCTAATGGATGGCTAATGAAACTTTTCCGCGTTTGCGTTGCGAGTCAGTTTCATGAAAATAGAACTAGTAAGGCCGGACAAAGTTAAAATCAGTTGAAACACTCAGTGTGATTTTCAACTGAAATCAGTTGAAACATGCACTTGTGATTTTCAACTGGTGTTTCATTGGGTTTCCAAACTCATCCACCTGACCAAATACAGTCCTCTGATTGACTAAAAACTATGAATTATTACACTCGTTCTCAATAACACGTGCAATTTCCAACGGAAAACGTCAATTTGGTGGATGTCACTCAACTATATTTCTATGGCAACACTGGTCTGCATGTTAAATAAAACGTCGCCATACAACTCCCAGATGTGGAGAAAACATAAATAGTGTAGGAGGTCAACGAAATCGTAAGTAATTTGAGGCGACATACATGTAGGTAGAGAAATGGCGGATACTAAGCCGAAAAACTATTGTTTTTTGCTTGAATTCCTCACCGAAATGTCAGTCGAGAGTGGAGAGCATTGCCGATAATCCATGTCCTGAGAGTTTAAAAAAAATATTTGCCCTGTCGAATGTTCACGTTGGGCTAGGATGGGTGTAAAATGTATCATTTGAGCATATCTTCACCGTCTTTAAGTCATTCGTCGTGAAAATTGGCATCTGGGCTGGGACAATTAAGGCAAATATTTTGATATTCATTTTGTGATAAAATTTAAATCGATGACGTCACAATCGATGATGTCATAATATTGATGTTTTCTTAAATGTCGTATTTCTCAAATATCGACTTCCTTTACATAGGGGTGTTGATAGATATACTCGAGACGTCTTCAACACTGAAAACCGTTTGTCGCTACGACGTAAATTAGCTGAGATATGATTTTTTGAATATATTATATAAATTCCGTCAAAAACCTGCTGTCGAAGGGTAAGTTCCCCCGGATTTCAGTAATTTAAATCTAGTCAATAATTGTCACATGTGTGGTACCAAATTGTACCGATACCTTGTCAGAAATATCACCAAGCTATCGGAGAATAAGGAGAATGAATTTTTTTCACTCAAACCTTTTTCAATCCTAAGTTAATGCACAAAACGTGTCTGTGACGTCATTCAATGTGTGACGTCATAATTTAACAATTGCAAATATTTTCGTTATGAGGTTGAAATCCAAAAATCGAAAACGACAGCATTTTGCCCTACCGGCTAGCCTTAAATACCAAACAAGAGTCGACTTAATCCAATCAAACATAGAACAAAGTGAACCAACGGGTATTTCCCTGTCTGTTTGTACTATAAGTCTGGTTCAGGGGGGGGGCATGTATAATTCACTCAACATGTGATATCTCGATGAATTTTGCTCGTATCAAGAAACGGTTTGCGGCTTTCATCATCTCTTGAGAAGCTCTTTCAAACCAGCTATATAAATTATACATATGTTAAACTTTTAATACGGTGATGTATTCACGTCATCGATTGTGACGTCATCATTTTAAATTTTCTCACAAAATGAATATAGGAATAGTTGCCTTAATTGTCCCAGCCCAGATGCCAATCTTCACGACGAATGACGTAAAGACGGTGAAGATATGCTCAAATGACACATTTTACACCTATCCTAGCCCAACGTGGTTGTATATCCATGCCTGGAGCTCGTCGAGGTAGAGCTCGAGGTTATTGCTCGATAAAACCTCTTATAAGGAGCATATCTGCAACTGGATGAATAAAAATAACTATAATTCTTTTCCCAAGACCTTTGAAGCTATATAAACAATCAGATTTCTTATACACAAACCGCTCGCTCACACATAAAGTTTATGTGATTTCCTTATTTTGATCTTATACACAAACCGCTCGCTCACACATAAAGTTTATGCGTTTTCCCTATTTTGATCTTATACACAAACCGCTCGCTCACACATAAAGTTTATGTGATTTCCCTATTTTGATCTTATACACAAACCGCTCGCTCACACATAAAGTTTATGCGATTTCCCTATTTTGATCTTATACACAAACCGCTCGCTCACTCATAAAGTTTATGTGATTTCCCTATTTTGCAAACCCTTGGCTCTAAGCATGATTACTCTCCATCTAAGCGACTTTGGGAAAGACTTTGCCATGTTTATAAAATGCTAGTTTCCCGAATTTACTCACACAACGGTTCACTTCAAACTCCATGGAAACCGTTTGATTGACATCCACCAGAAACGACTTCGAAGTCAGGAGTTTCGTTTCGAACCTGCACGTGTTATTGAGAACGAGTGTAATGAGTTTGAAAAGGAAATGTGAAAGACAAAAATGTCAGTCATAATGCAAAAATCAATTTTCTTTATCGGGAATCTGGAGTCCATGAAAGATTCAAACAAGCAAAGAAAAAAAGTGTTCCAGCAATTCATGTTCAAAAATATTTCAAGACGGCATTACCTGAAATAATGTTTTTGTCTGATTGGAGACCTGTTACATGGTGAAATATTTTCGTGAAATATGCGTGCAGCGAGACAGTTTCACGAGGGTTGTTACACGATGAAATGGCTGGCTTATGAAACGTTTTTGCGTTGCAGACCCCGTCCACACGTATCCGTTTTCGTAGCGTTTTCATATTGTTTCAGGTAATTAGACCATTGTTCTCTATTCACGAAAAAGTAGAAGGTAGCCTTTATCATCGCAGATCTGAACTATGTCATCCTCTTTTTCGTAAAATCATATCTAATCCTAACGGTAATTTATATCATCTTTTACCACATAACCTTAGTAATCCGACTGTCACACTACGGTATAAGAGGTCTTTCACACTTCCGCTTTGTAAAACAAACAGATTCCGGAACACTTTCATTAACTCTAGTGTTCGACACTATAACTCGGTCTTGCGTATCACAACTCCTGACTGTTTTCCATGAAATCGGCGCCATACTGGATAGTAATACCGAAACTGATGTTCTTTATTTAGACTTTTCCAAGGCCTTTGATTCTATTAATCACGCTAAGTTATTATTTAAGTTAAAGTTATTTGGGATATCGGGCTCCCTGTGGGAATGGTTTAAGGACTACCTTAGTAATCGCAGGCAGTGTGTAGTTGTCGACGGGTCTAAATCACAATTGGTGCCTGTGGTTTCTGGGGTCCCACAGGTAGTATTCTAGGGCCCTTCCTTTTCGTTCTATACGTAAATGACCTACCTGACGTCACTTCTGCTGGAACTAGGTCAGTTTTGTTTGCGGATGACACCAAGTGCTATCGCTCACAGAGGTCCCAACAAGACCATCTTGCACTCCAATATGACCTGAACGGCCTGGTCAGCTGGAGTGAGGATTGGGACCTCAATTTCAATTCAAAGAAATGCGAGGTACTTAAGATTACTAGGAAACGCAATCCACCTTTTCGGAGTTACAACATAGGGTCTGACCTGCTAAATGAGTCCAGTTCACTAAGGGACTTGGGCATTCTTATCTCAAAGGATCTGTCTTGGCATAACCATGTAGTATCGATAGTTGCTAAGTCAAACAAGGTGTTAGGGTTTCTCAGGAGGAACACTCCTGCCTCTCTCAATTCAAATCTTCGTTGTGCGCTATACACTAGTTTCGTGCGCTCGGTTCTGTGCTACGGCAGCCAAGTGTGGGCCCCGCAGTCGAGTACGCGGGATCTCCTGCTAATCGAGCGCGTGCAGCGCCGAGGCACCAAGTTTATTCTCGGATTCAGTCTACGCGATCTTTCCTATAGGGACAGGTTAGTTAGGCTAAATTTACTTCCTGTCTCCTACTGGCTAGAATATTTAGACCTGGTATACTTTTGTAAATGCCGCCTAAATCTCTGTAGCTTAGATATAACTAGTTACGTTATTCCCTATTCCCAGTCATCAAGAGTCACCCGAAATACTTCTGCTAGTTCTGGCTACAAACCTAATTTATATAAAACTTCTACTTTAGAGATTCATATTTTAATCGTATCGTGCTTCTATGGAACTCCTTGCCACCTGAAATTCAAACCAGCACCTCTATAGCTTCATTCAAGAAATTACTTCGCGCGCACTACCGTTCGCTTCTGCTATCAACGTTTGACCCAGCCCTTCCAAAATGTGCATGCATGCATGCATGTAGGCATATATGCATGCATGTGGCATGCATGCATACATGCATGAAAATTGGCCCCTGTGCATGCATTGCATGCATCATGCATGCACTGGCTGCATGCAGGCGGTTATGCATGTGCATACATGCAGGAGGTTGCGTGCATGAAAATTGGCCCCTGTGCATGCACGCAGGAGGTCATGCATGTGCATACATGCAGGAGGTTGCGTGCACGAAAATTGGCCCCTGTGCATGCATTGCATGCATCATGCATGCACTGGCTGCATGCATGTGCAAACATGCAGCAGGGTGCATGTATGAGAATTATGGCACATCTGCACTGATGCATGGCATCAGCAGGGTACATGCATGCACAAAATAGATTCATTAATCACAAGATTTCGCTTCATAATATTGCTTGAAGAAAAATAATTTAGGTAGGAACCAACTCACACTCGTTTAGTGGTTACAATAACAGACACGTTTAATTAAATTCTAGTTAATACGCAAACAAATACTAACTACAAATTATTTTGGAAGCTATTTTAACTAACATATTTGAAGTAATTTTGGTTGATAAATTAATTTTAAATCGCTGAGAATGTATCAACACAGTTTTGAAAATGAAACACAAAAAAATGGAGACAAAATGTTTGAACGATATAAAAAATGTATAAATATTTATAGAGCGGCTTTCTCTTAACTGTCCAAAGTAATCGACGATTACTTTGCTTATAACTTGCATACATTCTAAGCAGAATTGATGTGATTACTTTGCGTTTGGTATAGGATAGTCAAGTGAAAACTGCTCTACTAAAAGTTGCTAAAATTAAGAAACACTAGTTGTAGCTGTCACAAGCTATTCTTACTGTTAAAACACTTGCCACACTGCTGACATTGATAAGACCGCATCAGAACATATAAGACTATCTGTTCCAAATGTCGTTCTACAAACATAAGGTCAGTTTGCTGCCGCTAACTTTAACTTAGTACGCCATCATGCTAAATCCACACTATCATCTACATTTAACATGTACTTAAAATATTGTTCTGATTATACAGTATATATATATATACATAATATGTAAATTTTATATATACATATTTCTTAATTAATGTGTTGTAAGTAACAGGCTTAGCTTGTTTGGACTTCGAGTCTTTGTCTCTGCCTGTAAAGCTATTAAATAAAAAAATAAAAACATTAGCATAATAGCTGCTTTTAATATCATAACATTTTATCGAATTACTTTATAAGTATACGTAATTAATGTTTAGAATTGTGAGCCTTAGTAATTCAGTTATACTGTAAGTAAGGTAATTATGATAAACGATCTATCTATCACATTCTATTTGTGTTCAAGGTCCATGCGTTCTCCAGAACCACATTTTGACTCGCCATTGCAATATGTAAATTTGAAATCAAATTTGAAGAAACGAATCCGTATAATGTTATTGTTTGTTAGCCGGTTTGTGTCATTTTAAAAGCGCCTTGACTTCCGTTAATCGTACATTGGATATGCTGGGTAAAAAAATATCGATCAACCAGTTTTCTGAGCGCCCAGCGGCACTTGAATAGTCCATTAATCAGCAAAGAAGCATTTATAAAATAGGTTTCCACTTTACAGCCGCTCATGCAGATATCAACACATTTCACTTTTACTTACTTTAATTGTCTCAGCGTTGTCCATGTACATTGAGCGAAAACCAAGACTATAAGACTAAGAGAGAAACTGGGAGATTTGTAACCGCGCGTGTACCGCGTACTCGAGTCTTCAGTCGAAGTATTTTGCTTTAAATGTTGTACGTCTCCGATGATAATTAGCAAAATGCTCAGCCCTTCTGACCTTTAAATTTCATGCCATTTAGGTCTAGCGGTCCGATCAGGCCAACATAGAAAGGCCCTTGTTTGAACTGTAGGAATTACGATCAACCAGTCGGCTAACTCCAGTCTAGAGGCTCTAGTAATAATTTCACTGACCAAAGGCGACTCCCTGTGAGACCGATGGAATAGGATTTGTTTCAAGAAGCTCTCCAGAGCCATTATCGGGCCGGGGCCCCGAAAATGGTAGGCTCGGTGGTTTCGGTGAGCCCGCGATCCTCTTCCCACTCACGGCTAGGCGCGCGAGCTGATACATTGTCGGTTTTTAGCCAATCAAAAACTTGCCACTAAAATCCTGTCGCTGAATATATTTGCATAATTTACATTGTAAACTTTTGAAAGGCGGACCAAAGGCTTTCGATTGCTGTTCCAAAATGCGTTTAAATTTGCTCTGGAAAAGTTTGGTTTTGAATAATTCAAGGATTCACACAAGGAAGCAGTAAGAGAGTTAGTTTTGGGTGAAGACACTTTGTCAGTAAACTCTCCAGCTCTGGAAAGTCCCTTGTAGTTGTACCAAGCTCGAAGGTCACGAATCTAAGCCCGTAATCTACGTTCAGTCATTTCTCATTTAACTTTGCCTATGCAAGACCAGGTAGCCATTCTTACTTCAAGGAAAATTAGTGCTGCCTTTATTGGAGAAGAAAAGACGGACGACTTCATATTAAAAGAGATATAAGACAGGAAATCACGTCTGACTCAGGCCACGTTTACGCGTTTTACTCTGCTGCATCAAACGAGTTTTACAATTCTTCAAGTCCTATGTACTACGTTTGTGCAATTTTTTAAGGTCTCCAAGACATAATCTACACAAGTACTGAGCGGGAATACTCGACTTTAGCTCAGAATAGTTACGAGATAATATCTGAACTTCATCCCCGTAAATTTCGGCTTTTATTTAAATTTTGCCAGGGAGCGGCACTAATATTAAAGAGTAACAAATAATGCAGCCTAGTTTCTCAATGATTTTAAATGGCATTTGTTCTTGAGAATTCATTTCACACTTGGAGTTTTAGTTTAGAGTTCCAGTGTGTTTTGAAAGTTTAGAACCTACAGTCGTGAAAGAGTAAACAGCTTTGCTTGTCAAAACACGCAAATTGATAATATTGAATTTTAATCAGGTGACGTCACGGACACGGTGTGGGGGGAGGCTTTGGAGAAACGACACCCCAACGGCTGAAACCGAGCCTACGAAAATGGCGGATCGAGAAATTTGAGCTCGCAATGCCGTCTTGGTTGAATGAGCTCCTTTAATCATCATATTCATGAACCACTAACTACTTTATTCATACTGATAAACTACAAGTAAGGAATGAAGAAGTAAAGAAACGACATAGAAAGAAAAAGTGTGCCTCCACTGGAGTTGGAACCTGCTTGTACTAAGTCTTCACCACTACACTACTGGTACGCTAGTTGAAATCACTGCTAGCAAAAAAGAATAATAAGCCACCTATTGAATAATTATATACAACAGTCCGAACGGTAAACAACACTTGCTAATGATGTTTGAGTTCCGGTCCCAAAATTATTGGCCCGCGGGCCCAAATTTAAGGGTGCGTTCGATTGACCGTATTCCGCAATAAGAATACCTAGAATGATCACTACAAATCACGTTTACTGGGATGTTTTAGCCACTGGAATAATAAATGTATCGTGAATATCATATATCAGCAAGCGTTTGTAGCTTACAGTGAAAAATATGCCCGAACCAGTGATTTCCAGAGACTATTCCATCTATATTCCTATTCCGGAATACGGTCACTCGAACGCACCCTAAAAGTGGGCCGTTTTTCGGCCCGGTTCAAACGAGCCGAACCTAATTAGATCAAAAGAAGCCGCCTAATTATATTTTGTTTCAATTGCGTTCAGCGCATGAAAAGGTCGACTTAATGTCAATAGTAAATGACCGAACAATGATGCGCTCAAGAATACACCGGATAATGACAACTAGCACAATATATTGACGATGGAGAACGAGTTCTAACACGTCCCGGCCCTTGGCTGGGAATTTTCCTTGCCTAGCTACCACATATTTCTTTTTACCATTTTTGCTTTCGTCAAAACGCTACCTTGCAGACTCCACTGTTCCTTCTGTGTAATAATAGGGAGTTTGAGCATCGAGGACGGCAACGTCGACGACGACGGAACTGAAAAAGTGCTTTCTCATCAAATCGCTTGTTTATTATTTCTCAGTTTTATTCGTCTTGCGTTGCTTTTCACATCCAGATTTTTGAAAAATTGGATGCACAAAAAGTTTCGTTCACGCCGAACGAAAATAAGAACGTTTTAATTTCTTACGTTGACGTTCTCTGCTCAACGTAAAACTTATGGTTTTCGCGTAGTGGTTTTAATGAAGACGGCAAACATGTGTGCTCAGGGGCATTAAGGCATGTGTCTCAAACTATTTCAATATGGCCGCCGCAAATCAAGAGGGGGTGATCTATCTCTTCCTGCTTGTTAGATATAGTCTCGGCACTTTTACAGATTCCATAAAGTCACAACCTTAATACCTTGTTGTGGCAGTTTCCATGGAAACGTGTTATGTGACCTTTGAACTCTAATTTTAAGGAAAATTGGGAAATGCCTCCTGGAGGTCGGTAAAAATTGTTAATATAGTGGATATTTTCATGCAAGTGAATCAAGGTTAGTGCGCACTTTGCTGCTCCAATTTGAAAAGTTGGTTATTTTAAGGAGTAGTATTTGTGGAGTTAAAATGATACCCGTTTTTTGTGAACGTAGTTGAGAGCTTCGTTCAGACCTCAGCTCTCCACTACGTTCACAAAAAATTGGCATCATTTTTTCCTCCACAAATACTACTGGAAGTATAATTGGTTGAAATGCTGTCTTACAGCGATAACATTCTTTGATCTACTTATCCATTTTTTGATTTCTTAGACCGTGAAAAAGGAGAAAAATAAGGCTTGAAATGTTGTCATTTTTCCATTCGTTGCCAACATCATTGCATTTCGATATCCATATTAGAGAAAGCCGCACATGTATAGTATGTCGACACCGATTGTGTGTTGCTTCACCCCGCGACATAGAAGATGGTCACCCTAGAAGAACTACGTACTCAAGCGAAGCAATTTGGGTTGCGAGGTTTTTCTAGGTTCGACAAAGCCAAGCTCGCCCAGACAATAGCTGAGGCTCGCGCTCTCGAATGGGAGAATAGAATCGAACGAGCCGATCGAACAGGTAGGTTTCCAGCTCTTCGAGGCGATCCTGAAAATCCCCATAGAAGAGCTCAACGCGCGCGGGAAACCAAACAGTTGAATGAGGAGATCACAGCAAGTCTAAGGGCAAAAGCTGACGAAGAGAGGTCCATAGCGGATCCTCGAAGCCGCTTGCCCCACAAACGCCGAGCCTTCCGACGGTTCCTGCAAGAGCCTCGTAGTGAGCCACTTCCACGGAGCCTAGCTCGAGAGGCCGAGGCTATTCTCGATGAGAGAGATGGAATGCTCGAGGGAGTGGAGATCGGCCGCCGTACTATCCAGTGGCGCTTCTTCCAAGGTGTGGCAGGAGATTTGACCCCTAGGATCATGGAAAAGTTAGTTGCAAAGGTAACCACCAGCTTCTACCTGCGCTACGGCTACACCTATCGCATTCGCAATGTCAACGACGGACGTGTGATGCTATTCTCCAAGACTGTCCCCAGTTCTCCATGGTTGAATGTCCTAGGCAATGCAGAGGAGTGGATCAATAGTAAAGAGACAGCTCGATTGAATCCCGACAACATCAATCGACCAAATACCCAATGGGCCTTCGTTCGTTGGATCTACGTGGATGTCAAAGTCGTGATCGATCGTCAGCCTCTGTTGGGAACAGGTCCACTACCCCAATGGCTTCGTCAGAAAAAAGGAATGCTTGCCCTCGATCGATATGGTGACAACCTATGTCTGTGGCGCTGCCTTGCCGTATGCAAAGGAGCCCGTGCAGACAAGTGCAACACCTCAGCTCGAAAACTTGCCCAGAACTTCTATCGCCTGACAGCGCCCACGCAAGACGTTCCCAGAACTTCCTTAGACCAGCTGGAGAAAGTCGAGTTACACTTTGGAATCGGCATTCGGGTGTATGAACCCACGGAGGATGGCGCTTGGCATCTGACGCGACATGCAGCTCACTACAAGCATACGATGACGATTGGGATATACGAAGGACATGCCTTCTATATCAAGGACGTCAAAAAGCTAGGGCACATCTACGTATGCAATGCTTGTAAGCAACGGTTCACAAATGCCTCGAACCTTCAACGCCACGCAGATCGTTGTAGTCGTGGCGAAACGAAGATTGTTTGCCCTGGAAAAGTAATTACAGTACCTCAGACGGCATACGAAAAAGCCTTCTGGCCAGAGAGCACAGCCAGCAAAGCCGCTCTACGCTGGTTGAAACGCGAAGCCGAAAGGATTGGGCAACACATCCATCACGCAGCTTGTGGACATGGTGGAGAGCATTGGCTCGAAGGAGCAGCGGTTGATGGCTACGAACCTCTTTCGAAAACCATTTTCCAATTCCATGGATGCTACTTCCACGGCTGTCCAAAATGCTTCCCTCAAGAGAGATGTCTGTATCGTAAGACCTGCAAAAGAACGGAGAGTCTACGTGAGGCAGGTTACGTAGTAGTGGAGGCTTGGGGCTGCTCCACAAAGAAGACAAATGAGCAGGTTCCAACCCCAATACAAACTGCCTATCCACACGCCATAGTGTACGACTTTGAAGCCTACCTCGATAGAACGAAAGGTCGACAACCAACGGACCGATTGAGCATCGAAAACGTTCATGTTCCCATATCAGTATCAATTGCCGACACGTACGATCGAACACCAACCCATCTCTGTCGACGTGATCCAAAGGAACTTATAGCGGCCTTCGTCGAAGAACTCCAGCTAAGAGCGCAGAACATCCAAGAAGGCGTTGCGGAACAGTTCTGCCCCAAGACACCTGAATTCTCCTTTGACACACTACCAAAGGAACAACGGATGAGAATCGACGAATGGGTCAACCAAGTTCCCGTTCTAGGCTTCAACTCTGGCAGGTACGATTTGAATTTGATCAGAAACTATTTCGTAGAATCTATTGCCGATACATGCAAGAAAGTCAGAGTAGCGAAGAAAGCCAACACCACTATGTTTCTCTTGACTCCCGATTTCCGTTTCCTCGATGTGATAAACTACCTTGGACCTGGAATTTCCTATGAACGTTGGATCGCTGCCTATGGATGTGAATCGCAAAAGAGTTTCTTCCCATATGAGTGGTTCGACTCTCCCGACAAGTTGGATCACGTTGGATTACCAGATTATCGAGAGTGGGGTTCAAAGTTGAAAAGAGAACACCTACTATCTAGATCAGAGTTTGAAGATTGCGAGTGCACCTTTCACGACAAAGGAATGGAGACCTTTGCAGATTGGCTACGATACTACAACGACCTAGACGTAGTCCCATTCCTAGAGGCACTCGAAAAGATGCGAGATTTCTACCACGAGAAGGGAGTAGACATGCTGAAAGACGCAGTGTCCATCCCAGGAGTCTCGCTACAGTTCCTGTTTCGAGGTAGTGTAGAACGGGGAGCCGAGATGTACGCTCCAGGTGAGGAAACCTACCACATGCTGAAAGGCGCTGTCGTGGGAGGTCCAAGCATAGTGTTCACTAGACGCCACGAAGCGGGAGTGACTAGGATTCGCAGTCATCAGGGAGGAACTAAAATTTGTCGTAAGATTCTTGGATACGATGCCAATGCCCTATATCTTTCTACTATGGCCCTAGAAATGCCTTGTGGAAAAGAAGAGGTCGTTCACTATGATGAGCCAGATCTAGAAGCCGAAGACTTCGTCGAATGTCTACGAAACGGTGAGTGGTTTGGCTACGCGGAGGTAGACATCGAGATACCAAAAGAATTGTGGCAGAAATTTGAGGAGATGCCCCCCTTCTTCTACAACAAGAAAATCCCCAAGGAAGCAATTCCTCCACAAATGTTGGCCTACCTCGCAAGGACGGGTAGAAAGCTCAGCGAGGAAAAGAAGCTAGTTGGGAGTCTCTCTGGAAAGAGGTTGCTACTCTACGAGCCCCTACTACGTTGGTATCTCGATCATGGCGCAGTGATTACTGCTGTCTACCGCACGATAGACTACGAATCCAAAGAAATCTTCGGATGGTTCGTGGACCAAGTCACTGAGGCGCGACGCATGGGAGACGTAGACAAAAGTAAAGCTTTGCTGGCAGATATATTCAAGCTACTAGGAAACAGCGCCTATGGAAAGTTGCTCGAAGACTTGGGACGCCAAACTAATGTCGCCTATACCAAGGATGAGAAAGTTGTGGACAAAGCATTGCGAAGTGTTTGGTTCGAAGATCTGGAAGAGGTTGGTGAGGCATACGAACTCGAGAGTAGAAAGGCCCAGATCCGAATCAAACGCCCTTTCCAAGTAGGTATCGCGGTATATCAGCTTGCCAAACTTCGCATGCTCGAGTTCTACTACGACTTCCTTGATAAGTACGTCGATCGCAAGGATTTCGAATACATACAGATGGATACGGACAGCGCGTACGTTGCCATCTCTGGAAACAGCCTCGACGAAGTTGTAAGATCAGACCTACGAGAGGATTTCGCAGCCCACAGAAAGGAATGGCTAGCTTGGGACAAATGGAGCAGTCGTACGCCAGGACTCTTCAAACTCGAATTCGAAGGTCAACGCGCTATTGCCCTATGTTCTAAAGCTTGGTATGTCGATGTGGGTGGCAGCAGGAAATATTCCACCAAAGGTATGTCTAGACGGCACAACGACGTTTCGTGGGCTCGATTCGAAGCAGCACTCCAGGGTAGTATTGACATGGCGAAAAACCGAGGCTTCCGTCTAGTGCCGGAAGGTATGGCAACCTACGAACAGCAGAAACTTGGGCTATCGGCTTACTACGACAAAAGACGCGTTCTTCCCGATGGAATCCACACCGAGCCAATAGAGTATGCTGTCTAGCGCTTGGATACGAACAGAACATCTTTCGATGGTAGTTCCGTATCCCTAGGAACGACTTGTAGCTCTTCACGAACGAATCCACGTTTGGGTGCGTCCTTCTCCCCTTCTCGCTTCGCAAGGTAGTACAGCACAGGCTGTCCCGAAGATACTACACTTCGCGAAATGGTGTATATCTGTAAACTCCACACAGGATCAGTAGCTCTACGTTTTTCACCTCCTTCCAATTCTCCTGGGGCGTAGAGATATCGAACTAAGACGTCGAATGGTAGGCGCTCTTCTCTCAAACCAACAGTGCGTGAATATGTAGGAGTCTTTAGATCTACTTGTTGCGTCACTACAGAATTTGAAGGCTCCTTTCCTGTAAGTCGAGTCACCTCACCATTCAGGGCTTTGATAACCATTGGTAAACGAACTACCCATTCTCTACTACGCGCCTCTGAGCCTTCCGAAGTAAGTACCATCTCTTGTGCATATTGGTATCCAAACAATCTCTCAGCTAGCGTTCTATTCGCTCGTTCGACGAAGCCTTGCGCTCTATGATTACCAGCCTCGCCTCGTTGAACTTTCGTACCATGTAGTTCTAGCGTTTCAGACATACGTCCCATGAATTCTCTACCAGGATCTACTTGCAACGTCTTTGGCCATTCGAGTGGACTACGTTTGTAGATTCGTTCGAATGCCGCAGAAACTTCACCACTATCTTTCGAAGCTAAAGGTTCGGCTTCTTTGTATCGAGAAGCCACATCGATTACCACCAATGCGTACTTGTATAGCTTCCGTCCACGCCCAGGTCGATCGTGTGGTAAGAATATCAAATCAGCTTGGTGGACTTCGTTAGGTTTCGATACGGTCCAATGTGGTCGTGGTACATATCGTGGTGGTGGTAAATAAATTTGCCATAGTGCTTGCTTCTCTAACCAACTCTTAGCCGTGTCTTCCGATACCTTTGCTGCCGCCGATAGTTTACCAATTGCGGAGTAACCTTTCCAATATCCTTCAGGGCCATAGAAGATAGCATCCATTACGTATAGCGTTAACAACGAGGCTTTAATATGTATAGTCCTTATCGTTAAAAAATGAAAAAAAAAAGAATAAAGACCCATCGGTCCTTATTCCTTTTTTTTTTTTTTTTCTTTCTACATCTCCCTATTCGTATACGTCCTCGAGGGTGGCCCGAGTCTTCGTTGGAAGCGGTTGTGTTACGACTAGGACGGCGGCGTCGAGTAGGTACGATATTCCCAATCCACTTGTGCAGACGCTACTAGCGTCGCAAACGCCATCGTGTATGGAACCTGGCAATATCATATTACTTATGTTTCCAATGTTGACTTGGTTTGAATTCGAGTCTACGAGAGCTTCGTAAGAAGTGCGGCTTCCTACGTAGAACGGCCGACTCTTGTCGAAGAATAGACAATTAGGCACGCCCGTCTGCACGTTGCATTTCATGCGCAGCCTAGCAATGGGATTGCTCAATGCGCGTCCGGCGTTCTTGGAGGCTTCCATGGAGATAGTTCGTTGAACCAGTGTATGGATCTTAGTGTTGGAGACAACGAGAGCTCCTTCGGCTGGTGCCGTACGGCGACGCAGATTGCGTGCACAAATCTTTCCACTTGTGAGGCATGCCTCAACCTCGTTTTCAAACGCCGAGTCCAACTCTTGGATCACTTTGAAGAGGGTACTCAATTTGTCTGGACTTGGAAGTTCGGGGTTTCCATCCTTGTCGGTCTTCAAGGTGATTCCATCCATTTGAGTCAATACTGGGACGCTCCACTTTTGAACTTGTAGGCAGGGATTGCGATCGCGCTTCTTGTACTTATCCTTTTGTCCCGATGCGAGGTTCAATCGGGCAAGGTCTCCTTGCTCATGTGGACATATTTGACCAACATGTTTTTCGTCTTTGAAGCGAAAGATTGCTGGACGTTGTCCTTCCCCAAGATCGAAGTAGACTGGGATGTATTTACATCCGTTTGGACCACTTCGAGGATTGTCCCAGTCAAACACAATCGTCCCCTTCTTTCTCTGTTCGAAGGCTTCGAGGATGTCTTCTGCGTTGAACACAGAGGATTTGTTTGCCGTCGCCGCGTTAGCTGCCGCAGTATTAGCTGCCGTAGCGTTATCTGCCGTGGTATTGGCATCGTTGGTTGAGATGGCATCATTGGTTGAGGGGGCATCGTTGGTTGAGGGGGCATCGTTGGTTGTATTGGAAACTTGGCTAGCCATCGTCTTTGATATATATACATGTGGCTTTATCTAATAGGGTTGTTGGATTCGTTTTTTTTTTACAACCTCGTTGTGGTGGTCTTCTTTCAGCTTTTCCTCGGAATTAGTCTTGTGATTTTTAGAGCAACCGACTAGCAACGTATCCTATAGCGAACGTCCCACCACCTACGATTGCCAATTCTGTAATTCTCTGCGAACTCGAAGGTTTGTAGTAGTTGGAAAAGTGAGGCTTCTTCATGTTCATGCGGTGCAGCCCCACGTGTACTGTATTGTATAGTACAAGGGCGCGGTCCGTATCGGCTAGATCCTCGGCAGCGTAGTATTTCTTACGTTCTTGCTCTTGGACCCACTTGGATAGTTCTTCTTGGTGTTTTTCGTAAGTAGCCATGTCAGCCTTGTATTTCTCAAGGGCTCTATCATGCCTTTCGATCTCTATATTAGTCTCCTCTGGGTCTCTTCCAGAAATATATCGGTCGAGGTATTTAGCACCAAGGCTTGCTGCCGCAAAGGCAACCGCTATGCTAATCGATCCCCCCATTGTTTACAAACTCTTAGGTACGAACCCTTTGTCTTCGAAATTCTTAGGTACGAGCCCTTTGTCTTCGAGATACTTTTTGGCGGCAATGCTACCAGCCAATACGGCCGTCCACTTCACGTAATTCAAGATGTTTGATGAAGGATCGCCAAGCATAGACTCCTTTGTCACCTTTTTTACGATCCAACCAACACCAGTTGCTATTCCAGCCAATGTGGCGGCATCAATTACTGTTTCTACCACTTTGCTTTTTTCTGCCATCGAACGTATCTGTATTGTCGATATGTTCAAATGTTATTTTCCATGGAAGGCAACTTTTTGCTTCTAGCTTCGTGTACTTCTTCAGAATGAGTGTGAGGTGTCGTAGCGTTGCGGTCCTTATACTGATAGTACAGCCCAACTAACGCGAGACCTACACCAATGGCTGATAGTGTAGTGTTGGCAGACACTTTATCGTACCAGCTTCCGTCGCCCCGAACTTCTGGTTCACTCTCACGACTCAATGCCTCTCTAGCGCGGCGATTACTTTCCGCCAATGCTTTTCCAGCGGCAATGCGCTTTGGATCTTTGGTCTTTTTTTCAGGCGCAGTCTTCGGCGGATCTGCAGTTATCCGATCTTGTTGTTCCTCCATCGTTCATGTCAGTAGACTTTGAGTCTTTAATAGGTTGACTGCTTGGCGTACTAGATGGAACTACGTGGTCAGCTACATGGAACAAGGCACTAGCTAGAGCCACAAAGCGACCTGCTTTAAGAGACAACAAGGCGGCCACAGCAGATATCTCGTTGCGAACTAGGTGGTCTTCTTGTAGATCTAGGAGAAGTGCTTGTTCGCTGTCTAGTCGGACTACGTACCCAACTGCACGAGTTGCTAGTCGCAGTGCTCCGTCTACTAGACAACCTGTTATTTGCTTTGCTACTACGGCCTGGTACCTACTATGTAAACGTATAACGTCCTTCGCAGATAGTTTATGTATGTCTCCTAGAGAAAGGTCCCGCCCTAGGTATTCTTTTGTCGTACCCATTGCGGCTAGAATTTTGAGCGCCTCCCTACGCTCTTCGACATCCTCTGATTTGGATGGATGTTCCAGTACGACCGGCGGACAAACGACGGCGCACTCGCCTAACAGTTCTTTGATTCCTTCATCCATGGTTGAAGTATGCTTCGGGTGCGGGAATCTCTAATACTACCTCGAAAGGATGGCGGAGACAGAAACATGTGCGAGCGAACTTGTGGGCTTTGAGCTCCGAGGTCAACATTTTCCTCTCATCCACCTTCAACCCACCACCGTAGTCCTCAAATAGTGCTTTGGCATCAAGAGCTGACGCGGTATGAAAGGCCACGACCACCGCCACGTTTTCTCGAAAAGGTTTGCATATGCTTGTCAACTGTTGAGTTAACACCCAAATAGAAATGCCTAGGTGACGAGCGGAAAAGGCCATCTCCACGAGCTTATCGGTTCTCAGCTTTACATCCTTCGATGCGGCGCAATCGTCGAGTATCAAAAGAGTATTTGTACCTGCCCAAAAGGTGGAACAAACTCGTAGCGCGGCATTGATGGCATCTTGTGAGGGGCACATCACGAAGAAGTGAGGATCTAGATGGGCGAATCCACGATAGGTAGTGTTGTGGGCATACGTGGGGCATATGAGTACTACGTAGTCAAACTTACCACGAAATGCCCCATGAAGCTGCTCTACGAGAAGGGCCGTTTTTCCACAATTCGTTGGTCCCACTATGAGAGCGTTGAATGGGATTTCCGTTACTAAAGTGTCCATGCTAGTACGATACGTTTTCCAGTGCTCCGTTCAATATCGTGATCTGAGCATCGGCAAGTACGAAGATGTGCATGTTCACGGTTCCACTACCTCCAGTCCTATGGATGCGGATCTGGAGGTTCTTTCCACTGCCTGTTTGATTCAAGCCATTGCCATGAACAACTGGATCATTTACTGTGCGACAATCAACCAGGATGGCGAATTTATTATTGTAGAACTTGATCGGGGTCATAGACGTTTTGCCAGCGCCGAACCATCCATTAGCGGCCTCCCAAAAGTCTGATGGTAGCATGCCTCCAGGAAAGATCCTGTTTGGTCTTCCATTGATATCAACCTCGACCTTCGTGATTCCTGGATAGTCAAACGCCTCGCTGTTTCGCGTGCCGTGGGCATGTTGTGCCACGAAGAGGAGGAGCAGTCCAGTAAAGGACAACCTTGGAACGTCGACTTGCTGGGATATCAGAGTGTCGGACGCTTTGTTGATAGGTACGGTTTTGAAGTGAACGGCGTGCCTGAACAGGAAGACGGCGCCACTGACATATTCGTCTTTCGCTTGCTTGGCGATAATTTCACTCTCAACAACTTCGTACTCTAGCTGGATGTTGCTTAGCTTGTATGTGCCTATCTTGGTAGTGTCTGATCCTACCACCACGTCCGTAGCAGGCGATAGAGTCAACTCAAGCGAAATGGCGTTGCGAAGAGCGAAGGGATAAAGAGCTCCATGTTGCGTCAGAATGTCCACATCTAGTGGGATTCGGTATTTCGAACCATACACAGCTAGGAGCAAGTTTTCTCCAGTATCCGAAGTGCCTTTGTCACCAGCATTCGAGCGTAGCTTGTTCGTGTTCTCTGTTTGAATACCTTGTCCCACGCGCGCATCTCGCTCTATAGTTGGCAAATAGAGATCGGAATATGTCTGTAGAAGATCTGGTCGTTCAATGTCTTCTATTGTTTCAGCGCCTATTTTGAGAACTCTACGTGAGACCAGACAACGGCCGACATTAGCCACCACTCGATTGTTAGCATGTCCACCAGACAACGTAAGGTCAGCCAAGAGCGCGAGACTACCCGGAACGAGGACGATGTTTTCCCCTAGTATTGGTATTTTCACATAGAGAGTCTCTCCTGGATTGGCTTCCGATGGAGTGAAGGTGATTATATCTACGTTGTGTAGAGCTTTCAATCCCTGAGGCTCTCTATGCGATTTTGCAGGAACCAACGTCGACGGGATCATGTTGAATATATGGACATAAATAGTTATTGTTCAACATGGCTGAAAATGCAGACTTCGATCCTTTGACTGAGGAAGGTCAAGCCGACATAGAAAATCTTTCTGCCAAAGAATGGCATGAGCTTGGTCCAGGTAAGACTGAAGACCGAAGTACTTGGTGGGATAGAGTTAAGGCCAGAATAGGAGAAAGATCCAAAAGCTTTCGGGATAAGCTTTGGAGCAAACATAATGAATGGGGGTACAGTCCACATGAGTACATCAAATTGGTGAAGCTAAATGATGAGAGTGTAATGACAAGCGGCCATACCGCGGAAACATCGTTCACTGAGGTGAAATATATATTAGAGGAAAAAATCGGTCAACACGATGAGGCCTGGGAACGCATCCATGCCAAGTATCCAAATGTAGACACTACCAAGTTCACTACTACCTTGGGTACGAACAACGAGGTCGTGGTGCGACTGAACAGATCTGGTTCCAAATACCACAAGCTGTACGACGCCGAAGGTAATGTTAATGGAAAATTACCTAAAACGCTCACAGACGCTCTAGGGCCTCCCGCAGAGATGATTGTTAGCGAAGGAGAAGCTGAGATCGACCAACTTAAGATAGAAAGAGCTAAGGAAATGAAAAACGTGAAATCATCCAAGCAAGGGTCGACAGAACATACGGCAGCGAAGGAAGAAGTGATGAAAATAGACGACCAAATACAGGAGATTGAGTCAAATATCGAAAAAATCGAAGAGCGTATGTCCATGCGAGACCGCGTGAAGGCCATCTTCAAAAAGTACGGTGTTGGAGTGCTTGGAATTGCGATTGCGACAGGCACCGTGATTGGCGTCGTGGCTTCCATGCTATCTAAGGGGCTTGCTAATGTTGCCAGTGGGGTCGGCAATGCGTTGAAAGGTCTAGGAAAGAAGCTAGGGCAGATTCTACCTGGAATGGTTGGGGCAATTGCTAGCTTTTTGTTTCGCACGGCTGGCGAGGTATTAGGATTCTTAGCGAAGAACATCTGGATATTGATCGTAGCTGTGGTGGTGATCGTAATAGAGCGATTTAAGTCAGCGAAATAGCATCCATGCGGCTCCAGCTGCGGTGGCAATCATCAGCCCCAAATTGATCTCATGCTTTGTCATAACGGCATCGGTACTACGAGGTTGCGATACTTGTGGGATAGGCGCAACGACATCTTGATGCGGTAGATCTTTCTTTCGTGAACTACCTTCCATACGTGGTGGTTTCGGAGGCTTCACCGCAACGACATCTTGATGCGGTAGATCTTTCTTTCGTGAACTACCTTCCATACGTGGTGGTTTCGGAGGCTTTTCCTTATAGTTGATACGGTCATTTATTCCAAATTGGATGTTAGGTGTGGATGCCATTTGTAGTTCGTTGTTATAACCTGGTACGCTCTCATCGTTAATAATCATACGGCTGGGTATTAACAAACAGTCCTTGGCAACTGCAAGGTCGAGACGAACGCGCGTTAGATGCAAAGCGTTTTGATATCGTACAAGGCTATCTACCTTCTTTTCTGTGATGACCTCTTCCAACTTTACACCACAATCGGCCTGAACATTGAGGGATAAGGTCGATGTCCCTATGATCGAATTGCGCAAAGAAGCCTGGGATCCTAGAACGCAGTATACGTAGACCATTGCAGATAAGTTTATTCTGGCTAGCCCGTCCTTCGACAATCCGTGACCAGTTTGTGGAACGAACCAATTGCGTTGATTCTTTACCACATCGTTACGAATGAACTTTAACGGAAATTCGAAGTTAGGGCGACGACTCTCCTCAGGAAATTTGAAACTGCCCCCAGGCCACTTCGAATCGTATGAAAGGTTGTGCGCCCCCCATTTCTCTTGAGCATTCGTCAGCCCTCCCTTTCTGAGGTATATGTATACGTCTCCTAAGCCACCATTGGCCCCTCGGCGCAGGGCAAAGTCAACTTTATCGACTCCAAACTCTATTCTGAGCCTGTCATAAGCGACGGCACTCCATGGAGCGTTGTTGTTTTTATTGAAGACCGAATCTCTAGGAAGTGGAACCCCCAATTCGAACAGTAATCGCCTCATTGTGTAGTACACATGGAAGCGGTAAAAGCTCCTGATGTTGTCGATGATTGGTGCATCATCGGAAAGATGGTCGTCAAACGACACCCCACAGCCTGCCGTCGCACACCAAAGGACGAAGCATAGCTGTTGTTGCCAATGTCTCATTGGTGGAGCATCTAGCCACTCGTTTGCTTGCTTTACGGTGTAGAAAACTTGGTCCGGCTCTTGAAAGATATCTCGTGGCGTCAACGTGAAGGACTGCTTCTTCGCTACGTAGATCTTGAGCGTTCGTAGGATAGGGGCTATGTCTTTTGGGTCGTCCCCCCATGGAACGGCTGGAACTGGATACTTCACCTTTGTCTTTCTGAAGGGAGCTGGGAAACCTACCTGCAGTGCATCATCAATACGTTTTTGAATGGTAGCATGTGGCTTGGAGATATCATCGCCATAGACCGCATAGCTATGATTCCCATCTCGAAACCAAATACTCGTCGAATATTTGCCTGAATTATGTATGCTCGTAGAGGCCTGAAACTGGTGAAAATCCGCTTGTGGGTATTTTTTCTTGAACTTTGTCAACAAATCGGCATTCAGTTTGGCAATCCTGGCGTTTTCATCGACAAGGAGCGCTGTCTGCTCAGCTTTCGAAAGCCTTGGGCCACCCATGGCAATCTCCGCCAGGTCCTCAGCAGATAGATCATCATCTTCGTTTGGTAAAACTAGAGGCATCGTAACTATTGAAGTTATGACATATAAAGTTTATGTCTTCAATATACGATGGTGATTTTAAATGTCGCCACCACCTCGGCTGACCATACGGTCTACTTCGACGATCCAATTCTTATCAATAATATTTCGCTAGTTGAGGTCACTTTCGAGAATAGCTGGTGGAACCTAGAAACGCTGGCTACGTTCGAGTGGGATACCGGAGGCGTAGGGTTCCCATACAAAATCTATCCGGGGTCTCATAACCTACGTAAACTCCAGCCCTTCTTCAATGAAGCTATGTCGAACAAAGTCGTAAGCTTCATAAATAAAAGCGGTAAGAGGGATTGGATCCTAAAGGTTCAGAAAACAATCAAGTTCAGTAAGAATCTCTGCGAACTATTGGGTATCGAAGGAAATGAAGATATGGGGGGAAACGTATCGCTAAAAGCTGGACACTACGACCTGGTAATCAAGGATATCAACACAATGTACGTATACTGCGATGTGGTAGATTCCAATTTCTCGCTACTAGAGGGAAAGCGATCGAATGTACTGGCTAGCTTTAAAGTACGAGGCAGTTGGTTTGATGTAAATACGTATTCTACAACGCCCCCACTACCTGTCCGAGCTCTAGGTACAACACGAAACAGCCTTCGTCTGACGATTCGTGATGAGAAAGGCAACGTGGTAGACTTCCGTAGTCGACCCATACGATACGTATTGAAGATTGAGTAAGCCATACGTATAATATGCGATGGCAAGCGATTCGATTCAAACAATTCCAACGGCGCCGATCTATCCCAATCTACGTTCATCTGAAACCGTTTTGTCTGGAGATAGCTTTCGGCTACAAAAAGTATGTGACACACTTGCTGAACTCGAACGGCAGGCAAAGCACTACGAAGTCGTTCGTAAGAAATATGCCCGAGCGCGTGGTATTGTTCACGGGGTTGCTGTGGCCACAGGTAGCTTGAGTGGTGCATTATCCGCTATGGCGTTGGGCTTGACGTTTACGGGGATCGGGATACCTGTGGGTATTTCATTAGGAAGCCTCGGGTTCGTTTGTGCCGTCATTTCGGCCTCGATGTCTATTGCAAGTAAGAAACTTGGTATTCGCGTCTCGAAGCACGAAAAGACCGTTATGTTGGCAAAGGCTAAGGCCAATTCCGTGGAAATCAAAGTCTCAAAGGCTCTAGCCGATGGTAATATTTCAGAAGCCGAGTTCGGAAGTGTTATCGATGAAAGATCGAAATACGAATCACTCAAGCTCGAAATACGACAAAAAAATAGGCAAGAAAGAGGGGCAAAAAACGTAGAAGAACTTCGCTCGGAGATCCGAAAGGAAATGAGAGCAAAACTTGGCAGTCTAGTGGGATAAGAATCAACATCTCCTATGAAAGAAACCATAACGGAGTCCATTTTAACTTCACTAAGAAAATCGTATAAATTACTGCGCTAAGAACAGATGCTCTTAGTTCGTATAAATTACCGTGTTGTTTTGCAGTTCGTATGCAAATTTCGAACCAACGCGTGAACGGCGCTAATTAACATACGACAGGTGCTTAAGACATAAGTAGAGTATTTTATCATCAAAAATAGTGTCTAGCACACATGGTCTCAAGGTTCTGCGCTAGGTATATGAGTGAAAAGGTGGAGCTGCTCATATACCTGGGGTTCGAATCCTACGGACCATGTGTGGTAGATCGGCTTGTGTGATGGAAAAAGCTCCACCACATCACACAAGTCGTAGCGCGTCTGTCATGTGGCAGAAGTAGGAATAATGTCAATCCTGGGTCGGGTGCATGGGTGAAGCTCAAGGGATCTTAAATGGGACCCACGGGTGCCGGTTGTGTCTCAACCAGTTAGGACAGGATCCAAACAACAGTAGAACAAATACAGTAGAATGAATACAGTAGAACGAATACGGTAGAATGAATACAGTAGAACAAATACCGTCAAAGCCGGGCCCGGCAAATAAATAAAAACCTCTCTAGGAACGAAAAGATGGCAAAGGAAGGAAAAAGGTGAAAGGTTCCTAGAGAGGTTCTGGTGATACCAGTTTTGGTATTTGGTTTTTTTTCACTATCGAATCTTTTTCTTCTCATGGTCTTAAACTAAATTCTTAAATGAGTATATATTGGCGGATGTCCTCGTCACGAATCAGCTGTTTTGGTTAGAACTCTCCCAAAATATTATCAATTAAACATAAACAGTACGAAGTCATATCACACGATGGCCGAGATAGTAACTTGCGTTTGGTTGATGCGTGGTAAGGAAACGAAGTGCGTGAGGAAACCTTCCAAAGTGTCAGAATATTGTGCTCAACACAACTATCAGATACAAAGAGGAGCCATCCCATTCGGTCCATGTTCTAAATGCGGTAGTGGTTGTAGAACTAGTTACGGACTTTGTACAACGTGTGGTGCACGACGCCAACGTGAACTTAGTGGAGAGAAACGCAAAATCAAGAATCGCTTCTTGAAAGTATTGGAAGAATTGAAGGACCGTAAGACTCATAAAAACATAGAGGGCTTCGCATATCCATGTCGTAAATGCGATCGTGATTGTCGAACTAGCTACAGACTTTGTACAACGTGTAGTGCACCACTACGACGTGAACTTAGTAAAAGAAAATCGCTTCTCGAAAGTACTGGCAGAATTGAAGTACCGTAAGACTCATGGAGACGTAGAGGGCTCGCTAAGGGCTTTCGAATGGCAGTAAAAAAAAAAAGGGAAAACAAAATGAAGAGAGATGAAACGACAGTCTCTATTCATTTTTTTTTTTTGCCTCGTTCGTTTTCCTCGAAGAGTCATTCACGCATTTTACCGAGGGGACCCATCTTAATCGTGAATCGCTTATTTTTGCCTCGAAGAGTCATTTGCACATTTTACCGAGGGGACCCATCTTAATCGTGAATCGCTTATTTTTGCCTCGAAGAGTTTGCACATTTTACCACCTCCCACCACTACGACTATACGAACAGAGATCGCTTCAGGAAAGTCTAGTGTAGGAAAGACGGGCGTGGTACGAAGAAAAACGCCACACAAGAAAAGCACGAAACCCGCAAAGGTTCAGGACAAGGCGCCGTCGTACTTAGTTGAATTAGGAATGGACAGGAAGCACCACCCGCACAAATCGGTGTCGACATACTATACATGTGCGGCTTTCTCTAATATGGATATCGAAATGCAATGATGTTGGCAACGAATGGAAAAATGACAACATTTCAAGCCTTATTTTTCTCCTTTTTCACGGTCTAAGAAATCAAAAAATGGATAAGTAGATCAAAGAATGTTATCGCTGTAAGACAGCATTTCAACCAATTATACTTCCAGTAGTATTTGTGGAGGAAAAAATGATGCCAATTTTTTGTGAACGTAGTGGAGAGCTGAGGTCTGAACGAAGCTCTCAACTACGTTCACAAAAAACGGGTATCATTTTAACTCCACATATACTACTTAAGGGGAAGGCAATTTAAGGCAAGTGTGAAATTTGATACCCTCAAGTTTCCACCGAATTAACAAACATTCCAATAATAACCAACTTTTCAAATTGGAGCACCGAAGTGTGCCCTAACCTTGATTCATTTGCATGAAAATATCTACTATATCAACAACTTTTACCGACCTCCAGGAGGCTTTTCCCAATTTTCCTTAAAATTCAAGTTCAAAGGTCACATTACATGTTTCTATGGAAACTGTCACAAAAATGTGTTAAGGTTGTGACTTTATCAAATCTGTCAAAGTGTCAAGATTAGATCTCACAAGCACAAAGAGATAGACCACCCCCTCTTGATTTGCGGCGGCCATGTTGGAGACCCATGCTTTAACGCCCCTGAGTGTCACTGCGCGCATTTTCACGTTCAGTTCTTGTTCTTGTTAATTATTGTTTTGTGCCGTCGTTGCCGTCCCCGTTGCTTAAACTCCCTAATGCTAATGTTGAGTGTAACAACGTAGGTCAATTTAGAGCGGGTTTGATTGACTTTCGAAAGTAATAATTGATTACCTTGGTTTTGCTATTCTCCGAGATGAGAATAAAGTTAATTTAGCCTAGAGCCTTTGTTCGTGACATTTGAAGCATTATGATGTATCGAAAGTGAGCTGTTATAATGTTAGCTGATTTCTCATTGGCACTCAGAACGCACATAGTGTGTGTGTGACACAGTTCGGGAAGACTAGTACTCTGGAAAAAGGATTCATTTTCAAGAAAGATTATATTATAATTTAGCTTGCATTTCTTTTAATGAGTGACGGGGGAGGATACTAGGATTCCGCTTTAACTGTCTGGATAGGCCTTTTGCAGGAAACAATCACATGCTGATACAATACTTCGTTAACGAATGAATTGAGCTCGTGATCTCCATGGGGAAGGCGTTGCCATGGATGCTGGATGGCAAGCTGTTTTAGAAAGATCGACAATCGATTGAAGGTGGAATATAGCATATACAAACACGTTTGGCTAATAACACTACCGATCTCGTACAAGTGCCTTGAAATATATGACTTAAGATTGTTTTGCCATCCAGTACAACCACGTGATCGTATCCTGCATAAGCCCCATTCCGATCTAACTGGAGTCGGATCAGTATCAGTACTGCCCCTTTGATTTTATTCCTAGAAACACACGCCTTTGATGATTAACAAATTATGTTGATAATTGACCGAATGGCCCTTTCACTAATTTTTTTAAAGTGCAACTAACCCCTTTTGCAATTTTTATACATATGAATCTTTGAATGGTTTTGAGTACTTCTGTGAAGAAAGTTTTGGCTTACAAAGGATACTCTATGTTCTAGGCTTGTTTGAAATGGTGAAAATTTTACCTTTCCTGCCCGTGACCACGTAAGAAAAAGCCTGGGTCGATTCTATTTCTTACGTCACCTCATTAATGCGCCTTTCTATTACAACAACATCGATATATAGAGAATTTATACAGTATGTGAGTTGTTAGTAAAGAAAACAGTTATTTTAGACAAAATGCTCAATATTTATTCAACTTATCGCAAAGTCGCGAATGAATAGGCAATATTCGTATTCTCACGGACGAGCTGGAACGAACACTCAATGGAGGCTCGTGCGGGGGAATTCGCTAAAAACTATTTAGCATTAGAAAAGATTCCCCCGCATGAACCTCCATTGAGTGCTCGTTCCAGCTCGTCCGTGAGAATACGAATATTGCCTATTAGATGACGTAAGAAACAGAATCGACCCAGGCTTTTTCTTACGCGGTCACGGGTCAGGAAATGTCAAATTTTCACTATTTCAAACAACCATAGAACATAGAGTATTCTTTTTAAGCCAAAAATGTCTTCACAGAAGTACTCAAAACCTTTCAAAGATTCATATGTATAAAAATTACAAAAGGGGTTAGTTGCACTTTAAATGTAACTCTTTCTCAGGAATGCTAATGATTCCCTTTCAGAACACCTTTATCACTTACATATATTCCATACAAAGTACATTGTACCCTTTTCAATTTTTCAACAGTTCCAGACTTGAAGCCGTGATGACATCACTGCCTAAGCCCTTATCTAAAAAGTTTTCATTGACGAAGTTACTAGACGAAGCCCGTCAATGCCAATCAGGTGACACGAAGCTCAGTTCGCCTATTTTGGCTCGTTGCCGCCGCTCGTCCGTAAAGACCAACCCACTCGAGACATCCTTATCAGCAACACCGCTGTCCTGTAAGACTGATGTCAAGTTGTACTGTAAGAATCAGTTGTGCCTTCGAATTAGTGAAGATGGCGTCGTAGGAGGAACACGTGACTATGCATGCCCATATAGTGAGTATAAAACCTCTGAGACAATCACAGGAGAAGTAAAATCATTCATTAACCAATCACGAACGGAGGTAATTCACGATTGGTAATGCATGGGCTCCTGGTTTTACTTGAACCAATCACGAGGCAAAGTAAACGCAATCATGGATAACTAACCAATCAAATTCGAAAGCAATTACTTTTCGACACTCAATTGAAACCGCTCCTCATTTGAGCACATGAGGCGGGCCCATCTATATCCTGGCAAGTACCTCGCAAAATCTATTCCTAATTTAATATAAACAGGCTTTGAGCAGTACAATGAATGCATCCTTGAATGTGTGATAATAGTTCATATTCCGTATTTACGTATCCAGGCGTTGAATTACTTAGGTCAGCCAGGAGTAAGAAGACAAAATGTCATTTTAGAAACATCAATCGTTTTTTTGTCTGTTTTGAATGTTTAAGCTCCTCCTAAATATGTCTGTTACAGGCATGCTACAGCTGCATTCCATATCCAAGAGCACAGTACGCATCTACAGCCCAAGAGTTCATCAGTATCTAGCAATAGATAGCAGTGGCAGACTCTGTTCTAAGGTACAAGCACATTACAAGCACATTGATCTCCAGGTCAAATCATGATACGGAAATCAGTACTTTGTGTACAGTTTACAAAACCGTGCAGTCTGCAGTGCAGTTTGTACTCGCTGTTGGTAAAGACCTCTTTACCCGGGGGGTAAAACAATATACCGTACGGGGGGAGGGAGGGGGAAGCGGCACCTGTATGATAACTGGGTAGGTACGTGCGGACACGAGGTCCAGAAAACAGGACCAGATTTTACGAGAAAAACCAGGAACCAAAACCCGGATTTCCGAGTTATTGTGAAAACGAACCCGGATTTTCTTCCTGTTTGATTATTCTGAATCATCTATAACGTCTAAATCCGAACATGGAAATCGAAATTAGCTAGGTTCAACCCGGACCCGGTAACGCCGCACATACATATTACGTCATAAACAAGGGTGCCTCCCCCTCCCCTCCCCGGCCCTCTTTGTACCTTGTGATAGAGCAATTTGGAATGAGAGGGAAAGTTACACCACCCACTTACAGCATGGTACCATTGTCGTGCGGCATACTGTGGCCGCATGAAAATAGTTTTCCTCGTTGTTTTTAGTCCTTCTGAAAAAATCTGAATCTGAAATTCTAATGGAACAAGAAACAACCATATGGGCTGATCAAAGCCAGGACCCGGCTTAACCACAGATGGAATCAAACTGCAGCGTTGCGTTACGACAAAGTTACTGTACACCTAGTCGTATTCAAGTCTTTTCTTCTCATACAAACTCTACTGTAGTATGCATAATAGACCTTTATCACGCAACGGTCATGTTACGTCCCAGGAAAATAAAAACCTTTGTTCTTGCACTTCTAAACTCGACACAGAGACGAGGCTGGAAGTGCAAAAGCTATTGTTTGAAGTTAAAATGGCCATTGCCTGATAAAAGGTCAATTGCTATCAAGTTTTTAAGAAACCTATTCAACAGATTTATACTAGTAATAACATATTAAAACCATTACTGTATTTCGTTTCAATTCATTACCAGGATCGCCCCACAGAAGAAACAGTATTCCAACATGTTCACGAGATGAACGGGTTCCATACGTTTGCCTCCCACAAGTATTACAAAGAGTCCTTACACGATATGTTTGTGGCTCTCAAGAAGGACGGACACCCTAAAAAAGCTACTACAACGTTTAGACTTCACAAAGCATCCCAGTTCTTACTCATATGATAGATGCCTTAAGAATTAATTAAGATATGCCAGTGTTCAGTCAGTTGAGTCACATGACGACTTTACGTAATGGTCACTTTACTTGCTTGCTAATTCTTGTTACAAACAAAGTATTGCTCCGTTAAAGTACACATGAGCCCTCGCCAGTTATCATCGATTTAAAGCTAGGTCAAAGTAGAAAACAAAATGACCGACATAGGAAGGAATTAATAGCATCTACCATTTTCATGTATTAAGGAATCAAATTTGTATTGAGGAATCAAATTCCATACTGTGGAAAATTCGTTTACTTTTACTGACAACTGACAACCGAAAAATAACTGACAACTGACAAATTTGTTTTTTGTGTGTCAAACATTGTAAATTTTCTCTAGTAATGATTAACTAGGGCTAACTGACAACCGACAAATGGCCAAAATTTTAACTGACAACTGACATGTAGACCCCCCCCCCCCCATTCAGACCCTCATTTGTCGATGTATGTATGAGGGTCTGAATTTTTTTTTTTGGGGGGGGGGGTCTACATGTCAGTTGTCAGTTTAAATTTTGGCCATTTGTCAGTTAGCCCTAGTTAATCATTACTAGAGAAAATTTACAATGTTTGACCCACAAAAACCAAATTTGCCAGTTGTCAGTTATTTTGTCGGTTGTCAGTTGTCAGCAAAAACAAATCATCATTTGTCAGTTGTCAGTTATGTTTAAGGCCGTTGTCAGTAGTCAGTTAACCCCATTCAGACCCTTTAAGCTATGAGTCATATGCATAAGATCGTATATACTAGTCACAACTGAAATTTTGTGTGCCTCAATCAATCGACGTCAGTCGTATTACACAACTTTACGTGTAATAAATTGTTTATTATACGACAGCTAACAAGAATTTGTTATAGTATTATTTTCGCTTACCTTACACCTCTGTTTGAAAAAAACTATCTTGAGAGAAGAAATATCTCAGCCTTTTCAGTTGAAGCTGAAAACGTTGTTTTAGCGCGCTAAAAAGCTGGTTGGCTATAATTACTCAAACAGCCCCCATTTTGATTGCCCCCCCGCTTACAAAACCTTTTAAGTGTTCAACAAACAAATTCGTAACCCATGTTATACGCTCGCTTATATAATATACGCAACAAAATATCTGGATTCTGATTGGGCAATAACGAGTGCATAAAAAGGTTATTTAAGTGCACAGTCGCATGTTCAGCAAATGTTTTCTCAGTATATTATAAACAAAAAATCGCATGAACGCGAGTGCTCTACTTGATTTATTTGCACTGACTGATATTTTGAAAGTTCTCAAATTGTACTCGCCTAAATGCTCGTGCAATTATCAGAACTTTCAAAACATCACTCAGTGCCCATAAATCACGTATAACACTCGCGTTCATGCGATTTTCTCTACATATAGCACAACAAGTAGCAGGGTTCTTGCTGTCCGCATCAACTTGTTACATATTAAGATATATGTACATTTATGATTAGAAATATTTTTGCTATTCGATTTATTTCTGCAGTATGACTTGTGAACTATAAAGATAATGTCTATTGACTGTATTGTTTGCGTTGGAATTTAGATTTACGAAATGACTTGCTGTTACAGTGTAAAATGAACATAGCGTTCTGATTATGAAATAAAGCGCACAATCTGCGTATTCAACTGATGCAATTGAATCACAGCTTGGACAAACAGAAACGTGACTATGATTCTCAGTATGATTTTTTTAATGGAACGTGCGCTGTTGAAATGTCTACAACTTATGGTAATCAATTTTATATAATGTTTTCTCTTTTTCTTATTAGTTGATCAACTTGTTGATACCTATAGACCCCCTTTGTTGTTGTCCCATTACCTATAGACCCCCTTTGTCGTTGTCCCATTACCTATAGACACCCTTTGTCGTTGTCCCATTACCTAGACCCCCTTTGTTGTTGTCCCATTACCTATAGACCCCCTTTGTTGTTGTCCCATTACCTATAGATCCCCTTAGTTGTTGTCCCATTACCTATAGACACCCTTTGTCGTTGTCCCATTACCTACAGACCCCCTTTGTCGTTGTCCCATTACCTATATATAGACCCCCTTTGTCGTTGTCCCATTACCTAGACCCCCTTTGTTGTTGTCTCATTACCTATAGACCCCCTTTGTTGTTGTCCCATTACCTATAGATCCCCTTAGTTGTTGTCCCATTACCTATAGACCCCCTTTGTTGTTGTCCCATTACCTATAGACCCCCTTTGTTGTTGTCCCATTACCTATCGACACCCTGTGTTATTGTCCATTTCAGATCACGTGCACCGTTGGCGTTCCTTTATATCTTGTTAACGAATAAGATGTAGCCTGCAATCTTGAAGAAAATCATTTTCCTCAAAGGATTTGGGATGGGCAGGGGAATAAACAGGCAAAGTAAAAGGGTATATTATTTTGGTTGTTTTCGGCAGAGTGCTTTTTTACATTTTCATCCGGAATGGCTCGTCGCTCATGTAACTTAACAAGAACAGCGCATTTTAATCCCGAAGAAAAAAAGTGAATGAGTGTTTGGAAAACTTAAAATAAAGAGTTTACAATATTGAGAAATCAGAGCGTGGGAGAATGGTAAGAGTGGTGCCCCATTCTTCCGGCTCCGATCTTCCGAAAAACACCCAAACACTAAGCGAGTGAGTGCCAATTGCAACCGACGCAGCCACCAAAGCCGAGCGCAAAATGGCGCGAGTGTAAGCCACTAGCTCGGCCGTAACGTTAACCACAGGTAACAAAATCCAAAACGCTTTTTTTTTTAAAGTGCTAGGGGCTGCTCTGTAACCTTATCCGCGGTCGGTAGTTGTTTAGAGTTAAGAGATACATTCATTATTTTACTTTCATGTACATTGTCGATCTGACTACCATCGCCCAGTCAAACGAAACTGTACAGGGACTTAGTGTGAAAGTCGATAAAACTCTCATCCATCTCTCAGTAACACAAAGGGGTCCAAATATCTTCTAGTTATATTCCCCTAGCTGGTAAACTAATTAAATTTAATCCAGCTCAAATTAAAGTCGATGAGATTGATTAGAGTTGGGAAGAGCGAGAGTTGACTGAACTCCCATCAACGTACCACTCTCATCGCTTCACCATGGGATCGAGCCCGCTGATCCGTCTACCATGGCCACAGACTGTCCCTCTGCCGGCTGGGCCAATCAGCCTGAGTAAAGCTAAGTTTACAGACATTCTATTCAGGCGCCGATGATATCCTTAGTTACTCGAGTCTTTCTCTACATTTATTTATGAACCACAATTTTCAAACATGCAGAACAAACTCCTCAACTGATCCCGGAATTGAGTGTGCTTGAAGCCGTAGATCCAAGGATTAGTTACACAGCTCAGACTTATCAGGAAGCCCGCCCCGAGATCAACATGGAATGGTATTTCATCTATTCCTGCCACACGGACGAAATGAAGGATAGAAACGGGAATCCACGTGATGATATACACACCAACCAGAATAAGTACCGTCTTCGCTACCTTGATCTGCACGGAATAAAAACACGCGGTAAATATTTAGAATATTAAAATTAAACCTCACCTAACCTTAGAAATACTTAGCGTTACGAGGAGAATTTGGTTAAAATCAGGCCGCAAAAAAACAGCACTGAGGGAAATGTGAAGACAGAATGTAGTTCCTTTCCCTCTCTCGCCGTTTCTTGTCACTCTTTAGGCGCGATTTATTCGCATTCTAGCCTCAATACATTATTGATACCAGCTGTTCAGTCTATTGCAGCACTGACCTTTTTTCGTAAAAATAATTAGCTGTAGGTGTTAAACGATTCCTCTGTCCAAAAGAGCTGTTGACGAACGGGATTTTTTGTCGCCGCAGTTACCAAAATAAAGAAGCACCTTGCCATGTAACCACTTGTACATTTTGTTTGCTGTTGGTCTTTATTCGGTTCAAGAGCGAGTAGGTAATCCGTATTCCTCATTTGATACTACAAGGCACACTCGTTGTGAAGGTTATCGGGCCTTGAGCGAGGTAGTATGGGATTTATTCACCAGGACCCAAGGTTAAACTGACAGATTACAATTACAAATTTAGAGCTCTCCAAGGGATAAAGTTAGCCCTGCTTCGAACAACTGGGCCCAGAGGTAACACACCGTGTTTTCCATCTTCTCCTGTACTAGTTCTAGTACATCTAGTTCTAGTACATCTAGTTCTTAGTACTAGGAAAAGTGTGAGGGAATAAGTTGAAGTGAATATATATTAAATCCGTGTAAAAATGCAAGGGGAGTATACATGAAATCATTGTCAAAATGCAAATATATGCCCCCGCAAAGAACAAAGAAACTGAGGTGTTCTACGATGTGAAAATTAAGACCCTTAGCTTGCACTCGACGTCACTATCGTTATGTTAAGTTCCCCCAGATGGTAATTGGATAAAAGAACAAATGAAGCAATGCATGAAGGCGTATTCCCGTGAAGCTCCGTGATGGGGAGCAAGAACAGGCAAACTATGAACACTGTGACGTTATAGTACAAGGGGTATATTCCCTTGAAAAGAAAACTAGGCAAACAGAGCTATGTGAAAAATAAGACGCCTTAGCTTACGCATGCTGTCAAAAAGACAAGGTGGACTGTCGTATGTCTTCCTAATCTGGTAGCCGTTTCTAATCCTGCTACCTCATTAAATGGAAGCTAATTAATTTTATCTCAACCGCCTTGCACCTGTTCACTTGTGAAGTGTCTTCCGGCAAACTATATACGAACTGTCTAAATGTTTACAGTATTTCGGCAGAATGAAGTTCACAAATATCGTTCATTTTGAAATGAGAATTCACGGCATCCGCCACTGAATAAAACACAAGATTCAACGTGTGTAGACAAACGTTTGACGCGCGCAAGAAATAATAAAACAACAGAGGGAATACCCTAATCACTGTTGGCTTTACAGTACTTAATTAGGGATATAGTCTGCTCTTGTGAGTGCGTTTTTACCGAGTAATTCTCATTTCCGTGCTAATGAATGGCCTTACTCTGAAATCGGAACCGTGGGACCAAGAAAGACCCGAAAATATATATTCCTTAAAGTTGATATATGTAACCACTGCGTATTAAATTTCAGAAAAGTAAATGTGTGCGATAGAAAATTACTAATAAAAAACGTAGAATATATGACTTGCACCATGTATGGTTCAAATGAAATGGGAATAAAACACGAGTTAGTGCTTTCTCGAGTTGATCCTTGTTTAATTAGCGATATGATTTAATCATTGAAGTAATAAATCGAGTGCAGTTTCATTTCGATTTTGTGACATTAATCTGTGGTTACGAATTAAATTATATTAATAACCGGGTTGTGTATATATATATATATATATATATATATATATACTATTTGCAATCTCTAAGACACAACATATCCGGTAATTAAGATAAACTGGCTTTTAATAAAACAATGTCAGTGCGAGATTGATCAAACAGACTAAACAAAAATACAGACTATTAAATCATATTATAATAATTTGACTTTGCCGCGACGATATGTTTTTCGCTTTCGTTTTCTTTCGATTCGTTCTCGACCGCAAAGAGTACACAGTGATGGAACAACGACAAAGCGGAGTGCAGCTTGGTCAGCCGATTGCGAAACAATGAATACGTTTGTGTCTGTTTTGCCTGATACCTGGCAATAAAAAGGCTCTTAACTTACTTATAAAAGAGTCATTTTCTCTACACATAGTCGTGTTGCATTAAAAAATATTTCATCGCAAAGCTGGATAAGTTTCCCCATTCACCTCAAACGTTAAGCTTTATTCTTAATTAATAAACCTTTCTCACGCAGCGCTGGGCCATGTAAAGAGTCCCAGGAGGATCAAAACCTTTATTTTTGCGCGTGTAAATTCGTTCTGAAACTGCTCAGTTCGAGGTTGGACACGTAAAATCTATTGTTCCTAGCCAACATGCATGGCCGCCGCGTTATGAAGGTCTATAATGCGTACTTTACTTTTGGTAACATCTTTAAAGTAAAGTCACCGAAGTAAAGCGATAAGACCTACCTCCTTTGAGCGCTTTGGAAGCTGTGAGGGGTGTACACGGGACATTTCACAAACAGCAGTGTTTACCAACACTCTCTTTTTGCTCGCAAGAATTTCCAGGTACACTTTAACATAACACCAAATCATCACAGAGAAAGGAGCAGCAATCAGAATGACCACTAGAATGCTAGTGTACGAGTTGGCGCTACCGAGGGCAATAAAACATGTCGCTCTCGCCGCGAAGAAGCCGTACCTTCCAAGGCCCAGAAGAGGCGGGAACGCCATAATTACTGACCAACACCATAATCCAACAATCATCAGTTTAGTGTTTCGTTTGCAAAACACGGTCAGGGCCAGACTGGGTCTCACGACGAGAAAATACCTGTTAACACTTATCAAGGTAACTGAGAGGAGAGAACTTGACAAGAATGCCAGCGTGTAGAATCCATTAATCTGGCAGAGAACATTCCCTCCAATCCACCTCCTCTTGAGAAGAACTCCAGTTGATAAAGGCAGCGTGAACAGCACTCTCATTAGATCCGATACCGAGAGATTCACGATTAAGTAGTTAGACATTGTTCTTAGTTGCTGCGTTCTGTAGACCATCACGCAAACACAGAAATTCCCCAGAAGACCGAAGAAGATCAACAGTAGCAGAGTGAAAATTTCAACCAAATTGACACCTAGTGGTACACGAGGGAGACCTTGTGAGGGTGCTTCACTGTCGTTAGCCATATTCGTTCACACGTATAACCACCAAATGTCCGTTTGGCTCTTTCAGTCAAATGTTTAAATGTGAATATATATCATGATACGTTCATTCTTCTTCAACTAAGCTGTCTTTCGACTCTTGCCAATCTAAATGACTTGCCACTGAGTCACCGAAGAAAAAATATCAAAACTGCATGCGTTATTTGAACAGTGTTTAATTACGATCTAAACGACTAATTCTGCGGATTATTATTGTTCACTCTTTTTTCGCTACGCTTACTACGCTATTCGCTAACCAAGTCTTGCCGGCAGTTACCAGTTTCCAGTTTGGTCTCTGGTCCAGTTCTGCATGTAACTAGTTAGTTGATATTCGCCACTCTCGGATATGATGGCTGTCTGAGTTTTTCTTCAACTGTGACTTTTGTCAACGCCGTGAAATAAAGAGAACTGTGATCTGACCATTGTAGATCGGATTTGAAGTGCTAACTGTTACCATGGGACTCGGTTGTACGTCTGAGCTCAGCAAATGTGTGTCTTGACTATTGTGCTATTGTGTAATGCCGAGCCCTTTGTTACGTCAACTGCTGGACTCTAATTTAGACGAGAAATTTTAAAACTTATAAACAATTTTAAAATGAAGCTTTACATGAAGTATATTGAAAACCGTTTATCTTTTCTGGATAAGTTATTTTGTATTGAACCGCTTAGAAACACATTTCACCAAGCCCGACCGGCGTCTCACAATTAAACCCGAGTCATTAGTAACGAGAAAGAAATGAGAATGTAATATATTCTTATGGGCGTTGCTTGTTCTTGTCGATAGCTGTCCAACAAAAGTGACGTATTTCAAAATATTACACCTGCCTCTGTACCCGAATTTCGTCAAAGCGGTCTTTCATTAAAAAAATCACCATGTTTACACAAACGTGGGGCATGGATGGACGTGTTCAGAATGGTTGTTAGTTGATATAGTTAGAGTGTTCAAAGCCTGCCGATTAGTTCTCCACAAAATAAAATATCAAAGCAACAAATAACTTGACAACAAGCTGACCGCCTTTTGCCGGACTATATTTACGGAGCAGTACAATTGGCAAAATGAATTTAAAAAGGCAGTTTTAATGTATTACATCACATATGATTAGTCCTACTAATTATCAACACCAAGTTTCTACTTGCTGATGACGTGCTTCTTATCAGTACACCCCTCAAAATTAAAAATTTTCCTTCACCTTTGGCATAATCTTATTCCAAGATATAAGTCAAGATTCACTTCTGACAAATTTGCACCAAGCTTCAATTTAATTGTTTTGAAGCAGGCAGTCCTCCGAATTACATGTACCGAGAGACTAGTTGATCCTTGTGGTTTATCCAGCACTCGCAGCTGATCAATCTCCCTACTCTAATCACCGCCTACACATTAACCATGCACATTCCACTAACTTCTTTTTGACAAACGCCGAGAATATGAATATGAATCAGGCCCCAAAACTCACATTGTATTGACCAGAGGTTTATCATGTTTCCGCTGAAAAGTGCAATTATCCAATGCTACACGGGAAAATATGATTATTTCTAATAATTCCATTGTCAATGTAGAAATATTCTTCTCAGAAAGAGTTGAATGCGAAATTCGTTTGTACTGTGGCTAAAGCCTGAGTCAGAAAGGTTCCATTTTCGAACGAGAAAAGTTGAAAAGAGTTAGTAAATAAAAAAAAGACGGCACATACTGGGGGGAGGGGTACTCCTGTTTGTGACGTATTATGTATGTGCCGCGGGGGTGGGTCAGGGTTTTGAGCTCGATTTGGGCAGGTAGGGTCAGGGTTTTGACCTGATTTGGGCAGATCAGGGTCAGGATTTGAGTATAATTTGGGTTCAGTCAGGGTCGGGGTTCAGGTTTTTTTAGGCAGTTAGGGTTCAGTTCTTTTTTGCTACTATGTCAAAAAAAGACATTCTGTTGCCGCATTTTGATCGCCTGCCCACATGCAAACACTGAGGTTCCCATACATCGTGACGCCGCTAATTCGTACTTCAATACTTATCTATGTACTTCATCTGCTGATTTGTTTATTACCCAATAAAACGTCCCGATTTGAAGTGTTCCGTATTTTGCATGCAATCCCGGTACGCGGTAAACCTGAAAACAATTTAAAGAAGGGGCAATCAGGCCAAACACGGTCAGTGTTTGAGCCTCTTGGCATACATACCCATTTTACATGTAAGTACCCCCCCGCCCCACCCCCCCCCCCCATATTAATAAACGCAAACTTACAGAAAATAAATAAATATGAGTAAGATCTACAATACAAAATAAATAGTATATAGTAAATATATGTAGCCGCATTATAGGGACAGTTAATTTTCAAGGCGAATTGTATCTTGATTTGTTTCTTATCGACTTCCCGCTGTACTGATGTGGGCTCATGATATCTGCAGGAGAGGTTTATAGTACTGCATCGAAGCTCGTGATCATGGCTTACAGAGAACCAGCAATTCGAGCACCAACAAACGACCATATCAAGCAGATCGCTTCCGATCTAGGATTCCATTTAGATGAAGTTCAGTCAAATACAATTCAAGGTAATTTAATAACTTATCAGTTGAGCGCCAAGCGGCCGTGCGTGTCGCCCGTCGCGTGTCTTGTCGAGCTGTATTTAAAAATAATACTGCTGCCGCCGATACCTTTGTTAACTGCACTGCTCTGTGCTGCTATATGTTCTCTGTGTGATCTCTGATGTTTGACTGATATCTGCATGATGTTTGACTCCCTTGTTTGACTGCTGGATGTGTGTATTTGGCGTGATCTCTTGATACCTATACCTTTGGTATTTTATGAAAATCGTCACTTCTTATCGGTCTCGTGCTTTGGAGTGGTCAAATACCATTTACTTAGCAGCTTTTCAGTTATTGATCTCAAACTGTACAAACATTCGAATTTACGACCGTATTATGCAAATTAAAATTAAACGTGTACGAGGTCACGCAATCTTCCATCTCAGTTACCACAGGTAGCCCAAGCTTACGATCTGTATAATTAAGCAATATTATAAGACAACAAAGACATGGAAAGCGTGTATAAACACGAGATATGTTGGGAGAACAAAGAAAAACTTGAAACAACATACATGGAAAGCATGTTATATTTCTTTTATAAAATAACAAACATTAAAAACACAAGAAATATAAAATATTACGCACGCACTACCAGAAGATCAATTCGCCTAACAGTATCGACCGACGGCGAGTTTTCACAGCGCGGGAAATCCCCCAAAGGCAGAACTGAGAGCAACGAAGGCACTTCTCTACGAGTGAACACAAGTGAACGCGATATTTTTTCCAGCCTAGTTCATTGCGCATCCCCTTCTGCGCATAATGTTGTTTAGCAATTGGTGAAGCATAACACAATTGTCTACTATATATCTTATATATATATATATTTAACAAATAAAGAAGCCTTAGCCATGTTTTATACTATCATAAAACACGATGGGCATTTGAGAACATGAGAGAAATGTTAAAGCATAAGCCGAAGGCGCAATATATTTTGTCCATGTCTGTTCTCTATAGTTTCCTGTGTTCTTAGATATAAAAATCAACTGTTTCCTCGCCCAACTATCGTAGGCTCTTCAGACCATAAACTCACTACAACCTGACATTCAAATAACTTGGCTTTTTATTCCGTTTTCCTGCTTCGATCAATGCTCTTTCGGCGACCTTATTTGTTTTCGTCACACGAGTCATGACTCGACCGTCAGTTTTGGCACTTTTTCGACAATAGTGTGATAGGTATAATTGCGTTCATCCGTTTGAGAAATTAACTGAGATCCCGTAAGATATTGCCTTTTTTATCAAAAACATCAACACGCTAAAAACCTGCAGTACACACAATCTGGCGCCATTGCATTGTGTCAGGAGTCGGTCAGCCGGCTAGACTATATCACTATACTCATATTTGTATGGCGTTATATCCCCGCCAAAATTCGACTTGCGTTCTTCGGTTTACATTTTACCCTTGTTGTCCACGATTCGACATTAAAGTTTCACAGTGCGAGATTGGATTTTTACGATGCAACATTGAAGTTTCACAATGCGACATTCATTTTCCACACGCGATTCAAAGGCTGTCATCCGACATGCTAGTTTGACCATTTTATGCAACTTCCGACACGCACGAGTGGTTCAACTTTCTCAAGAGAATCCGCTGTAATATAGCGGGCTCAGTTTTATCACGTGAGGAGATAGCGTTGAGAATTTCGTGACAATTAATGATCCTGTTTATAAGAGGTACCGCTTTAAATTGGTTTAAGTCCTTCCTTATGAATAGAAATCAATTGGTATCTATTAATGGAATCTACTCCACTAACAGCACAGTAAATTCTGGCATTCCACAGGGTCTGTTTTAGGACCACTACTTTTTCTGTTATACGTTAATGATCTTCCAAATTCAACTTTAGAAACGTCTAAAGTTTCTTTTATTCGCCGATGACACTAGCTTATTTTATTCCAGTAAAAACATAAATGAACTTGAGTCCACAATAAATAGCGAACTGAGTGAAATCCATGAATGGCTATTATGCAATAAATTAACATTAAACACAACCAAATCAACTTTCGTCATTTTCTCCCGTAGCAAACAAAAAACTGGAAGACACCCCCTAATAAAAATCTGTGATGAAAAGATTGAAGAGAAAATTTCAACAAAATACTCTAGGTTTGATTATAGATAAACCCCTTACATGGATAGAGCATATTTCTCACATCAAAATTAAAATTGCTAAATCTCTTGGGATACTACATAAAGCTAAATACTATGCCCCACCTAAAATTCTCAAGCAAATTTATGAATCTGTATTACTTTCACACTTGAACTACGGTATTCTCCTTTGGGGAAATACCTTTGACTCTTACCTTGAACCTCTAAGAATAATCCAAAGGAAAGCAATTAGAGTACTATCAAATGCCAAATGGAATAGCCATTTGACGACATCTACAAATTAAACTCAGCATTATTTATGCATGATATATATTATAATAAATTAGACAACACCTTTAAAAATATGTTTATACCTCTATCAGATGTTCATCATTATAATACTAGGCAACTGAAGAGACAGACATACTTTATAAAATCCTGTAACACTAGTTATAAATTAAAATTTATCACCACAAATGGAATCAAGATATGGGGAGAGATACCGCAAGAAATCAAATCTGTTGTTAAAAAGTATATCTTTAAGAACACAATTTCATCCCTATATGCTGATAAATATATAGATAAAGATTGTTTGACATATTTAGTGATATGAACATTAGTTCCAAGAGTTTATACACGTACATGTAAGTGGACTCCATTATTCATTATTTATATCCCAATATTGCCTCTACAAACTCACCAAATTACTTTCTTCCTGATCTGTAATTGATTAATTTACACAACCTCTCTCTCTATATATATACATATATAAATATTTCTTCCTGACCAACCAGGTCGTTCCGACTCGATAGCCTTGTGGTTTTTTCGGAACTTTCCTACTCTGATACATATTTCTTTTCTATCCTTTTTACGTGAATAAGTACGTATCTGATAAAATGTAATATTCCATCATTTAGAATAAAATAAACTTCTTGTTCTTGTTCTTGTTGTATAAACCATACCTAAAACTTCAGCATTTCCTAGCAGTACTAAGGTAGCCTAGTGACCTTGATCGGTGACAAACTTGCATGTCGGATGACAGCCTTTGAATCGCGTGTGGAAAATGAATGTCGCATTGTAAAACTTCAATGTTGCATCGTAAAAATCCAATCTCGCACTGTGAAACTTTAATGTCGAATCGTGGACAACAAGGATAGAATGTAAACCGAACATCGCAAGCGAAAGTCGAATTTTGGCGGAGATATAACGCCATATATTCAAGGGCACCCAACGAAGTTTTTGGTTAAAAAGCTGTTCGGGAGAGTAAGTTAGCCTAAAACTTTCGGATTTGAAAAAAATGTCCCTAGAAAATTGTTTTCTGGAATAGAATAGAATACGTCAAAAGACATAGTAGGCGCCTTAAAATGGCTAGATAAGCTGCAGACATGCAACTGGTTTCAAACGAATTTCAAAATGTACTCGTTGGGTGCCCTTGTATATTTGTCAATTTCATGTAACTTCCGCGGGTCCCTGCTAGTATTGTATAATATCCCAATCGCGATGTAACGAACAGCTTCATTTATCAGCAAATTGAATAAGATTTATTCATTTCATACCAAAAATGAATATTATGTTACAATGAGAATTATGATACAGGACATATGTAATAATCCTATCGGCGTTTCTATCCGCCAACAGCAATATTGCCGTCAAGAGTTTGAATAGTCCGAAGTCGAAGACCAAACCATGTCGAGTGCTCAACTAGCAATACGAATTTCAGCTTCCAAACAACGAATTTCACCTTCAGAAATTGCGAGTACCTAGAAACACAAAGATGCGGCTCGATCGATGAACGGATCACCCACTAGATACAGCCCACTTCATTGCGCATACCCTACTGCGCATCGAAGTTTTAGCGATTGGTGACCCTGGCTTAATACGTGTCATACTATTATCCAAGATGGCGGCAGTTTTGTTTTGATGTACGTACTCGAACCGTGAGAGTGTCTGAACGAGTTTATTAACAATGACAGAGGAGCTAAGAAGTACTGGCTGGAATAACAATATCAATTATCAGCTAAATATCAAGCCTGAAACAATAATTATTACAAACTCCTGGGAGACTCGATCGAAGAAACACGCACGTTTTAAATCCGGTTTTAAATATAAATATAATGTATAGCTCTTCTTTTATACTTTTGTATAAAGCAGCTAGTAGGGATACCAAATCAGCTTTGAACATTGGAATTTACACCTTCAGAAGTCTTATGTTGCGAGTATCAAATATTACAAGTATTAAGGTAGCCTAGTGACCTTGATCGGTGACAAACTAGCATGTCGGATGACAGTGATCCGTTCATCGATCGAGCCACATCTTTGTGTTTCTAGGGGAGGGTACAGCAAATCCCCCCCAAAAAACGAGCAAGCCGAATTTGCACAGAAAAAAAATCGAGTGAGTCTAAATCACCCAGAAAAAAAATGAGCAAGGGTGAAACTTTGTTCAGGGAGTATAGCGGATGTTTTTCTACGAGTCTGCTAGCACTTAGGATCTCTCGCCAAGGGTGGCCTTAATCTTGTTCTAATCATTGCACTTGTTACACCGGATATCAAATAAAATTATCATATTATGCTATCTCTTAGGGGTAAAAGTCATGATGGACCACGCCTAAATTTCTTCTCTTAGGGGTTAAATTTATCTTTCCTGACGAGCATCCCCGACTTTTTTTTATAGGGGAGTCACTATTAAGTGTTTTTCTCGCTGAATGTACACTAGAAAACATGATTCCCATCCCCGTTGAACTTTGATTTATAGTTTGAAGCAGGTTTTTATAGTTGAATGAACCTTTATGTTTGCCAAAATCAATGGAAAGATAATTCCTTCCAGTGAGGCGAGGCTAAGAGTGCAAAGTAAGAGGGAAAAGCTCGCTTTTGACATTTCAGTCATTTTGTTCCGTGAAAAATCAACAAGTTTGATTTCACAACTGGCACACATGAGTTTGCAAAATGGCAAGGAGAAGCTAAAATCCTTATCTGAATTACCTAGGACCAAGCAGGCTGAATGATAAGAATTGTAGTTTTCAAACAGTCCTCCTGATAGACGAATAAGAGTGAGGAATCAAGCTAGAGTAGTAGTGAAGGAAAAGCAACACTCTTTCGATTTTTTCCATGTCTTAATTTATTATCTCAAAGTAATGTAAGCGACGAAGTCACTTTATTATTTCGTGACTTCGTCGCTTACATTTAGTTTGAGATAAAAAAGACATGGTAAAAATCGAAAGAGCGTTGCTTTTCCTTCACTACTACTCTAGCTTGATTCCTCTCTTATTCGTCTATCAGGAGGTTGTTTGAAAACTAGACTTGTTAGCCGAATTTCAATGGCTATAGAAACTCATATAAACACGGCTTTCAGCCAATCAGCGCGCGAGTTTCCTATGGGTTATTTTATAATATTTAATAGTGTTTGTATGCCAAATTTTTTGAATAAAAATCAACAAAACTTACAGGGTACATTTTGTTGATTTTTATTCAAGATTTACGTTGTAAAAAGATTCAGACTGCTCAAAAATGCCATACAAATTATTACAAATATTATACTATTATTACTAAGAAGAACTTCATTGTAACGTTTGTGTTTAGAAAGATAAAGCTACAAACTCCGACATAATGTTGGAACACTGCGGTATTCCCGCTCGGCTCATACGAGGCGTAGAAGATTGAATTACAGGTGATGACAGATTGCCTGAGATAAAATAGGCGTTGTTTTGTGGGAAATGCGTGATAGTACGTGAGGGCACGGTAAAAGCCGAACGTAAATTAAAATGAAGTCACGTTAGAGAAATATGTTTGAATAAATTATAAAATTATTGTGTGAGGTTCATAAATGTAAGCCTGGAACTGAGTAGACTGTTTATTAAAATACAGTGTCCCCAATAAGCCTTTTGCAGGAAACAGTCACGTGCTGATATAATACTTCGTTAACGAATGAAGTGAGCTCGTGATTCCCATGGGAAAGGCGTTGCCATGGATGCTGGAGGGCGCGCTATCTTTCAAAACGCTGTTTTAGAAAGATCGACAATCGATTGGAAGTGGAAAATAGCATTTACATGGTTTGCTAATAATACTACCGACCATTAGCAATACCATGCTAAATACACTTGACACTCAAATACAGTCTATTATTAGTATTAATACTGGCATCTAATTTTCTATCACATATTTATGCAGCTCCTTTTGTCAGACTTATGTAAATGTTATGGGATTCAAAGAAAATTCATTGCCCGACTCGGGAATCCACGTTAAATTTCATTTTTTCGCGATTCGTGCGATATCGTTTTTTTCCACGTGAAATTTAACGTGGAATTCCCTCGTCAGGCAATTAATCCCATCGTTGTACTCGTTGTACTATCCGCTTAAACGGGACTCAGAGTTTCGTTCATGCAGTTGTTAGGGACTTTAAAGGGAGTGTGGGAAATATGCTAGTCATGAAGTTGCTAGTTGCAGTTGCGAGGTGCTAGTTGCTAGTTGCGAATCCAAAATCCTAACCCTACATTTAAATATACCCTAACCCTAAAAATACCCTAACCCTGAATTTATGGTGTTTAGAGCTAGTCACTAACATGAGTTTTTAGGGCTAGATCACTAAACAACACATGCTTCTTCGTTCTCTCTATATATATGAACTAATGCAAATCCTAACCCTACATTTAAAAATACCCTAACCGTCAACAACGGGTGCTCATTCAGTTAGCTCACTGAATTTATGGTGTTTAGAGATAGTCACTAATATGAGTTTTTAGGGCTAGATCACTAAACAACACATGCTTCTTCGTTCTCCCTATATATATGAACTAATGCAAATCCTAACCCTACATTTAAAAATACCCTAACCGTCAACAACGGGTGCTCACTCATTTAGGGTGTTTAGAGCTGTAAAATTGTACATTAAAATTAAAAATGTAATAATGCATTAAAACTGTTTTACATGTTTGCCGTGTGGGAGTCCGATTTAGCATACAGGGTATCAATTTCCCTTTTGAAGTGCTTTATATGGTTAGACACTCTTAGGTCATGTGGGAGATTATTCCATAAGAATGCCCCACATAGCTGAAGCTACGTTTTAGGTAGTTAGTCCTCGGTTTAGGTATAAATAGTTTACTTTCAGAATCTCTTAGATCATAGTTAGTATTACGAGTTGTAAAGAGATCCTGAAGGTAACCTGGGGTGAGCTTATGCATGGTTTTGTACATCGCCATTGCTTTTTGTTTTTTTCGATGTGTATATACGTTGTCCCAGCCAAGCATATCAATCAGTAGACTTGAACTCTTGTCATAGCTTGATTGAGTAATTACTCTGGCTGCCCGGTTTTGCAGTTTTTGCAGTTTATCATTTAACTGCTGACTTAAGCCATCCCAAACTGAGCCACAGTAAACAAAATGCGGCTCAATCAGAGCTTTATATATTTTTACTGCAGTATCTCTGCATATGAAAGGCCTTGCGCATTTAAGTGCGCCAATGCCAGATGATATCTTTTTGATATTTCGTCTATATGCTTCCGCCAGGACAATGTATCATCTATATAAACCCCCCAAGATTTGGTGTAGTTCACTTTTTGTATTTCTTTACCCCCTATACGAACGTCGATGGTACAGTTGCTTTGAATTTCTAGTTTTTGGCGTGACCCAATAACCATAAACTCAGTTTGAGCGATATTGAGACAGCTTATTTGCTTTGAGCCAGATATTTTCATTTTTTAGTTCCGTATTGATTGTTGTTTCAAGATCTCTCTGGCTTGAGGCGGCAAAACTAATATTAGTATCATCGGCGTACATTCTTGGTAATCCCTCGTTTAGGCAGTTTGGCAGGTCATTAATATAAATCAAAAAGAGTAATTAATGGTCCAATTATCGCCCTATGCGGGACTCCACAAGTTATCGGGCTTTCACTAGACATGTGGCCGTTCACATTACATTTTTGACTTCTATTTGATAGATAAGAGTCAAATCATGCCAGGGCAATTCGGTCAATTCCATATTTCGCTAGTTTTTGCATTATAATTTGGTGATTAATAGTGTCAAAGGCCTTTTTAAAATCGATAAATATTACACCATTAAGGAAACCTTTGTCAATATTTACACACCAATTATTAGTGGCTTCAAGCAGAGCAGTGAGAGTGCTGTGGAGTGACCGGAAGCCTGACTGGCAATTCGTTAGTAGGTTGTTGTTGTTATGGTATTTGTATAATTGGTCGTAGATAATTTTTTCGAATATTTTAGCAACAATTAGTATCACGGATATCGGTCGGTAGTTGTTAAGATCTGATTTAGTACCTTTCTTAAAAACGGGCGATACAAGGTTCGCGGCGGATATGTTTATCCCTTGCTGTTACAAACTTCTTGCACAAATCGACTCAGCCATAAATTTAAGGTTTCTCCATTCATATCTTGTATGGGGTCAGTCAAGTCGTGAATTTTCGTCATGTCCAAGCCTACAGAACTTGTATGGAAACATTTGAGAGTTTTATCTGCTCTGCTCCTTTGCCAGTCTTCAAAAATCTTAACAGCCCAGTACTTTTCACAAAACTAGACTCTTGCTCCTCACTCCTCACAAATTTGTTGATATGATGATGATGATAAAAATAATATAACAATAATAACAGTTTATTTGCAGTATTTCCGCTGGGTGGCTCTTCATCTGCAACTACCTAAGAATACAATATCACAGTCGTTAAAATTAAAACCCACAAACCTTTACAATTTGATTACCCATAGATATTAAAATTACAATATAAAATTCATTTGACTAGCTAAAAGGATAAAGTCGATTGGTATAGTCTAAAACAAATAAATGAATAAATAAATAATAAAAAACAAATAAATGAGTGGATGGATGAATGGATGGATGGATGAACTGAATGAATTGGAGGGATAGATGAATGATGAATGAATCAGCGAATGAAATGAATGAATAAAATAAATGGAATAAATAAATAAAATAAATGATAATGTAGTTATAATAATACTAGTAATAATAATATATATAAATATACAATTTAAAATTCTCAAGCCGAAAGTCTAGTTGTGGCAATGTCAGTGAGAAAAGTCTTCACGAGTTTGGTAAAAGTTTTACAATTTGTGCAAGTAATATCATCCGGTAAACGATTTAAAACTTTTGAACAAGTGTCTTGAAAAGTACCAGTTGTGATTGATATTAGTAATTGTGTCAGTACTTTCAGATGATCGTGCGACCGTCTAGAGATGGAGTTTGTAATGACTCGACGTTGAACAGCAACTTGTCGTAAAATTCATGTATTTTAGCGACGTTCCTCCCTTGTACAGTTAGGAGTTCTAATATGTTGCGCACATAACTGCCCACAACCTCACTGGTTCGACCGTATCGCTTCTCCAGTAGACCATTAGCCCTTTCATATCCTTCCTCCGTTAAAGGGAGTCTATCTATAAGATTTCGTGTCTTGATTTCTACAAGCTCTTTTAAATAAGAAAACTTGGTAATGGCAGTCGCTCCAGACTTGTCGATTTGCGACTCCAACTGTCCCCAAAGCCTGACCCAGTCTTGAAGCGTCCCATCAAATTTCGAGATTACTAACTTGAAACGTTTGTCTATGGCCTCATATTGCTACTGATTTACATTTCAAATAAGTACACTGATAGTATAAGTCGCTTAGAACTGAGACCATTTCATGGCTGTATAACAAAGTACAAGAGTTACTTCTTTAATAAGGGGACATCAAAATGATGAAAACACTTTTAACATGATGTCATCAGCTATCAGTGGGTCAGGCTTAGTGAATTAATTTCCTCAGAACTAGTTTAGCTACCAAACTTCAACACTTTGTATTCTGACACGTTCGAAAGTAAAATAATGTTAGTGATTCCTGGATCACTTTGTACTTGGTTCCTTGGTATACATTTATATTGGAAACAACTAGAAAGGTTAATACCCATTTAGATTTGTTTGTTCTTTTACGATAGAGAGTATCGCGGAGTCTCTCTCCACCACCTATCAACGTCTGTACGACATTCCTGATCCAAAGTTGCCAGTGAAATATCCCCGTACACCCGGTTATCGACCAGCACCTGAAGACAACCCGTACAATGCCTGGTAAGATACCACATGCTTTCTACGTCACGTCGGGGAATACCTTGAATCGTATTTAGTGACAACAGTTCTAAATATTGCGAATAAGCAAAATGCATATTTTCTTTCTTAATAAAATAATACATTTTAGAATCATTGGTACAAGTGAGTGAGCTACAATGTATGGGTAGAAAAGGGAAGACGTACTTCTGCCCTGATTTTAGGGGGGAAAAATCAGAATGTTAAGCTCCAATCAAATGAGCACGAGAGCGCATGAGAGTCAATAACAGTTCAAACTCTCACTGTCGTTTCACCGCAAACTCATGCCTCTCATCGAATTTGTACCTGTTCAACTTTTTATGAGAGTTTTCTTCAGCTTCTCATGCTCGTTTGACTTGACTACATGATAGTCGATGAGAGTTGAAGAAAATAGTCATTCAACTCTCATGCGCTCTCATGCTCGTTTGACCGGGCTGTATGATAGTCGATGAGAGTTGAAGAAAACTTTCATTCCACTCTCATGCCTCAATTCTCATGCGCGCTCATACTCGTTTGACCAGCCGGGCTGCATAATAGTCAATGAGAGTTGAAGAAAACTCTCATCAACTCTCATGCTCGTTTGACCGGGCTGTATGATAGTCGATGAGAGTTGAAGAAAACTATAATTCAACTCTGTTTACCGATCAATTAAGGGGCCATTCATTAAGTGTTTAATGTTACCGCTGTGCTAATGTAGGATTTAATAAATATCTTGGACTTTTATCAGGTACTGGAAATGTTATATTGAAGGAGCGCCTACTGGTAAGCTCCATGGTAAGACGATAGCTGTGAAAGATCACATCTGTGTGGCAGGTGTCCCCATGATGATTGGATCACAGACCTTATCAGGCTATGTACCGGATGAAGACGCCACAGTAGTAACCAGAGTGTTAGATGCAGGGGGGACAGTAGTTGGTAAGGCTGTCTGTGAGGAGCTATGTTTAAGTGGGGGTAGTATGTCCGCTGCTACAGGGCCAGTGAGGAATCCACACGATGAAACAAGAATGGCGGGAGGTTCATCGTCAGGCTGTGCAGTGTTGGTAATATTACTTTGTATAATACATTAACCTTACTTTAAAACCTTTCCTCCAGTTGTAAAAGGTCTCTTTAAACTTTTGATCAACACAATCAACAACTATTTTCTCAAAATTGTATTCTTTAATCACATGTATAGTAGGTCGTCTTTTAACTGGGACATGTAAAGTTCTTCTCGAATATTGGCTTTTTGTGTTTAGGAAACACCAACGTGTGTAAACTATGTATATATGACTCTTTCTTGAAGATGACCTACAGTCTCAACATTGGCTATTGTACCAAATAAGTGGAAATCTAACTGATAGTCCTTTATACCTACCATGGATATCACAGATTGGATGTCACTTCATTAGCTATGGGGTTTAGATGTCGTGCATCACCACTTTTTTTCCTCTGTGAATGTGGTTGTTGCCGCCACTTTCGCTGTCTCTCAATGGTACTTTTAGAACTGCAAGTCGATCTTATCTCGGCAAGTGTCTCAACTCGCTCCATTCCTCTTTCGCTCTGATAAAGGGCTAACAATCGAAACGTCAGCTGCAACTTGCTTCTCGGTTAGTATACCTTAATGAACTCTTAATTAGTAGTATCAAATCTCATGACTTGCATGTCTGCTCTTCCCATGTCACTCAAGCCAGACTTTGTTGCTGGCTGCATGTGATCGCCTGTCACAGTTCTGGTTAACTTGGTTTGAGATCTGACATCCATATAAGCTAGTCGGTCTTTTTCTAATCATGTCTCTTCATTTCAGGTAGTGGGTGGTCACGTGGACATGGCAATCGGTGGTGACCAGGGTGGATCTATACGTAACCCTTCAAGTCGATGTGGTATCGTTGGTCTCAAACCTACGTACGGGCTGGTGCCATACACTGGAGCGTGCCCGTGTGAGTTCACGCTGGATCATCTGGGTCCGATGGCAAGAACCGTTCAAGATGTGGCGCTACTGCTTGAGGTAATGTGCAACTTGGATAAGGTAAACTGCGTAATTAATTGCGTTCGACGAAGGAGAACGCATACTATTCTTGCAGTGGACTCCCTGTGGTCATGTGTGGGCTACCTGCGCTTCCCCAGGCGAAATAAATCGCGTCCGTCCTCATGTATGAATAAATTATCTCGGCCGGGGAACTGGTAACCACACGTACACGATGCTGCATTCACCAAAATGGCCGCTCGTATGGTTTCTGTTTTGCTCGCGATCGGTAAGTTACTTGCCTTATTTTCCGACAATCCAATGCAATGATGTTTCAAAGGTTCGCAAGTACAATTGAGCAAAGCCTGATGAAAGTGTGTAGTACGTCTGGAGCACTGACAAAGTCCAATATGATCTGTTTTGTACCTTGAACATTCAACTCGGCCATAATTATTTATTTGTGCTGAACTCGAATGAATCTGCGATCGAAAAATATGCTGTTGGCTTGCTCGCTGCATTGAATTGTGCTGTTCGCTTTGCCGATACCAAAACTGCGAATGGTCAATATGCTATAAATCATACCTGAAGGCTGAAGAGAAATACATGGATATGAATATTTCAGTGTGAGTTGTGAAGAAGCGTTTTAAATACTACACGTGTGCATCGTGGTGGTTTCATCGTGGTTATACAAATTAACACTGCATTCAGGGTATAATCACACTTGGATATGTCAAGGAACTTAAATATCAAAACAAGGTGAGCCCTAATATGATCAGAAATTATTCTGCAATAACAATGGACACTCAACATTCTGTAGCCAGCCTTGGTCTCACTTGAAGAATAATTTGAATCAGTCTGAAGGTGTAGTTTACACACATGCACATATATTTTATGTTCTATACTGGAGTGTAATCGCTGACACTTAGTCAGTATTATGGAGACAGCCTTGGTCATGAAAACTGGGATGCAGTTTATACACATCTGAATAGGGTTGACTGTGTTCTGTACTAACTCCTATGTACTATTTAAAACACTAATTGGAGTGGTATTACAAATGTTGAGAAAACAATTGAAACCCGAGAGGCGTTAGTTCTCATACAAAAAAATATGTTGAACGCACTTTGATAATCTATGATTACTTCTAGTTTATTAGAAATATTTGGAGATTTTAGTATCCATGTTGAAGTATTGTAGAATTATTCCAAGTAATGTATTTGCTATTGGAACCAAATTGAGGGCCATCCCTTCATGTAGGACGACACGAATTGCTACCAAATTGTATTCTATTGTATTGTATTGTGTTGCGTTCTATCGTTGTATTGAATTACATACAAATACACTAAAATTGTCAAAAATGCAATAATATAGGCCAGCCTACCGTACACACAGTTCATAATAACAACTTGGGCCTCCTCGATTGCTGTAGTATACTTTGTTTTGAACACGTTTAACTGAAAACATCCTTTAAATAGTCGCTCCAAAGTGGTTCCTTTTGCAGTTAAAGACAGCATACTTCAAGTACAGTTCACAAGCCTCCTTTTGCCATTTTTAAAGGGCCTCGAAGTCAACAATAAGGCGAGAAAACAATGAATCGCGTACAGACTTTCTCGGAGTTCACGTTCGATTTATCCGCCAATTTCTTTAGCCATGCACTGTATTGTGGGATGTAAATTAGTTTCCAGGTCCTCTCCGATAGCAGCAATTAAGCAGTGCCTGCTTGGTTTTGACTGTAAATAAATCTTTGACATTTTTTCGGCATACTATCAGTCTTTTTGCTTCAAAAACTCAACAGCTGGATCTTCGCTTTTTCTTTCGAGACTCAAAACAATCAGCTGTAGATATACTGTTTAAAATATCGTATGGAAACCGGTGCCTAACCTATCCCGACAGTACATGACTTGTGTTACGCGTCACGAAATGCAACGGCGCTGACTGCGGCTCAAATGTCTCATATTGCTGGTGACGTACTGTGCCACTTCTCCTTTCTGCCAGGCCCTCCCATCACTTTCGTCTAAAATCGAAAAATTCCAGGTTTGTTGTAAGCTTTCTACAAAGGGGAGCCGACATCCTGGTAGTCTCCTTCGCACCCGTTCTTAGGGGCCACCCCACGGTAACGTTTGTGGGGGAGGTGGCTCCTAAGAACGGATGCGAAGGAGACTAACATCCGGGAGCACTGGTGATAATCGGCTGGTCGAGACAATGCAGTTATCAAAATGCGACACGGACCCGTTTGAACACATTTTAACTATTTCCCAACCAGAAAATGGGCGAACAAAATGAAAACCAGTTCAAGGAAGACAACAACATGTTTGTTCCACCATTTAATTTATTTTCGTTTTAGAAGTGTTTGGGCCCTTTGGATGCCTTCGAACATTTCCTGTCACAACATTTCAGTGTAATGAAATCGAAAAGTTCACGCGAGTCACTGTTTTGATCATCGCTAATGTTGAATTAGTTTGAGACTCAGTTGTAGCACTTTCTCTTTAGCAAAAGTTCAACTAAGGCAATATCGTATTTTACTTACATTTCCTTCTTCTAAAACACTTTTGCTAAGTTTTCGAAGTGGTCACACTTTTTCGCGTCGCTGTCGGTATAAACCGGACAAGCCGGCTCGGCTATGTGGAAAATCACTGGTTTTTAATACGCTAACTACCTCTGTGATGCCGTAAGTGTTTCGCGAACTACCTCTGCGATGCTGTAAAAGTTTCGTTGTGTTTATAAGCGATTTGTTGAGTTAAAAGTATCCTCAATACATCTAACTAACACGCTAAGTGAAAACAGTGTCACAGTTAATCAGGACGTACATACAATGACTGAATGAGTTTTAAAGCAAGCGACTAGCTCGACCAAAATGGTCATTGGGCGAAAGTGATCAAAACAGCGAAAGTGCTAAACAATACAGCCACATACGGCCACAGTACAAACACAAACATCTAGCCAATGTGCTACAGTTCATAACCAAACACAGAAAGCAAAAAAAGAAACAAATTTAAAAAACAAACACAAAAAAATTGAGCGAAAGAGCTTCAATTAGCGTGGAGCATTATATTGTTTTTGGGGGAGGGAGTTGAGCACTTTTTACTGGAAATAATTTATTTTTACGACTAAAAGCTCAGTAAGAATTGTTTTATCGCACTGACCGGTCACTGTTTGCTTTTTTTCTTTACTATTTGTTGTAAAGGATTTTCTTTCTCTTCCAATCCTCTGCAAAAACGTTGTTTTGCCCATTGGCACAACCTCTCCCCTCTGCCATCCCTTAGCTCGAGTACAATGAGGCGGGTGTCAATCGCAATGGTGAAGGGTGCTCCGCTACAACTCTTTCTGTCATTTGAAATAATTTCTCATTGGCACTTTAACCGAAAGGTATTTCTAGTTATAACAATAGGCCCTGAGTGGCCTTAACTCGGGCCACCTAGGAAAGGTGAATACATGGTGTTCTAGCATATTGTTGTGTTATACATGGTTTGTGCTAGAGGAGCCAGATAATAGATTCACTACTAATGCTCATGATAATTTATATACATGTATAATGGATGGTACCTTTTGCAGAAATGTAATCACATGGTTACATGTACTTTAGATGGCAAACAAATCTTAATTCACATATTTAAAGGCACTTAGCTTGTACATGATCGGTAGTGTTATAAGCAAAACCTGTTTGTAAATGCTATTTTCCACCTCCAATTTCAAAAACAGCGTTTTTAAAGATTATAGCTTGCCATCCAACACCATGGCAACATCTTTCCCCATGGAGATCACAAGCTCAATTCATTCGTCAACAATGGGCTTTTATCGCACGGCGGCCATGTTGAGTCCCAGGAGAATAAACACCTTTGTTTTCGTCCGGTAAACTCGTTCTGAAACCAACCAGTGCGAGGCTACCGGGGCCAAAACTATTGTTTTATCCAAGATGGCCGAACTGCGATAACAGCCCATTTATTATACCAGCTGACATGACTGTTTTCTGCAAAAGGCCTACTGTACAGGTCCGCAAATGATCCCGGCCCGCAAATAATCCCAGCCCGCAAATGATCCCAGGCCCGCAAATGATCCCCAAAATGGACCGCAAATGATCCCGCTCCGCAAATGATCCCCAATGGGGACCGCAAATGATCCCACTCCGCAAATGATCCCCAATGAGGACCGCAAATGATCCCGTAAAAAAACATGGAATGGCATGGATTTTTGCCGCTGGATAGTGGATCTAAAGTATGAATGAAAGAAAAAAGAAGAACAGATTTTAATAATGATGTAATGATTTTTAACCATTCGCTCCGGCAGGGAACCCCCTTTAAAACATCTCCATCAAAATCTCCATGACGTCACGCTTTCGACCAATCAGAGGGCGAACTCATTCCTATAATTTCCGGATCACACCTGTCCATAAAAATCGTATGTCGTCAGCGACATGTCCAATCTTGACAGCCTTCGCAGTGTCTGTAATTGACACTCGTGAACAAGGCGCGATTATGCTCGCTCCTGGCTGTTACGCTAGTTATTACTTTTGGTATTGCTTTGAAATTGTTTCCTTGTGTGTTGTAAATAGGAGATATTGATCATGACAAGCAGGATGAGATATCTGGAAATGAAAACAAAATTGAGTCAGAATAATTGACCCGATGATTAAAAAAGCCTAACCGGTTTCTGGTAATAAGAACGGTCGACGAAGGACTCGGGATTAAGAACTCTGGATTACTGAGGAACTTAAGAGAACAATTCTCAAAAAATATCAAATTGGTAAATTATTTACCAAAGCAAATAATTTTCTTTTTTCCCCAAAAAAATTGTTTTGTGTTTGAAAAAATAACTCTGGTTAAAAAAAACTATTTTTGAAGGGGCCAAACAAGCCACCATACTACGGGTTATTTATTATTAACTTTAATTTCTTTAATTTTAACTTTTAACACTCCCGATTAAGAAAAACTATAAAAACTCGGGATTATTAACAAAAAACATCTAAAAATTAATGAATTTACCCAGGTTTTGAAAAATAAAAGAAATTCGTCCTTAGGAGCCACCCGAACTTTATGCGAATATTTTGATTTCTAAAACATTGAATCCAACGACCAGATTCCATGCCATTCCACACGGTATGGAATCCCAATGGGGATCATTTGTGAGCCGGGATCACTTGCGGTCCATTGCGGACCTGTACGGTGGCCAACTCGGAAGCTTAATGCTACTTTGGCAACCGTACACTCTCTACAAGTATCTCTCTATTTATTTATTATGTATGTATATCATTAATTTGTTTTAAATCTATTCTCTCAAAAATGTAAAACCTATAAATAAGTGTGTAATATAATTGAACTTGAACAGATCCAGTGGCAAATATCCATGTCATTCCATATTTTTTCACGGGATCATTTGCGGTCCCAATGGGGATCATTTGCGGAGTCATTTGCGGTCCATTTTGGGGATCATTTGCGGGCCTGGGATCATTTGTGGGCCGGGATCATTTGCGGACCTGTACACTACTACAACTGCTCCCAGTAATTATAATACATCAACTTCGCATAACGTCTCTGAAGTTAACTTGCTCAAAATATTACATAATATTAATTAAGATTTTTGTTTTGGTATTTTAGAAAAACAATTTTTTAGCAGGGCTTATCAACCCATACTTTTCAACATTTTTAGAAATCAATGCTTTTCTGCAGGATTCATGCACTGATAATTACTGGTTATTTCGGGGCCATTTACTATATATTTTAAGCCATTACTTTTAAAAGGCACGAATAAATACGACGATACTACAAGCTGGTAAAGTTATCATTTGTTTACTTACATATGTTGATTATTACTGGGCCACATGTGTTTAGGAGCGCCAGGTATCTTTCGTAAAATGTGCGAAATTTCCCTCCAAAGTCCCTAAACCTTTTGTCAGCCCTAGAAAAACTGAACGTCTTGGCATTTCAGTCGAAGAAACTTTTGGTTTTAGCAAAATAATAGCCACAAATGGCCCAATACACCGCGTTTCAAACACTTCGTATGAAAAGTTTTGCGAAAAGTCTATCAGTGTCCAGTCCTCCACTCCACAAAGTTTGCCATATTCACGTGCACTGTGCTTTCTGATTGGTTGGTGGAGAAAAACACGGCGTGATCGCCAATTAGAGGATGGAGATGATTGGCTGACGGCGAAATATCTTGACACAAAAAATAATAAAAATAATGAAAAATAAAAAAAGACTTGCGAAACTTGACTCGGGCGGCCAAAGGCCTGGCCCGAGAGTAATTATATTGAATATCATATATCAGGCGGTCTTTGTACCGTGACCTCGAGATATTATTCCATCTATTCATATTCCGGAATACGGTCAATCAAACGCGCTCTAAGTGAAACTCACTCGGCCTCTAAAGATAGTTTTGGAATGAAAATTGTAAGCAAATGGGATGAAAATTTGCATTGTCTGAAACGCAAAATTTTGATTGTCGCACGGAAAATTTCATCAATTCAAAGGAGATTAATAGCTGGAGTGTTTCAAAGGATTTGAAGAAAAGACTGCGGGCTGAAATCGAGGAAGCTCTTTGCCTGCACGTTGGTCTCATGTAGGGCTTATTTATTCAGAACGTTAAAAGCGGACCTATCTCTATATAAGTAACATAATTATTACTTTGGTACGAAGTGTACGATTCGTACGGTGACGTCATATTCGTACAACGATAATATCTAACCCTGACTACAAACCTAACCCTAACCCTCCACCAGGGTTTAGGGTGTTTAGAGCTAATTAGTGATTCGTACAGTCGTTCGTACAATTCGTACCGATAGAATAATCCTTCATTACAGATCTTTCTGCACTGTAAAAACATAAGAGTCGTTTTGACCCCTTAGGAGGAGTCGTTTTTTTTTACCCCAAAACGGCCCCTCGAAAAGGGTAGTTTTGACTCCTTTTGCGATTACTCTTTGGAAGGGTAATTACTACCCTTCATAAGGAGTAGTTTCGACTCTTGCTAGAGTACGTCAAAACGACCCTTCAAGGGGTCGTATCACTTTCGACTCTCCAAAGAGTCGTTATTGCTCTTTCTAGAGTAATTTCGAAACAACTCCTCAAGAGTCCCAAGGCACTAATCTACTCTTTGGTGGAGTAGTTTTGATTCTTCCAAGAGTCGTTTTTGAAGACTCCTCAAGGGTAGAATTTCCAAACTACTCTTTAAAGGGGTTGTTTTGACTTTATGTGAGAGTAACAATACTACTCTTATAAAGAGTTATTTTGACCCTATATTTTCCCAAAAAATATTGAAATACTTTCCTCTCATAATGCCCCATCATGTACAATGCGTGATTTTTAAAGAACATTCCTCCAAATGCATGCCATATTAAACAAACAACACCATAACATTTAATCGATAAAAGCTTTTAATTTCATAGCTGAAATCAGTATAACCAAAAAGTATTTGGTTATGCCTTGTTAACTTACATGTAGTATACAATATAATATATATAATATATCATGCAACCTTTAAACAGTGTATGACAAACTTTTTTGAACTCCCAACCATATATATACACATATACTATATACATACAATTTGTGAACTATAATTAAATTTCCTTGATAAATATAAAAATGGACACTTGGAATAATATATAAAATAAGCTTAACTGTAACATTTTGATAGTTTCCATTCTTGCTTGCTTTCATAAAATAAATATGTGCTGAACGGCTAAGCCAAATACTATTTTTATTTATATCAATGATTTTTTTTATGGGAAATATTAGACCTATGTGATCTACTTGTTCAGCAGAACATGCTTATTTTGTAAAGAACTTTTCACTTTGTCTGGAGAATACTTACTAACTGCATAACAGTCACAGGTAGTTTACATGAATTAAGACCCAACATTATTGTCTGAAAGAACATTAACAAATTGCTCTGTACCGTGTAGTCAAAATTATATACAAAGTATGTAGAGATTAACAAGATGACGGCCCCCAACAGCTTGATATCCTTAGAGCAATCACATACAATTTTTTTTTTCTCCGCCACAATGTAAGTCCCCTGGATTGACTTGTCAATGTCATCCCCTTCCTAATATAAAACAAAAGAAAGGAAAACATCAACACTTTGTACAACCTATTTATACATTATTCAGCCCAACAGTTGTGACAATAACCTTCAAGTAGTTGTGGCTCAACTGCTTGAAGGTTATTGTCAGTAATGATTAAATTTAGTGCCCTCCTTCCAATAATATGCAACCCCTAACCCACCCACCTCTTACTGTACATCCCAATCAGGGGGGGGAAAAGGTTGGGGGAGCATTGTATAATGGTTCGGGCTTCTCCCAAAACCAGTCGACCAACTGGAAAAGGTGGTGTTTACCATCTTCAGTTTCTTCGCGAAGAAAACAAGTGGGAGAAATGCTCAAATGATGTGGGAAATCCCAGTGTTCCATTCTGAACAGGAAGAGAGGCATACATGTACATCTAGAGGTACTCCACAAATTCCGAAATATTGTTCTGTAAATGGACTGATTCATTTGATATTTCAACCAGAATTTCTGGTATTTTCATGTAAATGGTAAGCACCCCTGATCTAGTCTGCCCCTAGAGAAAGCTCTGCCAGCAAATGATAGGTTTTTGTGTTGAGCATGCGTAAGCATTTTGTTACGCGTTGCTACGATACGCTGACTTAAACCCATTATTTAATTAAATAAATGAGTTGTGATATACATGTATAACCCTACAAACTGTATTCACACACATTAAAAAAAATTATGAAACTGGGATTTATATAACCTGGAATTTTCTGAAACACTCAAAAACACCTGCATGTATAAATCATCATTTTTTAAGTAGTGATAGTCTATTACATTTTATCACAGGCAGCCTAATCTATGGGTTTGTGGCTGTTGAACTGTATATAAACTGCAGTAAGAGATAATGGGGATTTTAGAAAATCCTTAAAATTATTTTTCACATACAAATAAACATACCCTCCTTTTATATGTTGTTTCCTTTGTAACGATATTGTGCACCGTTTTAGGTGATTTTCCCTCGTTCCCAATCTTCACCACTCCCAATGAGTGGAAGGTTGGTTTGTCCACACTCGAATCACACTCAAATTGTCCAACTCACCTCGAATATTTGCCTCAAAATTTCACTAATCTTTGTTGCAATACCACAAAACTCCGGACATCTCTAGTACGATAAACAAACTCAGTCCTGACAAAGTTTCAGAATCCAGCAATGCCTGTATGAGTTAAGGCTGCCATCAGCAAGCACTAAATGCTTGCACGAACTGCATGATACAATGTAAGTCAGCCCTGAGGCACATCAGCTTAACCAGAACTACACGTACCAACAACTCCATTCATCCCACATTATAATACAGTAGAACCCACCTATCCCAAACTCTCAAGGGAAGCGAGAATTTGTTCAAGATACCCGGGAGTTTGAGATGACCAAGGAAGCAGTCAAGATATATAAAAAAAAAAGGGATATTAATTACCCTATATCATTACGACGTCACGGCTTGTTTATGAGGGGGACAGAATCGACTTGAACAATAGAATTTTGAACTAAATCTGCTCTGCTGAGGAAAATTTAACTTTGAATTGTCTGGTTTCCAGATATCAGCTGTATCAATGTTTATCCCACAATATTTACCGTATTTGGTGGCTGTTACCGCTATTCTACGTTCTACAAAATGCATTTGATACCGATTTCCTTTGTGTTGTTGTTGTTTTGTCCCCCTCCCGCGACCGTGATCCTTAGCGTTTAAACAATAGATTGTTTTGATTTGACATCATAATGATATAGGTCAATTCTAGTTCGAGATAACAGAGTTCAAGATAGTGGGATTCTACTGTAGATTATAAATTACAATTATATTAGATAATTTATAAGTTACGATTTAAAAGTAAACACTTGTATCAACCAACATCCATAGCGATAGTGAATAACACTAAATAGATGTTATGTACATGTACATAAAGATGAAAGACCAGATTGTTCTTACATTGTTCATGTACATGGTTAAATTGTTTTAACTTTTAGGTCATTTTTCAAAATTACTAACCTTTGATTTGCAAACTGGTGTTCTCAGAGCTACAGGGGTTGATTCAATCTCTAAGATCCTGTCATATAATCTGCATTTGAACTCTGAAATAAAAATATATATATTATAATAATAAAAATACTATAAGGCTTCTAAAATGCTTACCATTTTGTATTCTAACTGTCACAATATACATTTATGTGCATACAGGGTTGTCAGCAGAAGCCATCAACTGGCCTGTTCCCCAAAACATAGCCGCCTGTTCTGTCATTTTAAACAAGATTCTTTTACATTTGTAGTAAGTTCTGCTGCCAGCTGATAAAAATTGTACTGACAAACATGGCATAGCATGATTGCTCATGCAATCTTTAAAATTATACACAGAAAAAAGTAAACAGAATAATATTACCTCTATTATATTATTAATATTGAATCATTGCTTGATGTAGAAGCCGGTGACTCTGGAACTACTACTGGTGAACTTTGCTCTGCTTTCTTAGGTACATTGTACAGGTACACTGTCAACATCAAAAACCTGCAATTTAAATATATTTAAGCTTACAATGTATTTATACATGTACTTGTCACCAGAAAACAACATCGCAACAATCAAAACGAAACTAAAAAAGCTATCACAATCTGAATCAGATTCCAGGGTCATTTGATGCTGAAATTCATTGTTTCAGTTTAGCTAGTAAATAAAGGGCTCTTTCTCAGTACATGTATATCAACTACAGAAACAGGGTGTCTCAGGGTTTTCAATAACATTTGAAGTAAGTTGAAAAACTTGAAGAGTAGGCGGCGAGCATCGAGCGCCATTGGCGCAATTATCACGTTTTCCCTAATTTGTCGATCAAAGTAGGCGGCAATTTCATGTAAAATATCCAGCGAGATTCGCCGGCTGCCGGCTTCTATTGAAAACCCTGATATCTACATGTATGTATCACCCCCATTGACTTATTGAGTAGTGCTACTTTATAGTTAAACAAGAGCCCATCTGGGCTTACACTCGGGCCACATGAGATTGAAGATCAAATACACTTTCATTTGAAATCCTCTTAGTAATAACCAAAGTGAAGAATTATTAGCTGAATTTAGCAGTCTTTAGGAGTGGCCGGTAGCGCGGTGACTTTCATTCTTTGCTCCCCTAGTATATATGTAATTTAATATTTTTATTTTTCTCGTATGTTGACCTTTTAATTGAAACACTCTACTTATTCGTTGAACACACTGCATTTGAGCAGGCATATATTCATTGTTTTGAACCCGATAATTAACCGTACTACCGTACTTCATGGTCCCTTTCTTTAGTAGTGGGTTCAGTGTCGGTCAGGTGATTGTAAACTCTCGTCATTTAGCACAGAAAATGTATTCTGATGAATAGGGATCGGGTTGTCATGTAAGAAAGATGGCTCTTGAACAAACTGATTCGTTGCTAAAGCTTTAGTAGGTTGGGTAGTCTCGGAACACTGGAGACCTTGGTCTTTCATTGTCTTCTTTTTTGTATTCTTGATTTTTTTTTTAAGTTTGAAAGTCGGATCTCAGCTTTATTATAAATATCCGCTTTCAACTCGCCATTTTCAACTTCTATAAGTCAATAATATGTGATGACAGCATCTTGATTTCGGTCTTGTATATATTATCTTGCTGCACTAATTTGTCTTCCAAATGACTGAGTTTCGTTTTGATGTGACGAGAGTAAGAATCATTACGCATACAGTTAGGTCAGCCTCCATGTTACAAATCAAGGTCATTAAATCAGCGAGAGAGTTCTTATTGCGGGCTAACAATTATCCTCGTGAAGAATCTCAAGAATTCCGTCTCTTCCGGTTTGAATTTGACTCATGTGTATGTTGCTTTTGGAGTTTCGAGGATATGTTGATACAAAACTACAGGCTCTTGGGGTTTTTCATTGACTTGTGAACGTGCAGGCTCTGTAACTTGTTTTGTGTTCTTAGTATAACATAAAGTGTTAAACATGTTCATGTTCTCAAGCATGTCGCGCGTGACCTCTGTTTCTTCATTCATTAAGTGCTCTACTTTCATCTGTAATCTGGGAAACTCTATCTTTGCCCATGCCTTGGCACATAACTATTCCTGTTGTTAAGTAGACGTGGATGATTATAAGTAAAATCCTTCGACAGCTTGTACCGTTTCCGCTAGGTCAATATCCTCGCTGGAACGAAATAACTTGATCTCGATACTCTCTGATCCAACTTACGGTAAATTTAAATCTCTGACAGTTTTTAAGAGACTCATAACATTGGTCTTGAAGTGCCTTCACCCAAAATAAGATGTTCTCCTCGGATGTTTTAAATGCAGCACAGCGAGCCGATGGCTTATAGATTCCAATATATATTTCTTTGGCTTCAGGTCATCGTACGTGGCGTATATAAAATCACTGGCCATCTGGGTAAAAAACGCGGTCCTTCGGCTCCGACAATAGCGCCAGTTGAAATATCCTGAGCCTGTTGGAAGGCTTTCGCACGAGTGAAGTTAAATAAAACATTAAACTGGCTTACATTTGAGAGATTAGAGAGAAAGTTCCTCGCGGGTCCTCCGCCATCTTGCTTTACTGTATTTAATTATGTAAATAAATTAACCTGGCGATTGTTGCGTGATCAGCACAGTGCAATCTGATTGGTGTGAATTTGACCTTTAACGCATGCGCAGAAATTTTGCGACACCCAACAAAAAAAAAAAAAAAAAAAAAAAAAAAACGACTTGCATTTTAAGACTCGGTGCTGCCACAGGCAGCCCGAGTAATAAGACTTTTAAAAGCTCACTAGTACCAGCAAAAAATAAAATAAATCAACTTCAAACCCTATTCTGTGTTCTTCAGACCTCCATGAGAAATATTTCAAACTGTATAACCTTCAGAATGTCTTTAGATGTCAGAAATCCTAGCTGTCTCATTAAATGCTAAGTTACGTATTTACTAAGAAAATGGTGTGAAAATATAAAGTCACGAGTTTAGGAGAGTCTGTGAATGAATGGTACCGAGAGATCAGCTTGCGAAAGACACAATAACCTTTGAATACCGAGGTTATTCACAAAGAGGCAACTTCACAGTTATAATATGACTAGGTAACTTTGGTAAGGTATGGATATCTGCCTACATGTGTATATTCTGAAATAATAAGATCATTACATTCTAATCTTGGTCGGACGGATAAACATGGTCAAAGTCCATACAGTGTACATACCATGCCTCAATAAATTGACTGATTAATGGTTCCTCATCCTACGGGAGAAAAATAGAGCATCTAATTAGTTTTGTGCTTACAGAAGTTGCGGTCTGGACATTGCCAAGTGGCAACTAATATGTTGATTTTAATTTTGAGGCCTGATTATATAATGGCACTATTTTTAGAGTATGATATAATTGATACAGTCACTCTGCTTTGGTAATATTCAACTCTAAGATCTCACATGTTATGGTCACTCTGCTGAATATACCCAGCTCGAAGATCTTGACAGAATTATATGTTACTCTACAACAGTACACCAATACCAAGTCTGAATTTGATACATCTAACTGAGACCTGTCTGACCATAATGACCTAGACCCTCTTTATAGAGTAACTATATTACCCCCACCTGATGCTCAGTAAACTCTCTACATTCCTATCAATTAGATGCAGCTTGAGTTATCTCTAATCCCTTTAACTATGACAGCTTTCAGCAGGATTTTCTCAGTACTGACTAACTTGAAGTCAATCATATTTTGGAAAACTTGCCGGAACACAAGAATAAAATTAGTTCTATATCCCAGAAGCACTCAGGGAGCCTATAAGCTGCCAGGACTTCCCACTGGATGAACCAACTGGGGATATAGAACTAACTTGAAATCCATCTTATTTTGGGAAACTTACGCTAGAAAAAAATAAGGTCTACATCTCTGAAGCAGGCCTGGAAATAATTTTTCCTACTTAGCAGGAAAAATAAGTATATTAGTAATTTATATGCATGTGGCCATTTTCTGTGACATTGTTGTTTTGTTTATTTATTTAGTAGCTTACAGGAAGTATGCACTTTTAACTAGCGCCGGAAGTTCTCACAAAATTAGCATATTGGTGCCCGTGAAGACTTCCGAGTCGAGACACGAGGTTCAGTATGGTTTTGACTTTTGTGTTGTTCTTTTCATTATTTGCTCGCTTAGAAACGTCCTTGTTAAGTTAGAACTATACTTAACCACAACGTAATGGCCTAAGATTGTAACTAGATGGCTAATTCGAATCGCCAATATGTGTATTTAGGTGTAATGACACTTCATGTTTTCACTCTGCTCGGCCCGGTCGCAGATTTATAAAGGCAAGAGAAAGCAACCCTGTTAGTTCATCCATGAAATACTCATTTACTTTTTGTTAGTATCATTAAGGCACCTACTGATGAACATATCTACTTGTAGTTGTAAGTAAACAAGAGCCCATCTGGGCTTTCACTCGGGCCACATGAGATTGAAGATGTAATACACTTTCATTTGAAATCCTCTTAGTAATAACCAAAGGGAAGAATTATTAGCTGAATTTAGCAGTCTTTAGTGGCCGGTAGCGCGGTGACTTTCATTCTCTGCTCCCCTAGTATATATGTAATTTAATAGTTTAGTTTTTCTCGTATGTTGACCTTTTAATTTAAACACTACTTATTCGTTTAACACACTGCATTTGAGCAGGCATATATTCATTGTTTGGAACCCGAGAATTAACCGTACTACCGTACTTCATGGTCCCTTTCTTTAGTAGTGGGTTGTCGGTCAGGTGATTGTAAACTCTCGTCATTTAGCACAGAAAATGTATTCTGATGAATAGGGATCGGGTTGTCATGTAAGAAAGATGGCTCTTGAACAAACTGATAAGCTTCAGTAGGTTCTCTACTTTCATCTGTAATCTGGGAAACTCAATCTTTGCCCATGCCTTGGCACATAACTATTCCTGTTGTTAAGTAGACGTGGATGATTATAAGTAAAATCCTTCGACAGCTTGTACCGTTTCCACTAGGTCAATATCCTCGCTGGAACGAAATAACTTGATCTCAATACTCTCTGAACCAACTTACGGTAAATTTAAATCTCTGACAGTTTTTAAGAGACTCGTAATATTGGTCTTGAAGTGCCTTCACCCAAAATAAGATGTTCTCCTCGGATGTTTTAAATGCAGCACAGCGAGCCGATGGCTTATAGATTCCAATATCTATTTCTTCGAATTTTAGCTTTCCGGATCACTGGCTTCAGGTCGTCGTACGGTGTCGTATATAAAATCACTGGCCATCTGGGTAAAAAACGCGGTCCTTCGGCTCCGACAATAGCGCCAGTTGAAATATCCTCAGCCTGTTGGAAGGCTTTCGCACGAGTGAAGTTAAATAAAACATTAAACTGGCTTACATTTGAGAGATGAGACTCCAAAGTAGAGAGAAAGTTGCTCGCGGGTCTTCCGCCATCTCTTGCTTTACTGTATTAAATTATGTAAATAAATTAACCTGGCGATTGTTGCGTGACCAGCACAGTGCAATCTGATTGGTGTGAATTTGACCTTTAACGCATGCGCAGAAATTTTGCGACACCCACCAAAAAAAAAAACGACTTGCATTTTAAGACTCGGTGCTGCCACAGGCAGCCCGAGTAATTAGTAATTACTTTAAAACTGATGTACATGTACATGTATAAGGCTTACCGTCTGGCGTCTATCACAGTATTACTTCACTATCAGGCATATCATCTCGAACTGTATTTAGTCTTTCGTTTTCCTCCAAACATACCAGCCCAATAGCCATTCAGGATCCAAACGACGTCTTGATGAGTTCTTAGCTTGGTTCCAAAACTCTTAAACTAGCTAACCTTCTGTAAATCCATCGAAGTTGTAGGAAAATACCCCCGGGGGGGGGACTCTCCATAACAGTAGACGGGGGTGATCGTCCTATCCCTTAGGGTATAAAATTCTACCATCTGCTATCCCTTAGGGGTGTTCAAAGAGTCTGCTATCCCTTAGGGGGTCTCACGCTAATGGTGGCCCGGAACTTATATTACAGTAAACCACACAGTCAACTGAAACTGATCGCTTAATACTAATACTAATACGGATTGTTGTGAGCGGTATTTTTCCGAAAATGGAAGTTTTGTGAAGAACCGCCATAACTACACGTTTCTGGATATGCATACCAGCCTTGGTTATATGAACAGGCTGCAAGTAATCAAGGCTACGAACCCCGATATCAAGTTCCCAAATCGCAAACACAACAATGACTTTATCTGGGATAAGCAGTTCCAACAAGATCAAAGGAAACGTGTTTGTGATTTGAGGGACTACCCTTCTGCTGGGCAGGTGATATGTGCATGGGAGGAAGGCGTTGTTATGGCAAAGGATCTTGCCAGGCAACTAGGCATTGGTTAGGGTTAGGGTTTAACCTAAACCCTAACATCAAAGTAAGATTAGTTTGATATCAGGATTAATCAATATGCTCATGTCATAGATTAACTATGTTGCGCATCATCCATAGCGAAGATATCTTGGGGATATCTTACCATTTTTTATGCCGATTGTTATTGTTTGATAAAAGAAGGACAATTGTTTCTGTTAAGGACAATGGATCATCCTATCCAAAAAAAAGCCGGACTTGAAGACTGGATGACAGCACTCTCAACAGTCACCAGAAAAGAGATGCGCTCGATGGCGGTGTCTTAAGGACCGTAATAAAATTCAGGAAAACTGAAAATGTGTTTGTTTTATTGCTATCTCTTAGGGTTAAAAATTTCTTCGACCACACCCAATGTGCTATCTCTTAGGGGTAAATTTGCTGTTGACCACACCCAATGTGCTATCCCTTACGGTTAAAATTGATTTTGCCGACGATCACCCCCGTCTACTGTTATGGAGAGTCCCCCCCCCGGGAAAATACCACTCAGAATGCAGAAAGTGCTAAGCTTCGCCGCGAACCGTTGAAAACCTGATATAACTCATGAGCATGCGTCATAGCGTTGCCGCTGACCGATTTACAGTACTGTAGTTACCAGTCTCTACTCGTGTATCAGGAGACACGGTTGTACGCGGACCCCTGCGGAATAGATGGGATTGATCTTGCGGACTATTTTCATAATATTATTTTGTACTATAGTATATTTTTCATTTATTAATGCATAAGAAATTTACATGCTAATTTCCTCTGAAAAAAACTCTGAATTTATAACGAGACCTGTGGGCAGTGGCTTCTTTTCTTCTAGATATTTCCTTTTACTCAACAATGTTAACTGCTTCAAAAATTATGAAATGTAAGAAAACAGGAAATTTATCAGGGAGTGGATTGCTTTCCTTTTTTTCCCCTCACTTTTATGAAGTGCTGTCTTCTAGTCAAATGACTCCTTCAAAGAGTCACATGACTCTTACAAAGGGACGCATGACTCCTTCAAAAGAGTCGCATGACTCTTACAAAGGGTCGCATGACTCTTACAAAGAGTCTGCTTACTCCACTAAGGGTCGCGTGACTCTTTGAAGAGTTAAAGAACTCCTATGAAAAGTGGTTTTGGCTCTTTATTGGAGTCAAAACTACCCTTGGGGTCAAAACGACTATTGAAGAGAGTCAAGAACTACTCTTTGGTTAAAGAGTAGAAATCACTCCTTGGGGTCAAAACGACTCTTATATTTTTACAGTGTGGACCTATTGTTATCACTCACAGTGCTGTACAAGGAATTCGAAACAACTCTCAAATATATAAATCATTAGTAACCAACCATGTGACTTTGAAATGTGTGTTATAAACGCCTGACTCGTATTCGATAAAATCGTCACCGCATGGGACAGGTTGCGTTGTCAAATATCCCATGTATGTACAGGAAGGGGGGAGGGGTGGAGGGATAATGGGCAACGTGGGTATTGATACAGACATTGATGTACAATGCCTGTACATTAGGAAGGGGGTAGGGGTGGAGGAACAATTGGCAACGTTGGTATTGATACAGACATAACCTAATGCTACCTTGATGTCAGCGTGTTTCACGCAATAAATAGCCAATCACACGCACTTCACAAAATAATCCAACACACACATGATTCATTCATGACTCTCGAGTTCCCCTTAGGGATCCTATGTTTGCTAATAGGGACTTTAAGATACCACGACGGCAACGTCGACGGCAACGCGGTGAAACAATGGACTTAATTACAAAATACAATAACTGCACGTGAAAATGCATGTATAGCTGCATTCATTTTAGCCGTTGTCTGCAAAAACACGACATGAAAACGCTGAGTTTTACGTTCCGTAGAGAACGAGAACCTGAAAACGTAAATGGCACTGCTATTCGTTCGGCCTAAACGGAACTCTGTGCACATTCTATTTTTCGAAAACGTGGATGAGAAATGCAACAAAAGTCGAAGAAAAGAAACGATAATAAACAAATGATCGATGATACCATTTTTCACATCACGTCGTCGCAGCCGTCGCCGTCGTAGTATCTTAAAGTCCCTAAATTTGGCATTCTAACTGGCTTCGATAGCGAGCAATGTTCAATCTCTCACCACTATCACGGTATCCTTGACAAGTGAGATGTATTTTTCATGCATAAATAAAATAAGTAAATGTTCCTCAAACATGATTGGGAGCATCCAAGTTTAGATATGTGTGAGAGTGTATCTGCATGTGGTTTTGTGTATATTGTGTACCTTCGCTTGTGAATGTGCATGTGGAGATGTTGCTATATATTTTATATATTTCTATTTTTACAGGTAATGGCAGGCTATGATTGTGGTCTGGACCCGAGGCAATCACAGGCTCTTATTCCTCCATCACGCTGCTATTCTGAAAAGGTAGATTAAAGTTTAAAGTTTCCAAACAAATATTGGCAGCTCCTTGAAGACTTGCACGTATCAAAATACTATAAGCTTATAGAGATAATGTGTCTAGATAAGATGAATACTTGTACTGTAAAAGAAAAAAGGAAAAATAAGGGGAAAGGAGTGGCGAGGAGGCCCAGTGAAACACCGGGCTTATCTATGAAGGGTCTCCTCGTACTAGTTTTTCTTTCAATTTTAATTTTACAATTGCGAAGTATGGCATTAATTTAAATAATCCTAAATGTAATATTTTATGTGAGCTAATAACTTTGCAAGTAATGTTAAAAATGGTTTGCGTTCGGCATTGGTTAATTAGTGATCAAATATTTCAGAACTCTGTTTAAAAGAACTTGTCGTTATGCACTAGTCAATTGAAACCCCGGCCCCTCGACCCCCGGGACATAGCGGGGCATTAACGGGGACATGGCCGTGGAATAACGCACATTTAACGCTGCATTTTTCCGGTGGAACGGGGAAAGTAACGATTTGAAAATTTGCGGGGATTTTAGCGGTGGTTGTAACGCCAGCCACGACAGAGCGGGACTGGGCCCGAGTGTATCAAACATGGCGGAAGCTAGGTACACGCAAAAATTTAAACAAGTCCTGGGTGTTTATACTGAGTTAAGTCACGATTAGTAGATCAGGAAGTGTTTATTATTACACACTCTTTGTTACATGTATTTGCGTGTCACGGCAAAATATCAGATTTTAAAAATATATTTAAACGCAGCTGCATGACATTTCCTTTATATTCCTTTGTCGCATTGTTTTTTTGTTGACAGACAACTGTTTCTGATAAACAAGACAATGGTGGAGACTGTAAAAGTGCGGAAAACATGTATAGTAATAGCAAATGTACATGGGCGGATCCAGGATTTTGTGAAAGGGGGGTTTGCAAAAGGATTTATTTTTAATCTAGAAATTGTAAAAATGAATTTACAGTGATTTACAGGAATCAAGTGGGTGTTGCAACCCCCGAAACCCCTCCTCTGGATCCGCTAGTGATGTGCTACAGAGAATGTATTTTTTTCAAATAATGGAACAACAGATTTAAGCTTATGTATATTACATTTTACAATGCCTCCTCCCAATTGAAAATTCTGAAGCACATGCCGGGGCCATAGGGGCGGGTATTGTAACAGTCAACTGTCCCCGATGGGCGGGGAAAAGATCAAAATGTAACACTGTATAAATGTTACATTCCCCGCTATGTCCCGGGGGTCGGGGGGCCGGAGTTTCAATTGACTAGTGCATTAGTGATAAGATACTGGGAGGAAGAGAGTTCCATATTTTTGGTCCTTGAAATAGGAGTGTATGTTGTTTGATATTAGTGCGACAAGGGTGCATGGGTTCTGTATTGTGATGCATTTATGGTATTGTAACTGTGATACTGGTTATTAGTTGTGAATAGATTAAAGCTATAGTATACAAGAATAGCTCTATCCCAGCGATCGTAATCGCTGCGATCGCCGGGCTGCGATCGTTACCCGTACTGTTTCCATATGATCGCTACCATCGCTGAGTACTTTAAGAACTTGACACCTAATTTGAGTATTCTTGCCGTTTCCATGTTACAGTGTACGTCATTGCAACTATATTTTGGTGCGTCTTTGCTACTTGAGTTTCTTGGGATTGAATGCAAACAAGAAATTGAAGGAGATTGAAATCAATCCAGGTTTTGCGATCTTTGTCTCGAACATTTGAGAACCAAGTAAGGCGCATGCGCATCTGCGTTTTTGTGCCGTGCCACAGCAAACAAAGAGACATCTGGCAACAACGCGTCTGTTATTTTTTCAGATCGACTGGCTACTTTAAATACCTAAATAGCTAACTCCAAAAAGATAATGCTGCGTGTCTGTACATGTTCACAGTTAACAGCTAATGTATCAGGCCTTCGTATCGGCATTCTCAAAGAAGGATTTGGACACTACAATTCCGAGCGTGATGTTGATGATATGGTGAGAAAAGCAGCTGATCGTCTTTCAAAGAAGACCGGTGTAGCTGTCCAAGAAGTGTCGGTACCAATGCACAATGATGGTAAGAGTAGATTAAATATTAGAAGCCTTGGAAGCCATAATGAACTAGCTTAGCCGCGTCTTGGACCACACAATTTTTCTAGTTTGCCATTTGACATACATTGTTATAGTTGGTTTACCTTTTAGAAAGTCCTCAGTTTATTTACATTACAACTACGTAACGTGTTCCACATTGCTTATAGTCTGATGTGTTTAGTTTGTTTATATACCATAGGTAAAGTAGTTCATGATGTCATCAATGATCTTGGAACATGGAGAGTCCTACTGGACGGCAAAGGTTGGTGACCGTCTGGAGTACAACATTACCAGACTTTTGAGTCAAGATTGCAGTCGCGCGTACGTGTTACGTTCTCAATGACGGCGAAACCGTATAAGAAAATGTACCAAAATTTGAAAACTTTTCTAAATAATTTAATAATTATGAGCTTTTATTTCCTCGCTCAGCGCCGGACTCGAGACATGTTTAGTACTGACTAAGCCATGCATCTATAGCTTAATAACACCTAGTTCATAGACAGGTTACTTCCCGAGTTGCTCATTTTGATCGCCTTCGTATAATGTTGGGGTGTCGTTTCTCCAAAGCCTCCCTCCACTAACGGCTGGGCGCGCGGTCAACACACCGTGTCCATGACGTCAGCTGATTTTGAAATTCAATATTATTCAATTTGCGTGTTTTGACAAGAAAAGCTGTTTACCCTTGCACGACTGTAGCGTAGGTTCTAAACTTTCAAAATACAGTGGAACTCTAAACTAAAACTAAAAGTGTGAAATGAATTCTCAAGAACAAACGCGCGGTAAAAGCACGTGTTCTGATTGGCTGTTTAGCGGTTCTTAAATAAATAGAAACATTCCATGAAGAAAAAAGTTAGTGACATAAAAACCTTCTGTCGGTTCCTAGCCTGCGTGCAGACGTTCTCTCTCCCTGCAAAAATCGTGAAAGAGACGTCTGCGAAACGCCGTTGACAATCGTGTTCTGGTCATAAATTATCATAATTAAAATTCGTAATTACTTTTCCTAGGCGATTTTAGCGAACACAACTGCGTACATTCTCTGTCTACTTCTTTGAGAAAGAGTTGCTGGTCAGACATTTTCTCTCAAAACTGTATTCTTCCATACAGCCGATGCAATCTGGCTATAAGTTCCACGAAACATATTACCCAAACTTTCAAGGCCTTCGTGTCAACATTTGTTTTGTTCGGCCAATTCAACCGGCTTGACTTGGACGACTGTCTTCTGTGTTTTGTTTGGTTCAATATTTTCACCTACAACAACTGAATCATCCAGAATTGGTAACACGGACGGACAAATGCGAGAAAGTGGAATATCATGGAGGTACATGTACGTAGATTTATTTGATATTCTTGTGGTCGGCAACCTTCTACGAGGAGAAGTACGTCGGCTCGATCGCATTTCCATCTAGAGCAGCTCGTTTCGGGGCAGAGCTGGAGTCAGTCTGACTCAAACAATTCCCAAGCACATGTTTTGTCCCTCTTCTTTACGACCAGATCTGCGTTTGTGGCTTTCGAATGATAACACTCGTATAAAAGATCTGCCTTCGTAGATTATTTTTCACATCTCTTCTTTTCTTCAAGTTTACAAATATATGGCGAATTTAAGTGAACTTCGAAGCTAAGAGTAGAAAGCTCTACTTTTATCCTAGATTTCTTGTCATTATGTTTCACAATATCAGCAAAACTGGGAGCCCATTACAAAAAAATGGGGCAAAACTTCTGGCAAAACATAAGACACAACTAGACGTTTGTTGTGAATGAATACCACTACGGGATGAAGTGTTTCGAAAAGTAAACATGGGGTCATCTCGGGAAGTTATTAGCCAATCATATATGACTTTATGACAATCCTCCGTCAACAGCCAATCAGCGTGTGGTCCTCAAATACTGGAGAAGAAAACACGTGACCAGAACACGATGATCAACGGCGTTTCGCAGACGTCTCTTTCCCGATTTTTGCAGGGAGAGAGAACGTCTGCACGCAGGCTATCGGTTCCTGGGGTCGAAAAAAAAGGAAAACGTAATATTTGCAACCTTACCTCCAGCTGACTTCGACCACCTGTTATCCAAGTTCTTCATCGGTCATTCCCAAAATTAGCGGCGAAGTATACGACTTTACGAGCTTGAAACACCGGCTTTCGTGTTTTCAAATAGTATCCAAATATTCCCCAAGGCTAGTCAATATCCTTTGGAATAAGGGCTTCGAAAAGTCACGTCCATTTTTTGCTGCCAAGCGAAAATATCTTGTACGCAAACTGACAATGCTCCAACTCGTCCTTCGACCTCGTTGTCCACGGCAGTCCCCTTCCCGGTACTTCTGAAGAAAACAGCCAAGCGAGATTTGCTGGCTTCTAAAATTGGCAATGTCTTAGGATGCCACTTACAGATTTTCCAGCGATAGCCAGGTACAAATTGTTCAAGGTTCGCAAAACATGTGACGTGTTGATCGAGAAACTGACTTCAGTTTGACAGATCTTTTCGTCCTTTCGTCCTTTCGTCCTCTCGCTATCGCTCGGTCCGTACTGTCAAGACCTCGATCTGATATGTTCCCGTAAAGACCTCGCTCTCGGTTAATAAGAAGTTACTCTTTAATATTAGTGCCGCTCAAGACACCTCACTGACAGAAATTCAAATAAAAGCTGACATTTACGGAGATAAAGTTCAGATATTATCTCGGAACTAGTCGAATATTCCTGCTCAGTACTTGTGTAGATTATGTCTTGGAGACCTTAAACAATTGCACAAACTTAGTAGAAGGGCACCCAACGAGTACTTTTTGAAATTCGTTTGAAACCAGTTGTCTGCAGCTTATCTAGCCATTTTAAGGCTCCTACTATGTCTTTTGACGTATTCTAGAAAGCTATTAGCTGTTCGGATTTTCTAGGTGGAAATGCGTCAACCGAAAATACAATGGCAAAATATTTCCGGCCTACGAATTTGTTAGTAGTCTAGAACATAAACAAGAATTTTCTAGCCCAAGTAACTTCATGTTGCAAAGTTTTGTGGAGGTACGAATTTTTTAGGGATTCTTTTTTCCTTTTGGCAATTCTTAGGAAATGAAAATGTGTTGTTCTGACTCTATTGATCAGACGAATTGGGACGTACGAATATTTTAGGGGAAACCTTTTAGTCTCCCTTTTCTTCTATAATTTTCTAGGGATTGAAAACAAATTTTCTAGCCAGTATTTCAGAAAACAATTTTCTAGGGACAATTTTTTCAAATCCGAAAGTTTTAGGCTAACTTACTCTCCCGAACAGCTTTTTAACCGAAAACTTCGTTGGGTGCCCTTGTTAGTACATAGTACTTGAAGCCGTGAATTGTAAAACTCGTTTGATGCAGCGATTTTCAAGTGAATTGTGATCGCAGAGTCGATCAAACGCGTAAACGTGCCTGGGTCAGACGTGATTTCCTGTCTTATAACTCTTTTAATATGGAGTCGCCATCTATTCTTCTCCGATAAAGGCAGCACTAATTTTCTTTGAAGTAAGAATGGCTATCTGGTCTTGCATAGGCAAAGACTGAACATAGATTCCGGGCTTAGCTTCGCGACTTTCGAGCTTGGTGCAGACATAGGAAATAGAGGATCAACCGTGAACCAGCTGGATGATTACTGGTGGAAGGGACCACCGTAGCTCGCAGACGAATTCGACAGACCACAAGACACATAACCATAAACACTCAAAGGAAGTGAATACGGAAGTCAGGTTTTCTAAACAGTTGCACATGGCTGCAGTGAAAGAAGGAAACAGGCAGCTTGCTTGACGTGTTAGAGAAATACAAGCTGTGGAAATTTCTCCGCATCACAGCATGGGTGTTCAGATTCCTAAACAATATCCCTGCATACAAGAGAAGTGGTTGGGAAGCTGAGAATCATTGTGAAATCAACAATTCATAAATGCAACGCCTGTTAGTGCTTCAGAACAAAACCTTTGCCACCACCGACGCCTGCTAAACTGCTAACATTTCGTACAAAATGAAGAGAGCCTTTGAGATTATTGGCGTGGAATTTGATGGACAATCAGTTACAGGGCGAGGAAAGAAGTTCATGGAAAGTGTTACGTTGCGTTGTACACTTGTGCAGCATTCAGAGCGGTACAGCTTGATCGATCTACTTCCAGACATGATTGCTGAAGAGTTCAAAAGAAGCGTTGGGGAATTCATAGATAGGAGAGGCAAACCAGCAAGAATAGTCAGCGACAATGGCAATACATTTGTCTCAACTGCTAAGTGGTCCACAATGCTTAACTGTGATCAGGTACTGAATAACTATTTGTTCCAGAGGAAAATACACTGGCAGTTTAACATATCGAGGAGCCCTTGGTGGGGTGGGCTTTTTGAGCGAATCGTAAGCTGTAGGCCAAGCTACCCTTACCTTCAAGAGCTTAAAGAAGTCCTATTTGAGGTGGAGGTAACACTGAATAACAGACCACTTGGATACCTGTAAGACGATATTCAGCTTCAAACACTGTCTGTCTGACGCCAAATGGAAACTCGGCTTGCCGCCTTTGCACAAGACTGTTCGGTTTGGTTCAAGCGGAAAACAAAAAAACAGTTGGAATAAAACGTACTTTATGATAATTTGTGTGGTCTTTTGGTTCACTATACTACTTACACTACCGTTCATTCACTTAACGTTTTCAATGAACACACACTAGTTATTAGCTTTTTTCTACTATGTTCATTAAATGTTCAGCATTTTGTGTCCTCTCTCCTTCAGGATTTGGTTTATGTGAGAGAGGTCACTATACAACATCTCTCCAACGTGCTTTAACTCGCGGCTTGAAGATGAATGCAAACGATCTTTGTGATGAGATGAAGGTGGTGGCTATCATGGGGAAGTTTCTTCACGACTGTAATCACGAAACGTTCTATAGCAAGGCACAGAACCTCGCTATGAAACTTAGCGACGCTTATGATGAGGCGCTGAAGAATGTGGACGTCTTGATCCTGCCGACAAACCCCATGAAGGCCAAGCCGTTTCCATCAGCGGACTCGTGCCTTAAAGGTAATGATGTCACTAAGGCCCCGACCACACGTAAAATGTATACGTTTTCGTATCAAAACGAAGGTTTTTGTGCATTCACAACATGTTCAAACGATGAAAAGGTGTTATCGTATTCATCGAAAACGTATCTTTTTGAAAACGCTTTTCAAAGTGGAGATGTTTGAAAACGGAGGTGTAATGCTTTCATGTGGGCGGGCGAATACGGAAGTTTTCAGCCGAAGACGTTCGCCGTGATGTCAATCAAAACAACTACAGTCTATACCTTTACCGTTTTTGTGTAAACGGGTGAAAACGATGCAAAAAACATCGTGTGGACGAAAATGTTTTAATGTGTTTTGGATGAAAAAAGCCTCAGTTTCCAATTGGAAACGTAAGTTCCCATCTAGACGTATAAAGAGGAATATGTTCTTCACAAAATATAATGATTTGTACGGCCTTTTCCTCAGATCGCCTTAAACTGCTCGTTGAGCATTCTGCCAACACCGGCCCATTTAACGTCTCGGGTCACCCCGCATTGTCAATCAGTGCTGGAATGTCACAGGGGCTTCCAGTTGGCCTCATGATCGTAGGTAGGAAGTACGAGGAGGATACAGTACTCAACGTGGCTTACGCTTACGAGGCCATCAGAGACTCTAGTTGATCTCGTGTGGCCCTCAAACGGTAGAATATTTCTTGATTTGGGTGTTACGTCTACGAGATATGAAGGTTTATATTTCCAATATGCTAATGATGTGATGTCATCACCGACATCACTTATTATACAAAAGCATGCTGGTAGAGACAAATTACCTATTTTTAAATTCTACGTTATATTTGAAGTTTATCAAAGTGATTTTACAAAAAAAAAAAAAAAAAAAAATTGCTTAAGCAAATGTCGGTGAAGACATCACATCATTAGCATATTGGAAATATAAACCATTATATCTCGTAATCAACCCAAATCAAGAAATATTCTACCGTTGGACTATCCATTTCATGTACAATCGATATCAAAGATAACTGGCTAGGGCTTATATGCACTTTAAGGTGATGTCACAGGCGACAATTTGTTGCGCGAAAAGTGTACATAGTGTACCATCAAGACAAGATGAAAGGCTGATTGTACGGTACTGGGAATATATATAATTACTACCGATATTTCGGTTGGCACGGCCAACCTTCCTCAGGGTACACAAGTATATGGCAAGAAACCGTTAGTTACAAATTTTAAATTTTGAAAACATGAATGTGAGACTAGGCGGAGATAAAATTACAAGTGATGAGTGGGCGTGATAGAGAACTAAGATAAATAAAATTCCATAATAGAGACTGAGTAGTATAAAATTACATTTCTAATGTTCTAATGTTTGTCCTTTATCAAATAGAACCTAAAGGCATGAACAGAAAGGAAGAAATGTAATTTTATACTACTCAGTCTCTATTATGGAATTGTATTTATCTTAGTTCTCTATCACGCCCACTCATCACTTGTAATTTTATCTCCGCCTAGTCTCACATTCATGTTTTCAAAATTTAAAATTTGTAACTAACGGTTTCTTGCCATATACTTGTGTACCCTGAGGAAGGTTGGCCGTGCCAACCGAAATATCGGTAGTAATTATATATATTCCCAGTACCGTACAATCAGCCTTTCATCTTGACTTGATATTCGTATATTTTTTGCTGATTAGATCCCATCCAAGCAGGTGATCCGGTTCCTGCACTTCGTCCGAATTGGTCCTTGCATTCAGTACATTACATAGTGTACCATGGCGCGCTGGACGATTTGTACCGCAATTGTGCTTGCGGCAATATCGTGCAAGTTTTTAAATGACCTTCAATTTTGTTGGAGTTGCTGTGTAACACCCTTCGCGCAGTAGTCCCAGCAGAAAATGTTCGCTACGCCCACGGAAACGAGGCTAAGTCAGCAAACAAGACTCCACTTGTCCGCCATGTTTTTTTCAAAGAGGGCGTCGGAGTAGGAGCCTGGGTGCTAGCTAGATTTTGCAAATGTTTCGCTAAAAATCGTCCCTGTAACTTAACTGTTGCTGCATCATTGTTGCGCTAAACGTTGTCTCGTGTAACAATCATTAAAAATCGTCGCGAAAAATCGTCGTTAAAAATAGGCGCTTTAACAAAGTCGTTAGACATCACTTTAACAAAGTCGTAATTTTTAAAAGTTGTTTTTAACACAAAAGGTACTCACTTGAAAACAAAACAAAAATTATCGAGCTATCGTTTTGCAGTCGTGATTCAGTTGGGAGTAGCATTTCTGGTCGCAACATAAAAGCCCCAATTACGAGGCACGAATAATTAGTATTTATGTTGAGATAAGAAAAGGTCATTCATAAAACTGGGCTGGTTCGAGGACAATAGGATACTGTTTCAGAGTATCAGATTCCTAGCTTGGTTATAAAGAGGCAGATCTCTCAGTACAAGTCCTCTCTTAACTCCTAGCCGTCATAGTGTGAACATCTCAGCATTTCTAATGTTAAAATCCCTCCCCTAGCGCCCTCTAACCTCCTTAAGAGTGACCTTCTCTTTATCTCAATGTTTGTCCGGTTGTATGATGGTTGTCTGTTCCCACCTTTGTTGAATGACATTTGTTTCTCAACACCTCATTGAGATAAACGGATCAGTGATTATCACAATAGTTGAATAAAAGGCCACGCTCGTGGCAAATTAAAACCAAGCTGGATGGTATCGCGTAGTTGATGTCTTCATTCACCAAATTGAGCTCGCTGCTGGCATACAAAGCACATTTTACACACCAATGCTATAATTACATAGTAGCTTTTCTGGTCGGAATATAAATACTAAGAAATGGAGTTTACGGGTGGCACAATGATAATGAAAAGTTTGAGCAAATATTTATCGCACGGGGCAATACGTTTGCTATACATTTTGGGAATGTGTAGTATATGTATGTGTTTCATTAGTGTACTAGTAATACAGAAATCGATTTAAAAAGAACATCAAAATATAACTTGAATATCAAGCCCAAAGGCGAGGGGAATTAAATGGAAGAATAGGCTAAAATAGAAAGTATAATTATTGCACGGTGCATTACCTTGCGGTGTTTATCGACACAATAAAGGCGCAGCCTCGTTACTGGTGCTTTCTATTTTTATATTCAGGGTGCGCAAGGTACTAAGGGAACAAAGTATAGTGTCACATATTATTTGTCAATGTTGCGCGACAAGGTTAACTATAATCAGATGTGCCTAGATAAACGTTCAGCAACACTAATTGTACTGAGTTGAAGTATGTCGGAATTAGTGAAGACGAAGAAAGTCAGAGCGGCCCACAGAGGAGCTGCAACGAAGTTACTCGCCAAAGTAAGGGAGACATTACAAAGCGAATCGTGGATAGAAGCGGTATGAAGACCTTTGTGCTAACGGTAAGGGAAAAGATTGTAACCTTAAAGGTATTAGATGAACAGATTATTAGGCTCATGGTGGAATCAGAAGCTGAGGGAATAGAACACGATCTTGAGAAAGAAATAGGGGAGTGCGACGATTTACGGGCGGAATTTAACGACGCTATCGTGAGAATGGAAGAACGCCTTGATCTGGAGTGTGGCTCACCGTTAAACTCTCCAGCGCCCCAAAGTAATGTCACGCCATCGCACACGCCCCAGCAAGCTAAAATGGTCAAAGCTAGGCTCCCAAAGCTAGAAGTCAGGAAATTTGGTGGTAAATTACAAGAATGGCAGGAGTTTTGGGATTCCTTCCAGAGTTCTATTGATCAGAACGAAAGCCTTTCCGCCGTAGACAAGTTTTCCTATCTTCGTGGGTTATTAGAGGAGCCAGTAAAGTCAACAATCGCTGGTTTAGCGTTAACCACAGCAAACTACGGGGCGGCATTGGAGCTTTTAAAGAAGCGTTACGGGAAAGAGACTGCAATTCAACGTGCTCTCGTCAAGTTTACCACGACAGGGATACGCCCCAACTGAGGAGGTTATATGATGATTGTGAAGCACACTACAGAGGGTTAACGGCACTAGGAGTACAGGAGAGCACATATTCAGCGATTGTTGTGCCTGCTTTAATGCAAAAACTCCCGGAGTCGTTTTGTCTAACAATAACGAGAGAAGAGAGTTTTATGAAATGGTCAATGAAGGAAATGTTGACCGCGTTCCTAAAGGAATTGGAACTGAGAGAGGACCATTATTACGCAATGTCAACAAGAGCAGTGTCATCGGGAGTACAGAGGAATGACAGCCGAATGAAGGGTTCAACAACCAGCGCCTTGTTTACCAAGCCAAAAAATGGGAACTGTGCGTTTTGTTTGGGTAAACACGAGGTCTGCACGAAGGTCAAGGACCCCAAGATACGTAAGAATCTTGTAATTAAGTACGCGAGATGTTTAAATGCTTAAGAAAGGGACACCGGGCGAGAGATTGTAAGATGAATGTATATTGTAAGAATTGCGGGGGTGGGCATCACGTTTCATTGTGTGAAGGCCAGGGCAAAGGTTCACATGCACAAGAACCGACAGAATTCGATGTGCAGCCTACAGTAAATTCCCCTACAACTACTAGTCCAAGTAGCATACACGTGGGAACAGCGGGCGGGTAGCATTGCAAACCGCACAAGCAGTTATTACAGGGAAGGGAGAGTCACGCAAAGTTAGCTTATTGTTTGACGCTCATTCATCGCTCATTCATCACTTCTAAAGCAGCTTCTAAAGATTGGCTGAGTATTAGCACTTTCGGTCAGCGCGCCAAAGACACACAATTAAGAGATGCAGTCGAAGTGAGTGTTAGTCCTATTAGAGGAGGGAAGGTAACTAGGATAGAAGCATATGTAGTACCAGACATTTCTAGTATACAAAATGGGCACGTAGAGCTAGCAAAAAATGAGTATCCCCACCTCAAGGATTTGTGGTTTTCTGAGGTGTGTTGCGGCCAGGAAGAATTATAAATTGATGTGCTAATAGGAGCCGATTACCTATGGAATTTTCAGAAGGGGTGTACGATTATCGGTACGTCTAACGAACCAGTTGCAGTTGAAACGGAGCTGGGCTGGGTTTTATCAGGGCCCATGAATAGGACTTCGACCGATACACAACCTGTGTAGGTAAATCTGATAGGAAGTACTCAAGAACGGCAAGTGAGCTTAGACCGGGACGTCCAAACGATGTGGGACCTAGAGACTATAGGAATCAGGGAAGTACAAAACGAAGTTCATGAGGCATTTGTAGACAATGTTTCATTTAATGGTAACAGGTATTCTGTAGGGTTACCCTCACTGGAAAGAAGGACACCCAGAGCTTCCGAGCAACTATAACACTAGTTTACGCCGCTTAAAATTACAGGTAAGCAGATTGGAGAAAGAGCCAGAGATTTTCGAAGAATACACGGCTATTATTAAGGAACAACTCAAGGTAGGAATAATAGAGAAAGTGACAGAGCTGGAGAACGCCCCTAAAGTTCATTACTTGCCACACCAAGCTGTTGTCCGAAAGGACTCTACGACTACCAAGGTACGGCTTGTTTACGACGCGTCGTCTAAAGAAAGTAAGAAAGGTACGTCTTTGAACGACTGCCTTCACGTCGGCCCGTCTCTTACGCCTCTATTATATGACATATTGTTACCATTTAGAGAGAATAGAGTGGTACTAGTAGGAGATATCGAGAAAGCATTTCTGAATGTCGAAGTCGTTTTCTGTGGGTTGAGGACCTCCCGGAAACATCACGCGTTATGGTGTACAGGTTTTGCCGTGTGTTCGGCGTAAATGCGTCGCCATTTTTGCTGAACGCTACACTTAGCCATCTCATTAGTGGATACGCTGACTGTGATCCAGGCTTTGCGCAGAAATTGCTAAACTCCTTTTACGTCGATGATCTAGTAGGGGGCGGAGAAACAACTAATGACGTTGTAGAGCTGTACAAGAAGACCAGCGATAGAATGGCTGAAGGAGGTTTAAGCTAAGGAAGTTTGGCCTTGCTGAAGATTGTAATGGCATTCTTAAGTGCAAGGGCCGGCTAGAAAACGCCGACCTAGAGCCTGAAGCGAGAGAACCGATTATCTTACCAAGGGAACACCGCTTGACGTACTTGTTCATTCAGCAGTGCCATACCAAGGTTCACCATACCGGGGTTAGAAGTACACTTGCTGAATTGCGATCGAAATTCTGGGTACCTAAGGGCAGACAGGTGGTGAAAAAGGCGCTAAATCAGTGTGCTGTTTGTAAGAGATTGGAAGGCACACCGTATCCTGGACCACCAACTGCTAGTCTACCAGAGTTTAGAGTCAGGAGAGCCCCGCCCTTCTCCAGGGTAGGTATAGATTTTGCAGGGCCGTTATTTGTTAAGGACTGAAGATAGAAACATGTCAAAGGTTTATGTGGCGCTATTCTCATGCTGTGTGACTAGGGCCATACACTTGGAGTTAGTGCAGGATATGTCAGCGGAGACATTTCAGCGATGCTTGCGAAAGTTCGCCGCTAGGAAAGGAACTCCAAGAGATAGTGACCGATAACGCACAAACGTTCAAGGCCACAGAGAAAGCACTCAGAAAACTATATGAACATCCAGAGGTAAGGGCGGACCTGGAAAACCAGCGTGTTGAGTGGCGGTTCAATCTTGAAAGGGCTCCTGGTGGGGTGGCTTCTTTGAACGAATAGTTGGGAGTGTGAAAAGGTGCCTCAAGAAAGTTATAGGCAGTGCAAAACTGACGTTTGACGAGCTGGCGACAATTTTAGTTGAAGTAGAGTGTACTCTAAATTCACGACTGCTGACGTATGACTACGACAACCAGGTGAGGAAACTCTGACACCTGCTCATTTGATCTACGGGAGACGGATAAGCTCTCTGCCAGACGAAGACGACGATATGAAAGGTGAGACTAGCTGCACAAGAAGGTACCATTACGTATGTAGAAAGCTAGAACATTTTTGGGAGAGATGGCAGAAAGAATACTTGACAGATCTTAGAGAGACACACCAGAGTAGAGCAGCAGTGAAGGGAAAGATAGTACAGGTAGGAGACGTAGTTACTGTTTACGGCGAGGGAACCAAGAGATGTACTTGGAGGATAGCGGTGGTAGAAAGCCTGGTCTTAGGAAGGGACAAAGAAGTCCGAGGAGCAAAGGTAAGGGTAATAGCAAAGGGAAAGCCTATTCGCTTGTCCAGACCAGTACAGAAATGGTACCCCCTGGAAGTTAGGGCTACAACTCAGGAAGTACTAAGTGCAATAGATAGTAGAGATACAGGACAGGTGACGCAAACTAGAAAGCGCGACGTACCCCGCCGATCCGCTGCACTGGATGCAGTTTGGAGGAATAGGGAATTGCTGCGCATGTCCGATGAGGACTCGGATAGTTAGATCCTTGACTCGTTACTGAGTCAAGGGAGGGGGGAGTGTCGCATATTATTTGTCAATGTTGCGCGACAAGGTTAACTATAATCAGATATGCCTAGATAAACGTTCAGCATGTAATCGGGTATATTTCATCGTACGAGTTGTAATCAGATCTATTTAGGTCAGCGTATAGCATTCAAGTGATTTTTGAATGAACTTTGTACCAAGTAACTAAGAACGAAGGATGTGTACACGAGTGTAAGAAGGTGATCGAGCACGAATAAAGTCTGTTTGGAGAAAAAGAGTGTCGTGCTAAATATATACAGTCCCTAGAACAGAGGGCGGATTGATTCCGCGACAAGTACCAGATTGACGAAGCGCGAATATTCGAAAAACAAATAGAGAAAAGGGGAAGGGGTCCTCTAGTACATTTCGTTACTGTTTCGTTAATTGGGACGTATATCAACCTTTAGAAGCGTCTTTTAACTGAATGCAGCTTTAGCGGCTAATTAAGTAACTGAAAGTAATCCATCACACAATGAAAGATGATGTCAGCTGTTGGTGCAACTGATCGCAATTCGTGGTTATCATAACAGTCGAAATAACATCTAAAATTATCTGTTCTCCCAACTGACAGTGTCTTGTGCTAACAGCTGTTGTATTTCCAAAATATCCATACCGCGATTTTATAACGGCATGTGTTCCAAGTAGCATAAGCATTTTATCGGCCTTCCGTTGCGGGTATGGGACGGTTATTCACCTCGGGAATCTTCAGTGGATAAATCCCACACTCCCGAGAGGAAAGCCGATTAAGCCTTGGTCAAACGGTGTCAACATTGGTTTAACATTTCCGAGAACAATGGAAGTTAATTAAATGTTGGACCGATGTTGAATCAAAGTTTGAACGCATTCAAACTCTATTCAACATGCTTTGAAAAGCCCGGTCAAACGGTTTCGACATCGGATTTCAACGAATGTACCGACGTTGAAACCGTTTGATCGGTGCTTAACCCTTAATTAATCAGTAGATTTCTCAAACTCAATAATTAATTAGGTCAACAGCCAATACAGGCGATGTATTTCGTCACGTGGATGAGGTTTGATACCCGGTAAAGGCTGTATGCCATTGACTTTTGTCACGTGCATGAATCTTGATATCCAATCAAATGACAGATCAAGCTCACTAGTGATTCTTGATGTCTGATGAAATGACAGATGAATATTGATGTCCAGTCAAATGACAGATCACGATCACTAGTGATTCTTGATGTCTGATGAAATGACAGATGAATATTGATGTCCAGTCAAATGACAGATCAAGCTCACTAGTGATTCTTGATGTCTGATGAAATGACAGATGAATATTGATGTCCAGTCAAATGACAGATCACGATCACTAGTGATTCTTGATGTTTGATCAAATGACAGATGAATCTTGATATCGAATCAAATGACAGATCAAGATCACTAGTCAAAATTCTAACACTAATTAAGACACTTGAATTTAATTATCTAAAACTCATTCATATTTAATTGGTGCGAGAGCCAAACTGGTGCGATAGATTATATCACGTTATGGCCTCTATAAACGACAATAGATAACTCTTGGTTATTGAACTGGAACACATAGAGAACTCTTGGTTATTGAACTGGAACACATAAAGAACTGGTGACGTAATACAGTTTTTTATGTGTTCCAGTTCAATAACCAAGAGTTCACTATGTGTTCCAGTTCAATAACCAAGAGTTCTGTGTGTTATAGTTCAGTAGCACTCATTCACCCCGTCCTCCCCTGAAATATTCAAATCAATGTAAAAATAATTGTAATTGAATTGTATAATTGTAGAACGTCTTATAAGATGACAGTATCTAACATATGCATTGACCACGTTTTTGGCAATGTGTTGTACCAAACCTCGCATAATTTAAGTAAGAGAAATGTCGGTCATATATATGCTGATCATTAATTGAATAAGTTACAAACTGGCACAAAATTACCAGTAATCCCAGGATTCTGTGATAATCTCGTGGGCCTACTCTCGCAGTCCTCGTACAATCCGTCCAACAATACTAGCTCATAGCTCAACACATCCGAGAACTAACAATGGATATTCCAAATAAGGTTAACACTACATCTCCCTTCATTGGAAATGACAGTGTTACAATGATAACTTTGAATTTCTAATGAGACCTGAAACAACCATGGGGGCTGATCAAAGCCAGGTGTCGGCTAATCCACAGATAGAATTGGAATTTAGCGTGTTGGTTTTTGCGGAGGGAGAAAAACCGGAGAACCCGGAGAAAAACTCTCGGAGCAAGGGCGAGATACCAACAAACGCAACTCACATATGGCACCGCGTCCGGGAATCGAACCTGGGCCACAGAAGTTGAGAGGCGAGGCGCTTAACCACTGCACCACCCGGAGCAGTGTAATCAGACATGATAAAACAGTACCAGTCTTTAGCACTGTCTGGAACATTGCTGGTGCCTCCAGTGGGGTTGCATTTGATTGATATTCATCTTCTTCTTCCGTCACCTCATCCGGAGTCTGTTCCTTAATTTTTGCACTTTTGAAGGACGACAGATTTCTGGTAATCTCGTGATCCTTATCCCTCCTTTTTGGAGCTAATACATCGCTATAATACTAGTCTACTGTCACCATAGTGAGATAGATTAAATCAGTATTACTGCTGAAGGCATAAATGCATCGATGTCAGTTTAATTAAGTCAGCCTTCCAGGAACATACATGTATGTCGCAGATACCTACATTGTATATATGTCAAGATGTCCCATTCTCGCAAATTCTACGTGTTGCTGACGGAACAAATGAACGCACTTTTAGTAAACATTATCTCAGGTTTCCTGTAGAAGTTGAGACTACACATGCACGATAATAATAATTCACCTTGTTTTGTGAAGATGTTGCATATAACTGACTTCGGTACGGTAAAGTAACGTCGCATAATTATCCCATCATGCGTAGCATATCGAAAGAGAACTTAAAATTAGCCGAGAAGTACATCCATTAAGTGTAATTATAGTTTTATGAAGATATGCGGAGCATTATATCCAGGTTTATAGCCATTACATCAAAGTTTCGGTTTAAAGACCCTAATCTTGAAACGACAAGGCGCACTGGCAAGTAGTAACATGACCTTTTAACTTTTATCGTAACAAAGTTAATAGGGAGAGGAAATCCGCCCGATCATATTTCTACCAAGAGAAAGTTCAGCATCTCAAGTCTGAAAATCCGAAGGTGTGGTGTAAGCAAGTTAAGAAACTTTGTGGTATGCAGAAATCCTCCTCCCCTATTCCCAATCTTAATGGTCTTTCGTCTGAGGATCTTGTGAACGAAATTAATAACAAGTTTGTCAGCGTAATGGAGAGCTATGCTCCAATGAACGGTGACGAACGACTTCCATCAAGTGACCAGCCGTCTATTGAAGTATACCCCAGCGGTATTCTCAAAGTTAACCAAGCTTAATCCAGCTAAGGAGACGGGTCCAGACGAAATCAGCTGCTGGCTTCTAAAGAGTTTGTAGCCATTCTAGCTGTGCCTATTTCCAACATCCTTAATAGCTCCTTCAGTGAAGATAGATCTCATGAAGGCCCTGAATAAGAGAAGTTCAGAAGACTGAGAGGACGAAGAAAAGCATTTGGAAGGCGAGAATATCAGACGAGTCTTTTGAACTCCTCTCTCAATATCGTCTTCATCATATTTTTGTTCTAGTACGAAATGGCTCTACCATATCGATGAAAATCTACTCTAATTCCGAGCGTGTAAAAATTATACAAATAAAACAAGTCGCTACAAGTTAGCCGCAAGACTCCGGTGGGATGAAGTGACGTAAAAATCGTCACAGGCCAACTTTGAGGGGCTCGTTCTCAACTCTGAAAACGTTTTATCAAATTTTAATACATTTTCTGAACAAAGTACATCTGAAAGATGCTTTTGAACCCAAATGTGTTTTTCACTCGGGTATCCCTTTAAATCACATAGTGGTGATGTTGTAACGATCACGTCATCGGTCACATAATTTTAAGTACATGCCCATATCTCTCTCGTTTCTAATGCCAGCCGGCTCAAACTTGGACAGACATGGTACTGGATTCCCACAATTCACTTAGTGGTGATGCCGTAATGATGACGTTATCGGTCACATGATTTGTAGGGTTAGGTGGATTTTCATTTCCGAATGTTGTATCCTTTACCGAAGACGTATGTTAGTTCGTACCATGTTCGGAATGAGAATTTCTCCTGCGCATGTGCAGAACTGTAGACGCATAATTCCTAGATATTTAAATGGTGGTTGTTCACGGTGTTGAGACATTGAAGTCGTGAGAAGACTATGAGCCAGTAGTAGACACAAGCGTTCAACTTTTCAGAAAGAGTGCATGGTTATATAGCAGATTTGTGTTCTTGGATGTAATAAAATGATGAATTATCAATCTACGCGACGATAGTGTTCAACGTGGTGTAGTTGTGTTCGATGACTTGTCGATCTAGCTACGCTACGGTAAGTAATAGTAGATTTCTAGAAAGTATGTAGAGTAGATAGAGCTCAATAATTTATATATCTTGTGAGCAGGGGTTCAACCCTTTACTCGTCAGCTGGGTGAAAACAATTCTCGCGACGTTAACTAACATCGGCCGAATGAAAACTCTTACAAAGCGAAGGAAACACAAGCGAAAAGCGATCTTGAAATTGACGCCTTTGGTCGCTGTGACTATGAGGAAACACACTTTTATCGGAGAAAACGCATCGAAGCTTTCGAAAGGATTTGATCATACTGTAGATATGCCGCTTTCTAAGGTAAATATTCCGAAATGGCTTTATAATTCCCTGCTGTGAAGTTTCTCTTCTGTCTCTATGTCTATCTTGCTACGCTAATTCAAACCGCGTGACATTATAGAAGTTATGTTTATGCTTCTGAAATTCGGATCCCAGATAAGTATCTGTTGCTGTGAATCGAAAGCTTTGCGACTACCCGATTACCAAATTGAAATCTTGCTATAGCGGCCGGCTGGGCCATCTAATTTACTACAATGACACCAATTCAAATCGCTTGACATTATAGGAATTATGTTTATGATTTTGAAAATAAGATTCCGTTTAATTTCGGTTTCCCATGTCTGAACATATATACGCAACTTCTCCCGGCCATCTAGCTAGAAGAGGGTGCATAAATAAGCTGAGTAGATCTATTGATTCACTTCTCATGCTTGTGATTATTTATATATAATGGCATGGACCTTTTGCAGGAATGCAATCACGTGGTTGTACATGATGGCAAAGAAATCTTAATTCATATATTTAAAGGCACTTGTATGAGATCGGTAGTGTTATTAGCCAAACCTGTTTGTTAATGCAATTTTCCACCTCCAATCGATTGTCAATCTTTCTAAAACAGCATTTTTAAAGGTACCTTGCCATCCAGCATCCATGCATGGCAATGTCTTTCCCATGGAAATCGCAAGCTCAATTCATTCGTTAAGAAAGTATTATTCCAGCACATGACTGTTTCCTGCAAAAGGCCTATTACAACTGCTCCCAGTAATTATAATAAATCAACTTCACATAACACTCTCTCAAAACTTAACTTGCTCAAAAATATTACAATATTAATTGATTTGTTTTTTTGTATTTTAGAAAACAATTCTTACCAACCCATACTTTTCAACATTTTCAGAAATTAATGCTTTTCAGTAGGATTCATGAATTGATAATATTATTTCTAACTTCACTGTCCAAGCACAGTTGCTATTATATTGTAGCATACATCTAACAAGTAATTTTACCTTTAGCTAATAGCTTATATATCCCTTGTGAATATTTAGGGATGTGTCGTTCTAAATGTGAAATAAAGTCATCTATCTAGATCTGCATGCAGTTTTATTTTCAAGTAGAGTGGTAACTTTTCAAATATTTATAGTTGCTAGTGTTCATTTTCTACATCTTAAGGACGCTGAAATTTATAACGAAACATGTGTTTTCCACTCGTTTTTTCTCGATCACTGCATGGGTGCCGACGCTGGCCTAGAACAACAGGAATCGAGCCATTTACTACTATATTTGATGCCATTACTTTTATAAACAAAAACGAATATGAAATAACAACAATGCAATCTGATAAGTTTTATGTGTGTTCTACTTTACAATGTCCATTCAAATATTTCACCACGTCAGGCCACGAGCGTAGGAGAACCAGCTAATCCCTAATATTTTCGTAAATTGTGAGAAATTTCCATCCAAAGTCCTAGAACAGCTCAACATCTTGCCATTTCCATACCTTTTCCTTTGGTTTCAGCAAAACTGAGTACTCGTGTCTTGTTGGTCGCGTGGAATGATAAATCTCTGGGTAAAAACGTCCTTCGGCTCCGACAAGGGTGCCAGTTGAAATATCCTGAGCCTGTTGGAAGGCTTTCCCACGAATGAAGTTAAATAAAACATTAAGCTGTTTACATTTGAGAGATGGGAGAAATTTCCTGATGTTCTCTCCCGGGAACTTGCTCCCGGATCGCCGCCATCTTGTCTGCCCCAGTCTTTCGCGGCTATATGTGTATGTGTTCACGTGGACAGTGCAATATGATTGGTTGACGGCGCGAAATCTCGACACAAATAAGAAAAACGAAACACTTGCGATTTCTGACTCGTGCCGGCCTAAGGTCTGGCCCGAGTAATAATTACTCGGGCCGGGCCTTCGGCCGAGGCACGAGTCAGAAATCGCAAGTGTTTTTCCTTTATTTATTTTTATTTATTTTTTTGTGTCGAGATTTTGCGCCGTCAACCAATCAGATTGCACCTTCTTTGAAGTTCTTTTCGCCACCGTACCAATCAAATTGCACTGTGCTGGTCACGTGAACAATCACCAGGCCATGTGTTACTTAATTTATTCACACAACAAAATCAAGATGGCGGACCCGCGAGGACATTTCTCTCAAATTTGGAGTTCCAATTCTCTCAAATGTAAGCAGTTTAATGTTTTATTTAACTTATTTAACTCGTGGGAAAGCCCTCCAACAGGCTCAGGATATTTCAACTAGCACTCTTGTCGGAGCCGAAGGACCGCGTTTTTTTACCCAGATGGCCAGATATTTTATCATTATACGACACGACGACCTGAACTGATCAAAGCCTCCCGGCTAATCCACAGATCGAATTGGAATTTAGCGTGTTGATTTGCTGCAGAAACCAAAGGCTTCTTCGATAGAAATGGCAAGATGTGTTTTTCTAGGAGGACTTTGGATGGAAATTTCTCACATTTTACGAAAGGATTATGGATTAACGACCATTAACTGGCACTCCTCAACGCACGTGGTGAAATTACGTTTGTAAGTAAAATACACATTTACTTTAATACCAGATTGCGTTGTTGTTATTTAATATTCGTTTCTGTTAAAAGTAATGGCATCAAATAAAGTGATAAATGGACTGATTCCTCAGTAGTTCTAGGCCAGCGTCGGCACTTTCACTCGGTCACTTCATGACATGAATAAGAATTCGGGATTTGAACACTTATTGAGCTATTTTTTTTTTGTTTACAATAGATAAATGTAAAGTCGAAGCCAGTGGCTTATTTGACAAGGGTCATTAATATAGCTCAAATATTTTTACACTGCAGACTGAGAAGACAAAAAAAATATATACGAGAGAAGAATGTATAAACAGGAATTAATCAGGCTAAACTAAATTACACAGCTAACCTAAATTACATGTACAGGTTGTAGAGATTCATGAAGGAATAAGGGAATCTCATTCCATATGTTGGGTCTGTACCAACCCCGAAATTATCCCGAACCCGAAATGATCCCCGAACCCGAAATGATCCCCGAACCTGAAATGATCCCCGAACCTGAAATGATCCCCAAAACTGTTCAAGTCGCACCTGAAATGATCCCCGACCCGAAATGATCCCCAATCACTACCCGAAATGATCCCGCAATAAAACTGGGAATGGACTAAAGATTTTTGACTTTCGGAAGAGCAACATTTTCGCTAAACTTCTTGCTAAAAGCTAAGAAATAAAGCTCAGAAGTAAGAATGTTTACTAGTATTTTCTAATAGGACAAACCAACACTAGCAGACAACAAACAACCCTTGTCAATCAAACCACGTGACGTCATCGATCACGAGACCGTAGCGAAAATCGCCCGTATCTCGCTGGAGATAAACAGCACAACAGCCATACCAATTCACGATAGTCACTAGTCATTTTTGTACTGCGCGCCTGGAAGTTGTAACCAGCAGCACAAAGCGACAATCATGACTAAGAAAATCACGTTCCTATCGCTGGAATTGTTATCACGTAAGCACATTTGATGATCAGACTTGAATTATCTTCCTAGCGATCATGCAAAGTTACAAATCGCAAAATAGAAACAAAAGTTTATACGAAGTTTTTTTGCGCTCAGTCTATAGGCAGTTTGAGAGAAATGTATTGTTGACAGACTTTTGCTGGGTTGGTTGTTACTCAAGTTTTAGTTACGTCCAATAAAAATGCAATGACCTTTTTCTTCTGGCCAATAAGCATGCGTTTCCCGATTCATCATTGACACTTTGCTATCCTACCGGATATTGATAGGGAGAACTATTTCGCAATTGGTCGCAGCACGTGTTATTCGATTGCTTTCTTCTGCGTATTTTTATGCTTTTTGCTTGGACGTGATGAGACGGCCATATATGTAGATTCCAGGACTGACTTAGTAGAGTTTTCCTTCGTTTTACTTGTTCCTGTTCTTGTTATACACCTGTTTCAAAAAGGTTGTCCTGGACAAGTGGCAAACGACAAGTGGCAAACGACAAGTGGCAAACGACAAGCGACGAGCGACATACCCAGACCGAAATGGATTCTGGTTATTAAAAGTCTGGCGAATTCGTTTGTTTTTGGAGTCGAAGGCTTTAAGAAGAATATTAATGGTTCCTTTATGGTTCGTTTATCAAGAAAGTGAAGACGCCTCCATATCTTAGGCGCTTATAGGCTGACTTTACTTCAGCAATCATTATTTATCTGATTATTTATTTGCGTGTTTATTTATATATTTATCACCTCCATTGTTGCACCTGCACTTTGTTGTTGTTATAAGGCTGTATTTTTTCACTGTTTTATCCTTTTATGCACCTTCCAGTATTAGTGTAAACTATGAAATAGGAAGTAAATATCTAAGACCTTCGAATGGATTTTCGAATTGCACCGTATTCCATTCCGCATAGCTGCCGCCAGTTATAATGACAATCCTTTGTCGCGTGTCGCTCGTCCGTGACAATCTTATTTGAAATAGGTGTATATAAATTTTGAAGACATCATAAAAATAAAGCATTTAATAAAAATGTGATGGGTACTCACCAGTGACGTTGCACGGTTTTATTGACAGCTGCTGTCAATTAATCAACTAATGACCCGCTTAGTGATTGCTTTCTGACTCACACTATATATTAGCAAATTTCACTATAAAGACTCGGACGGTTCGACGTTTCGTGACTTGTTCTGGCTGTTTTGCTGTTTATCCCCAGCGAAATATGAGTGATTTCCGCTATCGTCACATGATCGATGACGTCACGTGGTTTGATTGACAAGGGTTGTTTGTTGCCTGCTTGTGACTATCGTGAATTGGTATGGCTGTTGTGCTGTTTATCTCCAGCGAGATACGGGCGATTTTCGCTACGGTCACGTGATCGATGACGTCACGTGGTTTGATTGACAAGGGTTGTTTGTTGTCTGCTAGTGTTGGTTTGTCCTATTAGAAAATACTAGTAAACATTCTTACTTTTGAGCTTAATTTCTTTTAGCAAGAAGTTTAGCGAAAATTTTGCTCTTCCGAAAGTCCAAAATCCTTTAGTCCATTCCCAGTTTTATTGCGGGATCATTTATTCGGGTACTGATTGGGGACCATTTCGGGTCGGGGATCATTTCAGGTGCGACTTGAACAGTTTTTGGGATCATTTCGGGTTCGGGGATCATTTCGGGTTCGGGGATCATTTCGGGTTCGGGATCATTTCGGGTTTGGTACAGGTCCTTGGGATCTAATAGTATTAGTGTTTGTATTTGTGAAAGTGGTGATGGATGTCAGACTGGTGTCTTGTAAAGTGTTGATGTAATCCTGGTTGAATTTTGATACTCTTTGAAAACTTATCCCGAATTTCACTCGAAACCATATGATTTCCTATACTCGGGGGAGAGTAGGGAGTCGGAGCATTTGGCTTAAAATCTGCTTTAGACTACCTGCTTTTCTCTCAAGTCTGGCTAGGCACTGGATGTTTCTCAAGTAGTTTTTCGATAAAACCTCAAAACAAACAGAATTGAAAGCTTTTCTAATGTGAGAAAAATCACGGGTGAAATTTCAAGTATGTAATCAGTAATTTACCTGCCAATCACTTTCAAACGTAATGTCCAAACCCCCACCCCCTTTATTTTTCTAATGGTCCGACCTGAAAAGATGGGTTATCGCTAAGTTAGTCTAAACTTATTGAATTTTCACTCGTGTTCTCCTTTTATTCACTCGTGTTCACCTGTTTTACCATCTTTGTCACTCGTGTTCACTCGTGTTCACTCGTGTTCACTCGTGTTCAATCGTGTTCACTCGTGTTCACTCGTGTTCACTCGCCCAGTGCTGCTATCAGATGTTCGCGTCCCAAATGCCCGATGAGGTGGTGTAGATGACGGACGATTAGCGACGCAACAGAATGATTCCTTGGCATAATGATCTGCTGTTCTGCTGTGAGCAACTGCCAGCGCTTGAACTCGACCACTCACTCTCAACACGTCCTGGCCATCCAATGCCGGGTTTAACGCAGTGATCTTGCTGGAAGACCTGACTGCGCCTTGTTTCTTCAAGTCCTTAAGTTCTTGCCCATATATCGAGCGCTGGACAAACCTTGCGATGGCCAATGTTGCAGCGTCATAATCTTCAATGATTAGTCGACCAACGCGGACAGTATTGCGATCGCGGATAAACTGGACAAAGCGGACGAGCCAAGCTACTCTGCGTCTTTGTATGGGAGATTCTAAGGAAATAGATGTATCGACAGCTTCGGGTTTCGATCCTTTGTCCCTTCTCATGTCAGGGTCAGTGCTCACGTCCACACAGTGGACGTGCGTTTCCTTCTTCAGTTCCAACTGCTCCTCAGGAATTTCTCCGCGTTCGTTGTTCGGCCAACATGATACCGGTTGCCACAGAAATTCTGGTCCATGCAGCCAGCGGTGGTCAGCATTCAGTAACGACGGGCTCAAGCCTCGTGACACATCGTCAGCTGGATTCAGGACACCAGATACATGATGACAGTCTTCCACAAGCAAGTTTTCCTTTATCTCTCCAACCCTGTTGGCAACATAGGTTTGGAAGCGACGCTTCTCATTCTTCAGGTAGTGGAGTACTATTTCACTGTCAGTCCAGTAAAATGTCTTAACAATGTTTAAATCGAGTTCTTCTCGTAACATCTTATTCACGCGTGTCGACAGAACAGCTGCTTGCAACTCCAGCCTCGGGATACTCTTGAACTTAACGGGTGCACTCTTTGCCTTACCTATCACGAAAGCGCAATGTATATAATGGTCAGGGTACTCGATGCGAAGGTATGACGAAGTACCGTAACCAACTTCAGAGGCATCGGAAAAGAAGTGCAGTTGCACTTTGCATTGATATATGTCAGTGTCCGGTAGGAAGTAGCATCGTGGGATGCGTAACTCTGACAAGGATGGCAGTTGGGCATTCCATGAGCGCCATCTCTCCAGGAAGTGATCATCCAGTGGGTGATCCCAGTCAACCTGGGCCTTCCACAAGTCCTGAATCAAGCTTCGAGCAGCTAACGTCACGGGTGCCGCAAACCCTAACGGATCATACAGGGAGCAGACAGTCGACAGGATACCACGTTTCGTCTCAGGGCGGTCGAGCTTTCGTATATCAAATCCCAGCTCATCAGTTTCTGTATACCAGCGGACCCCAGGGGCTCTCTCTACAGGTAATTTGTCTAGGTCGAGGTTGAGTTCAGGTTTAGCTCTCTGTTCATTCGGAAGCGCGGCTAGGACCGCCTTACTGTTCGATGAGAACTTCGTTAAGTGGAAACCACCACGGCTAAGGATGTTGGCCATATCGGAGGCCAAGCAAACTGCAGATTGCTCATCATTGATGGAAGGAAGGCATCATCAACGTAGAAATTCTTCTTCACTGCTGCAACTGCACTTGTGCTGAAGTCCCCCGCATTGTCATCCGCAACTCGCCGGAGAGTGTTGTTAGCAACACACGGAGACGACGCAGCTCCGAAGATGTGCACTTGCATCACGTAAACATCAGGAGGGTCATCATAACTGGTCGTCCACCAAAGAAACCGCAGCGCATCTTGGTCTTCGTTCCGTACACGGATCTGATGGAACATTGCCTCTACGTCGGCAGCAATGTCAATGTTTCCTTGTCGGAACCGCAGAAGCACAGCAACTAGATTATTTGTCATGTCCGGTCGGTGTACGAGGTTCTTGTTCAGTGACGTTCCTTCAAATTCTGCCGCAGCGTCGAATATTATACGCACCTTCCCAGGCTTGTTAGGATTAGTCACCGGAAGGTGTGGTAGGTACCAATACGTGTTGGTCTCCTCGGTGACTTCCTCCTCTGACAGTTTGCGGGCAAAACCGTTTTTAACGTAACCGTCCATGACTTCATGATATTTATTGCCCATTTCTTCATTACCTGGCTTGGTCAGGCGACGCCGCAGTGATTCTGACCGCTTCTCAGCCATGACCCGATTCTTAGGGAACCGTGGATCATCTTCTCTCCATAACAGACCTACTTCATAATGTCCGTCCGTGATGCGGGTGGTGTTCTCCATTATCTTAATTGCCCTCTCATCTTCTACTGAGAGAGGCTTCTCATTTCTCCTAACAGCACCATAGTCCTCGATTCTCCAAAACCTTTCAATCTGATCGTCTGACTGACGATCAACAGAGACAAAGTTCATAGAAGCTCCTTTTCGAGTCTTAACATCAGAATGACCGGAAATACTCCATCCAAGCACATAGCTGCACCCATAGAGTGTTTTCTTCTTATTGTCTGGGACTCTAACTTCCTTCTGTATGTGCGCATAAGGAATGTTGTTTCCAACGAGTATGGATACGCGCTTGATATCTACTGCTGGAAACTCAATACCTCGTAAGTGCGGATATTGTTGTACATCAATCCCTTTCGGAAGAACTCGTTGTGATTGGTTTAGATCAGTTAGAATATAGGCTTCAGCGACATCAATGTCCTCTCCCAAGCCATCTGCAGAACTCAAAGTAAAGGATGTCCGCTTAGATTCCACAACGTCATCACTGTTTGTAATTGTGCTAATTACAATCTGTTCAGGTGTCCCTTGTATACCGAGGTGTTCAGCCAACTCGCAGTCGATTAGGGTGTCAGTACAGCCACTGTCAAGGAAGGCGTAGGTGGATACGGTGTTACCATTATTCGCAGTTATGGTTACCGGAACAACGTTCAACAATACTTGGGCCTTCGCGGTTCTAACTCCGGCCGAGGATATGGATGTCATAGGTTTGTCATTTGAACTTGGCGTTGTATTTTGAACCGTACTTTCTGTCTTACTGTCAGAAGCAAGAGCGGTCACCAAGGGCTTGTCTCGCTTATCGTTAGACCCCTTATTATTTCTTGAGTTGGAACGGCGACCGCTATTGTTGTAGTCCGTATGTAGAAGGTTCAGGTGGCGACCCGAACATTTCGAGCATGCAGGTGGTTCAGGGCAAGAACTAGAACCGTGTCCAGGCCTTTCGAGGCCGCAATTAAAGCAGAATCCGCACGATGCCGCATATTGTCTTCTGACTGCTTGATGATGGAACATTGCTGAAACTAGTGTAGTTTGGATTTACAGATTCCACAAACATCCGCACCAATAGCTCGAGGTGCTCTGTCGACGTCCGTGGCGCTATTCGTAGAATTCCTTGTTGGTTACGTTGGCACTGATCCTTCGTAGACTTAGAAGGACCCTTCGTTTCTTTGTTATCCCGTCTCGACGACTGCATCCCGAACACTGGGTCATTCCTAATGAACGCTTGTTTCTTCACAAATTCGGCGATGTCTTTCAGGCGAGCGGTTTTTCCACATCTAACGATCTTGTAGTTTTTATTTTGCCATTTTCCGATTAAGTCATTCGGCAGACGATTAACGATCCGTTTAAGGTTTGTTGCAACACTGGCTTCACGCTCAACGTTCCCTTGGAGAATCCTCGTAGCTGCATTTAACTTATCAGAAAAGTTCAATAGTCCAACATTGTCACCGTAAGCTAGCCTAGGGCCAGAGACAAGGTCTTCTATGCACGCTTGTGTCACCCTAATTACTTGACCAAAACGTTCTTCTAAAGTTTTCATAATATCCTTAAATGAGCATCCCCTGTTCCGTTTGATGACCTCTAATGCATCACCAGTCATAAACTTAGGAAGGTACTCGACACGCTGTGCATCAGTAAGCAGGTCACTTTCAAGGTGTGTCCGAACCTGGTCTCAGAAGAACGGAACTCTGACGGGTTTCCACTGAATTGTGTAGGCTTAATTCCGTTCAGCAATTGAATCTTCCACATGGCAGCTACGTGGTCACGTGGGGCGTGATCATTATTAACATCCTCTGATTTGACACATCTTTCATCACTGGAAGAAATTGGGATGATGATATTGGTTGTATACAGCGCCGCTGGGGGAGACTGGGGCTGCTGGGCTGTGTTCATGTCGCTCTCGACGGTTGAAGCTGACTTGCTTGTCATTTGAGTGTTGTGAGTCACGGCTGCTTCAACAGTGGGCTGGACAGCATTACGTTGTTCCTTAGACGCATCGTCCGGTACAGGAATAAACGGGGTGCTGTGCGATTGTGTGTCAATTAGGAACGTTGATACAGACGAGGGTACAACCATGGTTGGCACCAGTCCCGTTTCCTCGTCATATTCTGTCTCAATTTTCTATCCCGGTTCAGCCACTGCATGTGACTTCATCTTCAAGGCGCCTCAGTTCTATTTTCTGCTTCTGTTCATGAGCCATCCTGGCCGCCTCAGCATCCTCCTTTGCTCTAGCCTTAGCTAAATCCAGCTTCATTTTGGCGACGAGTGCCTTTTTCAGCATTTTCTTCCACGATGAGACCGACGAGGCTGCCGAAGACCTTGACGTACGAGAATTGTCACTGCAAACTGATGCATTATCGTCATGTCTCTGTGTCCGATCCGGCATTCCGGGGTCCATTTGGTTTCTTATGTTTGTGTTCGTCTGTTGCATTTTGGTTTCAAACTCTTGAACAATATTTTCTGTGTCCCTTTTCAGGTAGGTATATCGCCTCTGTACGTACTCCAAACGCTTCCGATCATTATTGATTGTGTAACTCCTCAAAGTATATTTATATTTCCATTTATTTGACAGACAGTTAGTAGTTTCCTTGGCGTCCTCTGGATTCCCATGGGTGTATAGTTGTGTATGAAGTCGCTGTAATAGATTATCAATTTCTTTACTAATGTTTGTCCACAACATTGCCAGGCTGTATTGTTCACGTAATGCCCTTTGGCGCTCCAATTCGGTAAAATCAACCTGAACATTTTGTAGGGGCCTTGGGCGAAGTAAATGACCATTAATTTCGTGTGTGGTCGGTGATCCAGTGACCACTGTGGTCATAATAGGGGGTGACCTGGTAGTGTCTCCAATAACCACTGTAGAAGTTTCAATTGGGTTCTGAATTGGAAGATCGGGCATCCCACGATCCATTCCGGGTTCCAGTTCCCCGTATTCCATTCCGAATATTCCATTCCACACTGGCGAGTCGATTCCCAAATCTTGTTCATTTGATGCATTCATCGCTCGAAAATCAGCACTTTCACCCGATTTTCTACGGAGAATTTTTTCACGATGTGTGGCCCGAACCAGGGCACAGATATTTCAACTCGTCGCACTATAAATTTCACTCCTTTATCTTGATAACAACAACAGCGGATTACAAGCGTACGGTGAAAACTAGAACGAATAGACAAAGACATAAATTCAATGAATTACAAACTGAAATTGTGCCCAGAACAGACTCCTGGAGTAAATAACGTCTTAACTTACAATTCTGCGCGGCTGGGCGGGACAATGGTACAACAAAAGGGATTTTCGTAGCCCGCGCGCAATGTCAAACGAAAACAGTTTTCAATTATCTAAGCAGTTCGGCCGGAACAGGCCCAAACACTACGCTCTGCTCTCTTATTGCATACACACTGTCTCTTCGATGTGGGACATGTTTTTGTCAGAAACTAATTCATCCCACATCGATAGCAAGGTGGCAATGTGGTATCGCCACTCATATTGTAAATTTAGCAAATTTCCTCTGGTTTTTCGTGGTGTGGACTCTTATTTACCACGATTTACGTCATCACATGGTCAAAATTTGTTGTGGACTCACAAGGCGCAGCCGAGTGAGTCCACAACAAATTTTGACCATGTGATGACGTAAATCGTGGTAAATAAGAGTCCACACCACGGAAAACCAGAGGAAATTTGTTTTTTACAACGATATTAGAAAACGTACAAGGAAGTTTCGTTACAAAGCGTGACAGCTTTGAAAGAGCCAGCGTTGTCTATAACTTTCTCGCGTCAGCACCGTTGTCTGGACTCTCATTTACCACCGTACTTCAACCAATCAGATCGCGAGTTTACCGGCAGTTGTGGTAAAAAATACAAAGGCAAGCCTATGAACGGAGCTTCCAATAATCAAATACGAAGCGATGCACGCGCAAATATGTAATGGCAATTAATTAGTGCATGTGTAGTTGAGTTGCACGCGCATATGTAACGGAAAATGTAATGCGTGCGTGCAGACATAATTACGAAAATACATTCTCCAGTAAATCATTATTAAATATGATATATGCTCTTGAAAGCCCCTTTGTTGATGAGAGACTCTCAGCTTGAACAACCGAGTAAAGGTTTGACTATAAAAAAAAAGTCAACAGAAACAAAGCCTTCACACACTTCACTGAGCCACTTTTGAAAAGCCATTTGAGTACCACTTACACGCATGTATACATTTATTGGTTAAATCGTTGTTATCTTGTTGCTGATTGGTAAAATTTTCCACATGTGAAAAATAATTCTATACGCGATGCTGATTGACCGTATCAGTCGCTGTTTTTCACATGTGAAAATATAGGGTATCGATTTTATCGTCCGGGCTTTGTGCAACTGATGAAATTCTCGTGATATGTGTAATTATTTACTGTAGGTAAAGTGTTATGTGATGCCATCGCTGATGTTGGAACATGGAGAGTCCTACTGGATGGCAAAGGTTGGTGACCCTCTGGAACACACCCTGTTCACACGCAGCAAGCTATAAAATGTTAAATAACATAAATGACTCGCATCACTTGTATGCTTCAAATTCATCACGTGTCCTGTGAGCAAGTTAAGTCACTGATCAGCCTGCGTATTGTTTCGTGAGTTGGTATTTAAACTACCGTTCATTTCAGTAATATCGTTACTGCGCAAACACTATCGAACGGATCTAGATTTTTCCTTCATTCAAAAGTATTATTCAAGCTCGTAGTTTATTTAAGCTCATACAAAGTCATTAACCCTTTCGCTCCTGAGCCGGCCGTAACCGGCCAATATGAAGCATGTACCTGGAGAAAATTATTGCATCAAACCTAGACACGCTGGAAATACGATGTTGCGATATTATTTCAAGGGATGAATGACTTCAAAGCCATAGCTATAACTGGGATCGCTTGACTCTCCCACTTTGGAGAAAAACTCATTTGTTTTGGTGATCGTTTTTCGTTTCTCCGATTTTCACCAATTTTGAGGAGCTGAAGATCGCCCTCCAAAATCCTTCCCATTCGCCCTTGAAATCAAAAGCAAACACTAAATCAGCACTCAGTTGTTACAGTACCTTCTTTAATCTTTCGAACCACCAGGTTTGTTTGTACAAAACACACATTGCGACTGTGAAGCGTGCTATTCTTAATGCTGCACTTCTCTCCACCATGTTTTTCCTGCTCCCACCTCCAATTGCATGCTGGGTAATCAACAAAAAAAATTACAAGGGGACCCCCCCCCCTCTGGGAGTCCTGTAGGTTTTTTTAATAAGTCTTTTACCCCTACAACCAAGAGCGGTGATTTGGACTCAAGCCGTTGCTTTAAAGTGACAATGAAAAACACATCCTAATAGGTTGAGCAGGGAGAAAAGACAACCAACTGCAGAATTTCAAGGGTTTCAGTGAAGAATTATTTCATGTGTCCCAAAGCAGAAACACAACAGAAAAACCCTGTGAAACCCCTCACAAGGCCTACTAAAAGCAAACCAAGTACTTTTCAGCCATCCTCAGACTTAATGATGTCTTCAAGCTCTCTTACAGTGGCTTATTTGTCCAAAATTAGAGCACATCTACAGAAGAAACCATACTCACCGCCGCCGAGTCTGTAGAATTCTGCCGAATGGCATCATGGGGAATGTTTGAGCCCTTGGTTTAAAAAGTCAGCGGTATTTAACTAGCCAGGGCTAGCCAAACTGGAACTGAGGGGGGAGGGTTGAGTTAGCACTCTGCATTTCACCCAATGAGCCCAAACACGTCCGGGAGTGAAAGGGTTAATACCCGTAAAATCAAAATCATTGCACACAGAAGAGGACATTTGCTATTGATCATCGCTTTGAAGTAAAGCCGATTTTATTTGAGAGAGATAACAACTTCAGTCGCATTACAAGTTTATAATGTGGCTTACCTGTTGATACCGGAACTATACGAAGCAGAATTCTCTGCTTTCGTTCGAACGCTCCAAATTCTCTCCGACTGCAGCTCTCGCCATACCAAAGGTTACACAAGAAAAATAGTACGAAATCATGACGAAATTGAACTTTAACAGTGATTTGTACCACTCTAAACTTGAGAAACCTCAATGATCTATATACCAGAATACTGCAAATTTATTCTTCTATCTGAATTCAGCGGTAGGTAGTCAGTTTAGACATGCGTATTCAAGCTAAACCCAGTTTTCCTCTGCTTGGTAGTTCCTAAACCAGTAACGCCTTGTAAAGATTCACTTCATTTGCGAAAGCAAATTAAAATTTGTACGGTCGAAATCTTAATATAATCACTCCAAACAGTTATCAGTTGCAGATTAGATGCTACTTAACTTTGATTTGAAGGTAGCTAGAAGTTATATATCATTTTATTTGTTTTATCAGGCAAAATAGCTCCCAAAACCATGTATTTTCGATTGAGATGACTGGGCCGATACCGGAAGTGAGTCACCGGTTATCGATATGTAGGCTTTTGTACGCAATGACTTTGATATGTTTCTGTACTTATCAGGATTTGGTTTAAGTGAGAGAGGTCACTATACAACATCTCTTCAACGTGCTTTAACTCGCGGCTTTAAGATGGATGCAAATAATGTTTCTGACCTTGTGAAGTTGGTTACTATCAAGGGGAAGTTTCTTCATGACTGTGGTCACGAAGTGTTTTACAGCAAGGCACAGAACCTCGCTATGAAACTTAGCGACGCTTATGATGAGGCGCTGAAGAATGTGGACGTCTTGATCCTGCCGACAAACCCCATGAAGGCCAAGTCATTGCCATCAGTGGACACGTGCCTTAAAGGTAATGATGTCACTCAAAAGAGGACGATGTTCTTCACAAAATATAATGAATGTGTATGTTGATAAAATTAATACATCTCAAGCATATTAAGGCCTGGAACTGAAAATAAAAAGATTTCTAACAGGAATAACTGTTTAACCAATATCTATGTGTATCACAATACAACAATATCACGTGATCGATGACGTCATAATGAGAGAAAAATAATAGTTTCAGTGAAATGCGGTTGCGAGTAAAACATATATATTCATGAAAAGCAGCCATACTCATTAAAATATTTCTCTTTAAGCTGTGTTTCAGATCAAACTTAGAAAACTTGAACCTAATTTTTCAGTAAGGCGAAACTATGCGAAATAGGTCATGTGACTTTTTTGTACCCTTAATAAACCTTTATCATTACACGAAAGTCGTGTTTTCTAAGTGTGGTCAAAAACACTGCTGGAAGAGGAATGTTTTAGCAGGGTTAGTTTTACTAGCAACCGCAGGAAATTTAAGGAAGATAAGTGGATATTAGTATTGCGATGTGACTAGATTTTGTTTAACACTGTTCAGTGGTCGTGTTAGACTTTTATTTCCCGTAAATCTATGTACCAGGCCTTATATGCTTGAGATTGTTGTCTTTATACATGTTATGTCTTACGAAAGTAGTAGTTTACCCACTAACTCAGAACTAAACTCGCTGTGTACCACGGTGATTGTTCATCAAAACGATGTTTGCACAATGATCCTTGATACGAATTTTGAAATGGAAATGTACACGCAGTTATCATTCAAACAAGTGGTGAATATATTCATACAACTGATCACTCATTTATGGAGATCAATTTGGTGAACTATGGTCTTACGTTCCGTGTATTTATCGTATTTGATAAAGATAGGATCTTGCCAGCTAAAATCTGTCAACACTTATCTGCGCTCTTGGTATTTAGCCGGGCTAAGTTCGATAAAGTGAATGCAACGAAATATATTAATGACAGGCGTTCTTGTGATGCTAAACTTGACCTTGACAGCATATTTCGTTCTTCGAATGGCAATACTGATACTCCGCCAACGAAACATGTAGGTCGGCTGGACGGCGTTTTGTTGAAGCTTTAGATTAAAAACAAATAGAACATGTTAATCGAATATTCAATAGAAAAAGTGGTACATTGGATTATGCACTTATTAATTGAACCCCCCCCCCCCCCCCCCACAGTAGGGCTAAAGAAATAAGGCAAATGCCCCACCCCCAGGCACATCCATAATGATATACTGCCCAATTGCAGAGTTTAATATCCATGCAAAGACACGGCTAGGCGCAGAGATTGAAGTGCTACATGTCTATCTATTCATTGATAATTTGCGTTCATTTTGTAGACAACCAAAACATTTATTTCACTCACACAATTACAAATATTGAATCCTATAGCATTTAGTGATTTACGAAAATAAATAAAGAATATAGTCAGTTTGAAAGTTGCTGAATTGAGAAATTCCCGCCACGCCCCAGGAACCCATTGCGCGGTAAACTAACGAGCGAATAGGAATCAATCTAAAATTAGACTGAAACTCACACGAGGTTCAACTAAAAGTGCAGTCGTTGCTCACAAAATTTGGTTTTCCGGCATTTTTATGCATGAAAACACCTGTATTTTATTTAGGTACACTTAATTTCGATATAATATTTATCGTGCATTAACTGGAGACAAAATTGTGAATGTTTGTGAAAGATTTAGAAACCGGCGGCCTGTTGAAACCACAGGCTACCCAAGCGTAAGGTTTTTGATTAACCGTTTATTTTACAAGACTTGACTGGAAATTTATAGAGCTTTTTAGAAATTGCAATAATTCTGTAAATATTGAAATAAAAGAACCAAGACTTTCCCTGTGTGTTTGTCAGTTATTGGGCTATGTCTGTGTGCAATTTTAGCTCATTTGGGTGATTGTTTTCTTCCCGGCAGAACCAGGCCAATACTAAAGAGAGAGAAGGCAGGACACTGAAAAGACCGATCTCCAACAACGAGTCGAACTCATAAAATATTTTCAACATGAAAATTAACGTCTGTGCCATTCAACTTACTGCAACTGCATCGGGGAGGGTTTACTGCTTAACATTTTGCTATTAGATCCGAGATATGCCTCTTTTTCGAGGAGCAAGCTGCCATAGAAAACCATTGAGCTATCACTAACCGCCATTTTTTTTACTCCTCGGCAACCAGTAAAGATGCCACTGCAAGAAGTCGTTGGCGCGGCCAAGCTTGGGCGCTAACAAAAAACAACTGGTTTTATATTAACAGAATTATTGCAATTTCTAAAAACTCTCTCAATTCCCAGTTAATCAAACACTTTACGCTTGGGTAGCCTGTGGTTGAAACCAGTTGTCGATAAGTGAAAATCTAAAACCTGACAAACCGAAGAGCTGCTGCACAAGTATACGCACAAACTTGTAACTATTAAGTGTTCCTTACTTTATGAGCAAATTACCAAATGTTAATGCTCAATTTCGGTCTCACAATACGTAAGCCTGTTTTTAAACTGTTGAATGGTACTTGTGTTCAGTCCACTCGTTTCCAAAATTTTCCTTGTACCATGTTTTAGTACCGTTCTGTAGCCGTGCTTTTCGTCCTGTTTTTATTGTTTTCAGTCATTTAGCTTCTCTGTGTGAATATTACATGAAATTCCACGAAGCCCCAGCTTTTCCGTTCAAAATCACACATTTTCGCTGCAGTTGTTTTTTGTCGATTCCCCGGATTAGAGTCGGTTTCTTCTTGTTCAGTCGAGCGCCAAAACATATAATTTCTCGTGAAAAACGGAATAAAAGATATATAATTTTCACGTTCTTTGACTACTGTTAACTTTGTGAATATCCTGGTTTGTAATTTTAACATGATTTGTCTCTGTTCGCGATAATAAAAATAAACAAAAATATTTACGCGCGGGCTTCCTGTACATCGTTGAATACAGCTTTTCAAACCGTTGAATTCCACAAAATATTAAACGCTTCGTTAGCCAATCAGCGGGCGAGTTTGAGTCGTGCTATGGGATTTTAATTAATGTCAGATCATAAATGAGTTGGAGGGCTCGGGAAAAAACATACAACTGCAGGGACCACCATATACAAGGCTAGGTTTGCAAGTATCATGTAAGCATGTCCAGATTGTGCTTGGCAACTTTTGAGCAACTTTTGGCGTTTGGAGCAACTTTTTTCAGTTCTAGCAACCTCGAGCAACTGTTGCCTTTCTGAGCAACTTTTGAGCAACTTTTGACCAAATTACAGGTTTTCAGCATAAATCAAGCACGCAAAAGTTAACAATTTGTTCCGTTAGAGTTTTCTAAAAATACGCCCATATTTGCGAGCGACTTTTTAAAATGCAGTGACAACTTTTTATAGTTTTGTTCAAATTTCAATCAATTTATCTTATCTTAACCAATATTAAGCAATTAAATATTTTTTTTACATTTTAAGCTCAAGTTTTAGCAAAACAAAAAGCTATCGAAAACGAAGCTAAATGAAACGCCGTATAAAATTGATTTGTTTACGATTGAATTTCTGATTCAAGATGTTTTCTTTCTTATTCGAGCTAAAAATTGCATTTACTTTACGAGTTTAGGAGAAAGGAATGACTAGCTGAGCGCTTAAAATAGCAAAATGGCTCGAAATAATGAAATAATTGCCCTGCTAGCTTTCTAGCGAAAATTGTCGTATTTGTTTATCATCAAGCGCAAAGTATTAGCTGCTAGCAGATAATATATACTATTATCTGCTAGCAGATAATATTGTACGCATGCGCATGCTAGCTATGGAGAATTAGTTGCGTGTTCACAGCCAATCAGAATCGAGATGTGAGTAAAATGTATAATAATAGCAATTATTAAGAAGGAATAAAGCTTTTAATTAACGTTTGTGTGAAAATATAGTGAAATTTAGGTAGCAGGTACTAGCAACTTTCGAAATTTAGGTAGCAACGTTTTCGATTTTTGGCAACTTTTTGGCATTCTAGGGAGCAACTTTTCAGGATTTTACGAGCACAATCGGGACATTGCTAGTATCATGTCAAAAAAATAAACATTGATATTGTATTGTGTTTGTTTAAACAGGTTAATATATTGCAAATTTTGTTTCATTTCTGGCATTTAATTCCTAATTTTGGTTACTTTTCATGGATCCTGTGACGTTATAAGATGATCAACTCCCTCCCAAGAGAAAACGTGTACAATAAAATCCCGTAGGTTTCAACTGTGACATCATAATATGAATCAATTCGGGTAGCTTTAATTCTTGTTTAATTGCGTAAAAAATGTGTAAATGCCCCACCATGTCCCGGGGGACGGGGGAGGGGGATGGTCACCGCTGGAATTGACTGGTGCATAAAACTAAAGGGAATATGCTATCTGCGGCTTGATTAATTGTTGAAAGTTCTCATGTTTAATGAAGCACAATACAAAATACTGGTGTGGATGTACCCGTAGCCTGCGAACAGGCTAGTGTGATAGGTATTTGTAAGACTGTTCAACTAGTTTGCTTGCAGGTGGGGCAGAACTCACTTCCCCTCAGGCTACTCTCCCTCCTGTAGTCTAACACACTGAAAGTGTCCTGAACCACTCTCTTTTGCATCCTGGATTGTCACATGCAGTCATTGTACTTACCGTTAATTTGGTGTCCGGTACAAACAGTACAGCTGGAATTTTTGAGCAAACCACGCTGGAACTTTGATGGTCCAGTTGCTGAATAAAAAGTACTGTATTTCTCCATGTATATGGCTTTTTTGTATAGAAACGAAAAAAAAACGGCTAAAATCTTACCTGGCAATCGCCACCACCGAGATGAACTGGGATCCAGTCAAATCCCCACAATCAAGATGAAGAATAATTATGAACCCCAAATGATGTGAACTAGTCTTTATGTGTCACTCATGATGAATGGATGATAATTAATGGCCAGGGTTCTTATCTACCTAAAATGCAGCAAATACACAAAAAACGTGCGATTCTTTCCAATTCAAGAGTTAAGAGTAAGTCCTTTTGCAGGACAAGATGATCACCATACTTATGGAATTATGGATTTCTTCGAGAATAATAAATACACATTCCCCCTTTGCTATAACTGATCACTTAAAATTAGTTATTGTGTATGTTTACTTACATGTATGTCTTCAATGTCTTGTCCTCAGATCGTCTTAAACTGATCAGTGAACATTATGCCAACGTCTGCCCCTTTAACGTCTCGGGCCACCCCGCATTGTCAATCAGTGCTGGAATGTCACAGGGTCTTCCAGTTGGCCTCATGATCGTAGGAAGGAAGTACGAGGAGGATACAGTACTCAACGTGGCTTACGCTTACGAGACCATTAGAGACTCTAGTTGAATTCGTGTGGCCCTATATATACAATAACCAGCAATTTTACAACGTTTCACACAGGAGTCACGGAACTCAATGCGAAATTTCAAAAGTTGAGGGTTCAGAAAACCCAATGTAATACCATGAGTATATCAAAACACATGGTCAAAACACATGCCCCAGATAGGGACCCATTTTTTTCAGCAGACACAGCTGTCAGCGCAGGGTATCACCCCCATTTTTGACCATCTATTTTTCATTTTGAGGGGCCTAGTGGTAATTTTAACACAGGAAATGAAATGATAACGTAAGATAAAACATGCAGTGCATTTGTTTCTAGATTATGCCTCTTAGTTTTGAAGATATTTAAGAACAAATTATTTTTAATATTGAGTTTTCTCTCCAGAGGAGATGGCTGGCCCCAAAATGCCCCAAAATGGCTCCCTAAGTACTACTCCGTGATTAATTTTGACATGCATGTCTGTTGTTTTAATTACATTTGCACTCGCGGGTATTGTGACTGCCGAATTGGCATCATAAAGATTCTCACTTTTCAGCGGGAACTCAGTTTTGGCGGATCTTTGAGATTTGTGGACCAAGTATTTCCTAATACAGTGGAACGGCTCAATTTAACGAACCTCTATATAACGAAGTCCTCGGTATAACGAACCAGCGCGGACTTCTTACCAATTTAAAGTTTGAGAATAGGTTAAGGTTGTTTTAACCCTAAGACCTCTAATCATTCGCTTTACCTGATAAAACTGCCAAAGAGTTCCAGCTATCCTGAGGGAAACTTCGGAGGGATCCTTGCTTGGATCGTAAAAAATCAAATTCTTATTACACGCCACTGCATGTCACACATCTTTGACTGGAAATCATTGGTTCAGGAGAGCTTGCTTTCTCGAGCACGTTAAGGGTTATGTCATGGTGTTGCGCATGTGTAGAGTCAATGTTCGATTGGTGATAGTTAATTGGCTACAAACAGTTAAAGTGCACCTAACCCCGGCAAAATTACAAGTAAAATGTATGTAACAGAACCTCGATATAACGAACCTCGATATAACGAAATCCTCGTTATAACGAACACAATCCGGCAGCCCAAACGTAAAATCTACCCCGATATAACGAATAAACGTCAACACGCGACAAAAGATGAATGCGGAACAGACAAACAGCGATGAGTAGTAGTAGTTTATTTATCCACGTAGTCACTTTAATCCTTTAATCCTGTAACAAGAGAACAACATCTCAGTCAACAGCTCATTAGATGTTTATATACAGTACAGACACTGGCACTATCCTCTTTGTCTCCTATTAGTTCTCATTAACTTCGTTACTTCGTTACACAACAATTATTAACTATACCTCGATATAACGAACATTTTGGTTGTTTTTCCGAAAATTCGTTATAACGAGGTTTTCGATTTAACGAACCCTCGATATAACGAACCAATTTCCCCAGTCCCTTGGCACTTCGTTAAATCGAGGTTCCACTGTATTGAAGAATAGTAAACACATAACAGAATTCTAACATACATAATAGGTACTTATACGAAAATCTTCAAAACTACACGCTATATTTTTTTATGATGATGTTGTAGATTAACTAACCCATCAGCTTTGTTGGTAACAAGTTTCAATAAAATCGATGGAATGGAAACTTCTACAGTAAAAGAGATATAAATCTTTCCGCAAGATATTGTGCTTGTGAATTCCTTGCAAAACGTCAGGCAACTATGATCGCCGCTTCCAATTCTACCCGATAATCTATAGTTTAACACCATGGGAAACTACTGTGTTAGCTACAAGAAAATCGAGAAAGCGGGACGGAGTATAGCGATGTTTCGTGTTGATAAACATTGCAATTGTTATGCTCATGTGCCAACCATGATTTGTAAAGGCCGCTTTGTGTTAGGAACCAATGGATCTCTGGTTGGCACATTAATGACAATAGATGACGACACACGAAACATCGCTATATCACTAGATGAAGGAAGTAAGGTTAATTGTGAATATTTGGCGGAAAGCGCCAATGTTGAATTGATGTAAATATTTAAAAATCTAAACGAAAACTTTGGCCTCGTTCGTGAGTATGTTGTTGGACGATATATTTTGACACCATGTGTAATTTCATTTCGTTTGAAGTCGATAATGTGCCTTTCTCCTCCGAGCTTTCTAATTATGCGAAACGTGTATTCAGTCACCCGTCCAAAAGCACTCACTGAATATATTTTTCGTTTGAGTTATAGTCACGATGAAATAAAGACCTCTGTCCGAGCCCATGGTGCTTTGCGCGCGCAAATGATGTTCGAAGGCTACGAAAATCAGAAAGATCAGTGTTGTTATTGTATGTGCGCCTCTTGAATCTTTCGAAATCCATCTCTAGTTTTGGCCATCGTATAATTATTTCTAGATATATATCTTTAACTGACTTTCTTTTTTCTTAATTATTTTGTTTTAAAATGAAACTTTCGTCAAATATGCATGTCTTCGAAGCCCGGTCTAGAGTGGCGAGTAGAGGAATGCCGAAGAAAGACAAGTCAGCGAGGCGAAACGACTCGATAAATAATCCTTCAGTCAGCATCAACATTTTGTTTTCTCTAGGTCTACAAGGGAATACTTGCGGTTCAAAGAGACTACTACGTGATTTCCCCGGGATTTGCTGCACTACGGACCGGCGGGTTATGGTTAGGTTATGCACCAGAAATCCCCCCCCCCCGGGCATAGCGGGGGCATTGCGGGGATGTTCACTTCAAATTCACCATTTTTCATTCCCCCGGGAGGTGGGGTCAACGCTCGATAAACACTTCCGATCCCTCTCCTACCGGCTCGGGGGATAAGTGGGGGATTCACTTTCCCGCCTCATGCTAATTTGACATACACTCGTTCAACCTCCAATTTCACATTTCTACAGTCTGAATACAAGCAAGCTTAAATAGAAGCAAGGAAAGGGAACAAGGTGATTTAACAACATTTCAATATGGACCCCCGGAGTCGGGGGTCTTCACATAATTTTGATGCCCCAGGGTGTGGGAGCTTCACTAGTTTTCATGGGCATGTTGGGTGAATGCCCCCGCTATGCCCGGGGTGGGGGGGGAGGGGATTTCAAATGACTGGTGCATTACTTATAATACAATACCCGCGAGCCACCTCTATAATTCCTCAAAGTCTTAGGTTTGAACCGAATGACGAAAGTATATTCTACGGGGTTTAAAAGTACGGATCGTGCTCTGATTGTTGACAAATAATTGGTGCATGGGGAGATTACAAAAGAGTATAGATTTTTAACAATAATTTACATCATAGTCAATAACTGGAACACTAGCACGTTACATATAAAAGAAAACAAACAATGAATAGACCAGTTCGCGGTTAATTGCGACATTTTGAAAAGGGTGCAAACATGGCGCGAAATACAGTGTTTGTATGAGAATCCGATGCCGAATTTCTGGAATATTCACTGTCTGCAAACTTAAGATACCAGGTAATAGATTAACTTGAGGGGGGTAGCTGTTCTGGGAAGCGTGAAATCGTATTTTCAGTTTTCCATACAATTGTCCGTAAAGGTGATGTTTCACGAAACGATTTTTAACGGGAGGTCGGGGGTTCGAATCCCGGCCGCGTTCTTGGGAAGGGACGTTTATAAGCCGTTGGCCTTGTCTCCTTCTACTTCTAATCAGTATTTGAAGGCGACGTGAAAGAACCTGTTGTACTACTCGAAAAAGAGAAGGGGATTGTCACCCGGTACAGCAGCCTGGCCATTGTAATAGATTCTCATCGTACGCCCCCGCACCCAAGCGCCCCAAGGCTAGGTTTAAGATATGGGAAGAGACGAGCCCTGCGGCGACGAGAGGGAGCGGGAGTAGGGAGGTGAATACCGACCGGCGCTCATCGCTGCGGGAGGAGGGTGGGGCGATGAACTCCAAATCCGATGGCAGTTCGACGAATTGAGACTGATGATGAGAGATTACTGAATAAGAGGCAGCATATTTATACTATTCTGACACCTGAGTAATCCGTGTACATACCCACGAGCGCATGCATGCTGTCCCTAGCGATAATAGGTACCTAATTTAGGGCGCTTGCCCGCGGCGGCGCCGATGAGAATAGTACTAACCACACACTCTCAACATTGTAAACTGCGTGGCAGCCATTAGCACCGTAAAAGCAGTCCGAAAACATTCACTGACGGGATATGTCAGTAATATGTAAAGCGCCATGGGACTGTGGTAATATGGCACTATATAAATGGCCATTATTATTATTATTAACGGCGATTTTTCGCGCAACAAGTCAACATAATGTAACATGGCGGGATGGATGATTTGTAACGCAATGTTCGTTGAGGCAACATGTTGCAAGTTTTTTAATTACCTTCAAAAACTTAACCTGCAACATTGTTGTCCGAATTTTGTTGAAGTTACTTGTGTAACACTCTCACCGTTGACTTTTCCCGCAACGTCGTCCCAGAAACCTGTTCGCTCGCCCACGGAAACGAGACTACGCCAACAAACAAAGACTCCACTCGTCCGCCATGTTTTTAAACGGAGTAGGAGTGCTAGCTAGATGTTGCGCTAAAAATCGTCCCGTGTAACATACCCGTAGCGCTAAAAGTTGTCTCGTGTAACTTGCATTAAAAATCGTCGCGAAAAATCGTCGTTAAGAGCACAGTTGTTCTCAAGCCCAATAAAAGCCATTAGTTTTCCAGATACAACGCACGCTCTCGTTGATTGATCAGGGGTCACATGGCAGTCATCAAAATCAATGAAATGTAGCCACGTGATCACATCGTGACAGAAGATGCATGCGGATTTTTTTTTTACCAATTTAAATTGCTCAGGCAAAAGGAATTTTATAATTGTTGCTATATAACAAATCACTTAAATGAGAGTCCCCTCGGGAATCAGTGAATTTTGTTTCCCTCGATACTCGATGTTCCCCTCGCCTTTCTCGGGGAAAACAAAACTCACTGCTTCCTTCGGAGCCAATGAATCATTAAGTGTTTAATATTGGGACGAGTTATCACTAGAGGTTGTTATCTTAGAATCTGTGATTGGCCACACACACGAGTTTCAATTGATGCTAGTACCACTGGGATAATAATAAAAATAGTATCGGAGAAAATATTGCGGAGACTCAGTTTGAAACCTTGCATATCAGGAACCTTTTTTCTAATTTCATTAGAAAAGTATAACAAAAAAACCTAGAAGGTCACCGGAACAGGAGTAGCTCCTGAAGAAACCTTGAGATTTCTATGGCTTATTCACATGGACAGTGTTAAGAACATACTAAAGTGCATAAACAATCGCAGATCAGATGCATACGTGCAAGAAGCAGGTATCAAATTCCACCTTGCAAGTTTGAAAACAGCTGATTTACGCGGCAAAACCCTAAAAGAGGGCTGGAATCACAGACAGATTTATTTAAAGTAACACGCCGAGGTATTGGTTGCTTGACAGCTACTATAAATGGCACGTTGCTGATCTTGGGATGTCAAGAGATTTTTAGTCTTTGAAAAATCATCGCCGTCGGGAGCATTATGTCGCCGTCGATAAGCAGTGTTGTCCAATAATTCTTTGGATCTTTTGGTTTCTAGGAAACGGCAACAAACGACATCAGTTTCGCTGCCACGAAGTGCTATTCGAGCCAGTCGATAAATCATAAACTAAGGTACATTGTACATATTGGCCAAGTGTGGCATATAGTTTGTAATGTTTGATAAGGTTCAGCCAGTACTGAATCCTCTGTTTGCTACAGAAAATAATCTCAAAAGCAATATTTCTGGTCATAATCAAAGGTTGAATAATATTTGGGTTTAAGTGAAGTTGACATTAGAAGTGATTTGCCAAATCGAATATGTACTGCCTGATTCTATTACCAGGTTCATGCGTTGTAGCTGATAAATGGTTGTCGAGTCGGCACTTCGGTTCACCATATGCACACGGTAAATCTTACAAATGATATGCCGTAGCGCCTGTAATGCAAATGTACATGTACAGCCGATCATTAAGGTTACCGGATACCTTCAAAACGAATAAGATGGGAAAAACTTTTTTCACACAGAAATGTAGTTTTAGTAGTAGTGTCTCATATACCAAAAACTCCGTTCAAAAAAAAAAATATTGACGGAGAAATACCAAAAGGAAGTTTTTAACCGAAGTAAAATGTTCTGTTTGATTGACAGCAGATCAATAAACACATGACAAGTGCTCACTCGCCCGTAACGACGGTGTGGGGAAAGCTAGCGCATATAAAATTCATTTCATATACCAATGTTTACGTTTATTGAGAAATGTTTTTCCACACACGATTCCATAATTCCATTGGTTGTTGGCCTTATACATGCATCAGGAGTTCCGGACTTCCGGTTGGATCACACTGCATTCTGGGTAGGTGGGCTCAGAAAAGTGGGCATCAACTTCTAGATCGGCCATATTGGATTTGAGTGCAGTCAATTTTTGCTCCTTTGCAAGTTCAAAAACTTACTACCTAATACACGGAATATCTTACGTATACCTTTACAGATTCTTCAGTTGGGAGTTCTAAGTCGATGTTTAAGCTTTAGAACGGGATTAATAAAGTTTCCAAGTTGACTGCGCTCAAATCCAATATGGCCGCTCTGGATTTTCTGAGCCCACCTACCCAGAATGCAGTGTGATCCAACCGGAAGTCCGGAACTCCTGATGCATGTATATCTTACAAAAAGCAAGCAGGATTCCCTTAGCTTGGAAAACAAAGAAAAAAGAAAATCAAAACGAGGCCAAACTAATGCATACGACTACAATCACAAAGCCAAATAGGAGTCCTTGCAAAACCCGACATGACAAGCGTTCGTATTTTCACTTTCAGACAGTGCCGAGTGGTCCACATCTGAACATAAAGAAGAATTGATAAGAGCCAGCCGAGAGAATATTTGTTTCCATGATTCAAGCTTAGATGGAAACGATTGAAACCAACACCACGATCTCGCTATTGCCAAATCTAGCTAGCTGGCAAGTAAGATAACAACTGATCCAACAACAAAGGAACCTACTCAGTATATAAGCCAGTCTCCATCTTCTAGCTTCTTTATGTCTCCAGTGACTGAATCTCAAGTTTTTACTCTTTTTGCTATCCTGAATGAGGACAAGGCTTATATTAACATACCTAATAAATTTATTAAGCTTGCAAGTGCCCCTCTATCAATCCCCTTTACCAAAATATATAATGAGTCTATTTCGACAGGAATAGTTCCTGATATTTTCAAGATTTCAAGAATAACCCCAGTATTTAAAAATGGAAGTGCTATTGAACTAGGAAACTATAGGCCTATAGCTATTACATCTGTCTTCAGTAAAGTTCTCGAGAAACTGGTCCATTATCAGCTTATGTTTTTCCTAGAAAAGCAAGGTATACTGTATAATTATCAATTTGGATTTAGGAAAGGCTACTCAACTGAGTATGCAATTTTAGAAACAGTAGAGAACCTAAAAACAGCTATAGATGAAGGTAAAATAACTTGCGGAATTTTCTTGGATTTTTCCAAAGCATTTGACACAATAAATCATGAGATACTGCTTGCAAAGGTGTACAAATATGGAATCCGAGGATTACCCCATGCTTGGTTTATCAGTTATCTAAAGGATCGGAAACAATATGTAAAAATAGATGATACAGAATCTAGTTTTAGGCCTATAGTATGTGGTATTCCTTAAGGATCTACGTTAGGTCCCCTGCTATTCCTGCTATATATAAATGACCTCTCAAACTCGTCTAAGAAACTGCTATTTAGAATATTTGCAGATGATACTAATATTTTTTATTCTTCAAAAAACCTGAATGAATTAGAAAGGGTTATAAATGATGAACTTGTTAATGTTCTAAAATACTGTGCTGCTAACAAACTTTCAATCAACTTTAAGAAGACAAATTATATGCTAATTACATCCCCTAGAAAAAAGCCTAATATATCCATAACAACATGTAATATAGAAGAAAAAACGCAGATAAAATATTTAGGTGTTTTTATTGACAACCATCTACAATGGAATGCACAAATAAAACATGTTAATAATAAACTTGCAAAGAATATAGGTATTTTAAATAAACTTAGATACTATGTACCTATTAGCACACTTAAACAACTTTACTATACCCTGATATATCCATATATTAATTACGGCCTGATGAGCTGGGGCACTGCTTGTCAATCTCGGTTACAAGTAATTAAAACAAAACAAAATAAATGTATCCGCACTATATTTTTTGCTAAAAAAAAGAGAGAGTGCTGCTCCATATTATAAGCTCCTTGATATACTTAATATTGAGAATGCCTTTAACCTTAAAATCTCTACTCTTATTCATAAAATTAAATATGTTAAAACAGATATTCCCCTAGCCTTTGCTGAATTAATCCCATCTGTTTCAGAAATCCATAACTATAATACTAGATGTGCTTTAAATAAGAATCTATACAGACCAGCTTCAAGGACAAAATATGGCTTATCAAGATTCAAGACCCTTGCATCAAGAATATGGGAAAAAATCCCTCTGAAAATTAAAAACTTAGTGGCTTTAAAAAGAATACAAACTGTTCCTACTTGACAGCCAGCTATAATATTAATATAATTTTCATAAAGTTGGCATATATGACTATTACATTCTTGATAAACTTATTTAGTGTTAGTATTGTTATAGTACTTAGTAATAGTACTATAATTAGTATTAGTATTAGAATTAACATAAGTATCAAAATTAGCATTAGATTATTATATTCATGAAATTATGAAACTTGAGAAACATTAACATTAAGATTATTATTATATTTATGAAATTATTTATATGTAAACTAATTATAGCAATATTTCCTTTCGTATTATTAGCACCCTTTTCCTCTGCTCGTATTATTTACAGTATTAGTATTGTTACAGTACTTAGTATTAGAATTAGTATTAGCATAATTAACATAAGTATCAACATTAGTATTAGGATTATTGTATTCAAGAAATTATGAAACTTGAGAAACATTAGCATTAGGATTATTATATTCATGAAATTATTTATATGTAAACTAATTATAGCAATATTTCCTTTCGTATTACCAACACCCTTTTCCTCTGCTCTTTTTCTTATTTCTTTTGTATAATTCCTCTGGAATCTTTTTCCTCAATTTCTCCTCTGCACTTTTTACTATTTATATAATTCTTCTTTTTTTCCTTCTCGACTATTATACCTATGGTAGTGATCAACTCGAAAGCCTAGCGGCTACTTTGACCACTACGCACATCTAACCTAGCTCATTAAATGTAATAGCTTATATTATCATTCCTTTTTCCTACATATTTGTAAATTTTATTTAAAAAAAGGAAATATAGTGCAAAATAAATGAATCTGAATCTGCCGTGCTGTTTCAGACGCCTGCAAATCGCTGTCACTTCTACTATCTATTCTGGCATTCAAGGCGTCTCTATAGGTGTTCACCTTGGCTTTGTCTCTCTCGAGGTCTTTTTGTCTTTCCCATGTTTTCTAGCCTGGGAAACCAGCCGATTCTTATGCACCTATCAGCGGCTTCCCCGAGGGGTCGACCCCGGGGCTAACCACGGGGATATGTGGGGAATACAAGAGGATTGAATGCAAACATTGCCCCTGGGGTCGGGGAAATGCTCGACTTTGTTTTAGGGTTGGAAAACTGGGGTGGGGGATTCGTTCAAATTGTTTTTGTCATGTAACTATAAACCCTTCTTTAATACAAGAGTTAAAGCGTGATATGAGATATACCGAGACTTTCTGTCTTGTTCCTTATCAGTTAGCTACTAACTGAAGTACATTGAAGTATGTCTTGTTCCTTAACTATGAAGTTCATTGAAGTATTAATAAAGTTCCATTTTCTGTTGAAAATAGAGTTGTCGATGTTATAGAAATAACGTTAGTAACGAGATTCAGTAGTCATTTCAGCTCCATCGATCTCATTTCGTGCAAAATGGCGGGGGATATGATGTCGTGGAAGACCTAACCAGGGGACTTTGAAAGGGACCATTACCCTACCCCTGGGGGAAATCGTCAAGATTGTTTCTGTCTTTTAACAATCCCCCTGGTCAGCCGGGGGGTCGACCCCTCGGGGAAGCCGCTGATAGGTGCATTATAAAAAGAACAAACATTTTCTCGATGCGGCGCGTAGCTTTGATCGGAAATCAACATTGGCGGGAAATCTTGACAGATAGTTGAAATGTGATGAGAAATGATTGGCCAAGAGCTCGCTAATTATTCAAGAGGCGGGGCTTCAGATTCGCGCACGACAGACGGGTAGATTTTTTGAAGTGCTATTTTCTCGCTTTCGATTTTCAACCAAAATAGAGTTTTTAAAAAGCTCCCACTCAAGAGCAATTTATTTGATTTGTGCGAATTTTTCACAAAATGTCAATATCCCACTTCCGCGATATGCTTCACTTGTCACGCACAAAGGTTTCAATACGAGGCCCCGTGCTAAATTAAATTTATTCTTTTCTCTGTGAAAAGAGGGGGGGGGGGATTAGTGGTGCACGATTTTTTTGTGTGGGGGAATTGGGAAATTCTAAAAAGAGAGCTCTTGACGGCGTTTCCCGCATATCTACTCGGATTATTTTTCGCCTTTTCACGGAGAGCATGATAACTTTTGAACTAAATCGAATTTTGAAATTCCCCGACACCCTTTTGTAATACGATTCCTCTGAAATACGACAAAGCAAACAGATTTTTAAACTTTAAAATATTTTCGGAGTCGGAGCTTCTGAAAGCCATCTCACTAGATCGAAGAAACGGGATGGCGGAAAATTCGAGATTTTCAAAGAACTCAAAACTTTTTATGTATTCTTGTAGCCAATGTTATAAGCTTTAAAATGATATATGGATGATTCATCTACGATGTTTCTTCGAGGCGCTACATAATTTAGGCTGGAAACGTAACCTGAAGGTATCCGGTAACCTTGAGGTCACAGATGAGTCATTTATTGCATTGCTATGTTCTGACTGTTCTGGATTTAAAGGCGCTAAAATATAGCATCATGCTGTGTGATATACTGATTGGGAATCAGTCAAGATATTGACTTGTTGAGTATGTAATAATTCTCTAACTGCTAGCAAATGTTCTTTTCTAATTACCTCTTCATCAAAAAAAAATTAAATTGTGCCCGGAACAGAGCTGGAAATTAAAAGAGAAAATAATTTCTGCTCACAGTTTAATATGGAATAACAAATTACGATCAGTACTTGAACCAAAGTTAGTTTTATTCAAAACAAAATAATGCAAATATTTCACAGTGAATTTAATCAAAAGTTTCCAAGTTGAACAATAATAATTAATAATGTATTAACACCTTATACCAATACAGGTACATCAGCAAAACATAATAAACAAAATTACAATCATGTACGAGATATTAAAAAAGGCCGCTCGCCAATTTCAAAACGTCATGAAAATATTTAGCTCACAATAACATTTTAGATTTGTCTTTCATTGACAGAATATATAAGAACAGTGACCTCTTATCAAAGGAACGAAAAGTATCATTTACTCTATATATATTACTAAGAAAAGTCTCTCTTATGTTTGCAAATTCACTATAATCACATTCCATTGTATAGTGAAACTCCTCACCAACCTTATAACCTGCACAAAAGGGACAAACACGGGCATCATAAGAGATTTTCTTATAGCGTCCTGTCTCAACCGGTAATTTGTGTGCAGAAATTCTCAGTTTGGTTTAGGGACGAACCATTAGAAAAGTGATTGGGGGGGGGGGGGAGAGATTAGTGGTGCACGAATTTTTTGTGTGGGTAATCGGCATAAAGCCAAATGCATCGATAACATAATTGACATAATTGAGTCACTATTTCAAAGATACTGTTTCGAAGTGCATTGCTTTGTCTCACGATAAATCCCATGACTGCATTGCTCGGCCGTGCAAGCTGCTTGAGTCTTCATGGTGTGGTGGCGAGAACTGCTCCTTCCAGGTATATAATTTCAATATTTTAACCTATATTTTCATATTTATCCACCAAAAATCCAGTCACAAAGAAATTGTAGAATTTTAGAATATATTATTAGTTCTAAAAAAATGTTGAAATGGTTGAATTCCCGAGAGCAATCTTCATCACGCATTGAGGCGTATGCTAAATGCGTATCTAAAAACTGTAATTATTATTAGTATATTTTACACAAAATGAAGTAGCATGATATATCTTCTTGGATTGTTGTAGTTATGTACCCATAGTTACAGTTTATTCATATTGTTTATGATCAGTACCAGCAGGGTTTCGTACTTGCCATAAAATCTGTCTGAGTGTAGTATTTGTCAAACTTTTTAAAGAGTTTTGTACTTGTTTCAAAACTCACTTTGGAGCATTTGCATAGTTATGCCACATGGGGCATTTGCAACTTCCAGTTTAAAAAAATTCAAAAGCTCAGGGGGCAGGCAGATTTGGAATTGATCAATACATTATTAATGCACTGTTGTACACAACCACAGCAAGGCATGAATAAGTGGTCATTAAAATTGGATCTTCATTAGCCAACCCATGCACTGCTAAAAGTGCCTTTAATTACACTAAAGCCTGATTTTCATAAGCAGCGCAAGCACAAGAGGCTCTATGTCAGTGAAAACCAGCTCTATGCAAGATACAGCACAACAAGAAAAAGTGGAGTCTTTGACAGCTAATTGCATGTATGTGTGGCCAATCAAAACACTCGCTCTAGGTCTCTTGCATAAACCGTGTGCTATATAATACTGGCTGTTAAACAAAGAGGGGAAATCAGTGAATCGGATCCAGTGATCCTATTCTTGTGCTTGCATCGCTCATGAAAACCAGGCTTTATATAAAAACTGTAAAACATGAATCAGGGGGAATAAATACCACAGTAAGAAGTTGTCTCATTTCCTTTTTGTTACCAATGCATTTGACTTAAGCTTAGGCCTCAGCATTTCATCCGCATCAACAACCTTACCTTAGTTTTTCAACTCTCGCTCTGCCCTAGCATTCATGAATTCATGAATTCTTGTATTTGCCAACTTTGACACAAAAGCTTTGTAAATGTCAGATACAATGCCTGCAGTATATCTTGTAGCATTACTAGGCTTCACTAGAGAAGGAATAAGCAATTGAAAACCTGTTAACAACATTTCGTTGTTCAGTACAGAGGACTGACACATGCTTAAAACTTGAGGGATATTTTCGAAGGTTCAGGTCAGTTGTGAACTCTCTCACTTCATTGTCAATGGCTCTCAGAAATGGTAACAACTCCTGCCTGCACGCTTGGCACAAATGACCCTAAAATCTATCACTTTGCTATATTTTCAAAAGTTTCCAACGTAGAAGTTTGATTTTTTGTGGGAGGATGAAGACCGATGACCTAAACGAAATCCGATGCTTTGAACTACCGTAGACATTTTGATGACGTCACAGTTACGTCATATATCCATTTATAATAGGTTTCTCGATGTTTTCAATTACCTTTAACATCAGAAAATTTTATATTTTCGATTTCCCATCATGTCAACAACAAAGAAACCGAAAACCCGAGTTCGATTGGTTAAGAGGGAGAAACGTTATTAAATCTTGAATTTTGGCGGGAAATATTCAACACAGAACCATTTACAAAATAACTTCTTCATTCATCTTTTAGAGTTTAAAATATTTGTTTACGACAATCTAGCAATCAAAAGAGTAAATCGGTACCCACAACCGTATGTTTTTAGAATTTTCAATTTTTGAGAGGAAATACTTTAAAATTCACAGTGAAAAAGAGGAAACGTCATTATGACGTCATACTTTTTTTTAATGTCTTTTAAAAATAACTATTCGAGTATTTTTCGGGTTTTAAAGAGGAACTGTACTTACTGTACTCTGAATCGCCGCAATTTGTACTTTTTATGTTTCTTCAATTTAGAAAGCATGACTGATGTCAGACCCATGACGTCAGAAAATGTGACGTCACAGGAAACTTCAGTTCTTAATAACTCAGCAAATATTTATCGTAGAGACTTTAAAATTGCGGCAATCAAAAACACACATTTATGTTGTTATGATAACAGGCTTTATTTCAAACGTATAGGTAACGCACAATTTGACCTTAAAAGGAGTCGTTCGTTATGACGTCACACTAACGTCAATATACAAATGTGTTTGATCCTAAAGATGTTATTACATTTTAATATTAACATACGAAAATTTCGTCAAATTTGACAGCGAATTAAACAAGATGTGCTGGTTTATATATTTTTGGCTCGCTTTTAGTGATCGATTTTGAGGTAACTTATGCCAAGCGTGCTGGGGAATATTAAATTCCCCTCGTCGAGGTTCTTAAGGCTGTCGGAGATCCCAGACTTATCTTGTAAAACTAATTCTTCTAACAGTTCAAGTTCTGTCTGCATGGCGGGCCTTTTCTGTTTCGACATCTTGACCCTTCCTTTCTTACCATCAAGTGTTTCTCGCCTCAGCTTTATCATGCGATGCGATGCCGCACCAGCATACCGATGAAGTGTGTCGTCTGATTCACTAGCAAGTCGTGTTGTGGAAACTGTACTAGAACCAGCAATGCCATCTTCGCGTGTTTCATTAGCTTTCCTCTGTCGCACATTATCGGTGTATACTAACTGGTGTATGATACTCATAACATCGTGGACGGTGTCGAGAGAATACACTTGCTGTACTTCTGATAACAACTTGTCTGTTATCATGCGTTCTTGCGTTGGCAATTTATCAGTAGTCTCATCCACGCTGCAGAGAATGCTGCCTTTCTGTAATTTTTCATGTCACACTCGAAATACTGTTTTGAAAATTTCGGCAAAACCCGACAACCAACAGCTGAAAGGTGTCTTTGTTGCTTTCAGTAAGAATGTGCGAGGTGAAATCTTTTCGCTCAGGGAATTTATTTACCCTTTCATGAGCCCGTAACTGCTAACGGAACTTTTCTCATACATCTCTTGCATTTATAACGAGCAATTCAATACAATTCAACGATATTTTGTTGTTTCTAGCTTATTATTTTCTCCAAGGAATTCATTCACCTTGGCTTCAGCCAAACTTACTAAATATCCCTATAATGATTTAGAACCTTTTCTCCGTCTTGGTACTCGCCCAAAATCTACCTAAAAAGAGCTACATCAATGAAAATTTTGCGAAAACCTCGTCAAGTACACTAGTATGAAATAAGACACTTAAATACCTCGAACGTCGGCAATAAGCCATATACATCCCGAGGGCCGTAGGTTGTATATGGCTTATTGACGACGTTCGAGGTATTTAACTCTTACTGGGAAGCGTGCAGTCGTGTATTTCAGAAATTCGATTTTACGGATTTTATTTGGCATCGGATTCCCATCGATTCCCATACAAGCACTGTATTTCGCGCCATGTTTGCACCCCTTTCAAAATGTCGGAATTTACCGCGAACTGGTCTATTGGTAATATCATTCAAGTACCGCATATATCCCACATTTGACTTAACTAAACGGAAAGTGCGCAATTTAGTATCATGAGGGTCAGACTGCCCACGTGAAACCTTAGTTTTCCAAAAATGAAAAATTGAAAATAAATCCCACAACTTCGATTTTATGTGTTTTGCAAAATTATTTATTTGTCAGTTAATGGAATGTTAAGATGTGACACTTTGTCAATTCCCCATAATTGCAAAAGATATTTAGTAAAAACCACACTTTGAGAATTTAGCTTAATACAAAATCGCGATGCTTTGCCAGCCAAAGTATCACTGTAAAAAGGATCGTTTAGACGTAACCAGAACTTCAAAACAGATACCTAGTGTACGATTAAGGGTGGCCTACCTAACTCTGCGTATACTGCCAGATTCGTTCCTAAAACACGCTTGCAATGTTTCAAATGGAGCTTCTCAATATCATTAATTAACAACATTAACAATTTTATTCTTAAAAATATCGAAACTAGAAAACTTTCCCCATAGGTACACGTCCAAAATTTCACAACCGTACAAGACTAGAGCTACAAGCGAAGAAAAGAGTTTCAGCAAAACTCTAACCGGAACATTCTCAAGATTACTAAAACTTTTAAACAAACTGTGATACGCCCGCAATGCTTTATTATACAAGGTTTTTTGGGCGAGTTTAAAATGATAAATATGATCATCTTACTGGCTGACTTTTAATAGAGCCTCTTCGCACTAGGTTAAATTTTATTTGCCTAGCGAAAACATAAGTCATATATATGATAGTGGCCTCTTATAATCATAAGAGGCCACTATTGACATATGTTTTTGCTAGGTAAATAAAATTTCACCTAGTGCGATGAGGCTCTAAGTTAGTCAGTAAGATGATCTTGTTTATCATATTATTATTGTTCAACTTTTTGACTAATTAGTAACTAAGTACAAACGTACCTTTTCAAGAGTGCTACCAAATTGCGTTGCCGAGCGCTAAAAGCTACCAAACTTCAAAGGCGCAGTTGTCCTGTCTCGGAAGCCTACAAACTAACAGCTTTGTCAATTATCATCTATTCTTTTTTTTAAAGTCGAATTTGATCTCAAACTAGCTCTTCCTGTAAAAACCTAATTTTCATTTACGTTTGTAGCTTACAAATAGTTTGTATATGTAATTACTAGTGGAGACAAAAATTGTAAGAAATTTTTGCATGCATAGCCAAACAAAATCAGAGGCACCCAACGGTAAACCTTCAGTAGATGTATTTAAATATATTTAAAAAAAACTTTTTCAGCTGGTAGACGAACAGCAAGCCAGCATAAAGCTCGTGACTTCAAAATTTATAAATTCCCCAATGCAGTGGTAGGAAATGAGTGAAGATCATGAAGAAATTGCAAACTATGTAGAGGGGAATTAAAATACCGGCAGACCATCAAGAAAAGCTTGAAATACTTGTAATGTAATCCCATTATGTGTGTGTCAGACAAATTTCGATACCTGCGTAATTCAATCTTTTTGAAAAATTGAAAAAAAAATATGCAGAATTTGCCAGCTGAGAAATATCAGACCGCAGAAGTTGCCAGCCGAGTGGCCACAGAAGAACAGATATCAGTATTTTTTAAGACTTACAGTTCGTTGGGTGTTCCTGCAAAATTTCACGGGCTTCTAGCAAAGTGCCTACAGCTCCATAGAAGCAGTAAACACAAAAATTGGATTGCTGAGCATTCGCTTCGTTTTGCTGCAAGATTGGTTCAGAGCGGCTACAACGTAGCAAACCGTCGTGCAGGTTTCCGAAAGGAGGGGAGAGGTAGCACATGACTTAGATAAATATATAATATATAAAAGGCATCTCAGCTTTATCTAAATGCGTCCCGCATAGAGTTAGTTATTTTCTAGTCTTGGATCCTCTTCATTATTGTCGAGAACTTTGCATATATATATACTCCAGCGGTCGACATTAATAACGTCTTACCTATACTATCATAACTACAAAGTTGTTATTATTAATAGTAGTAGCAGCAGCTGCAGTCAGGCACTCGAGCTGAGTCACGGCAGGATAATACACAGTGAATAGCTTTATTAGTAACAAGATCTGACATAGCTTTACCGGTACACTGATTACGCTACCGAGACAGTACAGTTAAACGCATTCCCTTTCATCAGTGCAATCATCTTTTATCTAGAATTTAATACTAGTTTTTGGTGCAAATTGGGTTTAATTGGTGCCTTTTCCCCGGTGCTATTAAGCCGTCGTAACCGGACCGGTTAATACACAGTTAGTGCAAATTTGTCGGTGCTCTTTGCTGTTCATAAACACCAATGCTTTGGTAGTTGCCTTTGTCAGTTGGAAATGAGTCATTTATAACGCTAATCCTTTTCACACGCTCTTGTCTTGCTCATTTCATACCGCGAAAACCAAATCGTTCCCGTCCGAGGGATTTCAAGTGCACTGGTTCATCAATCGATTAAAAAAAAACTCAAATATATTTGTTCCATTGAAACATGTTTCATAAGTTACGAAACATCGAAAGCGGGATCGAAAGTAACTAAATATACTGTACAATATGCTTTGCACTAGTTGAGGAATCATTTTATCCAACAAAACCTCCTTGAAACGTATTAAAATCTCTAAACAGATCTCGACCAAAGAATTTCATCTGATGAATTTTTACACCGAAAAATGAGATGAAGCCATGTCCAATCTATCGCACATTTGATGTCTAATCTTCCGCTGACCATTCAGACTTGGTCTCAGGCCGTAATCACTCTGAAATCTTTCTCTCTTTCCTCTAGAATAACCTTGAGTATTTACTTTACTTAACCCAAGTTATATCACGTCCCACGCAATTACATCTTCGTATCTGATCTGCTAGCTAGTTCACAATAGGTCTGTGCGCTACTGCCACTCACTATGTCTTGGATCATGGACTGTTTGCTGTCTGTCTCACTTGGCACATGTCATTGTTTAAAGTCGCCTAGATTGACCCCATCACAAAATGAAAACCTAATCCTTGTAGGTGCCTAGAATTCTTCAACTGACAGACGGAAAGACGCTCGCGTGCCGTGGCCGAGCATTCCTGTGATGCCAATGCCTGGTCAAGAACCCGTGCAGGTATTTCCAGTATTTAATCACGGTACGTTTCTGGGGTGTATTTGTTCGTTTACAGCATCGTGTAGAAAGCTCGTTTAAGTTGACCGGATGTTTTTTGAGCTGTTCACGGGATCTAATATCACTCCTCTGATCGATGATCACCTAATAGGTCGTCTAATTCATCTGATCATGCCAGCGGGGTCGGGCATCTTTCAGTATTTGACAATGTTAATTGCCCAATATCGAATATCAGCAGGATCATAAAACTCTAATACTTGACGTAGTCTGAATGGGAAAAATTAAAAGCAGGTAGACTTGATCGTGAGTATATATTGAACAACTGGTGGTACTACTTCAATTGTGGCGCTAGGCTTGCGCACAACAGAGATCAGTAGACGCAAGCTGATAATGCGCTGTCGCGCAAAGTCCACTCGACTGCTGTCACAAGCAAGCAATTCTGCCAACAATCATCGATCATAAGAAGAGAGCACTGATCACTTGTTGGGTTTTACGAACTTCATAATGAGCATCAACAGTACAAACGCTACCATGTCCTCCAATAACACCCACACTGGTTGTAGTTTGACGTGGGAGGCAGGCACAGAGGCGGTTAGAAAAGGCAAAATAGCGGCTTTCTCTCTGGTTCTGATTGTGTCTCTTGTTGGAAACATACTCGTTATCCTGGTTGTCTACAAGAACAAGAACATGAGAAAGACAATCAACTATTTCATCGTAAATATGGCCGCCTCAGACATCATCATTCCCGTATTGGTAATACCTATGCAAATCGTACGCAATGCCCGGCACGACTCTGGCTCCTGGGCAGTTGAGGGCGAAGCAGGAGAAGCACTCTGTAAGATAGTTTACTTCCTTAGCGATATCTCCGGCCCTGTGTCGATCCTTAGCCTGGTATGTATGGCTGTAGATCGATTTGTTGGGGTTGTGTTCCCCTTGCGGGCTGGCCTGATATCCTCTCGAGTTCGCATTGGCATGATAGTCATGACATGGGTAATAGCTCTTGGTTTCTACACGCCATACTTGTATGTGTTACGTTTGATTCGAAGCAAGAGAGACGACCAGCTGTATTGCGTTATGAGATGGAGCGACGACGATATACAGCATACCAAGAGTCACCAGGTATATATCACAGTTGGATCTGTGATATTTTTCATAGTGCCTCTCATACTACTGGTCTTTCTCTACGCCGTGATTCTAATCACTCTTGCAAAACGAAAGTTCCCCCGACTACATCAGCAGTCCACCGAAGCCAAACGAAGAAACCGGCGCGTGTCCCGTAGTGCTACAGTCATTGCTATCACAATAGTGCTTGTATTTCAGCTGTGTTGGGGACCATACAACACTATTGTGTTCCTGTGGGCTTTCAAGTGGAACTGGAGATATCCAGACTTTTGCGGCTTTAATACCATTTTCTTTATATGCCAATTTTTAACATGGGCAAATGCCGCCATAAACCCGTGCATTTATTTTGTGTTGGTGGAGAATTACAGAAAAGGCCTAAGAACGGTGATCCCGGGAACGCTGTCATTCAACGGCAGCCTCAAGGGACAACGAAGCACGAAACAGGAGACACAGGAAGGTGGTGATTGCTTGGAACTGGTAAACCAATGAAACCAAAAACCTCGTTGTAATCGAAGAATTCGAGAACACATTACCGAAGCTCGAAGACGGGGAAAGTGAACTCTGGACGGATAATATTGTTAAAGCGTCACAGCCACAAGAGAAACGTGAACCATTTAGGAGGGTTATAGGTTAAAAAAAAACACAACTGGTGTATAATAAGGACTGCAAAAGGGCGAAAACAAAATATAGCAAAATAAGGGAGATTATAGTGTTCAGGGAATAGAGCCATCAGGTGCAATATACTGACACACAATAACTGTATATTTACGTTTTATATATAATGTAATATTGTTTTCTTAGCAATCTGAATAATATACGATCAGGTCGAGTTATGAACGGGACCATAGCATTCAAGGATTGGACTCGATTTGTTTAGTAAGTTGTCTAATTTCTCTGCTATTTTCACAAAAAGTGGCTGGAGTTAAGCTGCAATGGTCTTTTAACATCCTACTTGTTGGTAGTATACTGATAATGACATTTCATCCGGCAGTTAGGGTTATGGATGACTCGCATCGCGGGCGCTATTTTATCAGATGGTTCCGCGAAGGATAAGAGAAATGCATGTATATTCACTTTAATTTTGTTTCGACTTTAAACGGGTGTCGGTCTCCAAACGGTTTATTCGATAGTTACACTCCCACGAAACTCACAAAGCATACCGTGCATGCTTCACCTGCTTTTTCCTGCGGCTTGTTTGCAAATTATGTAACACAAAACGAGTAACACAAAACACGCGAGTTACAGCAAATCACCCACTTTCTTTTCAAAGTAAACTCGATAGAAATTGCATATCTTCAATTTCAAATCGTTTATTTTACTGAGAAGTTAAAACTTGTCATAAGTATTATCAGTTCTCGTTCATGGTTGTTTCGCAGACTCGTCGTTTTCAGTACACAATTACAAGTACCTGCTAAGCGAGCTCGTTTATCATCGTATTAACACAAAAGGATATTAGAATAGTGTTTTGCTAAATAATGGTCGCAAGAAAGGCATCATTTCAGCCGATATTTAAAATGAAAACAAAGGTAAAAGATCTGTAATTCAAATCGGTTTTATAGGCATATATGACTTTATGGTTTACATTGCTTCACTGCATTGAATTAATATCTAGATATATCGTACTGAGGGCTTCACCGTCATTTCACCGAGTAATAAAGTCGTACTCCCGAAATCATTTATAGAGACAGTAACTAAAGTCACTTAGATCGTCTAACCACCTGGCTTGAGAAACATTCATGAATAAAGTATTAAAACTATTGCAATAACCTTTTTGAAAAGGTTCAAGGCATTTCCACATAAAAATATTTACAACAAGATACGCAAAATAAAAGAGTAAATAATGTGGATGAGCATAATCAATAAGCAAAAACCGCGAGGGTTACCAAAGTTGCTTTATAATGCCCCAAGGCAAACTTATTGAAATACATAGATACATAAGAAAAATAAGTACACTAAAATTGGTTCACGATTCATTTAGGTGATTATTCACTCGGAATTCCTTGGAATTAACTGTTCCTGAGGAGTGCATCACATCTAGTCTCGCCCTAATCGCTTCATACGTATATATCATCTGATCGGCAATTCCTCACCGGTAACCCTAGGTGTAATGGAAAGGTTTGTTCTGTGGGGTTTAGGTCATTATCAGAAGTAGAATGTGATTAATCACCAGGCGAGCCATAATCACAATAAACTTGAATAAAAGACTATTTGGTGTTGCTAGATTTCTCTTTCCCTCACGACGGAGCTAACGTTTTACCGACTAAAGCACACATTACTCATAGATGGCTATATAGGCACGAAATGGAGACAAGCCCAGCAGGGGGTTAGAGTCCGATCATGTTGCTCCCCGAAGGCCCTTTAGTCCGAATGTTGTAAATAAATAAATTTGTTTTAGCAGGCATACCATACCGGCGTAACCAGTTTTCAATGCATTTATCCGTAGTAGTCCTGGGGCACCTTTTGGAGTTTATTTCGGCTATTTTGTCATCAGTATAATATCTCGAAATCCCGATCATACCCCTCAGGTCCGAATGTAGCTACATTTAGAACATCATTAGGGTATTACTTTTTTTTTTTGGGGGGGGGGGATTCCTTAATCGGAATACTCGAAATCTGTCCCACCAAACGCACTCCCAGCTGTATATCTAGCATCTTGTAGCGCGTGAAACTGGCCCTCGTTCGCTCACTGACCCTCAGACTTCTAAGCCGACGGATTACATGCAACTTCGTATATAAATATCTGCTCATAAGTGACTTATATATTGTGTATGGAACTTTACATATCACTGTATAAAAAGTATATATAAACTAATAAATAACAAAATACTGCCTCAGAATCCGAGTCCTTTATTTTCACGCGGGTGTGTTTGTTAACTGGTACAAAGTGTTCAGCGTCAAATTTAGACGAGGCGGTGGTTGACCATGTGGGATGCGATTAGGAGGTGGAGGTAATGAATGGTGATGTCTTATTTTCCGCTTGACGTATGTACAAAAAAAATTATTATAATCTTCAGTGAATATGGCAGCACGTACGTTTACTTTTCATGGCGCCATTTACGCTAGCTTTGGTAACTTTATAGCTCGAAGTGACAGGTTTATTTTAGTCCGACGAGTAGCACGCGTACGATGTATACTCGTTTGCTCAAACGGCTGCAAGCCGTGAACGAAATTATTCAATAAGTATTGGTGATTAATCGCTACTACCACCAACGCCGTTTTTATAATCCAAATTGGACTGCTATGTAAATACTGTAAATATGTCAGACCGCATTGATGGAGGCAAGATCCCCTTTGTGAGGGCAACGAAACGAATTCCGTAAAAGAACCGGATTCGCCTCAACTGAGTCATTTTTGTTTTGGAGTCAACATCCTCTCGACTTCCCCTTGAACTAGTTACGGATGTGTGTATGTTACCAGTAGTAGTTGGGAGCGTACAGAAGATCACTTAATGCTTTCAACATGCATTCATATTGTGACCGACCGGTTGATTGATCAGTAGCGGGAGAAAGTTAGACACGGAAGCGCCACGGATAATGAGACATCCGTTTATTAAGAACACGATCGTCACGATTCGCCGAAACCGATAAAAAAAATTGAGATGCTGAATACATTCGAATAAACACTATTGTTTTCTTCCATCCTTTTAAACTACAATGTTGGCCATTCGGGCATGTTGCTCTTTTTAACGACTAAAGGCGGACCTTTATTAAGCTGTTTGAGGTCTTTCGTCGAGATTGTTCATTTATCATTTTCTTGCAGTGAAACGGCGCAAAGAATATCTCACAGCCGCGCTTTTTGGTTAAATATCCATCAAAAGCTCTTATAATTAATTATGCCGTTTGTTTGATCTAGCCACTTGGAATCTGGCTCTTCGAGCTTTAATATCCGCCTTGTTAAAACCCAGAGTTATATAGCCTTGACAAGTAATATTCTATGAGAAATGAAACATTTTCCTTTTTAAGACACCATAAACTCATCGCAAAAATGTATTCAATTTTTCGACAAGCGCAAACGATTTCTTCGAAAACTGTTTCGTTGTTGCCATGGATCGATCTGCCGTCAGATTTTAACTAATAGTTATAGATATTGGAAAATGCGGTGATCATATACACTGCCCAATATTTTTCTTCCCTCGCGGCAAACAGTCTCTTTTTCCAAACATTAGTTCAATGGCTTGGGCCGCAGCTGAATGATAAGATACAAGCACAGAAAACAAACTTAAAAATTGTACCTCAGTACAATTACAATACACATAATTGCCTAGTGATTATTTCAGTAACTTAAATAGCCTTTTACGAAACGCAATCTATACCATTAACCTTGGTCTGAAAAGAGCGTCCATAGATAACAAATTGCCTGCCAGATTGCACCATATTTCCGAACGCCAAGCATTTTATGAAACTCGTAGAAACTCGTAGTTCCTAAAACCTTCGGCCACCGAAAGTTAATGCGGAAAGATAGAAAATGCTAAAAAGATGAAATTAAAATGCTAGTCCCATCAAAGCTTAGTTTGTGCTAGAGCTCCTGAGGTCTACGCCAACTGTCTAGTAATTCTCTTATCCAGGGTTAACTTGTCGTTTATAGTTCAATAATATAAGATGCATGATATTTCACAAGGACTTAACTTTATGTACTCACTTACTTACTCAAGAACATTGTCGAACATAAATTAAACTAAAAACAGAGCAATCTCAGTTGCCATTATTTTTTTCTGTTTTTAGGTTTTTCAGTAAACTTAGTTTACATGAAAATGCCATCTCGTAATTAAGTTTATCCTGTACAGTGCTATTCGACGGTATATCCTTTTACACTGATATATTGCACATTTATCTCATTTTAAACTGACCGACTAATGCTCTCAAATCATTTTAGCAAAAATCTCCGGCGGCAGAGAATGATGAATCATTGCGGCCTTGATTACCTCATCTATTTTATGATTATATCGTGGAAACATTACGTGACTGAAGGGCGGAGCATCAACTGGGAGTTACAATACTAAAGAACTCTTCATGAGGGTAAAATAGACCAGTTCGCGGTTAATAAAATTCCGACATTTTGAAAGGGGTGTAAACATGGCGCGAAATACAGTGTTTGTATGGGAATCCGATGACAAATAATTTCCGTGAAATCGAATTTTTGAAATATTCATTGTCTGCAAACTTTAGATACCAGGTAAAAGATCATGAACTGAACAAAATTTGAGGGATGTAGCTGTGCTGGGAAGCTTTCAGTTTTCCACACATTTGTCTCAGTGTGAAAGTCAGTTTCCGGCGAACTTTGACTCGTCAGTTACAGACAAATGTATGGCAAACTGAAAACACGATTGCATGCTTCCCAGCACAGCTATATCCCTCAAATTTTGATCAGTTAATCTTTTACCTGGTATCCTAAGTTTGCAGACAGTGAATATTTCATAAATTCGATTTTACGGAAATTATTTGGCATCGGATTCCCACTGACAAACACTGTATTTCGCGCCATGTTTGCACGCCTTTCAAAAATACGGAATTAGCCGCGAACTGGTATATATAGAAACGGGTTGGCTAATTCTTATTACGTGCAACATTGGTTCTGCAAGCAATGGCTTGTGAGATTACTTGTGCCCTTAACCGTAATATAGCAAACACGCTTTCTCTTAGCTCGCTGGGAATTTTTCGTTTTTTGGTTGGAGAATTTTTACCTTCCTGGGATAACAATACATATATATAGATTACCTCATAGAAAGTACGGCGTACAGATTTTTATTCACTCGTTGCAAGACTTCGGAAACGAACGAGTGAGGCTTTCCGAGCGAGTGAGTTTTCCGAAGTTTTGCAACGAGTGAATAAAAATCCGTACAAAGCACTTTCTATGTTGTAATTTGTTTATTATATATATATATATATATATATATATATATACAGCCGTTTGCAAATATTCTGACCCCCCTCACCATATATAAATATATATAAAAAATGTATCAAACATTATGGGATACCTCTTCCTATATTTTTTTCTGAAGCCCTTGATGATAGGCAACTTGAAAAAAATATCAGCAATGACATCCCATAATGTTAGATATATGTTTGATATATATTTATATATGGTAAGGAGGTCAGAATTTATGAAAATTGCTGTATATATATAACGAGAATTACGCATTTATTTCAACTTGCATTTTTGCTCTATACCACGCATGCATAAACAGCAAAAAATTAAGAATCCAAACTCTCGTTATATATATAATAAAACAGGTTCTCTTATTATATGGTGGGTGAAAAAAATGACTCCAGACCTGGGAAAATGTCACTAACTGACAATAACCTTCCTTAGTTATTTTTTGTAAAGGTCCAGTTGGAAACGATTTAAGTGCATCAAAAGATCATTATACTGCAGTTATTATTGTTAAAAGGCGATAATGAATCAGCAGTACTTTGCATTGCAGGCTCCTTGACTGGAAGAAGCCATCGAAGTTTAAAAGGAGAACCGTCTCGGGCTATTCCGAGCTTGGTCGAGAAACATAGGAATCTGACAACCTCACGGATTTTTGTTTTGAACCTTTAGTACGTTTCAACATCTCAACTGATTCAACGGACTCTATTCGATGGAGTTTTGTTTAGTACGTCCAACCTACAGGAGAATTTAGGCACAAATAATGTTAGGAAGCGGCAGTCGAAAGTGGGCGCCTTTAATAATTAAGTTCCACACAGTTTTGTCGGCGAAGTCTCGTACACACGAGTTCAAAGAAGTTCACTCATTTATTTGATATGATCGAAGGGTGGAGTGATATGAGAACAATTATATCAACATTACGGCTTGTTTGACCTCGTTTACTCGAGTTCAGTCCGCTCTAGGCCTTAATAAAGTTCTACAATATTTACCAGAAAATATAATTAAGGCATTGTTCTCGATAAGAACAAAAATAACTCGTGTAAATTTTATTTTATCCTGATGGCGTTTGGGTAGTTTGATTTCGGCAACATTTGTTCATGCTCTATTCTTGTCTTGTTATTGTAGTCCCGATTGCTTTGATTGCGATATTTCTATTTTTGTCGTGTATAGGATTTAGAATTGAATGATCTAAATTACATTATATACGCGTCGACTGTGCTGATGTGTGCAAGGCGTGGCGAGTGTACTTCCATTGACTTTCGAAAATCAAAGGAAGGATGTCCTATAATAGCCTCCGATATTACTTCCGTACTTAAGTTGAATTTATATCGGTACTCCCGCACACTGAATGTTATTGTTATTGAAGATAACAGAGTCTGTGTTTATTACCTGAGCTTAATTATTTATTTTTATGTGACCTCGGTGAATTCATCAGTAATCGCGGCGCCTGAAAGTGTAAGGATTATTAATCTGCTAGAAGAATCACTTCTCCGGCAGCTATGAACTATGAACATTTTCCGAGCCAAATGATTTCAAGCAGATTATGCATGAATATTTCCAAATGGCGGTAATTGGTTACTTTTGAAGTTCACGTAGCAGTAAATATTTTATTTAAGAAATAGTTTACTAGTAACATAAGGTTCTCGACAATTCTGCAAAGCGCTTGCGCATCGGCATGAATTTCAACGGGAAATCACCCTCGCGCGCATCATTTTAGTTGAATTCTCACTCGAAATTTGGCGGACTTCAAAGCATTGTTACAGAAACGTTCAAGCTTAGATTTTTAAGTCCTTTCATGGACCAGTCCCAAATTTAATTGGCTTGATGACTAAACTAATAGAACTCTTAACTCTTGCGATTCTCCCCCTGACCCCCTGTCTTTTTTTGCGATGTGTCGAGTTTTTTTAATCAGAAACCATTTAGGAGCATTTAGAGCTGCTCCCGCTGTATCTACCGCTGACTGGAATGCGCAGCATTTTGCAGACCTGTCCGTTTTATGTAAACTTTATTGCAAGCATCGCATTCATTTCATAAATACATCTAATTGTATTTATAATCGTAGCATTACCGTAACCATACTGTGACTGTGCCGTGCCGTAATTCTCTAATTTGATTGGATCAGCAGGACACAACCAATAATAGCCCACTTTTGATATACCGTAAAATCCCGGTTATAAGCCCTGGGCTTGTACTCATTCGTAAGGCTTTTTTTGGTGGGCTTATAACCGGGGTGGCTTATATATGAGGGGGGGGGGCTTATAACCGGCAGGAAAAAGAGTTTGGAATTCAGAGGAAATGATTTTATGAAAAATGTCTTCGCTTTATTTTACCAACCAATGATAGTAAAAAAATACGAAATAACATCAACTTCTGCTCAAAAGATTGGAATCTTATAATCAAACTTGAAAAGCAAGTAACCACGTTGTCTGGTCTTTACGTCTTTATGTCCGATTATATATTAACATGGGATCATAAACGGCATAAACATGAGATGGGCTTATAACCGGGGGGCTTATAACCGGAAGGACATTTACGTTAGCAGACAGGTGGGCTTATAAACGGGGGGCTTATAAACGGAGGGGCTTATAACTGGGTTATCTTTATCCCCTGTTAAAGTGCCTATAACCCTTTTGCAATTTGTATTGCTTATGAACCTCCGAAGAGTTTTGAGTACTTATGTGAAGAAAGTTTTGGTTTTGAGTGAATACTCTATGTTCTACGCTTGTTTGAAATCGTGTAAATGTGACCTTTCTGATCCATGACCGCGTAAGCAAATGCCTGGGTCGATACCTATATTTACGTCATTTTGACGTCATATAATTAATTCGGCTTTGCAATCATTTCAAGAAATACTTAACATGTTGACTAAAATGACTTTTTTCTTTACTATCAACTCACAAACTGTGTATATTTTCTATGCATCGATGTTGTTGTGATAGAAAGGCGCCATGGAGAATAATGCATTAATGAAGTGACGTACATACAGGTTTCGACCCAGGCTTTTACTTACGCGGTCATGGGTCAGGAAAGGTCACAAAAGGTCACATTTACACGATTTCAAACAATCGTAGAACATAAAGTATTCACTGTAAACCAAAACTTTCTTCACAGAAGTACTCAAAACTTTTCGGAGGTTCGTAAGCTATCAAAATTGCAAAAGGGTTATAGGCACTTTAAACCTATTAGGATGTTTTTTTGTCACTTTAAAGCATGCAACGGCTTGAGTCCAAATCACCGCTCTTGGTTGTAGGGGCAAAAGACTTATTAAAAAACCCTACAAGAGTCCCAGAGGGGGGCCCCTTGTGGATTTTTTGTCCATTACCCAGCATGCAATTGGAGGTGTGTGCACGAAAACGTGATGGAGGAAAGTGAAGCGTTTAAGAATAGCGTGATTCACAGTCGCTTGGTGTGTTTTGTGCAAACAAACCTGCTGGTTGGAAAGATTAAAGAAGATACTGTAACTACTGAGTGCTGATTTTGTGTTTGCTTTAGATTTCAAGTGCGAATGGGAAGTGTTTTTGAGCCGATTTTCAGCTCCTCAAAATTCGTGAAAATCGAAGAAACGACAAACGATCTCCAAAACAAATGAGTTTTTCTCCAAAATGGGAGAGTCAAGTGATCCCTGTTGTAGCTCTGGCTTTGAAGTCATTCGGCTTGCAATAATATCGCAACATCGTATGTCTAGGTTTGATGCCATAATGTTTTTCAGGTATAGGCCTTTTAAGTCCTATAAGGAAGCCATTTCAATGTTACGGCATTCCGTACGGTATGCGTAACGTACGATTTCGCGTGGCCATGCAATTCAGAGGTATATTAAGACCTGGGTCAAGGACTACCACACCCCTGATAAGTGGTCTACTTTAGTTTAGTTTTACTCGAAAATCTTGATTTCACGATATATTATGTAAACCTATCCTTCATTTTAAAAAAAGACTCTTGCCATGGCGACTGAACCTGTGACCTTAATTTGAGCACTTTTTTTAGGAAAGTATCATACAAGACTTAGGGAGCAAAGTATGTATGTATTTGGCCATTAGCGCTGCGTTGTCCCTTCAGTTTCTGCAGCAATAACTGGACAAGTTTGGCATTTCGTTTAGGCGCTCACCTCGTACGCGGGCTTTGGGAACGAGATTGCTTCTTCAGTCACAGCTTTGAGCATGCGCATACAATATCTACTGTCCGCTCTTTCCAGCGACCTTCCAGTGAGTCCGTGACTGGACTAATCATGTGGTTGCGGCTGGTATATGCTGATTTTTTTTTTTTTAAGGCAGGTCCAGAAATCGTGAATGTTAATTATTTTTATTTTATAAACTACAGTAGTGTTTTACAAGAATTTCCAGCACTGAAAAAAATCGTATCTGAACGCACGTAAAATACAATGATTTTACAGTGTGTGGATATCGCCTCTCAGCCAATCAGCGATTTCCACGTCACACGCTTACCCTTGCTTCGAACAGCCGGGCCCAGGTCCAAGTATTGTTTATAAAATAAATAAAATAATACATGGACGCTTGGAGATATGGAATTTATCTTCTCGTGTTCAACTCGATATCTCACTCGTCTCACTCGTTCGGTGCGCTCACTCGTGAGATATCGAGTTGAACACTCGAAGATAAATTACATATCTCCGCGCGCCATGTTTATTCTCTATATCGTGAACAAGCGCCGCTTATGATCAATGATGCATTACTGAGTCTGCACCTGCGATTTACGTCTATGCTTATGTCGCAACTGTGAATCTGGCCTTAGAATACTCATACTCTAGTTTGGCTTTGTGGCTCTAATGGTAATCTTACTGATAGCTAATTATTTTAATCATTTTAGAATGATCTTATAGAAGATTGTGATCCGATTTAATCCAGATCTTGAAGGAGTAACGCAATTCCAGAAGCTCGTTCCCGGTCCAGTTGCAAACTGTTTGTATGTTTGGAGTTTCAGTTCTATTTTTGTCTGTCATCGTAACGTAGATTTCTCATTTGGACTTGAAAGCAGAAATATCGCGTCCGAACCGTAGCGGTACCATAATCTAGACGTACCGAAATTCTGCCGTTTGATTACAAGAGAGGGGTGTTTATGAAGGCGGAGGTCTGGGTGGCGCAAAATTCCTCAGCGGGTTCCAGAGGGCGTAATCCCCGGAAGTTCCGCCTACTTCAGTTTAAGGAAGAGTTAAATACCGAGAACCGAGGCTTTTAGCCAGATACATCCCGAGGGGCCGTATTTTAACTAAATTATTTCATACTTGACGAGGTTTTCGCAAAAATTTCATTGATGTAGCTCTTTTTAGGCAGATTTTGGGCAAGTACCAAGACGGGAAAAGGTTCTAAATCATTATAGGGAACTTTTCTCATACATCCCTTGCATTTATAATGGAGTATGTATGGAAAATAAAGCCTCATGAATAACAAAGAAAACCGTGTCAAGTATGAAATAAAGAGTAAAAGTAGCTCGCTGCTCACGATTTAAAGATTCTTTATCAAAGATCGTAATTTACAATCTTTGTGAAGGGGGATCTAGGTGATGCCTATTGCTAGCTACGGCCATGAAAAGATGAAGTAACTTTTACAATATATTTAGATTATTCTTATAAAAAAGTTTAAAGTAAGTTCGTCTTAAAGGGATACCCGAGTACAAAACACTTATGGTCTCAAAACCGATATTTGGACTGTACTGAAAACTGAAATCGCAATAAAAACGATTTATTTTGCAATGCAGCAACAACAACAACAATCTTTATTTGTATTCTATATACATAAATTGACGTTTCGCCGATCATAGGCTTCATATATAAAGTGGCCTATCTTTTACATATAAATGGGTCAACATTATTAAACAAAAACAGGATCTTGTCGATAAAAGCAGCAAAATACCTATAAGAATACTTATTAAGGTAATAAAGCTATTAAAAACATATTACAGCTATGCATTAATCAGACTTAATTTATTAAAAATATTAAACTATTAATTACGAAGTCCGACGTATCAAGAAGTGTCCTATTGCCGGGGTTCGGTTGCAAAATTTCAAGTTCACCACCAATCAGATTGCACTGTGCTGGTCACGCAACAATCGCCAGGTTAATTTATTTACATAATTTAATACAGTAAAATCAAGATGGTGGACCCCGAGGAAATTTCTCTCAAATTTGGAGTCCCATCTCTCAAATGTAAGCAGTTTAATGTTTTAATTAACTTCACTCGTGCGAAACCTTCCAACAGGCTCAGGATATTTCAACTGGCGCTCTTGTCGGAGCCGAAGGACCGCGTTTTTTACCCAGATGGCCAATGATTTTAAATACGACACGACGACCTGAAGGGGCTGCATGATCAAAGCTAATATTTCTCGTTTAAGCTTCTCTTCCGCCACGGCTTTGTTATTTGAATCTCTGTGGATTGGTATACTCAAATATACTGCACAATACCATACAACTGAATAAGAAGTCTTTAACAAAGCCAAACTCAACTTCAATTCAAGAGCAAAGCTGAGAGGGAAAGTGAAACTGAACAGTGTCTTGTTTGACTTTGAGGTACGTTTCGTAGGTTTTATGCCACATTTCATCGCATTTCATTTTACTTTTATTTCATTTTACGCATTTCAAAATACATACCAGCGCAAACACCGTGATCGGTAGGCCAACACAAAATTAAATTTTTGACCGTATTTTTGGCTGCTTTTAAGAACATCTCTTATCGATGCCTGTGTCTGTGGCTGTGTTATACTATACAGCCTTGCTCAAATATCGAAGTCTTAAGATATCTGAACTCCTGAACTGTGAAAGCAACACTGTCACTCGCCAACACGAATTAAGCCAGAATACACACTCGCTCTCACTTCACATCACAGAATTACCCAAGAATTATCGGATGAACCAGGCAATGCCAAATTATGTTCAACTGCTCTCAAGGTAAACTTCAATCTACTTTGGTCTTTTATTGTGGATTATTGTGTATGATTATAATGTGAGTAATCTGCGCAGGCTGTACATGATGCTCAAAGATAATTTAGTTTCAGGTACGTTTCGTAGGTGTTATGCCACATTTCATTTCACTCTCGGTCATAATACATACCAGCGCAAACAGCGTGATCGGTAGACCAACACTAAAATAATTTTGACCGCGTTTTTGGCTGGTTTACCGATCTCGTACGATCTCTCCAACATCTGGCCTGACGTTCAACGAGAAGAAATGCAAGGTGCAAACCATAACCCGGAAAAAGAACAGGTCAGGTTTCCATATTCAATGAAGAGCATCCCTCTTGAACGCTGCACAGAACATCATGACCTGGGTGTGTGGATTTCATCTGATCTAACATGGAAGAGTACTGAAGGCGAATCAGCTTTTGGAATACGTTAGGCGTTGCACAAGAAGTGTGAAAGCAGTTTCTACGAGACGTACCCTTTACCTTGCTGTCGTGCGTCCCCATTTGGGATATGGAACGCAAGTCTGGGCCCCTCAGACAGTAGAACTTATTCAGTGTATAGAACGCGTGCAACGACGTGCTACTAAATTTATCTTGAATTTACCATTTATCTGTGCAACGAGTTATAAGGATAGACTAACTAGAACCAGTCTACTACCTCTATGTTACTGGCACGAGTACTTAGATATGGTATTTTTCTTTAAGGCTATCAGATCTATCAGAAATCTGCCCTGTTAGACTAACTAGGTTTAGTAATAACACCAGCGGCACCGAGTCTAAGCAACGCTTCTGTAAAATAACAACATATCAGAAATCCTACATGATAAGAGCCACTAGAATTTGGAACCGAATTTTACCTAAGGAAACCCGACAACCAGCACTTTCACTGTCCTCCCACAAGTCTCACCTTTTACAATATTATACGTCAGCCCTGAAAGCCCTTTATAACCCAGACAATCCGCGCACATGGAAGTCAGTTTGTGTAAAATGTAACTCTGTCCGTAGCCTACTCAGTCCTTTATTTGTTGTTTTTAGTCACCTTGTGGTTGTGAAATCCTTATCATTAGTTCTTTCTTTGACGATTATTAATTTAATATAGTCTCATGGGCCCGCAGTAATTGGCTTTAGCTGTTGCGGTCACCCTGCCTTTTATCATTTTGTTTCTACATCTTTGTATCGTGGTATCATTCCTGATATGTATTTTTCCTTCAGGCGAAGCTTAATAAACAAGAGGCCCTGAGTGGCCTTAACTCGAGCCACCTGGAAATAGGTAAATTAATACATGGAGTTCTAGCATATTTTTGTGTCATACATGGTTTGTGCTAGGGGAGCAGGATAATTGATTCACTACTCCGAGTAGCATGGAACCTCTCGAGACCTGTATTCTGATTGCACCCATAATACTATACTTCTATGGTTTCTACTGCACTTTCTAATGGTTAGGGTGTTTTCTATTGTTGCGTAGGCCAATACTATCGCTCGTTTCGAGAAGTTCCACACAACTCTTAATTCCTGCCGCTGAGAGAAACCTCTGCCTACGAAACGATTACATGCGTCACGGTATCTCGATTTCCATTGGCCGAGAAAAACGAGACGGTAAACATTGTAGCTTCATTGTATTTCAGATTGTCCATTTCCTATTGTTAACGGCAAGAGAAGGCGAAGTAGAGAAAATATAATACATTTCCTTCTTCGAGGATATAAATCAAAGATTTCTTTAGGATAAATTAAGGTAGATTTAGTGTTGTTAAGTGAATAATTAACTTAGTTTAATGTGAATAGCTAGGCATTGTGTACACATCAGATATCCGATTCCGCTGTGGGACATACCGGTGTCATCACAGGAAACCCAAGCTCCGTTTGTGTTTTAAATTATAAGGGTTTGTATGAGAGTTTTAACGAGTATTTGGTTGTATCCGTTAGGCCAGAAATACTGAAATAAAATCAATGAAAACTTACCTGGAGTCTTTATCTGTTCTTCATTGGGTTCTGTATGCAATTTCAGCGAATTCTGTTGAATTTTTACCCCTCGCCCTCTCCAACTAAGAAAGATGGCAAGGACGGACGCAACCGCCATTTCTCGACCCCAATCACTCGAACATCGCGCTCGAATTTTCATCCAAAATCAATGCCAACCGCAACTAGACCTCAAATAATAGCACAACAGTATCTATTCCAAGAGCCTCGTGCCATTTAATTGAAGTAATCCCCATTTCTCGAGCCTAAATCGAACACAATGTCAAAGAAACTCGCCCGTTGGGATTCGTGACTGGGAGAAGTTGGACACGCTTAGCAACGGCTAGCTGCCAAAAGTTCACGGGCTCAGAACGTACGTATATATCTTATTTTGAACACGCCTCCGTGTAAGTTGGCTCTGTGGTCAGTGGTTTAGAGCGCGCGCTTTCGATCCAACGACCGGGGTTCGAGTCTACGCCAGGCGCTAAAAAGATTTTTTTTTTACTTCTTTTTCTCCTTTCTCAGTTTTATTTAATCTTTTCCTCTATTTTAAACAATTAGAGCCGCCTTCTACATGAAAAACATTGTTGTCTATTGGCTCTCAAGCCCCAACCGTGCACGTTCATGACCTCGATTTTCAGTAGTGCGATGATGAGAAAGATATAACAAATTCCCTCGTTACCTCGTAATTACATAAAATCTTGTGAAAATATTGAACACAACAGTTTTAATAAATTAAGGTACGGTACTTTACATGCGATCATTCGAACCCGGATTTGAATCAACAGAAAGCCCGTTAAAATTAACTGGTACATTAATTTGCTTATAAACTTAATTAACCATGCTCGAATCGAAGAATAAAGGAAACAGATATCCCAGCCTTTCTCTTCTACGCAGCGAGCTTTCCTTCTAGCTCTTATGATCTCTTGAACGTCGACAACATGTTCATAAAGTAACCAGAAAAGTAACTTCACAGTATCATGGGTTTTTAATAGTTGAGGCAATGGGCTCCTGGACCCTGGTTGGGGCTTGAGCCAATAGACAACAATGTTTTTCATGTAGAAGGCGGCTCTAATTGGCGGTTGGCATTGATTTTGGATGAAAATTCGAGCGCGATGTTCGAGTGATTGGGGTCGAGAAATGGCGGTTGCGTCCGTCCTTGCCATCTTTCTTAGTTGGAGAGGGCGAGGGGTAAACATTCAACAGAATTCGCTGAAATTGCATACAGAACCCAATGAAGAACAGATAAAGACTCCAGGTAAGTTTTCATTGATTTTATTTCAGTATTTCTGGCCTAACGGATACAACCAAATACTCGTTAAAAATCTCATACAAACCCTTATAATTTAAAACACAAACGGAGCTTGGGTTTCCTGTGGTGTCATTCGCTCGATCGAAACACATGTAAGGGACGGACCATTAGAAAAGTTATGGGTGGGGGAATTCCAAAAAAAAATTCCATACAAGGGAAAATTATCAAAAAAAATATCCATGCACAGCCAGCAACACAGAAACAAAAAATTATACATGGAGGGGGAGATAGTAGCCTGCGAACAGCATCCTCTACTTGATAGCCTGTGTACAGCTGTACGTCTCACCTCAACATTCGGAAAGGGACGTCTGTGCTACACTGTCGTTAATCGTGTTCTGGCATAATTTTGCATAAACTACATCTCGATTGCCATTGGCCGAGAAACACTAGACAGTACACATTGTAGATTTCAGTTTGTTCATTTCCCGATTGTTAATGCGGGTATCAGCGGCCATCCCGAGGGGGCGGCCCCCGGGCAACCCACGGGAAACCCAGGGGCTTAGCAGGGGTTTTGTAGCAAAAACATGCCCCACACGCGGGACATTAGAGCGCTTTTGCGTTTTCGTCAAAATACCCCGGGGACATACCCACGGGGTTTTCACGTAATCTGCTGTCTCAACGTTCAGCGGTTTTCGCCCCAGGACTTGCTCGATCGATCGACGTTCTTCGATTTCTTTGTCCTTGAGGTATAAAGTCATATCATTATCATTCAAATTAAGAGATTAAATTAAGCCATCCACTGTCGGAAGACAGAACAAAGAAATAAAGGATAATATTTGTATAAAACTATTAAGATTTTTGACACTTCTAAAACGTTTAGCTTCTAATACTTCAGTATAATATGTTGCCCAGGTTGCCCCAGGGGTGGGGGTTTTTGTCACAATTTTCTGCCCCACCCGAGGGGTTTTAGCATGTATTTGTCATGGCTGCTGTGACAAATGCCCCTGGGTTCCCGGGGGCCGCCCCCTCGGGATGGCCGCTGATACCCGCATAATGGCAATGCAAGAGACAAAGCGGGAGGACGCTGCGAAGCGGGGAAAATAAATAAATTTCCTTCTTCGATAGCCTATACACAGACGGCGTATTCCCTTCAAAGGAAGGGATTTGGAGATCTTTCTTTCCTCGAGGGAGTTGAAGATTGGATAAACTCTTGAGTTTGAGAACCATGTGATGGCTCTTAAGGTTTACTTAGGACAAGAACTGTTAAGTACAAAGATAGCTAAATTTGGAATAACTTAATATTCCAAATTGAATAGATTAGTACATAAAATATTTTCCAAAAAAAAAACGGAGTAAAAAAAAATTCATGCAGCTTGAGAATCCCCCACCCCCCCCCCCCCCCCCCCCCCCCCCATAACTTTTCTAATGGTCCGTCCCTAACTATAGTTGGTTCGTAAAATCGTTTAATAATCGGCAATTAGCCATGGGCAGTTGTAGTATGACCCATAGTACATTAAAGCTGCCCGAACGTTTATCCAACTTGGCGTATGTCGTTATTTTATAGTATATGTAACACTAATTGAACGGTAATTTCAAGGTCTTCTGTGCAGTTCAGCAATAAAATCATAATCACAAGAATAACAATGGACATCATTAGACTTTTAAAATAACATTGAAAACATATACTGACTACAAGTATGACGATTTGCTTGCGTATCGCAAAAAATCCACAGACAAATGCAGTTGGTTTGACTGGCTTAGTCACAGTTGATTTGTATCTCAGCTAAGATGATTTGTGCCAACAGGCGAGTTATTTATTGTATTCTTTTGAGTAAGCTTTGAGTTTTTGATTTCTTTTTGTGTTTGACTTTGAGATAGGCCAAGGCTCGACGTCGAAAACTGCTCGTAAACAGATTTTAGTGTAAGCCTTGGGACTATCGGTCGTACAGTGTAGCTACGACTGTATAAATGACTGTGTATAGTGTATGATGTGTAAGTACTGAGCACAATGTCCAATTTAAGGAAACAAAAAAACATACACGACTTACCATTACTCCTTCAGGTTAACTTTCGAGAGTATCCAAAGCGAAGAGAAGAAAGATCGTGGCTTCGCAGTCGAAACAGAGAAAGAGCGGTTCGACGGGAAATAACACGCACATGGCGATACATGCCGTATTCACGTGAACAGTGCAATCGGATTGGTTGACGCATGGCGATCACGTGCCGTATTCACGTGAACAGTGCAATCGGATTCGTTTGGCGGCGACTTCCGGGTCGACACAAAAAATAATAAAAAACAAGAGGCTGGATGCAGCCTTAACTCGGGCTGTATCACATGATCGTCACCCAGGTGGTGCTGCGCTACGACCGCAAAGCATTATTTTTCCCAAAAAAGTGAAGTTTTCAAGATGGCGGCGAATCAACTGTGGAAAGTGTCATTTTGGCGGTAAGTCAAACACTGGTCATGAGTTTTTCTTCTACGTTTCGTCACATATTTTAACATGAATAGAAATTAGAAGTATCGGTTTATCGATTTATCTTGATCATTGAGTCATTTTGGTGGTGTTTATAGTACTTTTTAGCCCTATATTACGTTGGAAATTATTACTTCTCAATGTGAATGAGTTTCTTAAAAGCACGCATTAGAGACTTGGAAATTTTGACAAAATCCATCGACGAATCTTCCTCTAAAGTTGGGAAATCATTCCCCAAATGTGTATGATTAAAACTGTGTAAAAGCGCCTCTAAGCGCCACCTACATGTATCTTCGATCTGAATTTTTGACATGAATTTGGGAAAGTTTGGCGATTAGGCTAAACTGCAAAATACAACGCCACTGCAGTGCCACTTAAAAAGAAGGTTTGTATGAAAATTTGAGAAAAGGAATTATACTGAGCAAAGTGGCGTTGTATTCTGCAGTTGCTTCCTAAACAGAACTGCTGCTGTTATTCAACTGTCACTACATGTGAGCTATTACCTCAATTTTTATTCATTTAATTATTTTAACAGATGACAGAATAATTACCAGCCCAGCAAGAGAGGTCACAGTAGTGCTACAGGGAGTGCTACAGGGGATACCCCTGGAAAGCCAGTTCAAAATTGTCTTGAGGTCGGCTAGTAAGACAAAATGAGAGGAAAACAAGAGCTATTCACAACTTTTTTAAGCAAATAATTTATTTTTTAAATACCTTTCCTATGCACTTATCAGCAGCTTCCTCCAGGGATAGACTGCCAGGCTGACCAGGGGGATATAAGTTGGGGAATAAAAGGTGATTGAATGTAAGTTTTGCCCCTGGATAGGGGAAAATGCTTGACTTTGTTTGAAGTTCCAAGATAAGGGAGGGGGAATTTGTAAGATTATAATCTCACATAAGAGGGATTTTCTGTTTAAGGAAAACGTGACTCAGGGGACTTTGACTAAGGGAGTGTTCATTATTTATGGTTTTTTTTTTTTTTTTTTTTTTGGGGGGGGGGGGGGGGGGGTCGGTGTTTCATCTGCTTCTCTTGTCAAAACTTTTAGGGCCCCCCTATGAATGAATTAAAACTTAGATGACCCCCTATAAAATTGCTCAAAACTATATTAAACCCCCCCCCCCCCCCCCCCAACAAAAAAAATGGATGTGCAAGAAAGAATGCAAACTGCATATACTGCATATATGTAATCTATTAAATTTACTATTATTTTTTCTAGATTTATAGTATTTTCCATGCTGTATACATTACCTTTGTTTAGTAGAAAAAATATATATACATGTATTCTTGTGGAAATCTCTACCTTCAGTACCCAGCCTCCTTTCTGGATGGGTACTTTAATTTGTGCATCATATTGCATTCTAGTTCATCGTATTGCACTGTTCCGTAGTCTAAAAAAATAAAATAACTGTAACTAAATAAATTGGCATAACTAATCTCCTGGACACCAATGCATTATCTGTCATATGGGGATGTGCCTTTGATCATGGGCTTAGAGAATACCATCCTGCGTATCAAGGAAACAAAGCCTAATAAGATTTCCCCACTCCTGGGGAAAATCGTCAAGTTTGTTCCACCCTTTTTGCAATCCCCTTGATTGTCCCAGGGTCTACCCCTGGCGGAAGCTGCTGATAAGTGCATTACTTGATTCTGTGCACCTACATTACACATGTGGAAATATTTAAATTACCTAATTTAATATAAATGGAAACAATAAAAAAAAATTTTTACATGTACAATGTATGTACCGTAATTATTTCATAGGACAAATCAACCTGAATTATAGAATTTTAAGCTAATTAATGCTTAAATGCTGGGGCATAGGGAGGTCCTTAAAATTGGGGGGAACTAGGAGGAGGGGGGGGGGGGGGGGAGGTTGATGAATTCTGAGACATTTTCATTGATGACTTCTGTCTCTCTTCTGAAACTGGGCACCTGCCCCTCCCCCTCCCGACACCACTGCTTAAATGTATTATTGAACAGGGCCGGGTTGTTCAAAGCCCGATTAGTGTTAATCCTGGATTAACTCTGCACAGAACCTATTGGTTGTCATGGAAATTAACCCTGGATTAGCACTAATCGGGCTTTGAACAACCGGGCCCAGGACTATAGCTAATGTTAATTTTGTTCTTAGCAGCACAAGGAGCTCCACTGTCCCTCTCTCCCTCCCTTGCACTGCTACACAGGCTATATATGGTATATTGTTCTGTAATTTATAATTATTTGTCTCTGTAAAATTATATGCTGGTTTAGTATCCTATCTATATAATTATGCACAAGCAACTGGAATGTCTCTCTCTTCTGTTGTTGCATAATGACTATCATGTTTAAACAATTCTGGACTTGGTTGCTTAGAAATCAGACATGATAGCAAAAATATTGACAAAAAGCAGAAAACAATATACCAGTATATATATATATATACAGTCAATGCCAAAAAGGTTGTCCAGCAAAACATAATATAATACTTTAATATCCATTGTTTTGGCCTATTGTCTTGGTCTAGACAATAGCCCAAAACAATGGATATTATAGTATTATATTATGTTCTGCTGGACAACTTTTTGGCATTGACTGTATATATATATATATGTATATATATATATATACAGCCGTTTGCAAAAATTCTGACCCCCCTCACCATATATAAATATATATAAAAAATGTATCAAACATTATGGGATACCTCTTCCTATATTTTTTTCTGAAGCCCTTGATGATAGGCAACTTGAAAAAAATATCAGCAATGACATCCCATAATGTTAGATATATGTTTGATATATATTTATATATGGTAAGGGGGTCATAATTTTTGCAAACGGCTGTATATATATATATATATATATATATATATATATGGGGCCATTCCATATGAAATGAAAAAATATTGTGAATTTCAAAATTCAAGATATCATTAAAAGATTGGTATCTATTGATAGCTAATACATTGGGCTGTAAGAAACTGAAAAAAAAATGTGACTTAAGGCCACGCCCACTATGTGGCGCAACTTTACTTCTAAGGCTTTGCAAAGTGAAAATTAAAGAGGTCTGAAGCATATATAACAAAAGTGGTATAATAAAAGAAATAGAAATAAGGCAAACTGTTTTGTGATGTATACATAGTGTTGGCCTATATCTATCATAAAATCCAATAAAAAAAATAAAAAAGTTGAGTCCTCTTGAGATATGAGGCAACAAAAATCTGTTGCGGACATTACATTCATCTGCATAAAATATCACCATTTGTTTAAATTATTCATACATTTTGAAATTATTTAATGTGATGCTTGTGATGCTCTATTAATTCAGTATGAAGATGATTTTGGCAAAAAAAATATTTGGAAAAGCTTTGTTTGCTTGGAATTGCGTTGCGGACATTACGTTGCGGACATTACACTTTTCATATTCGCTTCAATTAGTGGATATTTTGATGGGAATTTCAACAAAACAAGTTTCTGGAAACACTTTCAATTTATTCAAGGTGAAATGATGACAATAAAAGCATTCAAATAGATATTGTGATAAACAAATCTCAAACTATTTGTCTATCTTTGAAGAACAAATGTTTCTTGCAACCATAGCTAATCATGTACAAGGCAAATCTATTACTAGATATTGCATGTGATACAGTTAAAATCTAAATGTCTTTATAATTAAAGCCAATGTCTGATTAAACAATCAGGGCTAGTATCAACGGATACAAATCAATGTATACTGAACAAAACAAAATGCAGTCATAACTATTGCACCAGATGTACAAATACAAAAACGTGCTGTGAATGTCTACTGTTACAATACAGAATTCACCTAAAGTTTTCTCATAGTGCAACCCCATTCAGTTGCACTGTCTACAGAAGTGGGTTTATCTTGTTGCATTAAAGAGCTTCTCAATTTCTTGTTGTTGAGGTACACTAAAAGGCCCAACATTCTCAAGCGTAACTGGGCCAACAAAAATGCAAGATAGATGCACTTCATCAAAATCATCCCTCTTCGGCCAGTTGAACCTCTTGGCACCGACACTGTGCAAAAATTTAAACTTGACCAACTGGTTTGTCATGCTGATGGCTCTGCCAAGATAATATTTGTTCATATAATCCACAGCATAGTACTCTTCCATCCTGACAGTTGGCATTGGAATGGCTTGTAGGCACCCCCTGTGTTCACTGAAGATTATGCTTTTCCTGAATTCTGAAAAGCAGGCTTCTTTTACCATTGGACCAAGACCTGCCAAACATCTGGCATAAAGGCAGGTATAAACACCACAGGCCTGTTTATTCAGTTGCTGAGGAATGTCTTCTTTTTTGTTGCAAGAAAAGACCCACTCATCCAGGTTGCAAGTAGCATCCACTTCCTTTAGAATGGTGGCCATTTTCATCAAAGCCTTCTCAACTGTAGGTTTGACAAAGTCACCTGCCCTGCTATCTAAGACGATAGACAATTTCTTCTGTGGAAACAGAGCCAGGAGAAACCAATGTTTGGAGTTGACTGGATTGCATGGTATGAGTAGCAGATCTTGTTCGAATAGAGACTTTTGCGGCAGGGACTTGGCTAACACACTTGGCTCTCCTTTTTCAAAATTCTCCCAAGCGAGCGTTATGACTTTCACGTTCTTGTCAGAGCTGGCACATGATTTTATCAGAGTCAGATACTTGTCAATCACGAAATTGCAGAGCCAATTTTCTTGGGGGTTAGAAGATTTGCCTGCCAGGCTCTTGATGTCGTTCATGTCAATGAGACCATCTCCACTGAAAGAAATTAGGCCATCTATAATTGCATTTACTTGAGATGTAACATAGTGTGGGAGGGAAAAGGATGCTGCCTGCTGGAACAAATGAAGGAGCTCGTTGGGGATACCCTCTTGGACATGACAAGATAAGATACTGTTTGTAGGGTTGATGTTGTTATCATCATTGTTAGTACTTTGATCTTCCAATCCATCACTATTGTTGACATTGTCATCATCATCGTCGCCATCATCATAATCATCATCACAGCTTTCAGCACTAAGAACGACCTCCTCATTACTTTTATATGACTCAGTATCAGAATCATCTGAATCAAAGGGAAGAACAGTAACTTCACTCTCAACCAAAGCCTGGTTAGAGTAGAGACGACATTCAACAAAGCCGTTTTCTTGTGGCTCGATGCAGTGGAACCTTTAAATTCCTGGAATGGGAGCAGCTTCATTGAAACATTTCTCGAGGCCAAGTGTAGCAGACATTTCACTTATTTCTTGTTTTTCTACAAGTGAGACAGTCACAGATGAATTGAGCTTTCTGACGACTTCATGGAAGGATCTTGCATCCACGACAACAGCCACTTTTCTTGCTGCCACAGTATTCCACACAAGACGTTTAACTGTGCCACCAATCCCGTCTACAACTCCCTTCCCATGTGAGGTGGCGAAGTAGTTCCACTGGATGTGGACTATCTTGTCAAGTTTGTGAAGAAAACTCACAATGTATTTGTTCTTAAACTGAGAACTTGGACCATCAGAAAAAACAAAAACCTTTTTAACCTCAGCATGCTTTTCCTTGACAAATTTATCAAGAACAATAGACATCATTACTGAAACAGATGTCTTATCATGAGACATTTCATCAGACACAATGACATGTGACTCACAGACACGGTCACCCGAGGAATCCCTCGTCCAGATAGCAATTGTGAAGAGGGTAACCTGCTCCTGGTTCCAGTGAGCAGACTGGATCTCGTCTTGGTGCTTACACAAGTAGTTCTCTGCAAAATCTACTTGAACTACAGCCTCCTCCTTGTCTAGTTTTTCTAGCCTCTGTTCAAAGTACCTTGACTGCTGTCGCTTGATAAAGACGTGCCTTAAAAATGAAGGCATATCTGAATGAAGTAAGGCCAGCACATCTCTGATAGTGCCTTCTTTACAGACCTTTTTCATATTCTTAACCACTTTCTTCCTGTGTAAGGCTTTCTTCCCTACTGGAACTCTTACTTCAACTCTCTCCCACTGATACCATAACGTTGTATCATCAAGGGAAACATCGCATTGCTCTGCAATAGCATCCAGCCACTTAGGGCAGCTACTACATTTACCAAACATACACATCTCTGAGTCAGGGTCACATACAAAGTTATTAACAAAGTCCCCAGAATAGTTTGGAAAATCAGTTATCTCTTTACTGAGACAGTCACAAATCAACCGAATATTCTCATGATATTGACAAAGGCATACATTCTGCGGCATATCAGACGAAAATAGAACATTCACTGGGCGAAGAGAACTGAACTTGCTCAGTCCAATCTTAACATCTGGGTTTTCTTTCATGAAAAGAGCATGAGCCTCTTTCAATGAGCACATCAGATGCCTCTTCTGGAAGTGTAATTTCTTTCCACTTTGCCAGCTGGTAACAAAATCTTTCTTTCCAGGAGCTTGTCGCGAAATAGAATCTTGCAAGTAAAAACTTGTAACTTTTGAAACTGTTGCAGCTGGAAGGCTCTTTCTGCTCGCTGTACTGGCTTTCTTCTTTTTAGGAGTATGAATTCCTGTGGCAGAACTAACTTTGCAATAACTGCTTTTCTTTTCCTTGGGCTTCTTGGAAGATGGGGCTTAACTTTGCCCACTGCTTTTCCAAGTGCTTGAGGTGTATGGTACACAGCTTTCTTCATTTTCTCTGCTTCCTTAGAGTTCAGTCTAAATCTCTTTACTCTCTCCCTATTGAGCTCTCTCTTCCTAGCAACCTCTGCTGAACTTTGAGTATTTGGCTTGCTTCTAACAAGTTTCTTTCGTTCTAGGTCCTTGTTTTTATAAACATTATACTTTTCAAAATCTTCTTTCAGCTTTTTTCTGAATATCTGTGACCTCTCAGCGCTTGTTTTTGGCATTTTGAAACGTGCACTTCAATCTTTACAGAGAATTTGAGGAAGGAATATATAACTGGTCAGTGGAATAAGTCACTCTGGGCATGCTCAACTTTTCTTCTGAGCATGCTCAATGAGTTATTTATAACTGCTGACCCAAGTAATGCAGAAAAGTTTGCAATCATTTAAGCTGTATTATCATTCACTTTTACATGAAGTTAATATATAACAAAACCTATTCTAAAGGCATTTACTAGCAATGAAGTGCAAAAACTGTGTCACTGTGAATAAATTATACTTTTTTTTCACTTCAGAGACACAAAGCATTGATTTTAACATGAAATTGTAACAATTCTGCAAAGATCCCAAAAATGTAATGTCCGCAACGTTTTTTGTGTAATGTCCGCAACAGATGTTTTTGCTTATAACTTTCATATTATTAGGAAACTTTGATTTTTTTGTTGATGTTTTGTAACTTCATTTATCATTAAGCATAGAAATTGTTTTACTTTTTTTTCAACAAGTCACAACTCACAGGAAATGGAGTTTGAAAAACATTAGTCAACATGTGGTTGTTTTTGCTGTAATGTCCGCAACAGACTTTTGACAATTAATTATGCAAAAAGTATAACAGGTAGGAATGTTTTTTTTGATAGATAAAGAAAGAGCTCACTTTTGTTGTTAAGTAGTGTAAGTTTCATCAGCTCAACTGATTTATCAAAAAAGTTAGACAGGGTTATATATCAATTTCCATGCTCTGACTGTAATGTCCGCAACGTGGAATGGGCCATATATATATATATTTGCAAAAACAAGACCAAATAAAATTGGGCTGTGTAGCATGATCTGTTTGTTTTACACAGCCTACATGTAGTACAACATAAATAAGCTTAGCTTGGCTCATCAGAGACCATTGTAGTGCATTTTGTACCAGTCCACTGCTTTATGTACCGATGAAATTGAAACTTGTGTAATTATATATCCTTGAAATATCAAATAAGTTAGCAGGGGAAGGATACTGTGCTAGTCAAAGATGAAGTGTTGGCTTTTCTTTATAAATATAAAAGTTTATAATAAATTTATAAACAATATTCAAAAGGCTGACAAAATGAACGCTCCTATTAATTTAGTACCACTTCAAGCAGTACTACATGTACACCGAACTAATTGCGAGCTTCGACTCAATATTTTGAGCCTTGATTTATGCAAGTAAAAGGGCGAAGGAAAAAACTACTCACCTATTAAAAGTTGGCAAAAGTATTCAACCCTCATTTATAGCGCCGTTTCGTGGAGCTGGAGACTGTCGCTTTTTTCCCTTTGAATTGCTCTGTGGCACTTTTCACACAATTTTTGACAAACTGCAGAAGGTAATTCATCCCCATGAGGGAACAACTTGCTTTTTAATACCCGAACAAAACGCTCTTCACCGATCGAACCGATTCAAACAGCTCTCTCAGAGATGTTCGCTCGACGGCAGCTTGTGCGAAATGAGTCGATTTTGTGAAATGGACCAACGTGCTTTGCGATCGTAGCGCCAACACCACCTGATCGTCACCCGCACCTTGTTTATTTTTTTATTTTATTTTGTTTCTACATTCTTTACAATTCAGACATTCCATTCTAGGGTGTGGTCACTAGGGAGGGGTGGTACTCCACTCCTATTATTTATTATTAGGAATGGCGGTAGCACAGTGACTTTCACTCTCTCTCTCTGCATGTAGTATATATATGTATGTAATTTAATATTTTTGTTTCTCTCGTATGTAAATTAAAGAAGTCGACCTTTTACTGTAAACACTACTTATTCATGTAACACACATTTACGATTTAGTCTGCTGTTGTTCTGTTATACTGCAGGTTCTGAGTACTAATAGATGATTGTCTCAATGTTTATATTTATCCCATATTATAAGTTGTATCCTAGGGGTTAGCTATCACTATATATTTCACTATAAGTACTGTTATTTATAGTTCTACAGTCTACCCTGCGGCTCTTTATCGCAGCTTGCTGATCACCGCCTCACGTCTCTTTCTCCAGTTCCACAGCTGTTCTCTCTAGAAAAGCTCTGGAACCAGGCTATCTATGTTAATTGTGTTCATGGTCAATTCGTGTGCGAAATTAGTACGAAATTAGTTGCAAAATATTGTTATGATATATTATCTAAATGTGATAATTGTAATACCTCTTAATAATTCGTAGTCTTATACTACTATTATTTTCTTCAAGTTAAAAAGGGTAGAGGTGACTGACCATCGGAAAACCTCGAAAAATACCCTAAAAAATATCAAAACGTTAAAAATTTCCCACCCCAAAATGTACCTCATGGTCTAAAAATCACCCTGAAAAATGGATTTCGCTTGGACAAACCCTAAAAAATACGAAATCGCCGATTTCACACCCTAAAAAGTACGACAATCACCCCTACCAACCGAATATAGGAAGAACCCCCCCCCCCCCCCCCCAGGGTAATCACTTGATGTAGAATCACAGGCCGCCCACACTCGACATATATTTCCAGCTTATTAGTCTGTTGGGTTACCTGTGGTGTGTTTCATCAAGTGATCTCGGAAGAGTTTATATAATTGCTCCTTGTGAATTCTCTTTTCCGATTCCTACGAAAGAAATCTTCAAAAATGACGGTTGGTCGCGTGTACGGCTCGATAGAAGCTGATAGACATTATTTAAACTCTTCCGAGATCGCTCGATGAAACACACCACAGGTAATCGAACAGACTAATAAGCTGGAAATATATGTCGAGTCTAGGCAGCCTGTGGTACATGAATCGATAAATGATAAAAATAATGGGTTATTGGCACTTTAAGCTTTTAAAATAAGCTTTTTATCTCATGCTCACACGAGCCTGTGCAATAACGTGTACATGAGCCTGTGCAATAACGTGTACATGAGCCTGTGCAATAACGTGTACATGAGCCTGTGCAATAACGTGTACATGAGCCTGTGCAATAACGTGTACATGAGCCTGTGCAATAACGTGTACATGAGCCTGTGCAATAACGTGTACATGAGCCTGTGCAATAACGTGTACATGAGCCTGTGCAATAACGTGTACATGAGCCTGTGCAATAACGTGTACATGAGCCTGTGCAATAACGTGTACATGAGCCTGTGCAATAACGTGTACATGAGCCTGTGCAATAACGTGTACATGAGCCTGTGCAATAACGTGTACATGCGGAGCCTGTGCAATAACGTGTACACGAGCCTGTGCAATAACGTGTACACGAGCCTGTGCAATAACATGTACATGAGCCTGTGCAATAACGTGTACATGCACTGTACCGGACGAATTTGGAACCGGTACGAAATTTATCTGGATCCATTGTGTTTATACACTCTACCCGGACGAATTTGGATTAGGCAGTCTATAATTCGTCCGGAAAGTAGGTAAATAACCATACGAGTTCCAAATAGTATTGAATGGTTGACCCATATTTTCTTTTACTCACCACTTCTTGTAGTTCAGTGTTGGCTACGTTCTTTGCCTGCGTGTTCGAGGACATATTTCTTCGTATGAACTACCTTGTTACTAGCAATCAGTAGAATAGGTTCCAGACTACCGCGCGGTCATATTCTCAGCGGTTTCTAGCTATGAATCCTGACAATGAAAATAATGGCGGCGAATTTGAATTTTTAAGCTGAAATCACTGCAAGATTTGCTCCACATTTTGTCCCATCCTTCAAAAGAACCGTCCGAAAAGCTAAAACTAGTCACCGACGGGCAAGTTTGCTAGAAGTTTGTTAAAATTTGGGCTATTTCAAAATTGCCTCGGGCAAGTCAACTCAAGGAGGGCAATGTTCATTTTTATCGAGAGTTTACTATAGTTAACGTCCCAGTGCAAGGAAGATATTATCATCTTCCCGTCATGCATTGCGCCGGTGAAAACTATAGCAACCGCTGGGCCCTGGCCGAAACAAATCAGATGAACAATCATACAATTTAACCCCCCCCCCCCCCCCCCCGAGGGGGGTACTCCCTTGTATGGGCTATACGGAAATGTGCCACGGGATAGGGTATGGTTTTTGAGCTGCCGAGGTCTGGGATAGGGTACCCTTTTTACGGTTTTGGTCTGGGAAAGGGTATGGATTTGATATCGTACGTGTGTAGGCGAGATGCATAACATTCTGCAGTGCATAATAGTAACCCACTTATTAACCTCGCTTGCTCGGTCTGTACAGAGAAATATCAGACCGCGGTTTTTCTGTACAGACAGAGGCTTTGCGAGGTTAATAAGGTGTTTATTATATGGCATATTTTGTTTTAACTTTTTCAGTTTTAATTCGACCGGTTCGTGTACACAAACACTGCAGCGGGAAATTCCGTATTGCCCGTGGGCATTACGGGAGAATTCCGCCCGCTAAACGGCCAATCAGCGCGCGCCATTTGACCGGAAGTAGCTCCTGTCATATAATAGAACAGATTATGTACGAGAGAGACAAACTATGCATTTTTACAAGCCTTGCGCTCATCATGTGTTTACGTGTATAATTAAAATTGTTATGGCCAAAAGGAAAACCAGAGGCGGAAGAGAAGTAAAAGTGCCTAAGAGATACCGCTAGCTGATTGAATGAATTCTTGAGAATAGCGTGAACTATTGTAGATTTCCAGACTGATTGTTACTATTATTATTACTTGTATCAGGAACCCATTACCAGGAGCGTTCCTATGTCATGGAGTCATGGGCTGGGCCCCCAGCACAGGAGTAGATATGGCTATATTTAGAATTCGAATTCCCGCGTTGAAAGTGAGAAGAATATGATGATGAATAATTATGAGAAGTGACGTATAGCTATCTGATTGGCTAAGACAACATGGCCTTTGTTTATTTCGCGCGAAATGCAATTCTAAATATAGCCATATCTACTCCTGTGCTGGGAACAGAACCAATGGAAGATGGACGCTCCTGGTAATGGGCTCCTGCTTGTATGGATTGAAATTCTCGAACTGGAACAAAAATACTACTACTACTACTGACTACGGCACGGTTACTGAACAGCATGCCACAGTGACATTGAAATGGTTTCCCTATTGTGTTTGTCCTGCTGATCCAATCAAATTACAAAAATACGGTACAGCACGGTTACGATACGGTTACGATACGGTTACGATACGGTTACGATACGGTTACGATACGGTTACGATACGGTTACGGTAAGGCTGCGAACAGTGCCTCGAGCATGCGCATGCTAAGGCATGGTTTGAATATGCAAACGAGGCTACAGCTATTTTGTTGATTAGAATCACTTGAATAAGTTGCTCAAATCATAGAACAATGGTCGTTATAACTAATCTCCGCGTTTTTAGTCGTAATAATATAAACTTTTGGTAAAATGTCTATCACGCTACCAACCACGTGATCACAAAATGTTGAAAATTAAGCTAAAAACGGGGTGGGTACATTGTATATTTTAAGTAACGATTTTGTGTTTATCTGATTACACTTGTGGTTGACTTTAAAGATCAGATAGGAATGGTTGACTCTGATAGACGGTTCTCCCTTCATGTAGGCAGACATGCATTACTACCAAATTGTATTGTGTATTGTGTATTTATTTCGTTCTATTGTTTTGTATTGTGTTAATTCTATTATATTTTGATAGCAATTCATGTGTTGCCTACATGAAGGACCCTTGCTATATTTCGGTTCGGCAGAACGAACCTTCTTCAATGGTTATATGAGCTAAGTCATATCACCCCTGAAAGAGAAGGTTCGTTCAGTGCCGAACCGAAATATAGGATACAACAAATAACATCGTACAGCTGTCCTATCAGCCTTGCAGTATTCATATTTTCCAAAATTTTAGAACCAGGGCAAAAATGTAGTGATTTGTTAAGGAATATTTGACATTCCAATGCCCATATCTCGGCCTCTATTCGACGTCACACCTCATTTTTAGCGTGTAAAGTTCTTTCATATTGCACGTTCCCAATCGGTGGTCCAAAAATTCAAAATCGAAATTTTTCAAATTTGTGACGTCACACTTCGTTTATGGACAGTCAGACATCGTTTACGTCCATTGTGTCGATTACAGTGCCGCACATTTCGGATTATCTTTTGTTGGAATCTCATCTTTAGAGCTAAAAACAGTGCTAGTCGTACGTATACGTAAGTTTTCCATCAGACTGGTGAACAAGGCTGGCTCTTTTTATTTGGCGTACATCGGGCACCGGGGGGGGGGGGGGCGGGGGATTTACTGGATAGGGGTGTGCTACAGAGATGTCGAAATCCTGACCCTATTTAAGGATGAAAAATCATTAGTTGTAAAATTCATATCCTTTCCAAGGATTGTAACGAAAAAAAATATACCCTATTTAAGGTATACGTGAATACTATATTTGTAACAGCTTTTTTCCCCTTCATGTTATTGTTTCTGTAGCCTATATTAGGGACTACCAGAGTAGTGTTATTTCCAATCGCTAATTAATCATGTGAAGTTGACTGATAAAAATAAAAAGCGTACCCCATTTAAGGATCGGATATTTTATTTCGTTGTAAATATATTGTGAGCTACGTTGTCGATATTGTGAGCTAGGAGAAGCGGATTTCCAACCTCTGATCCAGGGTATTTATTTTATGGTCAAAATGCAAAATATGATATCCTATTTAAGGATCAGGAGGTTCAAAAACCATACCCCTTCGGGGACACATAGCTAGACATAGACATAACTTTATTTGTACCTTGTAGATTGAACTACATCGGTAAATATCCAAATAACAATAATATTTATATTACCTTAATTAAATTAAGTTAAAATAGCTATTTGATACGTACAACACGGGTTCAATTATTTGTTCCTAACTTCGAGACTTTCGCAAATATATTTTGCCAAGGGCGTATCTAGCCTATAGGCCGGGGCCTACACATTTTACAGCCTACTTGTCTTATTACAAATGAATGTTGGGCTTGAGGAGCTGTCGAAATACACAAAACATGACCTGGAAGTGCAGCATAAGGCATTTGCGAAAGTCTAAATCAAAAATTTCCCGGGGAAGCATGCTCCAGGACCCCTCAAGAAGCGACCCTTACGGAGCAGTTGTTTGGGCCTACAAATTTAAAAAACCTGGCTACGCCACTGTTTGCCATCATTTTTTGCACCGTATTTGGGGGATTGATCATTAGTAAGAATACCTCGTCATCACTCAAGTGTTTTAAGTTTCTTTTTAGGTCTTTTTCTAGGTCTTTAAAAAAAGAATTGCGTCTTGTGGCATAGAACTGGCATCTTATTAAGAAATGTTTTTCGTCTTCAGTTTCTTTAAAACATTTTGGACAAATTCTTTCTTCTGGTTTTTGGTAGGGCCTTTGATGTCTACCCGTTTCAATTTGAAGACAATGATTACTGATACGAAGTTTTGTTAGTGCTATTCTGTGTTTAATGTTAGAGATATTGATCAGGTATTCTTCTTGGTTGTGGTCTGTTTTGAATACTCTATACGTTCTAAGTTTATTACTTTGTGCCGAATCTCTGCGTTGATCATTGTGAATTTCCTCAATCCAAGTTTGAAAGTCTTTGTTTCATTTGTCTAAGTATTAGTTTCCAATCAGTACTCATTTGAATTGCATGGTTTTCACACCAAATATAGCCATACCCCATTCTCTCAATTACATATTTGAGTTTTTCTGTCCAGATGAGCGGGTGATTACAATAAAGACCACCAAGTATCACCTGATCCGAAAGCTTTGTTTTATCTGACATCATGAATTTTGACCAGAATTTGATACTTCTATGAATTGCGTCAATTTTTATAGGTAATCTGCCTAATTCCGCTCTGCATGCGTTCTTTGTAGCTGTCTTGTTGACTCCAAGTAATATTTTACAGAATTTAAGGTGCACCAGTTCAGCTGGGTCTATACAGCGTATATATGGGAGTACCCCCTCCCCCCTCCCCCTCCCCCCTCCCCCTCCCCCCTCCCCCTCCCCCCTCCCCCCTCCCCCGGGATCGGGCAGATAAGATCCGATAACTTTATTTATACACGGTAGGTCCTTCAGGAGTGATAAAAATACAATTACGGAAATGGCTATATACTATATATGGTATCTAAATATACTAATGACTATAGCTAATATAATAATTACTATTACTGTCACCGTTTGACCTTTATTGTCGGCTGTTACTCGTATCTGCACTATCTTTTCAAACCTATTTCGTAATTTCCTTTTATGTGTTACTATTGTATAAAACCAAGAGAGGATAACTAAGTTATCCTCTCTTGATAAAACATATGTCATCGATTTTGTAATTTCCGCTCATAGTTACGTAATTAACAATTTATATAAGCCTTGTATCCAGTTGTGACCTCCACCGTAAAATAAACCTGAAGAAAGCTGGTACTGGCCAGCCGAAATATCGTATAAACCTCGACAAGCGTTGTATTTGATCAGCATTGCAGTAGTCTTCGGACACTTTATCATTATACTATAATATGATAAAAACTAAAAATAAATAAACTTTCCCTGCTTTACAAGGACGCCGTATCTTTAAGTGCTCACCCCGAAAAGTCATGGTAGCGTACCGTAAAGATTGGATTAGGCGCCCTCCTCCAAATAAATAAGCGATAATAAGAAACACGTACTATCGGTACAAAGTCAACTTCGACATTATATTTATCACATTCGGGTACATTACAAGCTGGTCGTTTTACTTAGTGTTTCTACTTTGGTTTCCATGTGTGCGCAAAGTTCTTTCAATCGGTGGATCTCTCTTTCAAATCTTTCAAAAATGAAATAAGCGCCCCCTCTCGAATATCTGCCGTGATTAGTATGTTTGTCAGTGTTGATTTCACGCCATGCCACTCAGAAACACAGTACCGTCTGGCGTCGCGACTAGGAGTGTACAAGGGCCTCTGCAAATGATTTTTGACAAAATAAATTTGTATAACTCGCGCGGTATCAGCGATGTGTTGAAGTTTTATTTCTCCCACGCGTTTCGTTTGATTACTACAAACTTTTTCAGGGAGTACTGAACTAACGTTAATCCAACCTTAAAAATATTGTTTTAGCATATTTATTTATCTACGGGACTCTCCTGCCTCAGGCGTACGCATGTATAACCACAGATTCCGTAGCACGTTTGCTATAGGTCCTGTTCAGCCCGTTTATTAGTTCAGTACTCCCTGAAGAAGTTTGTATATAGTTATCAAACGAAACGTTTGGGAGAAATACAACTACGACATAACGCTGATAGGCGTGTGCTGATCACTGGATTATCAGATAAAAAGTAAAAAAAAATATTATTATAAAAATAAGTTGAATAAATATTTATCATTTTGTCTAAAATAACTGTTTTCTTTACTAACAACTCACAGACTGTATATATTCTCTATATATCGATGTTGTTGTGATAGAAAGGCGCCATAGAGAATAAGCATTAATGAGGTGACGTAATATCCAGAATCGACCCAGGCTTTTTCTTACGCGGTCATGGGTCAGGAAAGGTCAAATTTTCACCATTTCAAACAAGCCTAGAACATAGAATATTCTCTGTAAGCCAAAAATGTCTTCGCAGAAGTACTCAAAACCTTTCAAAGATTCATATGTATAAAAATTGCAAAAGGGGTTAGGTGCACTTTAACTCAGAAGTGGAAAATTTTATTTCAAAAGTCGGAAGTACCTTCTCGGCTCAGTTTCGTAAAGATCTAGAGGGCGGCGTAAGCAGTCGGACACATTTTATTAGGTAGCAAAACCCTATCTGTTCGAATGTTAGCCGAAACGTTTAGCAATCTAACACCGCCGGGAACACATTTGCCTTTCACGAATTTTGCAGAGAACTTTTGCCGCCGTGCTGCTAAGATTTCAGATGTAGTTTCTGAGCAAAGGAGGAGGCTAGATGAAGTTACCCGGCTTGGTATAATCTGATATAAAGTGTTACTGAGATACAGTGATACGAAGATCTAAAAAAAATTTAAGCGGATACAGGGCTCCTGGCGGATACTAAATGGCCCCCACTACTGAAATACAGGTGTCACTGCATTTAATGAGGACTGTTGTCTGGGTTCGTGACGTCTCTTTTCTCAACCATGCTGAAAGATAATACCGTTAATGCACGAATTAGCGTCGATCACGCCACGGCTGCATGCATGCAAGAGCTCAAGTGACCCAGACAACAGTCCGTTTCATACTGGATCTACGATTAATCGAGGTTCTCATTAAATGCAGTGAAACCTGTATTTAGCGTGGGCCATTTATATTTAGCGTCCGCTTAAAAAATGAAATTTTAGATATTCGTATCACTGTATCACTGTACATGTATCACTGTATCTTGGTAACTTTATATCAGCCAAGCCCTGTCTACCCGGCTTTCTTGATGTATGGAGCAATTTACGGGTCTGGGAAGGAGCGGCAAAGCCTGTGCTCTTCCTGTTTTCACCAGGCTAGGAGAGTTTTTTTTTACATGCTGGAAAAGGGTGCGATGCTATTATTATAAGACGTTTTATAAGACATATAAGACGTTTTATCTACAGGACACGACTATAGCAGAAGATAGTGTTAATCGTTAAGATGGTAAATATCGAGATTGCATTGGTTTTTTAAATATTGGGGAATTAAAGATACGCATAAATCTGCCCTCGCACCATGACTTTTATTTATTGGTAAGGAGAAAAATGCTGATCAATAAATCGAGTACAAGGTCACGTGACCTGTTTTGCTCAATATCCCCTTATAGATAAAAACAAGAGCCCATCTGGGCTTTCACTCGGGCCACATGAGATTGAAGATGAAATACACTTTCATTTGAAATCCTCTTAGTAATAACCAAAGGGAAGAATTATTAGCAGTCTTTAGGAGTGGCCGGTAGCGCGGTGACTTTCATTCTCTGCTCCCCTAGTATATATATACATGTATGTAATTTAATAGTTTTGTTTTCTCGTATGTAAATTAAAGTAGTTGGATCTTTTATTGAAAACACTACTTATTCATGTGTGTATGTATGTTCAGACTACTATCGTGCAGCTAGCTAGAGTCTTGAGATATCTGTCAGCAACTCCTACCTCGCAGCTAGTTAATAAATTAGCCTGTTCAGACCAAATTCTGGTATGCGTAAACTGAGCACTTTAGAGATTTAGTTTGTTGACCCAGTACCATATGTGCCACGACTTACATTAGCTAGCCTAGTAACTTAGTAGGTTTTACTTTTTGTTTTTCCCTCTTCTGGTTTGTTTCTATCTCTAAAGAGGGCATGAATGGGGTTAACTGACTACTGACAAACAGCCTTAAAAATAACTGACAACTGACAAATGACGTTTTTTTACTGACAACTGACAACCGAAAAATAAATGACAACTGACAAATTTGGTTTTTGTGGGTCAAACATTGTAAATTTTCTCTAGTAATGATTAACTAGGGCTAACTGACAACTGACAAATGGCCAAAATTTTAACTGACAACTGACATGTAGACCCCCCCATTCAGACCCTCTCTAAAAGATAGAAATTTGGTCTATAACTGCCCTTGGCGCAAGTGTTTCGTAATCGCAAATAATTGACCGCCAAAGTGCTCAATTGAAATTTCAACCAAAATATTAAAACTGTGCGAAAAACTGCTACTGACTGGTGTTTGGCGATCCTCGTTATCCATGATGGCTCAATTGACGTACAATACACCCGGTAGTTGTCGTGGTAAGAGAAATTACCTTGGAGCGAGTAGTGAACGTGGTCGTAGCGAGAGCTAGAAGTCGGCTAGATCGGATGATAACACTGACTTGACATTTGTGTACATTTCAAAACCTTAAAATAACTAAAATCTGTCATCGATGGGCTTTTAGCGCGCTGGAAGAAAAACGGAATGGCTTAAAACTTCACAGAAACTGAAAGGAACACACAAGAGACAGGTAAGACTAGTTTGACGATTTACTGAATTTTATTTTAGAGCAAACGGGCGTTCGAACTAAAACTCCATACATTTACTGTAATTTCAAATATCCGGGAAATAACGGTTTTACGCATAATGAGCCTGGGGTACCTGTGGTGAAACTAATACCGTGTTCATTATTATCGGTTTTCTCTATGGGTTCTCATATATTCAATAATTACTTCTGGAGCTTCATATTTATGTCGATTGGTCACAATGATTTCCTCTTTCAGTTTTTCCCTTTAGTTTGGACATTAGGGATATATCCTTGGAGATTTCGTACAGTTTAGCGACCGTTGTGTCGAAAGTAGAAACGTTCGTTTGTCATGAAAGTGCGTAAACAAACTGTCACAAGCGGTTTCATAGCAGCTCGATGTTTGACTCCCATATAGTCGATGATAACTTATATAGCTTCATATGTACGTCGATTTCTCACAAGGATTTCCTCTTTCAGTTTTTCCCGTTAGTTTGGACATTAGGGATTTATTCTTGGAGATTTCGTACAGTTTAGCGACTGTGTGTTGAAAGTAGAAAAGAGCCCATCTGGCCTTTCACTCGGGCCACATGAGATAATTTGAAGATGAAATACACTTTCATTTGAATTTGATTGAAAATAGATCAAAAACTCGGGGAAATGTCCGGCTAAAACTGTATGAATAAATGTGAAATGAAACATAACTTTCATAGCAAGAACAACATGTAATTCCTAATTAGAAAGCTCTTCTAAGTCCGCTTCTCAAATTCACAGACTGTTTTACAAAAACATTTGGGCTTATCGACACAAGAGTTGACCTTTCAAATAATTTATTCTGAGGTACGCATACTCTAAATCACAGAGATGTTAAATAAAGCGATAATTAGAAGAAAAAGTACATTAACAGACAAACTGAGAGGAAATGTATTCAAATCTAAAAGAGTTTACTTACAGTACTTACGTAACTGAATCTTTCGTTTTGGTTGTATTGTTAGTGTTCTTGAAAGCATTCCACCTTCGTGCACATATGCACTGAATCGGAATGAAAGTCGAAGCCTACCTCGAACTTAACTTTCAGCTAACCGGTTTCCTTTCATTCCACAATGAATAATAATCTCATAAAGTAAGCCCGTAGCTTTCAATAAATTTGCCAGTGTCTGAATGAAACAGCTAGATCTTTTCCAATTTCTCTCACGAGTCACGGCAGAAGACAGTCTCAAATTAAAGAACTTGAATTTTGATCCTCTTCACAGTAACGTAATTTAACGTCTCCGATCAATTCCTCTCTCTTTGCTGGCAGTTCATGCTTCTTGTTCGTGTAGTTGCCCCACTGAGCCGTAACCACAAAACGAGCACAGCATTTCAGTTGGCATACACTGCGTACATCTGCTTAACTAATTAGATTTGTAAAAATCTTAGCGGATCATGTAAATATTCCGCTTGGCTCAAATATGAGGGTTTCTGCCGTAAAAGTTCATTTTTTGTTTCAGTTTTCCCCATATTAGCAGACTTGTATAATGTCTCGAGCTCTCCGAATCCAGTAGAAAGACTCTGGTTATTCTGTCGTAAAACATGGACCTGACCCAAATTTAGGTTGTATTGCATAATTGCCCACGATGGAATAGATTTCTGACAATGACTATTTGAAATTGATATCTCCTTGTCTCGCCTAGTCTGAGCTTGGAACTTTCTTATCTGAGCGCGCCTGAGGAAATCTAACCTTTGTTTGCGTGACCAGCACAGTGCAATCTGATTGGTTTGAATTTGACCTTTAACGCATGCGCAGAAGCCGTCTGACACTAATTTAAAAAAATTATAATAACCACTTGCATTTTAAGACTCGGCGCTGCCACAGGCAGCCCGAGTAATAAGTTCTACTCTGAGTGCAGATTAGTTAAGGTTACTGGATACCTTCAAAACGAAAAAGAGGGTGAATTTTTTTTTTCGCAGAGAAATGTAGGTTTAGTAGCAGTGTTTGATATACTAAAAACTCCGTTCAAAAAAAATTAATATTGACGGAGAAATACCAAAAGGAAGTTTTTAACCGGAAGTAAAATGTTCTGTTTGATTGACAGCAGATCAATTAACACATGACAAGTGCTCACTCGCCCGTATCGAAAGTGTGAGGAAAGCTAGCGCATAAATTCATTTCATATACCAATGTTTACGTTTATTGAGAAACGTTTTTCCACACACGATTCCGTAATTCCATCGGTTGTTGGCCTTATGTCTTCCAAAAAGCAAGCAGGAGCTTGGAAAACAAAGAAAAACGAAAAGCAAAACAAGGCCAAACAACGCATACGACTTCGAGCCAAATAGAAGTTCTCGCAAAACCCGACAAGGGTTCGTATTTTCATTTGCGTGCCGAGTGATCCACATCTGAACATAAAGAAGAATTGATAGGAGCCAGCCGAGAGAATATTTGTTTCCAAGAAAGCTAAGATGGAAACGTAAAGTCTGACGGTTCACCTTTTTGTCTTTTTTTTTTTCAAGTCAAGTAGATACGGCGCGTACCTTTGATCGGAAATCAACATACAATATTCATCTCGGCAAATATATATATTTCTCTAATTCCTAGATTACAATATCCTCTGGAACCCACATATTAAAACAAGAGAGTACAAGGAGAACTATGGCTTATAATTATATTTACATATTGAAACTCTACCTTTAGTTATTCCCGCGGAATTTTGGGAGACTCCAGGAGGTCGCTCATGATTGGAGAATGGGTGTCGAGTCCGGAAAGCCGCTCTAAGTAGGTGTGAATCAGTTGCTGAACTTCTAATGCCGATTTCTCGGCTACAATTTTTCAACGTTTCTGCAGTCTTCAAGTGAATTGATTGCATATAAGAATTTACCGGAATTTTTTTAAATTTCGTCCAGTGATTCTACGATAACTAATCTCCAAAAGCGTGTGTGCTTTTTCCGATTTGTTTTTAGTTTTAAAAATATCGGTCCAAGCGTGATGGCTTGGCAAAAATAATCGATGACTCGACTTTAAACTGCAATAATTTCGCATAGAAAATAGATATCAAAATTCGCACACACGCTTTTGGAGATCAATGACCGCTTAACTTGACACAAGTGTAATTACTTCGCAAGTATAAAAACCCGGCGCTGGTAATTCGCGTTTATAAACGTCTTCGACATCGTGTTAAAGTGACTGTAGTTTTAAATCTAGAGTAATTCCGTATAAAATAACTTTTTACTGGTATTCTTCAGTTATCAACCTTTCCATTGATATATAGGTTCCCATATTTTGTTCGCCGAGCGCCCGCGTAAACGCATTTTTGCGGAAATCACTTTTGAAGGTATCCAGTAACCTTAAAGGCAGACACCAGAGAAACAGGAAAACTGTGTACCTTGAAGTGACAAGAATACTCATTGCCCCATTTGCTACTGAAATTTTAAGTAAAACCAAAGTCAGTGGAGAGGCCACGTGACATCTCATTTGCATAATTGTGGTCCTCGAAATATCGAAGTGGACGAGTTATTCACCGATATCACACGGCGGCCATCTTGCTTTTACGTCACGTTTTTTACACGGGAACGAGGCCACACGTGTCACTTTTCCCGCGGTTATTAAAATGCCAAACAAAGATCACTGTTGTGTTCCAATGTGCACTAACAATCGCAGGAAAAACTATCCTGGAATTAGTTTCCACCATTTTCCTAAAAAAAGTAATTAAAAAGCAATGGATTCTAAAAGTTTGAAGAGATGTCGGGAAATATTTCAAGGTGATCTCGTAGTTTGCTTCTTAGAATCTTTGTAAGTCAGACATTTTCTCACCTTAAATATAAATACGCCGTTTCAGATTTGAAGCAGCACCAAGGTTTGCTCGCATCATTTTCGCCCTCAGACCTCAAGAAAACTGTTGCAGGAAAGACAGTATTATCAAAATATGCAGTGCCAAGTATTTCCCCCTGGACCACGTCTCATAAGCAGAGAAAACTACCTACAAGGATCACTACTCATTGTAAACAATGAGCTAGACATAGTAATTGCAACCTATAGCTAGTAGAAATGTAGATTAATTTACACAAATATAATATGACAAATCTTTGAGTTTGTAACTCAGTTCGTTGTATTGTCTTTGATTTTAATATCAGAAACTGTCGACGAGGTTGAACTACTCATTGTAAACAATAATGAGCCAGTCATAGTTACAGGTAATTGAAATAATCAGTGTAATAAAAATATAATTTGACAAATCTTTGGGCAATTATTCTTTCATGCATGCACCGTATGGTTGCCGAAATGTAGCAATATTCAATAACTTAGTATTCATATTCAATAAACAGCCATTCATATTCAATAAACAGCCATTCATATTCAATAAACAGCCATTCATATTCAATAAACAGCCATTCATATTCAATAAACAGCCATTCATATTCAATAAATCACTTTCATATTCAATAAACAGCCATTCATATTCAATAAATCACATTCATATTCAATAAACAGCCATTCATATTCAATAAACAGCCATTCATATTCAATAAATCACATTCATATTCAATAAACAGCCATTCATATTCAATAAATCACATTCATATTCAATAAATCACATTCATATTCAATAAATTGCATTCATATTCAATACATCGCATTCATATTCAATAAACAGCCATTCATATTCAATACGAATACCATTCATATTCAAGAAATCGCATTCATATTCAAGAAATCGATCGACTATCGATCGACCAGGCTAGAAGGCCAGGCTGCATGGCCCTACAATACCAACCTCGTCCCCAGGGTCTTCTCGGTCAGATCCAAGATGGCGGCTACTCGGAGAGAAGACCCTGGTAAAGGCTGAACTGTCACGTATTCTGATTGGCTCTTCGATTTGACGCAAGGGGTTGTTCTAACAATGCTTTTTATTGGCCAAACGGACTGAGTCCAGAGAGATGAACTTGTATATAGTTTAGATTGCTCAAATTTTATCAATAAAACGATTTTAAATAACCTTAAAACACGTTGTGTAGATAGAGCAATAGATGAAGTGCATTACTGGGTAGTTTTCTGGTAAGGTTCATCAGTGGGAAAGCCAGGAGAAGCCGTTAAACCTGAACATGTGCTATCGATCGCTTCGCTTCAACGCTAACGGAAAATAAACGGCTTTTTAGGATTCTCTTCTAGCTTAGATACATCCTTGTAGCTTTGTGATACCTTTCCACTGGTTCTTTATCCAAGTAAACTCCATTTCGAACCATTTAGTAGACCTGTTTTCACTACATCGTTCGCCGCGTGGAAATACCGTTAATTACTTCTCGCTCACTCCGGATTGGGATACCTATGGTTTGCACACGTCATGAACTATTCCCATATTTAGCTTGGCCGCCATCTTAGATTGCCAAATCACGTGACAAAATACTCCCAAAATCTGGGAGTATTTGATCACATGATCCAGCCTTTACCAGGGTCTTCTCAACCTCGTTCCCAGGGTCTTCTCGGTCAGATCCAAGATGGCGGCTACTCAGAGAGAAGACCCTGGTAAAGGCTGGATCACGTGATCAAATACTCCCACATTTTGGGTAATAAGTTCATGTCCTAGATACAACAATAGGTTAATTACGTTCTATTATGTTTCGGTCATAGAACGTCAGTAACATATTGGTGTATCTAGGACATGAACTTATTACCAGATTTTGGGAGTATTTTGTCACGTGATTTGGCGATCTAAGATGGCGGCCAAGCTAAATATGGGAATAGTTCATGACGTGTGCAAACCATAGGTATCCCAATCCGGAGTGAGCGAGAAGTAATTAACGGTATTTCCACACGGCGAACGATGCAGTGAAAACAGGTCTACTAAATGGCTCGAAATGGAGTTTACTTGGATAACGAACCAGTGGAAAGGTATCGCAAAGCTACCAGGATGTATCTAAGCTAGAAGAGAATCCTAAAAAGCCGTTCATTTTCCGTTAGCGTTGAAGCGAAGCGATCGATAGCACATGTTCAGGTTTAACGGCTTCTCCTGGCTTTCCCACTGATGAACCTTACCAGAAAACTACCCAGTAATGCACTTCATCTATTGCTCTATCTACACAACGTGTTTTAATGTTATTTAAAAACGTTTTATTGATAAAATTTGAGCAATGTAAACTATACAAGTTCATCTCTCTGGACTCAGTCCGTTTGGCCAATAAAAAGCATTGTTAGAACAACCCTTGCGTCGTAATCGAAGAGCCAATCAGAATACGTGACAGTTCAGCCTTTACCAGGGTCTTCTCTCTGAGTAGCCGCCATCTTGGATCTGACCGAGAAGACCCTGGGGACGAGGTTGGTATTGTAGGGCCATGCAGCCTGGCCTTCTAGCCTGGTCGATCGATAGTCGATCGATTTCTTGAATATGAATGCGATTTCTTGAATATGAATGGTATTCGTATTGAATATGAATGGCTGTTTATTGAATATGAATGCGATGTATTGAATATGAATGCAATGTATTGAATATGAATGTGATTTATTGAATATGAATGTGATTTATTGAATATGAATGGCTGTTTATTGAATATGAATGTGATTTATTGAATATGAATGGCTGTTTATTGAATATGAATGGCTGTTTATTGAATATGAATGTGATTTATTGAATATGAATGGCTGTTTATTGAATATGAAAGTGATTTATTGAATATGAATGGCTGTTTATTGAATATGAATGGCTGTTTATTGAATATGAATGGCTGTTTATTGAATATGAATGGCTGTTTATTGAATATGAATGGCTGTTTATTGAATATGAATACTAAGTTATTGAATATTGCTACATTTCGGCAACCATAGCACCGTTGGCAATAACCAATACTTCACAATTCAAAGGATTACGATCATGAGACATATGCTTATTTAGTTATAAGCTTAAACATCAACAAACCGCTCAGAACACGGTTTAAAACACGTACCTTCAATGTCATGAATATAAGATTCATGAAAAAAAAAATTGATAGGTAGGTAATCTATTTGCGGCAAAATTTTCAATAAGGCTGCCAGTAATAGGAGGTAATTTTTTGATATTCTTGTGATAGAATTCCTTCGCTTTCGCCGCCGCCGCCATGTTCAAAAACTCACATCTGACACGTGTGGCCTCGTTCCCGTGTAAAAAAACGTGACGTCAAAACAAGATGGCCGCCGTGTGATATCGGTGAATGTGAGTCTGCATAATTTGGTGTAGTTGGTAATTAAGGTAGATACTTAAAGTGAAAATTATCGTTTTAGCCTCACTTTCATGTCTTAACCAGGCCTTAACGTACTTGAGTTAGTTGTTTCAGCCCTTTGCGGTATTTTAAAGAGCAAATGGAATGTTACTCAATAAATTTGTCTTCATCATTGTAACACTGCTTTCCTTTTAAATTATTTTCCTTGCCTTCGTTTATTCTAGCTAATTCCCAATACGTACAGGGGCGTAGCCAGGAGTTCTGCAGAAGGGGGTTTCCCAGGGGGGATTCCGAGTCTGGCGATCCATCATGTTACAGGTTTTTTTTACCCTTTGGAAATCACGAAGGGGGGAACCCTTAGAACCTCCCCCTGGCTACGCCCCTGACGTACTAAAAAGGCTAATGGGTCGGGTGATGTTTGTTTTGTGTCTGTGGCTATGTGACAGCAGTTTTGTTGTTGTTTTGCTAAACCGAGGCAAGATATAAAGCGATTTGCTAAAAGTCACGTGACTGATGACGTCACACCACTCAAAGGGACGGGTGATGTTTTCTTTGTGTCTGTGGCTATGTGACAGCAGTTTGGTTGTTGTTTTACTAAACCGAGGCTAGCCTGATTATCAGACTGTCGAGGTCGTCCGCTCAAGATATAAAGCGATTTGCTAAAAGTCACGTGACTGATGACGTCACACCACTCAAAGGGACGGGTGATGTTTGCTTTGTGTCTGTGGCTATGTGACAGCAGTTTGGTTGTTGTTTTACTAAACCGAGGCAAGATATAAAGCGATTTGCTAAAAGTCACGTGACTGATGACGTCACACCACTCAAAGGGACGGGTGATGTTTTCTTTGTGTCTGTGGCTATGTGACAGCAGTTTGGTTGTTGTTTTACTAAACCGAGGCTAGCCTGATTATCAGACTGTCGAGGTCGTCCGCTCAAGATATAAAGCGATTTGCTAAAAGTCACGTGACTGATGACGTCACACCATTCAAAGGGACGGGTGATGTTTGCTTTGTGTCTGTGGCTATGTGACAGCAGTTTGGTTGTTGTTTTACTAAACCGAGGCAAGATATAAAGCGATTTGCTAAAAGTCACGTGACTGATGACTTCACACAGCTAATAAGGAAGGGTGATCTTAAATTTTGTTTTATGTGGGTATGGTTCTCCATGTGCAGTTTTCACAATGGTGATGAACTGCACTGCAACCCTAGGGATTTAGTTCCGACCGGAACGAAAAAGCTGGCCTTTTGATATGTCGGAACCAAAACCCTGAAATATGATGACCCCCGGAACCATATCCCTAAAAGGGAACCAAAACCCTAGGGAAATAGTTCCGACCGGAACCATTTCCCTGGCCGGAACCAATCCGCTGTTACAGCGGCACTGCCAGCTTGCCATCTGTGATTCTCAAGTTGCATGACGCGACATCAGTCCGATTGATAAATCTCGAGGTCAAATATTCAGGAGCTGTCACGCGATTTTGTAATTTTTGTAATTTTCGGGAAAGGCCTTTGTTACAGTTGCCCCAAACTACACTGTACTAGTGCATTATAAATGGTAAGCAGTGTCTCTTGAGGAACAAAGTGCCTAACGCGTTTGATGGCACTTATCCCAGAGGCGATTTTTTGGGATATCATGTGAACATGATTTTCCCAATCTAGGTTTTGATCAATTTGTACACCAGTTGGCGAGCGTGAGCATTTATCCGGTCTTTGTTTGCCATCAGACTGGTGAACAAGGCTGGCTCTTCCTATTTGGCGTACATCGGGCAGTTGGCGAGCGTGAGCATTTATCCGGTCTTTGTGGCGTATTGCCCGTCAGCAATTGCTTGCATTTTTCTCCATCTCTTCCATGTGGGCTGGAAAAAGCCTAAGAGAAAGCTTATCATATATTTTAACGATTGACAAGCCGATCATAACAAAACATCACGGTCAGCCATACAATATGCAGATTTTCGATTGTTTGGATGACAAAAACCTCTCAACCATGAATCTATCTCTTAGAGGAATGATAATATTTACTAACATATCACGGTTGGAACATAGAATACATACAAAATGCAAGAAACAGGCACCATATAACATGCGCAAAAATGGCAGGACTTTCATCTCGACGGCTATCGAACGGCTGAAACCGTTGCAAAATGAGCCCTCCGCGCAAAGCATGCTATGTGATTAGCCTGCTCCACTCACGCAACCATCAGACATGTCAAAAGCGGACGACCTCGTACCGTCTAAACGGTACTGCTGCTAGGCTATGCATTGTCAAATGCAAATGAGGGTTACAACGCGATCTCAGATTGTCTGAAAATCATGCTAGTCGCACGCTACTTAGCCTGCTATGCAGACGTATTTTTTCACTCTCATAAATTCGAAGAAAAAAGTAGTCTGCTTACCGGAGCGCTTAATTAGTTTCCAATATGCAAGCAGACGTCAACACGTTTGTTTTATTTTTCTGCCCAATCAAAGCCATTGTTATAATTTTAGTGAATTGGCGCGCCAGTGAACACTCCTATGATTGGTCAATGGCAAATGTATTGTCTGAATTCCTTTTAAATGTAACAATACGTCACTTTCCAGGATATGGAAGGTAAAATCTGATTGGACCATAACACAATGAGGTGTGCATATTGGAAACTACTTAAGCGCTCGGGTAAGCAGACGTTACTTTTTCTTCGAATTTATGAGGGTGAAAAAAATACGTCTGCATAGCAGGCTACACGCTACTGAGCTTGTTTAGTATCGCCTGTTTTTACCAGAATGTCGTTTCCAGATCCAATAACATTCTGCAATGTTGTCAGATCAGATCTCTCAAGCTACAAGCCGGCTCCGAATCTCCTTTTCAACGAGAAAGTACGCGCTCTGATCTCTGAGGGACATAATATTTATCACTTTGGATTTGGACAGTCGCCATTCCCAGTGATGGAGAAAGCACGGCAAGAGCTTTGCAAACATGCCGCAGTGAAAGATTACCTGCCAGTGTTTGGGATTCCGGAGTTAAGGAAAGCGATCTGTGATTTTCACAAGGAATTTGATGGATTAACACACCCGAGTACAGATAATGTTGTAGTCGGTCCTGGCTCAAAGGAGTTAATATTTCTTCTCCAAAACGTCTTTGAAGGCGATCGTTTTTTGTTGTACCCGACCTGGAGCACTTACACATCGCAAGTACAGCTCGCACACCAAAAACCGCACTTTATTCATACAGAGTTTACAAATGGCTGGAAATTAACTCCTGAATTACTTGAAGATGCAATGAAAGAAACGACCAGGGAAAATAAACTGCTCGTACTCTGTAACCCAGATAATCCCACCGGGACAGCTTACAGTGCCGAAGAGTTGAAAGAACTTACTCGAGTCTTCCGAAAGCACAAAGTAATCGTTATTTCTGATGAGATTTATGGAAGAGTGCACTTTGAAGGAAGACATCAATCTCTTGCCAGATATTACCCCGAGGGTACTGTGTTATCATCAGGCTTATCTAAGTGGGCCGGTGCAGGAGGTTGGAGGTTGGGGTATCATATCTATCCACCAACTCTGAAGGAGCTATTCAATGCTGTCCATAGCTCAGCGAGTCATACATACTCGTGTGCATCAGCCCCAGTCCAATATGCAGCCCTACCTTATTTGGATCTTTCAGCTGAGTCCAAAACCTATATGTGCCACGTCCAACGAATAATGAAAGCAACGGCGGATTACTGCTATAGGCATCTGTCCGAGATTGGACTCAGAATTGTCAAACCTCAAGGTGGCTTCTACATATTTCCTGACTTCGAAGTGATCAGAGAAGCATTACACAAGCGTGGCATCAACACTTGCCAAGAAATGTGTGATGCAGTTTTCGAGGAAGCATCAGTCGCACTTATTGCCTGGGATACAAGCTACAAGGGAGGCAAACGATTAACAGTTCGCTTAAGTTACGTTAATTTTAACGGCGACGTGGCGATGAGGGCGAGTGCCTCTCTTGGTCTGGAAGTAAAAGAATTGACAGATTCGTTTGTGGAACAGCATTGTCAGCTAACGGCTGATGGTATCCAAGCATTGAAAAAGTGGGTAATAAATCAGAAGGATACTATGTGATAATTTGACGTACACAAAGAATCAGTTACAACTCTGTTCACAGAACGCATCGACAACCAATCGAATTAATCGATAATATTAATAAATTGATATCGATTGTTGACTCAAACATCCTTAATTATATCGATTATTATCGATTATCATTGACTATAGAATATGCCGTATTCATAGTGTGCTGTTTGTTCTGGAGATAACTGGACACTAGACTGTAAAACAGTTCCTTTCGTATCGTGAAAACAGCGAGAAGCCACGCGTCTCGCGATATGAAATGGCTGTTTTACATTCTAAACGTACACATTCAAGCTTTAATTAGCATTCGTGGTGTCATGTTTATTCTTTCAAGCATGTTACGTTATAACTAATCTCAGCGTTTTTAGTCATCCAAATATAAACTTTTGGTAAAATGTCTATCACGTGACCAACCACGTGATCACAAAAAGTTGAAACTAAAACTAAAAACGGGGTGGTGCATTGTATATTTTAAGTAACGATTTTGTGTTTATCTGATTACACTTGTGGTTGACTTTAAAGATCAGATCGGAATGATTGACCCTGATAGACGGTTCTCCCTGACTGAGGGGGAACGATCACTCCCGCGAAATAATTATATATTTAGCACGAAGCGAGTAAACGATGTGACACAGACCTAGTATATGTATGACACAGACCTAGTATATGTATGGCACAGACCTAGTATATGTATGACACAGACCTAGTATATGTACGACACAGACCTAGTATATGTACGACACAGACCTAGTATATGTACGACACAGACCTAGTATATGTACGACACAGACCTAGTATATGTACGACACAGACCTAGTTTATGTATGACACAGACCTAGTTTATGTATGACACAGACCTAGTATATGTATGACACAGACCTAGTATATGTATGACACAGACCTAGTATATGTATGGAAGATGGACGGTAATGGTCCTGATATTGTATATATTATGGTCATTTCACATTTAAGAAATAGAAAACATTTCCCGTGTTTCTAGAGTTATAGAAACACGAGTGGGAGTTTGGGAGAACGAGAAATGGCTTCCACAGCTATTTCGAGTTCTTCCAAACTTCCACAAGTGTTTCTATAACTCTATAGAAACAAGGGGAAAATGTTTTCCATTTCCTTTATAAAATAAACGAATAAAAGCACGGAAACGCTCGCTTAATTTGATAACCAAAACGTAAATTCTCACAACTAGCTCAAGCGCGCGCTCAACTGTCTATGTTTCTATAGAGTTATAGAAACACGGCTTACAGCCAATCAGAGCGCGCGACTATCGAAACTATTTTATAAATAACTTGTATACATTGATTTATTCCTTAATTGTAAATTTGATATGTATTTTTATCAAATTACTTAACAGACCATATTATTATTATTACTTTTATTATAAACATTAAAAAATATTTCAATTGTCATTGAACCGGTATGACCAAACTATAGTCTTAAACCGACTGAGAACTAACGAGGCAAAATATTTCGCTATAGCTCCCAGCCTCCTCCCCCCTCCCCTCCCGGGGGTCTGGGGTCGAGAGCTGACGTACGTATACAAGCTCGATCGATCTTGATGTATCTACACGAATTTTGTTGTATATAATATACACGAATCTTCAAATGCATATACGAATATTGTTGCCGAATATATGCCAATCTTGTTATATATATACCAATCTGGATGCGTACATGCCAATCTTGTTATATATATACCAATCTGTATGTGTACATGCCAATCTTGTTATATATATACCAATCTGGATGTGTACATGCCAATCTTGTTATATATATACCAATCTGGATGTGTACATGCCAATCTTGTTATATATATACCAATCTGGATGTGTACATGCCAATCTTGTTATATATATACCAATCTGGATGTGTACATGCCAATCTTGTTATATATATACCAATCTGGATGTGTACATGCCAATCTTGTTATATATATACCAATCTGGATGTGTACATGCCAATCTTGTTATATATATACCAATCTTGATGTGTACATGCCAATCTTGTTATATATATACCAATCTTGATGTGTACATGCCAATCTTGATGTGTACATGCCAATCTTGTTATATATATACCAATCTGGATGTGTACATGCCAATCTTGTTATATATATACCAATCTGGATGTGTACATGCCAATCTTGTTATATATATACCAATCTGGATGTGTACATGCCAATCTTGTAATATATATACCAATCTGGATGTGTACATGCCAATCTTGTAATATATATACCAATCTGGATGTGTACATGCCAATCTTGTTATATATATATACCAATCTGGATGTGTACATGTCAATCTTGTTATATATATACCAATCTGGATGTGTACATGCCAATCTTGTTATATATATACCAATCTTGATGTGTACATGCCAATCTTGTTATATATATACCAATCTTGATGTGCACATGCCAATCTTGTTATATATATACCAATCTTGATGTGTACATGCCAATCTTGTTATATATATACCAATTTTGATGTGTACATGCCAATCTTGTTATATATATACCAATCTGGATGTGTACATGCCAATCTTGTTATATGTATACCAAATCTGGATGTGTACATGCCAATCTTGTTATATGTATTTTGTCTGAGTGGGTTAGGTTAGGGTAGTTTGTAATGGCTTGTGATGTCACCAACTGTCAAACCAGAAGGCCTAGCAGAATTCGCCCAGCTGGGCCCAAACATTCGCAAAAATGGGCCCAAGATGGCGACCACTCTTGATGACAAGGGGGAAGATAGTTTAAAGACTTGCATGCATCAGCAGGGCTGTCCACATTATGCTCGAAATTATGCCAGCATAATGTGGACAACCCTACCCCGCGCGCGCTTTCCTTTCAAAACCATTTACAAAAGTCACGTGATGAGGGCCGGACATGTATCGCGTGAGCGGGCCGGAAAAAGCCTTCCGGCCCAGCACAATTTTTCTTGCTGTTTTGCGGTTTGATCTACAAAATAATATGGTCATATGATAAAAAAACCTATCGACTGAGTTAGGTCGGGCCGGACGGGAAAATACTTGGCTCTCGGTCATTTTGTACGTGCGCTCGGTCCGTACGTCATAACCTCGAGCCAAATAGTTTCCCGTCTGGCCCTTCCACACAGCCAATATAAGTACCTATTACTCGTTCCAGCAGAAAGGGTTAAATTTTACTTGCAAAGCTGGGGGAAACTCTGCGAAAGCAAATAACATTTCCCTAGATTTTTAAATCGTGGAAAATTGTGGATTTCCTAGAATTCGGAAATCCGGGAAAGCACGGAAAATTCTCGGGATAGCTAGGGATTTTCCGGGCTTTACGCGGATTTCCAGGTTTCCTTATATTCCGTGCTTTCCCGGAACATCCCAGATTTTTTCTGGGCTTTCCGCGGAATTTTACTCGCCCGGAAAGCCGGTTGGATTCCGGGAAAGCCTATAATATTTTCCGGGCTTTTTTCGCGGAAAACCCCGGATTTTCCAGGTTTTCTTAAATTCCGTGGTTTCCCGGAATATCCCGGATTTGTCCGGGCTTTCCGCGGAATTTTACTCGTGCGGAAAGCCCGGATTGGCTACGGGAAAGTACGGAATATTTACCGGGCTTTTTCCGCGGAATACCGCGGAATTTCCGGGCTTTTGGTGCAAGGGTAATACCTCGACACAAAAAATAATAATAATAACAAACAAGAGGCCCTGAGTGGCCTTAAACTCTGGCCACCCAGGAATAGCTGAATACATGTAGTCCATGGAGTTCTAGCATATTTTTGTGTCATGATTTGTGCTAGGGGAGTCGAATAATTGATTCACTACTGATGCTCGTGATAACTGAAAGGCTGCTGTGCAAAAGACCATATCAGTCTAGTACGTCCCACACATTTCTGGCTTGGTAATACTTTTTGTGATTGGGTCGATGAGATCCTTGTGATTTGTAATGGCACAAACCAGTACAAATCACTGGGATCTGTTAACATAAAAAAATACAGCCAGATGCAGTATGTAGGACTATAAGCTGGTGCCACATAAAAACGAAAAATGGATTTATTAGGTCTGCATGAGTATGTTAAATATCATTTAATCGAATTAAAAATACCACCATACAAAATATCACATAAAAATTAGTACAATGTATGCTGACTGAGTTTGATTAGCAAACATGTAATCAGTAACCACCTTAAAACTATGTATACAAATGTAAATCTGTGTGGTTCTATTTAGAGGAGTTCTGCAGTTCCATTTTATCATGTCTATAAACTTTCCTTTCAATAATAGTTTTCTTTCAGGATGTTGATGATCATAAACACACGTGTTGTTGAAGCAAGTGAATGGTTTTCCTAGAGTACAGCTGTCAGTCACTATGTTTGTGTTGCTATTTTACCTCAGGTCCTTCCATGCATTCCAATTGTCATTGCATTGGAAACATTTATTTAGCTGTCAAGTACCAACTACATGTACTTCCGATTGTCAACTGCATGCAGCTTTAATTGCTCCCAATGAACTGGTTAAAGTTCATGCTGAACTCATGGTAACATGATGTGTCTTGATGGTAATATTTCTGGACTAGCTGAATCAGCTTTGAAGTTTGTTAGGCCTACAGCCTGATAGGGAAGTACAATGGTGGATACAATTCCCCTAACAGTTATTTAGCTGTACAAATTTACCAACTTAACTTCCACTTTCAACTGCATAGATGTACCATTTCCAAATAGGTGCTTTCATTTCCAGCATTTTGGTGAAGACTGGAGACAGCATTGATATAGATATATATGTAACAGTTCTCCTGTGATGTTCACAATTTAGAGCAACATTTGCTTCCAGTGCATTGGTACAAACCCGGGGGGTTACTTACATGAAAAATGGCTATGTATGTGAGGCCAAGAGGCTCAAACCCTGACCCTGTTTTTTGACCCAAAATCTGAGCTCCAAAACCTGATTGCTGCCTTTTGGGGGAAAAAACCCTCATGCCTAAAAAATACTGAACGCCGACCCTGACTGCAAATCCTGACCCTAATCTGCCCAAATCAGGTCAAAACCCTGACCATACCTTCCAAAACTGAGCTCAAGACCCACCCCCACGGCACATACATAATACATCACAAACAGGAGTCGCCCCCCCCCCCTCCCCCCTCCCCCAGGTACAAATTAAAGTTCTATGGTTAACTAGTAATAACATGAACATTCTTTGTACATATGTGGACATACATAATCTGCAGGCTGGTCATTTTTCTGGACTGAATTAGCTTTTTGGAGAACACTACAGGAGTCCACTAGGCCAACCTCACAGGGAAGTACATGTACAACAGTGGGAATAATTATTATGCCTGAAAATATAAAAATATGGGTGTGTAAATATATTACTGGTTTTTGACAGGCAAAGCTTGTTAACACACACAGAAAATATAACACTCCCTCTCCCTTGAACATTCCCTTTTGAAAACCTATACCTTTGCTATGAGCTCCTGGAAGCCGGCTCCATATGTGGATCCTGAGGCAACATGTATGGCTAACCTGGTAATATTGTGTGGCTTGTTGACATATGTAATCTGCAGGCTGGTTATATTTCTGGATTGAATAAGCTTTATTGGAGAACACAGCTAGGCCAACCTCACAGGGAAGTACAACATGTGGGAATAATTTATTATGGCTGAAAAATTAAAAATGTGGGCTTGTAAATATTTATGCTATCTGACATGAATATTTAAAAAAATGAACTTCCTTTAATTGCCAGTTACGATTTGCTTTCATATCGCAAAAAAATCCACAGACAAATGCAAATTATATAAACACAATAATTTAAAGCTCACCAGCTTCATCATTGAAAGATTAATTCTGCAAGGCCAGGGGTCAATCAGTTTCACTTTCAGCTTTTGCGACTCTTGCATGGGTTGAGCTCGGCTTGAGCTGAGATGATTTGTGCCAACAGGTGAGTTATTTATTGTATTATTTTGAGTAAGCTTTGAGTTTTTGATTTCTTTTTGTGTTTGACTTTGAGACAGACCAAGGCCCCGCGACGTCGAAAACTGCTCGTAAACAGATTTTAGTGTAAGCCTTTATATTGGGACTATCGGTCGTAGCTACAACTGTATGAATGACTGTGTATAGTGTAAGTACTGTACTGATCACTGCATTAAGACACCAAAAACATACACGACTTACCTTTACTCCTTCAGGTACTCTTTCAAGACTGTCCAAAGCGAAGAGAAGAAAGATCCCGGCTTCGCAGTCAGCTCAGAAACAGAGAAAGAGCGGTTCGACGGGAAATAACACGCACATGGCGATACATGCCGTATTCACGTGAACAGTGCAATCGGATTGGTTTGGCGGCGACTTCCGGGTCGACACAAAAAATGACAAAAAATGAAAAGCTTTAATATTAGACGGCGTTACCGAATTGTTAACACAGCGACTGACAACCAATGACAGAACCTTAGTTCACCACGCGCACAACCACAGATTGGTCCATACGTCAGGCTTTGAAGTTAAACCCGCGCAAGTAAACTAAAATCAGCAAAACATGTTCATAGATAATCGTAATGTTTATTAAAATTACAAAACCGTAAAAGTACAGTAAAACGGTAAAATAAAACAATAGTAGACTTTTTTAAAAGGTAATAGATAGAAAATAGTCAACGTATGTCAAGGACACTGCCTTCTTACATTAACCGCGAGGAGAGGTTTCCCCATAGTAGGAATCAATCTCAGTTTCTGGGAAACCCCCACCCCTCCCCCACACTTCACACCCTAACCTTTAATGGTTAAAAAGTGCACCTAACGTTTATTTTGTTACCATCATTATCGATTCTACATCAAGTTTTGAGTACTTCTGTGAAGAAAGTTTTGGTTTACAGAGAATACTCTATGTTCTGCGCTTGTTTGAAATCGTGAAAGTGTGACCTTTCCTGACCCACGACCGCGTAAGTAAAAGCCTGGGTCGATCCCTGGGTAGACGTCATATAATTAATTCGACATTGCAATAAGTTGAATAAATACTTAACATGTTGACTAAAATGACTTTTTTCTTTACTAACAACTCGTAAACAGTGTATATTCTCTATAAATCGATGTTGTTATGATAGAAAGACACCATGGAGAATAATGCATTAATGAGATGACGTCAACCCAGGGATCGACCCAGGCTTTTGCTTACGCGGTCATGGGTCAGGAAAGGTCACATTTCCACGATTTCAAACGAACGCAGAACAAAGAGTATTCTCTGTAAACCAAAACTTTCTTCACAGAAGTATTCAAAACTTGATGTAGAATCGATATTTATGATAACAAAATAAACGTTAGGTGCACTTTAATCATTAATAGAACGATGCATACCCAAGGAGGGGTGGGTGGGTAGTTTCCCAGAAATCGGGTTGAGCCCATGCACAGTACTGGGACCCTTCACACGCCACATAATCATCTACATGCAGGCGAATTTATTAAATCGTTAACTTAATTACATGAACCACAATTATCAGTCGTTCAGAATTGTTATTACAACAAACGACGGCAGTCAAGTAATTAACAATGTATCCCTTGCGTCTGCATGGCACTGAACACTCCAGAGGTAACTACAACGGGCACATTACGCAAGGTCCCGCGTGAGTAGTCGTTAGTCTAAAAGTGCTAAAGTGCCGATAAGCCCATTTTTTAAATCATTAATATGTGACGTCACAGGAGGCCAACAAAACGTCATTTCTTTCTCCTTGTGAACGAAACTTCTGATTTATTATTTATACAAAATATTTGGTAAATCACTGATATAAGGCCCAAATATAACAAGGATGTGTAAACAAAGTATATATTTCTTCTAGCACGTTTTAGTATAATAAATGGCTCCTATAATTAGCATATTGGAAATAGCACTCTTAGGCGCAACACTGAAATCAAGGAATATTTTATTTTTCACTCGATATAGAATCGATATTAATGATTTAAAATTGGGCTTATAGGCACTTTAAACCTTCAATGAAAACATCTCGCAACGTCTCATTAGCGTTTCAATGCAGTTACCACTTGTTGACTGGAGCATTAATACTGTAATGTGCGGTTACCTCCACCACGCTCCACCGTTGCCTCTCGATCACTTCCGTCAAAATATACGTCTGATACAGACCCGCAAACCAAACGAACAAACTGTTCGAGATCTAGTGGTAGCTGTACCAATATTTCAGCATCTAAACCTGAGCCTAGAAATAAACCTTAGTAGAACGTCATAGAACATGACCGTTCCCAACTATTCCAAGATGTAACGGTGACACTTGATCGTTACCAAAGGTGTGCCGGTATTATTGGAAGAGGGGCTGAATGGGGGGGTACCAATATCAGTTAACAGCTAAATTTTTAGCTATTTATCAGTTATCAGTTAAATTTTGCTGTTATCAGTTAAGTTATATAAAAAGACTACCCTAACCTGATTTGAATACATATTTGCTGGTATGAAATGAATAATAACCGCTAATTCAACATCAAACACTACATTTTGTCTATTCATTTGAACAACATAACTTTTAATGATAACATCCTATTTTATGTGAAGGAAAATGTACATAATTTAGTAGAATGCTCGCATAAAAATTGAAAATTGCGAACCAAGGCAGGAAAATCTGTCGAAAACCATCCGAAAAGACAATAATAGCATGTGATGTTACGTCATTTTAATAAAAAATAATGAAATATCAGGTAACAGCTATCTCACAAATATCAGCTAACAGCTAAAAAAGGTAAAATTCTCAGTTAACAGCAATATTTTTGGCCCATTTCTCAGTTATCAGTTAACCCCATTCAGCCCCTCTTGGAAGGTTTTCTCTCAAAACTGGATTCCCTTTTCATCAATTACACAAACTCTGGGAATTTTATTCGTGTGCTATTAATGTCGACTACTATAAATGTATTGTATTTTGGCAAACGTGTATATTATGAAAACAACCTGAGCTCACACTAAAATCAGAGCACCAGCAGAAAATATAAACACCTCACTTTAATATCTAAGGAATGGCCACGAATGTAGAGAAGTCATATAAAAATAATTGTACATCTGTATTCTCTATATCAGGTTTTTACTAACTTTTTTTCATAAAAACATCACGTTAATATTTCATAAATATATTTGCTACTTTGAATTGAATAACTTCTCACTTCTTGACACTTTCATGCGTTTGTTTTTCTTGCTCGGTTAATTATCTGCCTTTTATTTGGATCTCAGGGCCCGGTTGTTCGAAGCAAGGGTAACTTTATACCTAAGATAGCGCTAAATGTGTCATTGTATTCTGTACAGTTTACCATCGGGTTAGTGATTTAACCCCGGGGTAGCTCTTACCCTTAATTCAAACCTGGCCCAGGTATTTAACTAAGACTTGTTATATTGTCACTGGGGAATCGAACATTAACACACTACATTGTATGTAAAAATTTGTAAGATATTTGTAAAATCACGAGCTCATTACCAGTAGCGGCTAAATACAGGAATGCTGCGACCTCTGATTGGCCAAGAATACAATAGATTAGCAGTGGCCGCTAGACGACTGGGAACTAATTTACATGGTTATAAAATTTAAAATTTGACGAACCTTGAGCGACGATGGTTGTTTAGCGTAGTGGTTGCGACGTCTGCTTTACGAGCAGGAGAGCGGGGTTTCGAGTTCCAGAAAAGCTCTGAAAAGTTTGTTCTTCCCCATTTTCTTGAGAACTCCTTTACCTGTGAACCCTAGCCATAAATTAGCCCTAAAATCTCGTTGTTTACCTGGAAACTTGTTTACTGACCGGTTAGGGTTCTTCTATGGTCCAGGGTAGAGTTTTAGTTAGTTTATATTGTCAGAGGTCAGAGCATTCCAGTATTTAGCCGCACGTCTTATTACCAAGAGCGTCCTGATCTTTCATACTTGCCCTGTGAAGCCGCGAAATTCGAACTACATGTAGTCTATTTTTAGATCATTATTCCCGCACAAAAGTATGCCGTTGTTATGGTTACCACGGGTGAGATATTGAACAGCCAATGAATCGCTAAAACTCTAGCTGTGTTAAGTATACCTGGGGGGCTAGCTGAGTTGTCATATTACCGATTATAGTCTATTGAATACTATAATTTATGCACCTACTTATCTCATCACTAGTTGATATAAATACGTGAAAAAAAAAAACGATTTCCACCAAACGAATTCACTCGTGGTCTAGCGGTTAGAGTTTGGGTATGGTTAGGGTTGGGATTCGATTCCTACCCTGAGTGGAGTGTATATATTTTTTCAAGTAGAGGCTCCCCAATACCTTGTAAAATTTAAAGGGGCTATGTCATGGTACTGCGCATGTATCGAGTAAAAGCTCGGTTGGTGGCTCTTAATTGGATACAAACAGTTAAACGTCCTTCCCTCAATACTTAATTGAAAGGATTTTCAATATTTTCCCTGGTGACTGTTTATATTCACTGTTTGTTAGTCATGTTTGCATATTTGCTTTGATGTCAACCATCCCACATGGCCGAGAGGTTCGTCAGTTTATATCAACATCGGTAGAAATAGCTGTTTCCGGCCCGGAACGCGAACGTAAAGTCTATTACCGTGACACAGCCCCTCTAAGTGCCGTTTCGGGTGCTTGGAAAATATTCTGAATCGCAAATTATTCATAGTTAACAAAGGGAGTTTTATGACGCAGTCTGTGAGGTGCTTACACGGGGGTAACGCCGACTTTTTACATACATGTAGTCTGTAAATGGTTCGATTTTTTCCAGTGTATAACAAGAAAACCTAGTAAACCTTTCTAGAAGACAGCATTAGCTTAATTTTCCTGAACTCAAAATGTTTATTTGTAAGCCGGGTAAGCCATCTATTAGACATTTTATTTCAGAAATAAAAGTATAAAATTTTGAAACACATTTTTCTGCAATTAAACAATTCTTAATTGAACAAAGTAAAGGAGTTTGACCTCCTAAAGGGTGCTTCTTGTTGGTGTAGCAGATTCATTGTTTCATTCATTGTTTCTGGGGTTAGGGTTCTTTGTATTTCAGGGTATTGTTTTGCTTTAGAAGACAATAGTTTTCTTTGTTTTACGTCATGTGGTGATCTGCAACACCAAGAAACCCCCCTCCTAAAATTCAAAGATTATACAAAAACACGATACCTAAATTGGTAAACACCGCTGTGCGATGGAGGCACGCTAACCCATCGCACAATCACTGGTTCGATAGTGAATGCAATCGGGAAATGTCATATGAAATTAAAAAGGTAGAAAAAAGGATGTCCAGTATTCAGCAAAAAAATACTAAATCGATACGTTCTCTTCCTCGTTATTGTATGACTTTTAATTTATATAAAATCCGTATCAAAAAAGTTGTGATCTATTTTTTGTTAGTGTACGTCCAATACCGACTCTCATCCTATCAGATATGACCATCTTGATTGAGTGGATGCTTCTCACTGGAAGTTTGCATATAATTCGAAGGACTCGAGGTATTCTTGTATTGTTGTGTAACAAAACTCGTACTGGTCCTAAAAAGGAAAGGAAAATCATTCTAAGGGAGACATATTTCGTAGACAAACAGACATGGATAGAGGCATGAACAGACACACAAGGACAGAGGTATGGACAGACAAACATGGACCAAGAGACATGGACAAACACACATGGACAGAGACATGCATACACACGCAAGGACAGCCAAACACAGACAGACACATGAACAGACACACATGGACAGAGACATGAACAGACACATATGGACAGACACACATGGACAGAGACATTAACAGACACACACGGACAGAGACATGAACAGACACACAAGGACAGACACAAATGGACAGAGACATTAACAGACACACATGGACAGACACACATGGACAGACACACATGGAGATAGACATGGACATACACACATGTACAGAGACATGAACAGACACACATGGACAGAGAGACATGGACAAACACACATGGACAGAGACATGGACAGACACACATGGACAGAGACATGAACAGACACACATGGAGAGATAGACATGGACATACACACATGTACAGACACACATGGAGAGATAGACATGGACATACACACATGTACAGAGACATGAACAGACACACATGGACAGACACACATGGACAGAGAGACATGGACAGACACATGGACAGAGATATGAACAGACACACAAGGACAGAGACAAATGGACAGAGACATTAACAGACACACATGGAGAGATAGACATGGACATACACACATGTACAGAGACATGAACAGAGACATGAACAGACACAAATGGACAGAGACATGAACAGACACACATGGAGATAGACATGGACATACACACATGTACAGACACACATGGAGAGATATACATGGACATACACACATGTACAGAGACATGAACAGACACACATGGACAGACACACATGGACAGAGAGACATGGACAGACACATGGACAGAGATATGAACAGACACACAAGGACAGAGACAAATGGACAGAGACATTAACAGACACACATGGAGAGATAGACATGGACATACACACATGTACAGAGACATGAACAGATACACATGGACAGACACACATGGACAGAGAGACATGGACAGAGACATGAACAGACACAAATGGACAGAGACATTAACAGACACACATGGACAGATACACATGTACAGAGACATGAACAGACACACATGGACAGACACACATGGACAGAGAGACATGGACAGACACACATAGACAGAGAGACATGGACAGACACACATGGACAGAGACATGAACAGACACACAAGGACAGACACAAATGGACAGAGACATTAACAGACACACATGGACAGTGAGTGAGTGACACTTTATTTATACTCGGAATTACATCAATATACAGTATATTGCTTTTCATGAAAGCCGAGTTTAACAAGACTACAAACAGTCTTGATAATATAATATAGATAAATAGATAATTATTTAAAAATATATATATATATATATATATATAGATAAATAGATGGTTAAAATATAGACAGACACACATGGAGAGATAGACATGGACATACACACATGGACAGAGATATGAACAGAGATATGAACAGAGACATGGACAGAGTAAATTGAATAGATAAGAGTTCTTAGAGCAGTTTAATTGTCCATATAATAATAAAAAAACATTACACGGTGGTTTGAAGATATGAAGTTTAGCCTCTCCAGTCCAAAATATTTTCGACTCTCGAGGATAAATTTCATATCTTCAAACTACCGTGTAATATCCTCTATATATACAATATTACAATAATATTATTACAATAATTACAAAATTATTATATACTAAATATAAAATCACACTAGTGATTTAAAGTGCAACTAACCCCTTTTGCAATTTTTATACATATGAATCTTTTAAAGGTTTTGAGTACTTCTGCGAAGAAATTTTTGGCTTACAGAGAATACTCTATGTTCTATGATTGTTTAAAATGCACCTGTTTCTATGGGCAACATTGAATGGGGGGAAGCGGTTTTTGACTCTGCTGCCTTTTGTTTAACATGCTGTAGTCAAAATTCAGGAAAACGCTTATTTTGGGGGTAGACATAACTTAAATTAAAATTATCCGAGTTGAGACAGTTCAGGTTTCGACCCAGGCTTTTACTTACGCGGTCATGGGTCAGGAAAGGTCACATTTACACGATTTCAAACAAGCGTAGAACATAAAGTATTCACTTTAAACCAAAACGTTCTTCACAGAAGTACTCAAAACATTTCGGAGGTTCATAAGCTATCAAAATTGCAAAAGGGTGATAGGCACTTTAACTCTACGACTGCAGATGATACTTTTTTTGGCTAATTAGTAAACATGCCCAGGAAAATCTCTCGTCGAGGAATGGACTCCTTCAATATTCACATGCACATCACCGATCTTAATTCTAGGTGGAAAGCAGAGATTTGCAAGTCTGTAATCAGAGCTACAATGTAATTAAAGTATGGAGCTGATTGGTTCACGGCGACTTCCGGGTCGACACAAAAAATAATAAAAAAGTCTTGCGAAACTTGACTCGGGCGGCCAAAGGCCTGGCCCGAGTAAATACTACTATGTAAAATTTAATAAGGAGACAAAAGTCTATAAACACTATATACAGAAATTAATCAACGATTTCATTGCGCGAAGATAGCTTCTTTTTCAGGAGAGCTTTGGATTATGATGTTTTAAAATCATAGGGTAGGGAATTCCAATGCTTAGCACCTCTGTATGATAACGATCCTTTATAGCATTCTGTTCTAGGTACTTGATTTATAACTACGTTTGTCTCACTTTCTCTAAGCCGAGTTCTGTAGCGTTATTTTTTATAAAGAGTTCACTGAGATACGTTGGTACCTTTTGATTAATGGTATCATACATTAGTCAATTCAGGCGATTGTCTCTTCTGTGGGCTAGGTTATCCCAGTTTATATCTTTTAATATGTTAGCAGATCGAATGTCGTGTCCTTGGAACGTTATTATACGAGCTGCACGATTTTGTAATATTTGGATCCCACTGGCAAGACCTTTATTGAAGCTTCCCCATGCGAAGTCACAGTAGTTGAAAACAGGCTGTATGAGAGCATTGTAGATAATTTTTAGAATATCTCTTGATCCAACATTACATGCCTGTTTGAGACCACTGACAGAGCGACGTATTTTAACACATAGGTTATCAATATGTTTGTCCCATTTTAGGTTTGCATCTACATTTGTATATTAACTCAAAAAGAGAGACAGAAAGTCATAACACACGTGACCGAGAACAATTCCAATCGAACGCGTGCGAAGAAAATTAAGGCATTTCATCTTTAGGTACGACACAAAGTCTTTTCCGTCATGAAAACCTTTTCATATCCAATGTCGAGATAATAATTACGTTATCGACGACAAAAAAATTAAAAGATGTAGACATACACCAATAATAATAATAATAATATTTATTTAAACACGATATGTTGTACAGCATAGCTGATGTGTCGTGTGTCTGAACTAATTACCAAATAAGTAATACATTGATTAATTTCTACAAGATGTGTGAAAAGTTAACAACATCCATTAACAACATTCTTAAAATAACCTGATTTTAATTTAAATATGATACATTCGACTTGTTTGACTTTTTCAGTTGGTAAGCAATTATTGGATGAGGCTAAATGAGCATGATAGCGAAGATGAGCAGTTGAAGCATGAGTTAAGGGAACCCTAAACATACCTTAGTCTGAACCATGGCGGGCCGCTGAAGTCTCAAATTCTGAACTGTCTGGAAGATATCGATGACTCCCTCTGCTTTGACACGCTCGATCGTGGTACTAACAGCACAGAATACGCCAGTACGACCCACACCACCACTGAGTAGTAACAAAACAATACAGACGTTTAGGCTGCTTAAGGATGGTGCCTACTAATGTCAGCGCGCACGCTGTTCTGCGCATCTTTCGTCCCGCGGGTCAGGCCTCTGGGTCATCCCGCGATACAGGACATTTGCAGAACTATTTTGAACGTTGTGTTAATTGTGTAATGATGAAGTATTTTAACATACGAGGTCGGAAGATGTGCTTCAGAAATGGACGATGTGGTAAATCTTTAAATTCAACTACACGGCCACGAAAGACAATTTTCAGCTGAAATGGTATTAAAAGAGCCGACCATCTATAAAGTGATGATTTATCGTGGCGCAGATTTAGGAGATTTACCCGACCAATTGAATGAAGGTTGTTTGGACTGCCATGAATCGCTGATGTATTTTCGCCCGGCAACTTTGCCTTAGGCGTTTTGATGCTTTCGTCAGTTTCGCCGGCGAAGAATCCAAACCAGTGGTGACTCGGCAGTATAAACAATGTGTGAATACGGTCAAATAAGCTTTGTGAAAACGGGTAAACTTCATGGAGATCCAAAGAAGAATGAAGAAGGAAGGATTGTATGGGGTTTGAGCACAAAGGAAACAGCAACAGGTTTGATTTTAAATGAAGAAAGTCGAAAGATGGGTCTGGCTCTTTTCCCCGCCGCCATCTTGAAAATCTCCCAGAATGCAATAGAAGACATTAATTTTGATACTTACTAGGGAGGGCTTGTTAAAAAATGTCTATTTTGAAAATAAAATTAGCGAGAAGTTAAAACGCGTGGATACCCACATTTTTTTTCTTTTTGTAATCTGTGATATAGAAACTAAACAATGTCAACATAATGTTTTTGTCTTTATAAAATTGAAACTTGATGTCCATTTCAGCAAAAAAATGTCTGTTCATGGTCATTAACGAGGTTAACAAAGCAAAATTTGTAAAACAAAAATTAGTTATTTGAAAGATAAATGGTTTAATGGTTCCAACGTTTTTCACCCAAAATATCAATAGCATTAAAAACTATTTCTTCGGACAAAGTAAAGTGCTGAGTCAGCACTTTTTTCGATTTTTCATCCTTAAAGTCCTATAACCCTTAGCCAGCTATCATTTTTTCGTAAACTAGGAAGGTTGAAATTATTTTCTTCAAAAGAAAAAAATATCAGATTCGGTTTTTCCTTCATGATTTTATTGGCATTCAAATTCGTACCTCAGCCCTAAAAATGTGGGCACGCGAGGAGCCTGGGCCAAGCTGTTCTGTGACGTAGCTTACAGGACCGCTCTTGTTATCTTCACCGAGTCCGAGAAAGTTTGCGGCTGTTTTCGGAGTTAATAACTAAATAATAATGTCAGACTGCAGTTTAGGTAGTAGTTCTAACTCGGAAGGCAGTCAAACTGATTCAGTATGGATATCCCGTATGTTACGTCATCGGCCGACTCGTCACCAGACCTTGTCATGATTATGACTTTATTCCACAGGAACTAAAATGATGATTTTTCGCCAATTCAAATATTGGATGTTTTTTTGCAAAATAATGTTCTATGAGGCAAATACCTTTGGAATAAAAATAAGGTGAACAAGGGTTATAGGCAATTTAATTATCTCTCTTAAAGTGCATAAATTAAGTTGATCTAATTTTAAAATGCTTTCGAAATGATGAATAATTACATTTTCCGTTCTCGTTTCAGAGATATTCAGGTTTTGTAATATGCAAATGAGATGACCTATGACGTCATGTTGGTTGCACAGCCTGGAGATAAATCACAAAATAAAGAACATCTCTGCAAATATTGGGTAAAAACTATTGAAACTTTGCACATGTATGGCACTATGGAAAGTACACATCATTGTGCAAATTATGGTGTTGTCATGGAAACACTCATGGCCCCACGCACCTTTCACCTTGAACATAAAATTCCAATTTCTTTCCTTGTTATAAAAAATAGGTTGCTTAAACTACTCACATACAATGTCTACATTGTTCCAAATCTTATTTTGGATCCACACCAAAAAAATTGTGTTTGACAAAGGAGAAATTAGTTTGTGTTATTTATAGAGGAAGCCTGGGGCCAGAGTGTTTCCATGGCAACATTATAATGTCAACAATGATGTGTATTTTCCAAAGTACCACATATGTGCAAAGTTTCAATAGTTTTTTACTCAATATTTGCAGATATGTTCTTCATTTTGTGATTTGTCTCCAAGTCTGAGCAACCAACATGACGTCATAAGTCATCTCATTTGCATATTACAAAAACCTGAATATCTCTGAAACGAGATGAGATGTTGACATACGGAAAATGTCATTATTCCTCATTTCGAAAGCGTTTTAAAATTAGATCAACTTCGCTTCATATGCACTTTAAATGTATAGGTACCCCATAATTTCTTTTCTGATTTCTAAACCTCCTTAGGGGGTTCAAACAATCCATAGAGCGCCAAGATTCAAGATTCATTTATTTGCACATAATTATAACCATCGATCCTTATTTTACATAACATATAAAAATAAATATGTAAAGGAAATAAGTGAAAAAAAGAATAGGTATTTTTAGAAAAAATGTGCGTAGGGCCAAAGTAGCAATGGCTTTCGAGTTGGCCACTACATTGATAAAACTAAATGAGAGAAATAGATATAGCTAATAAATAATTATAAAGAATAGTACGAAGTGAGATTTTAAATAAATTCATGTAGTTATGTATAGATTTTGAAGGACATTACATTATTGTTTGATCTTATAGAAAAAAAAAAAAGAGAATAAAAATGTCAATATAAGTAGCTGATTTGTATGAATTTGTCTTGCATATATAAGGCACAATTTTTTATATTATGACTGTTTATCTAGTAAATACTGCTTCTTAAAGCTGGTTTTGGGCAAGGTTTTAATAGTAAGAGGTACTGATTCCCAAACTCTTGACGAAATTGCTTTGAATCGTGATAGACCATAGTTAGTTCTGGAAGCTGGCCTGTACAAATTTTGGTTTGCCGCATATCTGGTGTTGTAGTTATGGATATCTTTAGCAGAAGTAATTGGCTCAAGGAAGGCAGGTGGGATATTTGGTTTATCATATTGTATTTTATGTATAAGGGAGGAAATTTTAAGGTTAAATATATTTCCCAGATTTAAAATTTCTAACATTTTGTAATATGGTGTGGCATTTTCAAGTTTGTTGGCAAAGTGCATTTGACGAATACATTTATTTTGCTTAGTCTTATTAGAGATTTTTAGAAAAATAATTGGTTTGTACTTAGTAGGCACCGTCCTTAATAACTAAACTTATTCAATACACTCCACCTTGCATTGCGCGAATTACCGTTAATAAGAGCTTAAAACTGGAATAGCTGAATAAACTGGAATAGCTGAATAAACTGGAATATAGCTGAATAAACTGGAATAGCTGAATAAACTGGAATAGCTGAATAAACTGGAATAGCTGAATAAACTGGAATAGCTGAATAAACTGGAATAGCTGAATAAACTGGAATAGCTGAATAAACTGGAATAGCTGAATAAACTGGAACAGCTGAATAAACTGGAATAGCTGAATAAACTGGAATAGCTGAATAAACTGGAATAGCTGAATAAACTGGAATAGCTGAATAAACTGGAATAGCTGAATAAACTGGAATAGCTGAATAAACTGGAATAGCTGAATAAACTGGAATAGCTGAATAAACTGGAATAGCTGAATAAACTGGAATAGCTGAATAAACTGGAATAGCTGAATAAACTGGAATAGCTGAATAAACTGGAATAGCACAATAGTTAGTTACCAGGTTGGTTCAAACGTGTTTCTTGGGTAAAAGTCAAATGAGAGATTCGACGAACGATTGGATCTATAGATAAGCGGCTTTGTACTTACCTACAATGCACAGTGATGCATGTATTGCCGCTCTGTTGCTGCCATTTTTCTACCTGTCCAATCAAGTCCACGATGCCTACGCCCGATTCCGGTAACCCATTGTCTGGCCAGTCCGTGTACTGAAAATGACGAACAGTACGAGTTTTCTTCTCCTGAAACGAAAACCAAAAATTAATAATTAAAATAAATATTATATTTGTTATAGCAGGCTGAGTATTGCAGCTTACAGCTGGTGGGGGACTGCTTTTACTCCTCACGGATGATTTTTACGGAGGGAGGAAAACCGGAGAACCCGGTGAAAAACCCTCGAATGCAGATAAGGAATCAACAACAAACCTAACTCATACATGGTACATGCCCGAGCCAGGAATCGAACCTGAGACCGCAGCGGCCAGTGTTTTACCACTGCACCAACCTACATCGCCAACAAGAAGATACACGCAGCTGTCATTCGTACCGGGTTTACAAGATTTCGGTTTTCTTAAAACAACTTTTACATTATTTTCAAAACTGAAACCTGGTTTATTGAAGCTATTTGCTTTTATGAATAATGAATAATAGCTTTCATGTCGGCGGTTTCATCTGTATGGCTGGCTGACTGATATGTTGACTGACTGTCTATGTATAGTAGAGTACGGGATTTGAGGTGAAAATATTACTTACTGGGGGATAGAGGAGATTGTTGAGAGAGATGGCGCAAGCGTTGACAAGTTTATCTGCTGAAATTTGACACCAGCCGTGTACATGCATGCGAGTTCCTCGCGACGACTCCGAAGTTCTTGATCATTTCGTTGACTTAGAAAATCATTTCTAAAACTTTAATTATTTCGACATTTGTGTCCATAAAATAAATAAAGGTAATGTACATGAGTTTTCTCGCCTCAAAAATGTATTTAGAGTTCATAAATTCAAGTAAACTAGGGTTGATCTGTAGTTTTTTCAAAGTCTACACTTCGGTAATTAAAAGGGCCCGTAGTACTTTTCACAAGTCACTCCATAAAGTAGCGAGAATTTCTCGTCTCACGTCACATGGATAAAATCGGAACAATGATTGGCTAATAGGTCTGTTATGTAATTAACAATTTCAGTGCTATTGTAAACGTTTAATGGACGTCAAGCGGGACACTAAGAATATGTCGACGGTCTCTAATTAGTCTCAATGACGCCTGGGCCCCCTCCCCCCTAAACGTTCAATGGACGATAAGCGGGGCACTAAGAATAGGCCATTTTGACGATGTCACACGCGCAGCTAGAACAATGGCTATGTGTTTTAAATAACAAAAGGCTGGTGAACCAGAACGAGTCTTAGCAGCTCACGTCTATTGTTCTACCGATGCGTGCGCAACATCGGCAAAATGGCCTATATGTCTCTAATTGTAGTTCAAACTCCCGCTTGCGTTTCATTGCCATCGTTCTTCTCTGCTTTCGAGATCCTGATTTTTTCTAAAACCTGCTTCTCCTTCATGTATTCCTTCATGACCCAATCTTTAATAAGTTTACTCATCACATAAGACACTAGAAAGGTCCTTCAGTGTTCAATGCCTTCGGCCCATTACGTAAACAAATCTATCGAGCGCTGTCATAAGTATCAAGTCACATGGAAAAAATCACAAGAATGATTGGTTAATACATGTGCTTTTGTCACGCAAACAGGTTCAGGGACGTGTGAAATAGCATGGTAAATATATGTACATATACTACAATATATGAGTGAGACATGTAGTCGTGTAATCTGACAAAGTCATTTATCCCACATCAATACCACGGTGATGGACCTACTGTACAATGTCCCACTTCTGACACCAAAGAAAAAAAAAACAGAGCGCATTTTAACACTTTTACGCGGTCCGAGTAATAAAAATAAGACACAGACTCGCCACACGCGGTCCGAGTAATAAACAACTTTATTTACGTGTCTGCTAAGGCTCTACTAATCGGGGATAAGAATTCTTCGGTCGAAATGGAATTTTAGGTTGGTTACATTTTTGTGGAGGGAGGAAAACCGGAGACAAAACTTTCAAAGCAAGATACGGGCGAGATACCAAAAACTAAACTCACATATAGCGCCGCCGATTGCGATTGTCGAACTCGGGCCACCGAGGTGAGAGACGAAGCGCTTACCACTTCACCACCCCGGCTCTCTCTGGAAACTCTGGACCAACCCTTTTGGCGCGGGTTGCAGATTGCAGGCCAGTCCTCGTCAAGAGTTCAATAATTACTAAACAGAGTTGGACAGCATACGCACCGCCGCAAAACGGCATGCGCATGCGTTTTTGATGAACCGGTCGCGTCTCCCCAGTTACCCGCCGAAACTCAAAGAAAATAGAGGCAATCGTCCATGTTTCTAATTTTAAGTACGTACGCACAGGGCCGTAGCTAGCGGAGGGGCAAGGTTGGGGGGGGGGGGGGGGGGGAGCTGGAAATGGCATTTCAGAGCTTCTGTATTTCAAAATTTCCTGGGGGGGGGGGGGGGGGGGGGGGGGGAGCATGCCACCAGACCACCCTAGCTGCTCGCGCCACTCTTTTATCTTGCCCCCCTCCCAACACACACTAATCCCTAGCTACGGCCCTGGCGCGTTTATATGTGAAATGTTTCGCTAAAAACAAGAAAACTATACTTAAAACCTGGTATGTAATCAACTGAAGTCGATTGAGGTATGCTAACCGCCGTGGAAATCGAGTAGCAGCTGACGTTTCGAGCGCTAGCCCTTCGTCAGAGCAAAAAAGGCCTAAGCCTAAGACTTTAACCGGTTGAAGTATTGTTAATTTGTAATTCACTGTGAGTTTACTAAGTTATAAAATTATTTACTACGAAAGTTTAAGACCTCGGAAACTCGTGTTTGAACTCCAGAGCCTCCGTTCTTTCGGCCAGCGGATTATAACGTTTTGCTGTGGTATGGACCTCATCAATCTTACTTCGGTGGGCCGGCCTGTACCGCTCGAAACGAGCCACACCATTGGCTTACCCAACAATACGAAACACCCTAACCTTTAGAACGAGCCACACAACCTTTAGAACGAGCCACACCATTGGCTTACACAATAATACAAAACACCCAAACCTTTAGAACGTGCAGTACAAAAACAATAGAGCTACAGTATAATGGAGCAATCAGAATACAGGTTTCGAGCGGTACTGTATTACTCACCTCGGTGTGAGTAAGACTGAACTTTCTGACGACGTAATCGCAATACGTCACTTCCTCGGCGAGTTCCACAAGAATCGTGTGATAGAGACGTGAGCTATCAGAAGGCCAGTACCGGTGGCATCTCAACTGAAAAGGGATCAAGATTAATTAAACAGCCTTTTATTTAAGCAATAGACCACACATTTATATGTGTTTACTGGCGAAATAAAGCACTTGGGATGTTGGGAAAACACAAGAAATGCTTGAAAGTCACATGCGGAAGGGGGGCTGACGTGAATAAATTTATACAATGTTGACCACGAAGAAGCACAGAACAATCACAACGAGAAAGGAAAAATAAATAAATAAATAAATAAAGACTAAAATAACAAATTACATCTCTTAATTGGATTGGCTTATGAAAGTTCTTACGGCAATAAAGATAACAGCATTAGCTTCGAAATTCAAAATTGTTAAACCATTCAGTAAAACGTATACTCTTTTAGATAAATTAAGTGATGACCAGGCGTTGCCGGCATTCTGCATAACGGAGATAAGCATTGTCGCACGTAGAGCAGCAAAACGAGGGATAATCATAAAAAATGTGTAACATCCTCCTTGGGCGCACCGCAAGCACAAGGTGACTGTATACAATTCATTGAATGAAGATAATAATTCAAACCACAATTCTTGAGTCTCAGTCTAGTATGTAAAATAGATAAATATCGATCCCCTAAATAAAACAGTTTATTAACAGGAGATACGTAAAATTTATTACGCAGCAAGTCGTTTTCAAAAGAAGCTACAGAAGTACAATCGCAGGATGATTTCAACAGAGTATTCCACTGATTTGTAGTTGAATAAAGAAAAGAATTCTTCAGTTTTTCAGTACGTATATATAGAGGGTAAGCACAAGTTATTTCTAGTTCGAAGAGCATAGGAACTCTTCTGGCTAACATAAGGAGGGAAAAGTGATGAGATATAACCTGGTGCAAGACTATTAATCATTTTATACAACAAAATCAATTTATGTATTTTTCTCCTATCACTAAGCCTATGAAATCCACTTTCAACTAAACAACTTTCCCTATGCGTGCCCTTCATAGCACCAGTAATTCATGTTACGGCATCAAATTGAACACTTTCAAGCAAGTCGGATTCGCCCAAAGAACACCCGTCCCAAACAACATCAGCATATTCTAAATTAGAGCGAACAAGTGAAAACAAATAATACATGATAGTCAGTGGTATACCAGCTGATAGCAAAATCGTAAAATTGATATCACACCAGCCTCCCGTGGGATATCATTGGTATCAAGACGTGTGGGATATCACTTCACAGACTAAAACGTATCTGAATTGCTCTTTTTTATCCCCTAATGTTCCTAAAATGTGAAAAAAAACACCATTACTTTTAATATAAATAGCGACAACGTAATCTAGTGATTAGTTGGTGATCTTCAAAAATAGAAATTTGCTGCGCTCGCTCGTTAGCTATCAAGCTTCACACTCGAAAATGAATTCCGTATCTCCGCGCGGCCATGTAATATCCTCTAGTTTAGAATCACCTAATTTCGCGTGAATGAAAACTACGGATCGCAATAGACCCATTATAAAAATGGCGCCCAATGCGCCTTTTGCAGCTAGGCAATCACGTGGCAATCACGTGGTTGTACTGGATGGCAAAAAAAATATTCATTTCTTTAAAGGCACTTGTAGGAGATCGGTAGCGTTATCAGAAAAACAAGTTTCCACCTCCAGTCGACTGTCGACACGATCTTCCTAAAGCATTTTGAAGTTTGTTTGCCATCCAGTAAAGCCTTTCCCATGGAATCACGAGCCTATTTCATTTATTGAAGTGAAGTTGTTTTGTTAAATTGGACCACCATTTATCGAATTGTCTGTGCAACACTGCCACTGCAGTCATACTGAAATAGCTACCTGCAAAAACGTTTTACTTCTCAGATAAGTACCTTTCCTCCTTCCTCTTCTCTTGTTAGCATCACTATTACCGACGAGTTTTGTTCCCATATCATACGCCAGAAATCCTCGAACGTGTTGGGGACTGGCGCCTGAGTGGCAATGTAGGCCTTGAGATGGCAATACCCCTACAAGTGAGAAAACAATAATTCACGAACAAGAAAACACGAAAGAACGGAGGCGTCTTTATATAGGACTGTGGCAACAACAAGAAAAGCCCTTACGTCGACATAACTCGCATTAATGTAGTCAGACCCAACTTCGCCCGGCCGCATGTTCAGTTGAACCCGAGTGCGCTCATCTGAAAACAAAAGAGGACGATGATTCAGTGACAGCTATACCGACAGAAGTAAACGCACAATGTAAATGTACCTACAAACAAACAAACAAAAACGATCGGTCGTGAAAGCAGTATTTACCAAGAAACACTGAAATGCAACCCAATGCAATACACTGATGTATTTTCTATAAGCTGAAAGTAGGCGTTCACCAATAACTGGTTCTGGCCTACAGGGAAGCGTAACATAGACCAACTGCTTGCCTATCGTAAGTTTAACGTAAGTACGTTTTTAAGGCGTAACTTACAGGGCATGATATTGGCGTATCGGTTCTTTGTACTGTTGCAACCAAGGTTGGCATTTTTGAAGGTTGATGGGTGTCTCTCATCTTTAACAAGTCTCTCGAACTCCTTGTCCATATACGAGTGACCTGTGTTAGGGTCAACTTCACGTAACTCGCGGATATGACTCGCAAATCTCTTAGCCTCCACTTCAGTCACACCACATATAACAGCCTCTACGAGTGCGTCGTGAATGAACACGTACTGCGCCTGTGGAGTAAACACGCGGCAGGGCTTACAAAACTATTACGAAATCAACTCTGAAGAAAGAATGCTGAGGGCTTTGTTTTGTTAAATCAATTTTCTACTTAAAGTGCAACTAACCCCTTTTGCAATTTTTATACATATGAATCTTTGAAAGGTTTTGAGTACTTCTACGAAGAAATGTTTGGCTTACAGAGAATACTCTATGTTCTAGGCTTGTTTGAAATGGTGAAAATTTGACCTTTCCTGACCCATGACCGCGCAAGAAAAAGCCTGGGTCGATTCTTGATCTTACGTCAGCTCATTAATGCATTATTCTCCATGGCGCCTTTCCATCACAACAACATCGATATATAGAGAATATACACAGTCTGTGAGTTGTTAGTAAAGAAAACAGTTATTTTAGAGTAAATGCTAAATATTTATTCAAATTATTGCAAAGTCGAATGAGTTGGATGACGTAAGATCAAGAATCGACCCAGGCTTTTTCTTACGCGGTCATGGGTCAGGAAAGGTAAAAAATTCACCATTTTAAACAAGCATAGAACATAGAGTATTCTCTGTAAGCCAAAAATTTCTTCGCAGAAGTACTCAAAACCTTTCAAAGATTCATATGTATAAAAATTGCAAAAGGGGTTAGTTGCACTTTAAATCATCAAATTACAGAACGTCAAGATAACTGCAGTTAGTGCGATAACCGAAACCGATGCTCAAAAATGTTTTAAACTGTTAGGTTTCGACTTATCAGATTGTCTTTCAAGTCGACGCCAAAATCATTCGTCAACAAATGGATTAATCACAGTAACTATCTAGCCATCCCAAGGTAACGGTTTTCATTATATCATATTAGGTAGCCTTCGAACAGGCTCATGGGAAGGGAAGAAGAAGGGGGAAGAAGAGCCTGCACAGATGCAATACAAATTTGAATATCTGCGTCTAATTTTTCGACGCAAACCCCTATTGGTCCATTCAACAATAAAACTTTGCGCGTATTAGATTTGATATCTTAGACCCGTTTCAGATACCGCTGCACTCATTGCCGAGCCTAATTAGATAAACAAATCCACCCAATTATTATCCTTTGTTTGAATTGCGTTCGGCACGAGTGAACATGGAGCGGTGTCTGAACCGAGCCGAATGATAGATCAATGTAGGGGTGTAATTCACATTTCTATAACGTCCGTGGAGGTTCCCTCCTCCCCCTATTCCCATGAGCCTGTTTGCAGGATACATATTAGGCTTTGGCCAACGATTTCCATGTGAATACAGTCATCCTAGACGAAAACACTGGCACACTCTGCCCTACTATAAATGATGCGTGGTGTGTAACGTACTTCAGTCTGCACCATAAGATTTCTCTTGGCTCTCATCTGCTTGACGAAGCCATACACATCGAGTGTTCCTTCCTGCGCTATCCTCTGCAGCATGGAGTCGAGGGTAATGAAAGTCCCAGTGCGGCCTACCCCAGCGCTACATTCAGAAATAAAATGTTAAAAGCGTGTGTTTAGGATGGAATATTGACTACATTTTTTTATTCATGAAAAGAAGTCGGGAGCCCAGACATAAACGTGAGATGGAAGCAAACGACAAAATTACCACCTACCGTCCTTAATCTCCCGGGAGGAAAATCCCACACATAAAAGCTTGTATTGTCCGTATTGTATGCCATTTATAATTTTTCGTATTCAGACGCATCTCACATGATTCATAACAGTTTCTAATAACTGAAAAAGAGCAAACAGTAGCATGGCCTCAACACGGCCTAGGATTACGCCTAATCCTAGATTAAATTTCTCAATCGTGGGTTAGTTAATAGGTGGGGTAAAATGCATTATGGGTTAACATTAACCCAGTTTAACCGTAAGTTAACGGTAATCGTGCTTCGAGCTACAGAACGCAATCGTTGGTTCGAATTTAACCCTGGGTTAAGCCTATTTAGCTAATCAAGGTTTGGATCAACCGGTCCCAGGTGCGTAGTCGCTTTGAGTTCCGGTTCATTCTTCTTCGACCTTACGCTCCAAGTACGGCAACGGCTGTGAAGACGACGGGACGGGAAATAGTGTTTCCCTACGAAATTAGATGTTAATTGTTTCTTTATTGCCTGTTATCGCTTTTCATGTATATATTTTTGAATAATAGAATAAGCACGGGGTTTCCTTTTGCCCAAACGAGCAATTCACTTTCTTACGCTCGCGTCCTCTACTAAACCTAAACGTACAATTTTGGGTTTTCAAATTGTCTTTCTGCAGACAACGGCAAAAAAACGTACGCGATTACATGTTTTTCACGTGTCAGTAGCTTTTGTATTATATAATTAAAGGAGTAGTGTCACGATTGTGATTGATTGTTATAGACAATGGCAAAATCATGCGCCGCTGCAAATTTCCCTTTCGATTGAAATAAATAAAATGCTGCTTTATAAAAATATAACATCAAACCTAACCATATAATACTGAAGTATAGTTTTAAAGCAATTTCGGCTCGAGATATCGTGCAAATACGCCGATGTAAGCGGATTACTCACGGACTTGTACTTCTGTCACAACTTTTGATTTCTTGTCCGCCTGACACATTTTCAAAACTTTGGGCATGAATACTAATCGTGACACTGCTCCTTTAAGACTATTGTTTTGCGCCAACGTTGCCTTCCTGGCTGCGTAAGATCCCTAGAGCAGATTTCATGAGTGGGACAAACTACGGCATGTTCGTACCCTTACCGTAACCGTGCTGTGCCGTAATTATGTAACTTGATTGGATAAGCAGGACAAAAACAATAGGGAACCCATTTCAATGTCACGGCATGGCGTACAGTAACCGTGCTGTAGTTTGTTCCACTCATACGAAATCTGCTATATTGTTAGTAGTGTCACCAACCTGCAGTGGATGACCATTGGTCCTGCCGTAACAGGATTAACGTGAGCTACCGTCCGAACCATAGAGAGTAACGGCGAAGAGTGTGACGGCACACCGTGGTCTGGCCAGGAGGTGAAATGGTAGTGTTTTACTTGACGAGGCTCTTCCTCTTCTTTCTTATGAGAGAGAATAAACGTCCGTAATACGTAGTAGGACATGTGGAAGGTCTCGCTGGCTGTTACTCGGATGACGCCATAGTTCCTAGTCCCACGCTCTGGCCAGTACTGGTCACATTTCCTCTGTAGTTAGCAGAAACAGACAACAGTGTTAACTACAGCAAAGAAATAGGTAAAACATACTATGGTATTCATTTCATTTGAACGATTACAATGACAACAACTGTTTTGTTATCCCGCCCACTTCAAGACCATATTGCATCACTAATTCTCATCATTTTCCAAAGCGCACTACACACCCTGCCTCTTTCTTCCAGTTGTGTCAACATGACTATCACGGCTGAACCTTGTTCCCAAACCATTCGCCAGAAGTCATCGAACGTATCGGGTAATGGACCTAAATATGCCACCAAATGTTAGATAAGAGCTGAGTTTTATTACTTAGATCTTAAAAATACATTGACTGTGAAATACACCATTCTAACCTTGTGTGGCTATATAGGCTCCAGACCGGTTGTAGCCCTAGAAAGAAAATCAACATAGTGATTTATAGGTTGTACAATTGACGGTACCGAACAGAACAATGGCCGTCGTTGCCTCGCCAGAATATATTGGAAATTTCTTGTTTCTCAGGAAAACTTAGCTCTAAAGAATCTTCGAAGTAACTCTTTTGATAGTGACCCTCTTGAGTCCAAAATTTGTTTGCGGTTGCGCGAAGGATTACAGTAAAATCAAAAACCAATCAAACAACAAAAGAAATAATCACAGCTTCTTCACAGGTTCGCATAGCCATTCTCAATTTTCGGCTCAACACAAATTCCTTTTTGCCAGAAGTAGGGTTCATTCCCTGAATACAATATATCACTGACAGCAAGTCCAGTTGTTCTCCTGGGCCGGGTTGTTCAAAGCCCGATTAGTGCTAACCCAAGGTTAATTTCCATGACAACCAATAGGTTTTGTGCAGAGTTAATCCAGGATTAACACTAATCGGGCTTTGAACAACCCGGCCCTGATCTTCACTTCCTGGAGTGCTTAAATAACAGCGACCCCGATGTAAATACAGTAATAACAAGTGCCATGTTACGCCTGACGTATCTTGTACGGCAGTGAACACGGGGTGTTACTCCAGTAGTCGAGCGGATGTCGTGCACTTACGTCGACATAGTTGGCATTAATATACTCAGATTCCTGTAGTCCTTCAACGGGAGCCAGTAGAACACGAGAATGGTCATCTGAAGAATTCAAACAAAAGGTTGGTATTTGAGCAAGTCCCTGCTATACGATTCTCTTCTGTACTAATTGGCTAATTCCCACATGCAGTCACTGATACAATGCTACAAAGTGGTTCGTCCTTGTTTTCTCTCTTATATCCAACAATAACAGTGTACACAAACTAATCATTTGTCCATCTACTTTTACTAAAAAAGCTATATTGGAAACTGCTACGTAGAGGACAATAAGCAATGATATCACAATGAATTTTAGTAGATGGCCAGCTCTTTCTCTAGCAGGGTATATTGCTAAATACTTACATGCCACTATGTTTGCATATCTATTCTTGAACTTGTTGGTTGGGTGAAGAGAATGCTGCCATGTGTATTCCTCATCGTTTGGCTGAACAAGCTAAGAAACAACAAAACAAGTAACAATATTAGAATCTAGTAATGGAGCTGTAAGCACAACTGTTTCTATGACAATTGCAGAAAAATCCAATTCTACTTCAAGTGAATAGCTGCTGTGTTTTTTTGTTTATCGATGACGAAAATGCTCCAGGAGCGCGGGAGAGATAAAAAGCTGGCGCAAGGGGAGTGTAATCGAAGAGAAGGAAACAGGCATTTCTTATTCCTTGTATTCTTCATAAGTTACATCATATTACTCTTAAGTTACCTCACATTCCTCATAAGTTACCACGTATTCCTCATAAGCTACCTTATATCTCTCATAAGTTACATTTCTTATTCCTCATACGTTACCTCGTATTCCTCCTAAATTACCTTGTATTCCTCCTAAGTTACCTCGCATTCCTCCTAAGTTACCTCGTATTCCTCATAAGTTACCTCCTATTCCTCATAAGTTACCTCGTATTCCTCATAAGTTACCTCCTATTCCTCATACGTTACCTCGCATTCCTCCTAAGTTACCTCGCATTCCTCATAAGTTACCTCCTATTCCTGATACGTTACCTCCTATTCCTCTTAAGTTACCTCCTATTCCTCATAAGTTACCTCCTATTCCTCTTAAGTTACCTCCTATTCCTCTTAAGTTACCTCCTATTCCTCATAAGTTACCTCCTATTCCTCTTAAGTTACCTCCTATTCCTCTTAAGTTACCTCCTATTCCTCATAAGTTACCTCCTATTCCTCATAAGTTACCTCCTATTCCTCATATACGTTACCTCCTATTCCTCTTAAGTTACCTCATATTCCTCCGAGTAGCCAATATCGCCGTCGATGTGCATTCTCCTAACATGTTTCTCGAAGGTTTCTACCGGTATAGGCTGGCGTCCTGATGAGCACAATATAGTACTTACAGATTACTGAAGCACGGTAAATTTCCAAAATTTAGTTCCTAAAGTAGAAAACATAGCTGTTCAAAAGTTGCTACTCGAACGACCGCCTTCTCATTTTGTTGACATTTGGTCGCCCTTGAAAAGAGAAAACATGAGCTATATGTAATATTTATAGTGGTCTCACCATCTTATCTATACAGGAGTCGTGGTGTAGCTTGCACATTTATGGCAGAAGAAAATATTAAACTTTGTTTTCGAGTTAGGCTGCTTGGAAAACTACTCTAGATCGCGAAAACTTCCTCATGGCTTCCTTTTATAGCCGACTCGCCGTCACCTCAATTCTCAAACTCATTCTCTGCAGCATTACAAATTAGCAATCCTCACTTAAAAATTATCTTCCAAGATGGTATCAGTCCAACAATCTCCTCATCATTCCTCTCATCTACACATAAAGCCTCCATTGTAGTTCTTTCTAGAGATATTCAAGGATAAAAGGTGAACATCGGCAGACACTCAAGCCAGCGCTTGCATCGTTCACAAGTCAGTTTGAAGTCTCTTACAAATTTATTCTTCATTTGAAAAGCCTTTTCTTATAAAATTTCTTTCTAATGAATTAAAACATGTGCTGCTGATATTACACTTCCACTTTTCTTTAATTTTTATCCAATTCAAACATCTATGGAAGTAATTTTGATTCTACTGATTCTTTGGTAGCCTGTGAACAGCTTGCTCTACTAAATTCAAACTGATTTGTTTTCGCGAATTTTTCTTGAAATGACGTCAAATATCATAAGGTCCCTTTTCGCTTGGAGCGGCCCATATAACAACTAGAACTAGACCTGATATATTATTTTTAAGTTCCTTACTTCTTCTATTTCTAGAAAGCTCGTCGATAGCATCGATTGAGTCCGTTGATCCCATCAGCCCTTTGCTGGACGTCCTGCGCTTACGAAGATTCCTGAGCTTTAACGATCGACCCGCAGTATATTCACCGTTGTCATCAAGCATTACTCCAAAATCAAATCGCCGCCTCCTGAACAACAACGAGGAAAAATTACACCTGTTTCGACAAAAAACATTAAACAACTATTTGTCAAAACCAAGGTCTGTGTTATCAGCCGAAGCCACAGCCTTTTGCAAAATCCGACACCCCCGCGCGCGCCAGACATGACGTCATGCAATATTGCCAATGAGAAACGATATTGTGACTCGAATGGTCTCTCCGCAGCAGAGGATTCTTTGTAATTATTATTCACTATGTCTTACCTCTGCGTAGGAGAGGTCTTGAATGTATAATAAATACAGATATAAAATATTATAAGATGGAAAGTTGTAGCGAAATAAGCAGATTTATGGAATAAAAATCAGGAATAAATAGAAGCTTCTAACGGTAAAATTCACGTAATTAGTAAACTACGTTGAGAACTCGACCTGTGATTGGCTAAGCAAACGTTGGTATAGGATAATAAGTTAGACTGACCTCCAGAGAAACACGACGACGAGAATAACGATGATGACACCTACGAAAGTGATGGACAGACCAGCAACCAGACCTGTGTTACTTTCAGCTAACATCCTCGGGGCAGCTGTGGCAACCTCTGTTAATTCAGAGCACAGAGTATCGATGTCTTAATACTTATCGACAGCACAACACTGTATGGGTTTTACAAAAGATTATTTTTTGCAATAAATTATCTTCTCCCAACATTGACCTTTAATTTGAAGAGTTTTGGTATATACTTCATGGTAGTGTTTCGTTCCATATACTCTCCCTGCATAATCATTTTCTCTACTGTCTTATAGTATTATGCAGGGAGACTATATGGAACGAAACACTACCATGAAGTATATACCAGAGTATCACACTGCAATCCGCTGGACCGAAAAAGAAGGCTGCTTGTAGTTTTACCCACAATCCTTTGCGCACGAAAATCTTTAAATCCTTTATAAAATCGTTGTAGAGAAGTTATAAATCTTAAAAACAAGCCAGTACAAGTGCTGTTGCCAATACAATGTCATTTAAAAGAATAGAGGATTTCTACGTGTTTCTTTTTTTTTACTGATTTATGTTCGGACGGGATTGTGGTCAAATGGACAGCTTCCATCTTTTTCGTTACGGTGTACAATTCAATTTCGCTACAATTCAGGGCTCGAAACCAAGCTCACGCACTCGCAAAATGCGAGTAGATGTTTAGAAATGCGAGTAAAATCTCATCACAACTTGCAACTGTTGCTAGTAGAATCTTACTGTCCAAATTACCTATGGACATTAAGTGTAGTCCTAGTGTTGTAATTTTTAAGCAGAAACTCAAGACACATCTTTTTAAATTAGTATATTATTAACTTTTTACTGTTCATATAAGTTCCGATATTTCTATTATATATAGTTAGCATTTATTATTGTTATTTATATTTTAACTTAGGTTTTTAGATTTGAATTGTATATATATGTAAAGCGCATTTGGGCATTTCTGGAGAGTGCGCTATAGCAAATAATAAAGTATTATTATTATTATTTGTTGTTGCTAGTGGTCAGACCATGTTGCTAGTAAAAAGTATTGAGAACTGGCAACAGCTGCTAGTGGTATCACTAAGGTGTTAATCTGAGTTTCAGACAAGTCTATAAAGGTTAAGGTAGGAACTCTCAGAACTCTCACCTGATGTGGACACAGGCTTAATCCAAGCACCCGACGTGTATAGGTCCTGATTAAAATGCACAACATTAAACAAACTTATAAGAACTTATTATTAAGTACTAGTTATCAAACTCATTAATAATTCATGAGTCAAAAACAAAGGAAATCACCGACCGATAAGTGATCTCTAAATATGATACAGGATTCCAGGCACAGAAGAATAACTTCATGGTAGTAACAGTTACTGGCCCATAAACACTCGAGAATGGACACCTCGTCTCTGGAAGGTTTTACGGCACTGGCACAAAGTTGCAGTTCACACAAGTTACTCTGATTACTTGCTCTAATGAACTAGACAAGAAATCACTCCAAAATCAAATCAAAATAGATCGAATAAAAACTCAGGCGATTATATTTTCGCGCTATATTTGGCTTTTAGCTTGAAATAAAGTGGTTTTCGGAGATAGTGGGCCAAGCTATCTAAACACAAACGTCTCGCACATGTGTTACAAGCATTTGAAGCTGGTACATATTGTGTAGGGTATGCAGTTATACAAGTCATATTGAAGACGAAACCAGCGATGAAGCAACTGCGTTACGCCGCCAACATTTAGTTATGAATTCTTTGCATATACCTGAAAGTTCACGCACCAATCGGCGATGGAGTGAGTAAGTGAGTGACAAGGTGTAGACACTAAAGGCTTCCAGGGCCAGGTAGGAAAGCGCTAAATCTGTAATTGTAATCTGTACAGTTTATCCTCGGATTAGCGATTTTACCCCGGGATTACGCTTACACTAATCTTGCTTCAAACAATCGGGATCGGAACGGATGTATTTCTTTCATCCGTTAGTCAACAATGCATACACCTTCACGATAACAACAGCAAGCCACCCACCTTTGACACGTGCGCCCTTTGAAAGACTGTGTAGTAGGTAGCAGGAGATAGAGGCCCGTTGTAGTAGTACTTGTCAGTGTCCCTTCGCTTTCGTGCACTAGTATCATTCCCTTTGCCAACAGTAAATCTACGACGTCTCTCGAACTCACTCGCCTTAAATGTGCCAGTGATGTAAGGGACAAGCTCTGGTTTGCGTTTCCTCGCTTCGTCGTAAGTGACCAAGGCATCGGGCTTGTAATGATCTGGGGTATAGGGAGGATTCATAGCCATTCCATCACTGTCACGTTGCAGCTCGAGGACTACGATTTGGTAATAGCTGGAAAGAGAGAGAGACGACAACTTTTATAAAAGCCACGATGAGTGGACCAATAATGAGATTATCAATCAATCAATCAGTTTATTAACCATAAAACATTTACAAGTACAAGACAATACAGCTACAATACAGCTAGATCAACAGGGATTACAAAAAACAATGATCGAGAAAAAGTGAATCTAGGCAGCATATATAAAATTAATGGCAGAAGGGATGAGATTGAGGCTATGGACGGCTGATCAGAATGAAAAACTCCAAGGAGCTTGTACGGACTGATCGGTTGAAAGAAAAGGTTGGAATTATGACTTGAGTGTAACTAATGATCTAACGTTATTTACAATAATACAAAATGTCATATGACAAACAAGTTATTTGTTGGATTTAATGTTATTATATTAAGGGTATATGCAAAGGAGTTGATGAAGTTTGCAGCCACACCCATTTAGGAGTTACTCTATCATCAAATATGTCTTGGAAAGGCCACAATTTAGAAATTTATCAAAAAGCAAGTAAACGTTTAAACCTCTTAAAAGGATTAAAATACAATGTTAGCCGTGATACTTTGATACGCCTTTACAAATCACTTATTAGACCAATAATGGAGGCTGGGACGGCTGTACAGAAACTGAAAGTCGACTCCTTGAATCTGCCCAATATGAAACAGCTAGAGTGGATACAGGGGTGATGAAAAGGATGGAAGAACTTTCATGGGAAGATATGAAAATTAGACGTGCTATGCACAGACTAGTATTGTACTACCAAATAGTGAATGGTATGACTCCAGGCTACCTAGAACGCATATGTCTTTAACATCTGCGCAAAATTTTTCTCAATTTACCACGAGGATAAAACGTTTTGAAAATTCATTTTTTTCCTGTACTACAAAACTATGAAATGATGTAACATATAAAATAACTCATCTCTATCTCTCTTTAAAAGTTATCTTAAAACCTCAGAATTACAACACTGCTTTAAGTTATTCACTTAGCCGACACTCTTCAGCGTTACATACTCGATTACGTCTTGGAAACTCAGCTCTTAATTATAATCTGTTTAGAAGGAATTGTAAACTGTCACCTATGTGTGATTGTGGTTTTCACCAGGAAAATGCAAAACATGTTTTCCTTCATTGTCAGCGTTGTCCTGCTCAGCGTAATCGTCTGTTCTCCTCAGCTGCACATACTTTTCAAGAAAGATGGCCCAATTTTTCTGACCAACAAAAAATGGTTCAAAGGTTCTAACAGAACTCCAGAATAAAGATTTGTTTTTCAGTGTTCAAACTTCAAAAAAGTAAACGTTTCTAGAATCCAGCAAATTGGACCATCTGTCTTTAATAACCAACTAAGTCTGACCTATAACAACTTACCACAAGTATTTTAATGTAGTATCCCTTTGCATAGTATAGTGTATGTATTTTCATTATGTAACTCATTATATATCGGTATGAGCTCCCACGATGAGCCACTATACTCTTGGAGCAAACGCTATGAATTATACATTTAAATAAAAAAAATTGCAAAGGAGGACATATCACCAGCATGCTTTGCGCCCCTAGTCCAACTATGTTATCAACTGCGATTGTCACGTGACCTTTCATTTTCTCAATGTGGTTGAGGAAACACTAGTGCAAATTACACCACAGGCAGCCCAAGCTCAGAGTTTGAAATCAGAGGTTTCACGTAACGAGAGAATTACAAGGCTTTGTATGGGAATCCAAAAATTCGGGATTTTTCCGTATTTTAGTTCCTCATCTCCTATAAGTGCAAATAATATGAGAATAAACTTTACTTTTGACTATTCCGTTGTCGCTCTAGGAACGGTGCTTTAGGGAGGTTTGAGTTCTCGACTCTTCACCTTCTAACCAGAAGGGAAGGCAGAACACTATTATTTCGACCGACTTCACGCGAAAGCGATTTTCTCACGAAATATCCATCCGATCGGCGAAATTGTCTTCGTAATGCGAAGTTCGAATGTCCAACTCGCCCTCTGGCGAAAAGGTCCACATTTGAAAAATCCATAACAAAACCCTTTCGAATCGACACATTTCTACGACACATCGAGCGCCATCTTCGTTCAAGTACCCGTGGCATGCTTGGCCTGTAGGCACAATGCTTTCTCTCCGGTGGAGCGACAGTTGACAAATGTCGACACGCACCCACCGATGCACGGGATATAAAGATCCACCTATTGTACTGAAGAGCCAGGAGGGTTTGTAGCACTTTGTACTATCGGCTTTCATGGTCTATAAAGTTACTTTTATAACTTGATATGTATGTCCATTGGTCAGAAAACTACGCTCTTTGTGCTCCTGTTGTTTTTTCGGTATCAGAAAATATTTTAAACGTAGTTTTCGATCACTGTTCGACAACATTGACGGAAATCAGTTTTTACGCTAAATTGTCAAACTCATTTATGTTCAACATGCTAAGAACAGAACTATTTGTCCAAATGTTACCAATTGTTTTCTTTGCATAGTCATCATGCCTGTTTAGTACTTTAATTAGACTGCGAACAATTCCTTTATTTTTCTTGGTCTCTAGTCACGAAAAACTATGTTTTAGCCGAGCGCAGATTGAGTTTTTCGTGACTAGAGACCAAGAAAAATAAAGGGACTGTTCGCAGTCTATGCTTTAATAAAATTAGACAATTCCAGACACTATTTATATTTCAACCAATGTTTTTTTGTCGAGATTCTGACGTAAATATATTTCTGGCACACATTTGATAAAGGAAGGTGCAGAGAAAGGAGAAGAACTGCAGAAATTTGCCTGTAATTTTACAACCTCGTTCCCAGGGGTCTTTACGCGCCTAATCCACGATGGCGTTGAAAGAACCCCTATCAGTGGCCGAATCCCACCAGCCTGTACCAGGCTAGACGTTTCGCGCGGTGATTGGAGAATTTCGAATAGTGCGTGCATTTTTGATAAACAAAGGCAAAGGTTTTTTTCATTTTGTTCGTTCAAATTTTTGCTTCTGTATTATTAAAAATAAATCATTTAGTTTCGAGTGCAATTCGGGGTTAATTAAAACTAGTGAGTTTTCTCAGAGTTTCCAAATTGCATGAGTTCGCACCACGCACTAGCATTAAAATATTGCGGACTGAATGTAAAAACTAGTTGAGTAGTTGTACGAAGAAAGGTTTTAAAAGACGAAATAATGGTTAAATTAGCCGAAACTTGAAACATATTACTTAAATATCATTGTGGCCGAGAGAAATTCTTACCTAAAAATACAATAAAATTGGCGGGCGAACCGTTTTGCCATGTTGCTCAAACGCAATCGAAAACTCGCGGGATCGCAAAGCATGCTAGTGAAACATTCTACTTTGGTATATGTTAAGCGAGCCAGGGAAAATGCTGCATGTCTAGTGATGGTGAATAACATGTCCAAGCCCCTTCAAATCCAACTTTAAAATGTGTTTTTTTAATTGAAATCTTATTGACACTTTTCAGGTAATTAATATTGTTCTCTCTCCAATGTTCACCAACTAACTCTGCTTCATTCATTGTATGTAACTGCCATCTCCTGTAATGTTAAAATATTTTATGTTAGAGGAAGCCTGAATTTCCATAAGCCTCACGGTTTCCCGTTTAGGTTTCCTCGTCACTGACGCCAATAGCTCATGAATAAAACGTTGTTGTCGTAAACGTATATTGTGACGAACAAACAAATAACTATATCATATCAATTAAGATGCCTGGAGACACTCTTTTCAGAGCACAAGATTGAGACAGGCCGATTCAATATTTAAGTTTTGGGTTAATCGCTTGCTTGTACGTACTCACTGAAAAAGCTGTACTGACATTTTGATTGTAGAAACGTCTCTTCATAGTGAGAACTAACGCACCGATCAGTGTTTAGCCCAAGGTGGAGGAGGGCAAGGGGTGGGGATTTGACAGGCAGGGCTACCTCAAGGGTGTATATTTTGACATACGCTGCCTATCCCAGGGTGGGGTTATTTATAGGAAACATAAGGAAGGTAGGGCAGTGGGGTGGGGAAGTTTGGTGTTGTCCCAAGGGTGGGGAATTTGACTTTTTTGTGGGTAGAAAATGTCAAATCCCCACCCCACGGGCTTAAATATTGTGATATTTGTATTACCGTGTTGTGGGGGAGTTGTTATGATTTGGAAAATATTACATCACTTGAGAAGCTTCGTAGTAGAGCCGCAAAAAATATATATAATCTCCCCAGAGACGCATCTTCCGCAGATGCTCTGCAGCTTGCCAGTTGGTATTCACTCAGTATTTATCATAAGCTTGTATTGTTTAAGACAATGCACAAGGCATTCCACGCTAGGATACCAGCTTTTATATGCGATCAGATATTAGTTAAGAGGACTAGCCGTTTAATCTAAGAGTAGCGGATTCCCTTGAAATACCGCGTTTTAATACTAAGTTCCTTCAACATTCAGTTCAGTATAGTGGATCGGTTTTATGGAATAGTTATTTCTATAGTGATCAGTCAATAGCATATGCAGGGCATAAGGATCTTGAGTGTCGTTTAAATAAATTAGCGGTGTTTGACCAGTTCAAGTTTAACACTACATCTGCCTCTTCTACTAGATCTAAGAGTGATGACTTCATTTGCTTATGAGTTCACTCATTAACTGAGGCCTAGTATGAATTTATTGTATTTTAGAAAAACATTTTAGCAGCTCTAGTATTAGTAGTAGTAGTAGTACTCTTAGCATCATCATTTTATTAGTAAGTTTAATTTAGTAATTTAAAGTTTATTAATAATTTAGTAATTTAAAGTTATTGCATTTGAAAGTATTCTTAGTAATTTTTAGTATTGTAATTAGATGTACAGTTATATTATTCTTAGTAGTAGACACACAACCCTATAAGCCTTGTGCTTTAATCATAACCGTGTTTAAATAAAGGTAATCTATCTATCTATCTAACATTGATAGGTACATAAGGAGCAGACAGTGGTATCTGAAGACATTATTGTACGATGTTCGTAGACTTGCCTTATTTTCCCATTGGCATTTGAGGCTTCCACTAACTCAACCACAATCTCATGTGTAGAAACATCTTTGTTGTCGGGCGGTTTTATGGTGCCAATCGTAGGAGGTTCTTCATTATCAAAAATAAACGACACAAACGTTATTAACGATTTGATAACAATAGCGGTGCAGTTACAGTATGACCGTGAGGTGTTCATTGTGTTACGATCAGGTATGGTAACTAGAGTACCACGGTATGGTACGATCTGGTATAGTAACTACCACGGTATGGTATTGTCTCGATGCTTAATTCTGGTGCGACTAATTACCGTATTTAAGGACGGTGCCTACTATTGTCAGCGCGCACGCCGTTCTGCGCATCTTGCGTCCCGCGGGTCATCCCGCGAGACAGGCCATTTGCAGAACTATTTTGAAAAAGCTGTGTTAATTGTGTAATTTTACAGACAGAAAGATGAAGGATTTTAAAATACGGTCGAAAGATATGCTTGAGAAATGAACGATTTGGGAAATCTTTAAATTCCACTACATGGTCACTAATGAGGCTTACAAAGCAAAATTTGTACAAAAAATGATAATCATTGTAAGATAAATAGTTTGATTGGCATCCTTTGTGAAGAACGCTATGTCTAACGTTTTTTGTCCTAATATTTTGCCAGATAACCCAAAATATTAATCGAATTAAAAATAGTTTCTCGGACAAAGAAAAATGCTGAGTCAGCACTTTTTTCGATTTTCATCCTTAATTATCTCTCTTAAACGTATGGGTACCCCATAAACTTTTTTCTGATTTCAAAAGCTCCTTAGGGGGTTCAAACAATACATATAGATTTTTAGAAAACAAATTGGTTTGCAATTAGTAGGCACCGTCCTTAAGCTGCTTTATAATACTTCGTGGCAAAACTCTAACGATAAGAGTAGGTGATGATATTGGTAAGTGCTCGACTTGCTAACACTATGACTTAAGTACCTGATGGCTTGGTCTTGAAAATAGACGGAGCGGAGAGCGGTCCCAGTCCCCCAGACGACCGACATGCCACCTGTACCGCGTACTCGTGCCAAGGCCTCAGACCAGTCAGCGTGTACTTCATGGACGCCGTCTGATGATCGTCTTTCTCTGCAGGTTTCTCTTTGTCGTAAATCACCAGCAAATATCCAACGATCTCGCCGTTGGGTTTAGCAGGGGGGTCCCATTGGACGATCAGGTTGTAAGGGGTAGCTTCAGAAAGGGTAACTTTCACTGGTGGGCCAGATGGAGCTATATGTATATCAACATGAACGTCATTCAAAGGATGGCAGGAAACTTAAAGTGCATATGAGCCCTAGCCAGTTATCACTGATTTAAAAGTCAAAGTGCAAAACAAAATGACCGACATAAAAACAAAATTATTAGCATATCTTCACATATCTGAAGCCTGAAAAATAATTGAAAAAATAAACACATTCAATGTTGTGACTCTATTCATTTTCAACTCATTAGCATAACGTGCCTTACATGTCATTTAAAAGATTTGTAATGCATTTTAATTAACAAATCGCGTACTCGTAATGATCATAGAAATGACGTAATGATCATAGAAATGACGTCATAAAATGTCCAAAACTTTGCAGTGATGCGCTCGTTGTTCCACTTGAGTTTTGAACATTTTATGACGTCATTTCTATGATCATTACGAGTACGGACAATGGAAAATGTATGCGATTTGTTTGTTTTTTACAACGACGAAGCACTTAGTTTCAAATGAGTGCGTAATAAACTGCTTTCGAGTCGAAAAAGGCCATTGAAAGTCAAAACGTAAACACTTCTAATTACCGGTGCCGAGACGGAAAGTTTTCTTTGACAAATGGCATTTGGTTCAACGATTAACTTCTGTCATTGATGGAATGCTTGTGAAATCCTTTCTTGTTTTTTTTTTCTGGATCAGAAAAGTTCTTGTTGTAATTCAAGACTTCTGAGCTCTGAGAGAACTAGTCACAAAGTCTGAACCACAAATTCGCCGAAACTTTCTCCACTCATGCCACACTACAAAGAAGTTTGACTCACCGATTAACTTCTTCTAGTAATGAAATGCTTGTGAAATCCTCATTTTCTTGTTTTTGGAAGTTAACAGCCATTTGAATTCACAAACATCGCCGTGAAACCACTTTGCAAAGCTACCACGGCTTTGCGAGTGACGTTATTTTCATTGTCTGTACTTAAATTGCATATAGCGGAGAGCCAATCAGAAAGCGAGAAAATTGGATGTTGTTGTAAAAAGCAATATTACAGCAATAAATCACCCAAAACAGATTGAACAAGATTTTAAACACTTTACTATGCCTAAATAAATGATTTCTCCCTAGGGCTCATACGCACTTGAAATCTGACATGCTTATACTGATTCTTGCCGGAAAAAGTTTCAAGAAAATGAATTTAGGATTGGTCACTATTCGTTCAGAATTCCATTTTGCCTTTTTCGAGTCACAGAAAAAAAAGTATTAAGTATTGCTTTGGGTAGTAAGTTTCACAAGAATGCAAGGTAGTCAAGAAGGTAATACGGCATAACAAAGATCCTCTGCCTTAGATTTCTTATTGCTAACAGCCGGTTTATCGAAATACTAGGTGCAGATTAACCATTGCTCAAAACAAGAGCTAGTGAAGTCTTAATCTAAACCAATTGCAAATTTATTGCATTACGCATTAAAGGAATAAATTGGTGCATATAAAGTACTATTCAGGAATAAGACCTAGATTAGTAAATCAGATATTTGGGTTAATTTTATGAAAAAACACGCGAGCCTTTATTTCAAATGCTGCACAGTATTTTGAATGCTTCAATCCTTAATTCGTCTTAAATGATCACAATTCTAACCAGCTGTTTTGTCAACGTCAACGTACCCACAGGGGTAACACGAGAAGAGAACAGGTACAGACTTTAGACTTACGAGCTGCAAGTGTTCGCGCAGTCTCTTTCCTTGCAGGACCCTTGAAGTGTTTCCTCAGGTTGTAGGGTATGACTGAAATTGTGTAACTCACGTAAGGGTCTAGCCCTGAAACCCAGTGGCTTAAATTTCCATGTGGGACTACAATCGTGAGGCGCTGGGTGTGGTTTATAGTAGGCCAGTAGTACAGCATGTAACCGATTATCCCGTTTGGTTGATTGGGTGGGGACCATTCCACTCGCAGAGACCTGTTTGTCCGAGAACTTATGATGGTGCTAGCAACTGCATCTGGAACTAAAACAAAACCACAAGAAAACATAGAGTGGAGGTCATAACAGACAACAGGAGCTACGAGACAGATGCTACATAGATCGAGAGGGAGGGAGACTGTAGGCTGGGTTACCTAGCAACGAGTGAATATTTATTTGAAAAATGGGTTAATTTATTTGAAAAAAATTGAAAGTTGAAATAAAAGTAAAGTGACATAAATCACTTGTGACGACATTATAACCGTAAAATGTTGTGCACATATTCTCTGTTCTCCCATGCCTGATCTTTAGTAAAGCCTTATTTGGTATCCTTTCAGTTGATAGGACATTTGCATTATGATGTCATTTAACTACAACTACCAGAATCCTTTTCAAATTTCTTTTCTCATTCAGATTTATTAGATCCTTTGAGGATACCAAGACATGGTCCAAATTATAGGAACAAAAGAATCGTCGCGAGGAGTCAAGCTGGTTGTTGTAGCATGTGACGTCATCATGCAAAAATCTTAGTACTGACAAGGGAATCATAGCTATCGGTCTACCAGAATATTTAGCAAATTTCCTCTGGTTTTCCGTGGTGTGGACTCTTATTTACCACGATTTACGTCATCACATCGTCAAAATTTGTTGTGGACTCACAAGGCGCAGCCACGGAAAACCAGAGGAAATTTGTTGTTTACAACAATATTAGAAAACGTACAAAAATAGTTTCGTTACAAAGCGTGACAAAGCGTGACAACTTTGAAAGAGCCAGCATTGTCTATAACTTTCCCGCGTCAGCACCGTTGTCTGGACTCTCATTTACCACCGCACATCGACCAATCAGATCGCGAGATTACCGGCAATTGTGGTAAAAACATACATGTAAGCTCCTTGTGGCTGTAAAGCTCGAGAAAGATTGCGAGTTTCGAGAAAACAGAATATATCCTCGGAAAAATGAGTTCTTTCAACTAATACAATATTTTCTCTCCCGCGTGTTTGGTGGAATGCGTGACGCGACCCAATATTTGCCCATATAATATAATCGCAATATATAATATAATCTGCTGACTAGCTTACTCACTTCGCTAATGATCACTATAATAATAATAGCTTTAAATGATCCATTTTGGGCAGAACTAAAATAATGAACTTACAAATATTGCCTCCGTTAAGCTGTTCATCCCAAATCAGTGAAACATTTACGTACCTCCTTCATCAGTTTTGTACACTCCAGACACAACAGGCCCATACCCTACAGACGTGCTCGCCGCAATGGAGATGTTGTAGAAGCTGTAGGATACTGATAAGAAACATCAAAGAGTTTTTAATGAGATTTGCAGCTAGTTCCAGATACTTGAAGCGGGTTATAAGGTAACTGACTGATATTTATGTTAATAAGATCGACATGTTTCCCTTGCAGTCTATTCGTGGCCGCTAACTGGCCGCCTGCCATGTCAATCCATTAAACACCAGAGTAAGTCCCAAAAGAAACTGGTTCATCGAACTCGAACTCGGCACGAATGATATCATAATTCCGACGTAGTTATTCTAGATTTTGAGCTCTTTGTATCTCGATCGCACCGTATATCATCGAACAAAGACGGGATTCCTTACAGTGCGACTACCGGGGCCACTTAGATAACGAGAACCAATCACATTGCACTTAGACAACGAGAACCAATCACATTGCACTTAGACAACGAGAACCAATCACATTGCAAAACGAAAACAAAGCATTCCAACTTACGGTTATTTGAGCCAATCAGTGTCGAGTACAAGACAATAGCATGTCGACTTGCCCGCCCGCGCCCGAGCTTCGATCCAGTAAAAGGCGAATTTGGTGGACTAGTTCTGAAGTCAGTTTTTCGAATGAAGGAAATCGCATGGATATGCCGGCTACGATTTATACTTTTATTTTCGTTTTGGCCCCGGTTTCAGTAATGAAGTTAAGCCCAATCGAGCAGGGTTAGTATCTGGATGGTTGACTAGCATTAAAATAAAATAACATTCTCCTTTTTGTGTCCTGGGGCCAGTTGAATAAAACCTTTACACATGTATTTTACAAGGCTGACCATTTTAAACGCTGGAAAACAATGGCCAGACTACTTGTAAAATACACGTGTTGGTGTATGCCAAATATACATGTATCTGAAATACAAAACTGTACGTGCAAGATATCTTAAGTTTAATTTTAATATTTATCGCAACGATTTCAGGAACGTTTAAATTTTTAGCCTTCCGAACCGTCTGTATCTTGCATCCGCAAACTCGATGATCGAACGTTTGCGTGTCTTGAGGGCTCAGAAGAATGTTTGCAAAATGCGTCACCAAGAGTATGAAAGATACAACCAAAAGAAGAAGACGAAAGAAGAAAAGAAACAACTTCCAATGTAGAAAGAGCCATGAAATGAGCTTTTATTCTGATCTAATGCGCATGTTTGCTCCTATTAATCCGGTGTTTTGTTGTTAATACAAGAATTCTAAAACTACATAACAGAACTTCATTTTCGGTTACCTTCCCACGCTTTGTATGCTGTAGTTGTGATAGGAAGAAGTCCTAGGTTACGTAGTTGTTCGGAAACTAAACTGTCCTCATCTGTATAGCCCTTTCTCAGGTATTGTTAAATTAATCACTTGTTAAAGTGCCTATGAACAATAATTTTTATTTTAGATATCAATTCTAAATCAAGTGAATAGTAGAATGGTAAAATAGATTTTGCTTTGAATGCTGTGCCGCTGAGTTAAGGAGGTTTTAATGTCCAAAATGCTAATTACATGACGTCAGGGGAGGCATCTATTATTATACAAAAAAAATGTTACAATTAATTATTTTTTTCAAATTATCAGTGTTACACCCATGATTGAAATAAAATGATGTTAGAAATATTTTTTCCTATATCAGTAGAAACGCCCATTCACAACCACTAAGTGATTGCAGATACCTCCCCTGACGTCGTGTAATTAGCATTTTGGATATTAAAACCTCCTTAACTCAGCAGCACAGCATTCAAAGCAACATATATTTTACCATTCTACTATTCACTTGATTTAGAATTGATATCTAAAATAAAATAAATTTGTTCATAGGCACTTTAAAAACGTTGTTTATTTTGTTGGTTTTGAAGTATACAGATATGTTAACATACTCACAGAGATGGGTGATATTGAAGAGTCGTGCCGATCCATCAGTCTGTGTACACGTTACATTCCCTGCCAGGTGTGGCACCCAGCAGATGCTGAAGGCCGCGATTACGCCATTTGGGATGGTAGGAAGATTCCAACTCACTTGAAGCACAGTAGCACTAAGATTTCTCACTTCATTCAGCACTGGCGCCTCAGGAACTGCCGAACAATTAGTGTGTTCGTATCATTTGCACATGTCACCCATATTCATCCATTTTTATCTTTTTCTTAAAAATACCAAAAAAGTAACTGCTGCCAATGTTGTTTTAAACTCTACCTCATCTCCGGATGCTTTCACCGAGAAGCGCAAGCGCACTCTACCCTTACTGTAAAGCTAGCTTGGCGTAGTGGTTTGAACGCTCGCCTCTCACCGATGTGGCCCGGGGTTCGATTCCCAGACCCGGCGTCATATGTGAGTTGAGTTCCGGGTTCTCCGGTTTTCCTCCCTCCTAAAAACCAACCTGTCTAAATCCAATTCGAATTCCCTGTATCTTCGACGCAAAATAAACCATTTGACATTTTAGAGGACGCATTAAATATTAGCTATGCCATGCTGACTAGTTCTGATGAGGTAGAAACAGCTATTAATGACTGCTAATCGTAAAGGCTATTCTTCGTTTGCACGTGTAGGCCATCGTCGCCATGGTGCACGCAGGACGTAAACAAAATATTCCACCTTAGCTTCTTTTGCTACATGTATTTCCTCCAACAACGGAAGCAAAACAGAAACGTAAGTTTCTTCCGTTCCTCCCTGCTTATGCTTCCGGCGAGCTTACGCTTATGCTTACGTCTCTGTTTCTTGATTTTACTTGATTTAGCCAAATGATACTTCTAATACTCGGAGTTCAGAGTATTCTGAGAGTCTGCCTTGGTAAAAGGACGATGGAGAACGACTAGAACAGCGTCTTTTGTGAACTTTATCAAACAGACAAGTCAACACAACTTAAAGGAGCTCATTCAACCAAGATGCATTGCGAGTCACTGTTATTGTTTTCATACGGGAGACTACTTGAAATCGGACAGCTGCCAATCAGAAAATGTGATATCGGGCCGTTTATAAAAAGAGTTTACGAGTTGAACTGAATGGCCGAGATCGGCGGGGAGATCGGTTGCCTTTATTGCCGGGTTGCATGTGACGTCATGGCCGCCATGTTGGATGACAATTGGCCGGTAACAAAACGAGCAGGGGACTGGGACCGAGTTTATCAGAATTACTCTAATTCTAAAATGAAGTTCATCACATGATAGAGCATGTTGAAATTAGCATGTGTGCCAAGTTTGACGTGATTCAAGTGAATCTTGTCTCAAATATAAGCAATTGAAATTTCTTTGTCCCTCCAAAATTTTACAATGAATGTATGGTTTGGAGGGACAACGCCACTTGAATAGTTCATTCATCAGCAAAGAAACATTTATAAATGCCGCTCATTAAACACTAAAACACTTTACTATGCCCAAATAAATGATTTCTCCCTAGGACTCATATGCACTTTAAATCTGACATGCTTATACTGATGGTTGCCGGAAAAAGTTTCAAGAAAATGAATCTAAACCAATTGCAAATTTATTGCATTACGCATTAAAGGAATAAATTGGTGCATATAAAGTACTATTCAGGAATAAGACCTAGATTAGTAAATCAGATATTTGGGTTAATTTTATGAAAAAACACGCGAGCCTTATTTCAAATGCTGCACAGTATTTTGAATGCTTCAAGCCTTAATTCGTCTTAAATGATCACAATTCTAACCAGCTGTTTTGTCAACGTCAACGTACCCACAGGGGTAACACGAGAAGAGAACAGGTACAGACTTTAGACTTACGAGCTGCAAGTGTTCGCGCAGTATCTTTCCTTGCAGGACCCTTGAAGTGTTTCCTCACGTTGTAGGGTATGACAGAAATTGTGTAACTCACGTAAGGGTCTAGCCCTGAAACCCAGTGGCTTAAATTTCCATGTGGGACTAAAATCGTGAGGCGCTGGGTGTGGTTTATAGTGGGCCAGTAGTACAGCATGTAACCGATTATCCCGTTTGGTTGATTGGGTGGGGACCATTCCACTCGCAGAGACCTGTTTGTCCGAGAACTTATGATGATACTAGCAACTGCACCTGGAACTAAAACAAAACCACAAGAAAACATAGAGTGGAGGTCATAACAGACAACAGGGGCTACGAGACAGATTCTACATAGATCGAGAAGGAGGGAGACTCTAGGCTGGGTTACCTAGCAACGAATGAATATTTATTTGAAAAATGGGTTAATTTATTTGAAAAAAAATTGAAAGTTGAAACAAAACTAAAATGACATAAATCACTTGTGACGACATTATAACCGTAAAATGTTATGCACATATTCTCTGTTCTCACATTATGCCTAATAAGGCTTTACTAAAGATCAGGCCTGTCAGTTGATAGGACATTTGCATTATGATGTCATTGAACTACAACTACCAGAATCCTTTTCGAAATTTTTTTCTCATTCAGATTTATTAGATCCTTTGAGGATACCAAGACATGGTCCAAATAATAGAAACAAAAGAATCGTCGCAAGGAGCCGAATTTTTTTTCTCATTCAGATTTATTAGATCCTTTGAGGATACCAAGACATGGTCCAAATTATAGGAACAAAAGAATCGTCGCAAGGAGTCGAATTTTTTTTCTCATTCAGATTTATTAGATGCTTTGAGGATACCAAGACATGGTCCAAATTATAGGAACAAAAGAATCGTCGCAAGGAGTCAAGCTGGTTGTTGTAGCATGTGACGTCATCATGCAAAAATCTTAGTACTGACAAGGGAATCATAGCTCTCGGTCTACCAGAATATACATACATGTACACGTAAGCTCCTTGTGGCTCTTAGTACTGACAAGGGAATCATAGCTCTCGGTCTACCAGAATATACATACACGTAAGCTCCTTGTGGCTCTTAGTACTGACAAGGGAATCATAGCTCTCGGTCTACCAGAATATACATACACGTAAGCTCCTTGTGGCTCTTAGTACTGACAAGGGCATCATAGCTCTCGGTCTACCAGAATATACATACACGTAAGCTCCTTGTGGCTCTTAGTACTGACAAGGGAATCATAGCTCTCGGTCTACCAGAATATACATACACGTAAGCTCCTTGTGGCTCTTAGTACTGACAAGGGAATCATAGCTCTCTGTCTAATTTTAGCTTGATTCCTATTCGCTCGTTAGTTTACCGCACAATGGGTTCCTGGCGCGTGGCGGGAATTGAATTTTAGCAACTTTCAGACTATATATTCTTTATTTATTTTCGTAAATCACTAGATGCAATGGGATTCAAAGAAAATTCATTGCCCGACTCGGGAATTCCACGTTAAATCGCTTCGCGATTCGTGCGATATCGGTTTTTCGCGTGAAATTTAACGTGGAATTCCCACGTCAGGCAATGAATTTACCTATATAATCTGCTGTCTAGCTTCCTCACTTCGCTAATGATCACTATAATAATAATAGCTTTAAATGATCCATTTTGGGCAGAACAAAAATAATGAACTTACAAATATTGCCTCCGTTAAGCTGTTCATCCCAAATCAGTGAAACATTTACGTACCTCCTTCATCAGTTTTGTACACTCCAGACACAACAGGACCATATCCTACAGACGTGCTCGCCGCAATGGAGATGTTGTAGAAGCTGTAGGATACTGATAAGAAACATCAAAGAGTTTTTAATGAGATTTGCAGCTAGTTCTTTTAGTTCCAGATACTTGAAGCGGGTTATAAGGTAAGGGATGGATGTGATGTAAAGTCACGTGGTAAGCTGTAGTGCTAAGTGTGCACGCCCTACGAGGGAAAGAGAAAAACTCTCTGACCCAAGTGGGACTCGAACCCAACGACCTCCAGGTTACATGTCTGGCGCTCTACCAACTGAGCTATCAAGTCAGATGAGAGCAATCGTGGGTATTGGTGCGTTTTATGGGGTCACGGCGATTATATATGTATATGTAGTTATGATAGGAAATCATGTTTGCCGCGTAGCACTAGTAAGTGTAAAGGATGGATGTGATGTAAAGTCACGTGGTAAGCTGTAGTGCTAAGTGTGCACGCCCTACGAGGGAAAGAGAAAAACTCTCTGACCCAAGTGGGACTCGAACCCAACGACCTCCAGGTTACATGTCTGGCGCTCTACCAACTGAGCTATCAAGTCAGATGAGAGCAATCGTGGGTATTGGTGCGTTTTATGGGGTCACGGCGATTATATATGTATATGTAGTTATGATAGGAAATCATGTTTGCCGCGTAGCACTAGTAAGTGTAAAGGATGGATGTGATGTAAAGTCACGTGGTAAGCTGTGGTGCTAAGTGTGCACGCCCTACGAGGGAAAGAGAAAAAATCTCTGACCCAAGTGGGACTCGAACCCAACGACCTCCAGGTTACATGTCTGGCGCTCTACCAACTGAGCTATCAAGTCAGATGAGAGCAATCGTGGGTATTGGTGCGTTTTATGGGGTCACGGCGATTATATATGTATATGTAGTTATGATAGGAAATCATGTTTGCCGCGTAGCACTAGTAAGTGTAAAGGATGGATGTGATGTAAAGTCACGTGGTAACTGACTGATATTTATGTTAATAAGATCGACATGTTTCCCTTGCAGTCTATTCGTGGCCTCTAACTAGTGGTCTGACCATGTCAATCCATTAAACACCAGAGTAAGTCCCAAAAGAAACTGGTTCATCGAACTCGAACTCGGCACGAATGATATCATAATTCCGACGTAGTTATTCTAGATTTTGAGCTCTTTGTATCTCGATCACAGCGTATATCATCGAACAAAGACGGGATTCCTTACAGTGCGACTACCGGGGCCACTTAGATAACGAGAACCAATCACATTGCACTTAGACAACGAGAACCAATCACATTGCACTTAGACAACGAGAACCAATCACATTGCACTTAGACAACGAGAACCAATCACATTGCACTTAGACAACGAGAACCAATCACATTGCACTTAGACAACGAGAACCAATCACATTGCACTTAGACAACGAGAACCAATCACATTGCACTTAGACAACGAGAACCAATCACATTGCACTTAGACAACGAGAACCAATCACATTGCACTTAGACAACGAGAACCAATCACATTGCACTTAGACAACGAGAACCAATCACATTGCACTTAGACAACGAGAACCAATCACATTGCACTTAGACAACGAGAACCAATCACATTGCACTTAGACAACGAGAACCAATCACATTGCACTTAGACAACGAGAACCAATCACATTGCACTTAGACAACGAGAACCAATCACATTGCACTTAGACAACGAGAACCAATCACATTGCACTTAGACAACGAGAACCAATCACATTGCACTTAGACAACGAGAACCAATCACATTGCACTTAGACAACGAGAACCAATCACATTGCACTTAGACAACGAGAACCAATCACATTGCACTTAGACAACGAGAACCAATCACATTGCACTCAGACAACGAGAACCAATCACATTGCAAAACGAAAACAAAGCATTTCCAACTTACGGTTATTTGAGCCAATCAGTGTCGAGTACAAGACAATAGCATTCCAACTTACGGTTATTTGAGCCAATCAGTGTCGAGTACAAGACAATAGCATTCCAACTTATGGTTATTTGAGCCAATCAGTGTCGGTTACAAGACAATAGCATGTCGACTTGCCCACCCGCGCCCGAGCTTCTATCCGGTAAAAGGCGAATTTGGTCGACTAGTTCTGAAGTCAGTCTTTCGAATGAAGAAAATCGCATGGATATGCCGGCTACGATTTATACTTTGGAATGTTTTATTTTCGTTTTGGCCCCGGTTTCAGTACTGAAGTTAAGCCCAATCGAGCAGGGTTAGTATCTGGATGGTTGACTAGCATTAAAATAAAATAACATTCTCCTTTTCGTGTCCTGGGGCCAGTTCGATAAAACTTTTACACATGTATTTTACAAGGCTGACCATTTTTTAAACGCTGGAAAACAATGGCCAGGCTACTTGTAAAATACACGTGTTGGTGTATGCCAAATATACATGTATCTGAAATACAAAACTGTACGTGCAAGATACCTTAAGTTTAATTTTAATATTTCTTGCAACGATTTCAGGATCGTTTTAATTTTTAGCCTTCCGAACCGTCTGTATCTTGCATCCGCAAACTCGATGATCGAACGTTTGCGTGTCTTGAGGGCTCAGAAGAATGTTTGCAAAATGCGTCACCAAGAGTATGAAAGATACAACCAAAAGAAGATGACGAAAGAAGAAAAGAAACAACTTCCAAGGTAGAAAGAGCCACGAAATGAGCTTTTATTCCAATGCGCATGTTCCCTTCCATTAATCCGGTGTTTTGTTGTTAATACAAGAATTCTAAAACTACATAACAGAACTTCATTTTCGGTTACCTTCCCACACTTTGTATGCTGTAGTTGTGATAGGAAGAAGTCCTAGGTTACGTAGTTGTTCGGAAACTAAACCGTCCTCATCTGTATAGCCCTTTCTCAGGTATTGTTAAATTAATCACTTGTTAAAGTGCCTATGAACAATAAATTTTTATTTTAGATATCAATTCTAAATCAAGTGAATAGTAGAATGGTAAAATAGATTTTGCTTTGAATGTTGTGCCGCTGAGTTAAGGAGGTTTTAATGTCCAAAATGCTAATTACATGACGTCAGGGGAGGCATCTATTATTATACAAAAAATTTTTGTTGCAATTAAACAAATTTTTAAAATTATCAGTGTTATACTCATGGTTGAAATAAAATGATGTTAGAAATATGTTTTCCTATATCAGTAGAAACGCCCATTCACAACCACTAAGTGATTGCAGATACCTCCCCTGACGTCATGTAATTAGCATTTTGGATATTAAAACATCCTTAACTCAGCAGCACAGCATTCAAAGCAAAATATATTTTACCATTCTACTATTCACTTGATTTAGAATTGATATCTAAAATAAAAATGTATTGTTCATAGGCACTTGAAAAACGTTGTTTATTTTGTTGGTTTTGAAGTATACAGATATGTTAACATACTCACAGAGATGGGTGATATTGAAGAGTCGTGCCGACCCATCAGTCTGGGTACACGTTGCATTCCCTGCCAGGTGTGGCACCCAGCAGATGCTGAAGGCCGCGATTACGCCATTTGGGATGGTAGGAAGATTCCAACTCACTTGAAGCACAGTAGCACTAAGATTTCTCACTTCATTCAGCAATGGCGCCTCAGGAACTGCCGAACAATTAGTGTGTTTGTATCATTTGCACATGTCACTCATATTCATCCATTTTTATTTTTTTCTTAAAAATACCAAAAAGTAACTGCTGCCAATGTTGTTTTAAACTCCACCTCATCTCCGGGTGCTTTCACCGAGAAGCGCAAGCGCACTCTTCCCTTACTGTAAAGCTAGCTTGGCGTAGTGGTTTGAACGCTCGCCTCTCACCCATGTGACCCGGGGTTCGATTCCCAGACCCGGCGTCATATGTGAGTTGAGTTTGTTGGTATCTCACCCTTGCTTCGAGGGTTTTTCTCCGGGTTCTCCGGTTTTCCTCCCTCCTAAAAACCAACCTGTCTAAATCCAATTCCAATTCCCTGTATCTTCGACGCGAAATAAACCATTTGGCATTTTAGAGGACGCATTAAATATTAGCTATGCCATGCTGACTAGTTCTGATGAGGTAGAAACAGCTATTGATGACTGCTAATCGTAAAGGCTATTCTTCGTTTGCACGTGTAGGCCATCGCCGCCATGGTGCAGGACGTAAACAAAATATTCCACCTTAGCTTCTTTTGCTACATGTATTTCCTCCAACAACAGCCAATTGGGTCATCCATTTTGGTCAGGGATACCGGACTCTTTAAGTTTTTCTTAAAGCTATTTCAGGTATCCTAACACTCTCCCTTCTCGATAATCTTTGTTTATCTTTTATATTGTAAAAATGAGTGTAAATACATATATTTATTCTTGTTGTTGTCAGGTGCATGTATCAGGGCTGGTTCAATAAAACTTTTACACTAATACCTGCTGGTCATTGTTTAAGCGCAGGAAAACAATGGCCAAACTTGTAAAATAAATGTGTAAAAGTATTGTTGACTGACTCCAAATCAAGACCGCTCCGATTCGTAACTTCTCAGATTATTTGAAAATATTGTTCTTTAGTCTATTGAAAGAACCGACTGTTACATAATTGCTGATTTAAATTCAAAGTGCAAAACCTCTTTCTGCGTGTTTTGGCAATTTTAACAAAACACTCAAAAGCAATAAATCTTTCGGGATTGCACCCCCGAGATTATTTTGTGTGTGTGTGTGTTTCGATATCACGGTGAAACACTTGAAGTCCTTTTTGATAATTACAACGTACTTTTAGATGTTCAAGTTGTCACAACTATACTTAGATGGCGCAAACAGGACCATATTACTTCAGAATAAAAATATATCTATAGTTTAGTAATGATGACTGTTTATTAGTTCAATTGAGATGATTCAGTGTAAGTTGACATGAATATGTAAAGCGAAAGTAGTTGATTCTGATCGATCTCGGACCGTCTAAATATGAATACAACTACACTAGATGTGATCGCTTCAAAAAGAACTACAACGATCGACCTGGACATGTACAATGCCATTCAACCAGTTGTTCAACAGGGCCCGGTTGTTCGAAGAAAGGGTGAGTACTACCCCTAGGTTAAATCGATAACCCGAGGGTAAACTATACAAATTACAATTACAGATTTAGCGCTATCCTAGGGATACTGGATCCATCGCTTCGAATAACCAGGCCCAGAGCTAGTTTAGGGCTGTACTTACTATCTTCCAGTGTCCTACTATAGATTGGTGTACTAGCTGGGCCGGCTCCAACCTCGTTCAGTGCCTGAACAGTAAAGTAGTACACCATATATCCGCGCAGTTGGTCCACCAACACGGCTGTCGTGTTTGAATCCACAGTAATGTTTACTGAGGGTCCCAGTGACTTGTTGTGAAACACCACATACCACGTCAATCTGCCATTTATCTCTGAAGCCTTAGGAGGCTGCCATTGAACGCGTATTGAATGCGAAGAGATACTGATAGCCGACACGTTCCGTGGGGAGCCCGAAGGTTCTGTTGGCAGAAATAACAAAAACGTTCAGGAGAAAATTGTCAAGCCTGATTTTCACTAGCGACGGAAGCAGATGAGAAACTTATGTTCTAGTGAAAATAAATACGACGGAAGCAAAAGCATAAGCCTCGTTCAGAAACGAATACCTCGCTTGCATGCTATATTTACATTGCTAAGGGTTGAACGCGGGTATTCTGATTGGCTAAATTATACTGCTTCTGCTTACGTTTAACTAGTTTTCACTGGAATGGAAGTGACGGAAGCAAAACAGAAACGTAAGTTTCTTCCGTTCCTCCTTGCTTATGCTTCCGTCGAGCTTACGCTTATGCTTACGTCTCTGTTTCTTGATTTTTACTTGATTTAGCCAAATGATACTTCTGATACTCGGAGTTCAGAGTATTCTGATAGTCTGCCTTGGTAAAAGGACGGTGGAGAACGACTAGAACAGCGTCTTTTGTAAACTTTATCAAACAGGCAAGTCAACACAACTTAAAGGAGCTCATTCAACCAAGATGCATTGCGAGTCACTGTTATTGTTTTCATACGGGAAACTACTTGAAATCGGACAGCTGCCAATCAGAAAATGTGATATCGGGCTGTTTATAAATAGAGTTTACGAGTTGAACTGAATGGCCGAGATCGGCGGGGAGATCGGTTGCCTTTATACTTGAAGAAATACAATAGAATGAGCGGAATTACTACGGTTCTCCGATCAAAATTCCTCGACGTGATGCTAGCAATCGAGCTCATGCTCGATCTAGCGAACCAACTTGTCCAACTTCTGGACCAAGTTCCAGCGATGCAGATCGTGTGGCAAGGAAATGGAAATTAATCAATTCTACGATAGCGTTACACATTTAGAGTTCTTTCCTTTCTAGGCTTGTGAATGCAAGAACGTGTAGTCGAAAGAAAGGAGCTAGGTTGCCCCTGCCAAAATGCTGGTTTGAAATGTCGAAGTACTGTTTGCCACATTCTATTTGTGTTCAAGGTCCATGCGTTCTCTACACCACATTTTGACTCGCCAATGCAATATGAAAATTTGAAATCAAATTTGAAGAATCGAATCCGTATAATGTTATTGTTTGTTAGCCTGAATTTCAGCCGGTTTGTGTCATTTTAAAAGCCACTTGACTTCCGTTAATCGTACATTGGATATGCTGGGTAAAAAAAATACATTTATAAATGCCGCTCATGCAGATATCAACACAAAATTTCACTTTTACTTACTTTAATTGTCTCAGCGTTGTTCATGTACGTTCAGCGAAAACCAAGACTATAAGACTAAGAGAGAAACTGCGAGATTTGTAATCTTGCATGTACCGCGCGTGTACCGCGTACTCGAGTCTTTAGTCAAAGCAATTAATTTGCGTTAAATGTTGTACGTTTGATGATTAGCAAAAGGCTTAGCTCTTCTGACCTTTAAATTTCATGCCATTTAGGTCAAGCGGTCCCATCAAGCCAATGTAGAAAGGCCCTGGTTTGGATAAACTGTAGGAATTACGATCAAACAGTCGGCTAACTCCAGTACAGGCTCTAGTAATAATTTCACTGACCAAAGGCGACTCCAGATTACGTTAAATACTTCCCCTGGGAGGTGAAAATTCGGAAATATATGACTGAACACAAAATCTAATAAATAAGGAACATTTTCCCCTATAAATAATCAACTGGTATGCCCCTGTGAGACCGATGGAATAGGATTTGTTTCAAGAAGCTCTCCAAAGCCATTATCGGGGGCCCCGAAAATGGCGGATCGAGAAATTTGAGCTCGCAATGCATCTTGGATGAATGAGCTCCTTTAACAAATTTTAGATGAAAAGGTCTATCAAACGTCTACCAAATTCTCAATAAAATATTCATGAAACCGCCCAAAAATGGTAAACGTATAAAATAAAATAAATAAATAAATAAATTATTTGGTATAGCAGGCTGAGTATTACAGCTTAAAGCTGGTGGGGGCCTGCTTTTACTCCTCACACACTCCCCACTACATTAACTGTTTTGGACACACTACACTCGGCTCACGGTTGATTTTTACGGAGGAAGGAAAATCGGAGAACCCGGAGAAAAACCCTCGAATGCAGATAAGGAATCAACAACAAACCTAACTCACATACGGTGCCCGAGCCGGGAATCGAACCCGGGACCGCAGCGGTGAGAGGCGAGTGTTTAACCCGCACTGCGCCAACCTGCATCTCGTTGACGTATAACGCGAAAACGACCAGCAGGGAAAACGTATCAATGAATGGTCTGTTGTTCGGTTGCCTTTTTCGAAAACAATACGCTCTGTTCGAATTGAAACACGATGTTCGAAAATTTGATACAAAACAATGCACTTATCGATGTACTGTAAATCAAAAATTGACACACACGTCAATGACACGTCAACAGTTGTGCAGGCCTCAGTGCGTCCTTGGACGGCCTAATTTCTCTCGTGGTTTGATGACTTACCAGCTGGGTGTGTAGTCTCGTTGACAGTCACCACACTGCTGTTCAGTCCGTACTTGACATTGTATGCCATAACGGTGAATAGATACACGTCATACTCCTCTAGTCCTACCACCAGATATGTGGTATCCTCTCCATCGTAAGCCCGTCGGTTTGCACCAGCACTCTGGCTCGCGAGTCTGTAGTACAGTCTATATTTGATCAGTGCACCATTCGGTTTTTCAGGCTCATACCACGTGACTCGTATGCTTGTCGCATTCGCGCTTGTGGCTCGGACTTGCGTGGGAGGACTGGGCGCTAAAGAAAAATACAAGGGGATATTTACAAGTTTCCGGCTACGACGCTAAACTGACGCTCCGAATAGGCCTTTTGCAACTAACAGTCATGTGGTGATAGAGCAGATTTCGTATGAATGGGACAAACTACGATATGTCCGTAACCGTGCTGTAACCGTGCTGTACCGTAATTCTGTAATTTGATTGGATCAGCAGGACAAAAACGATGGGAAACCATTTCAACGTCACGGTATGCCGTACGGTAACCGTGCTGTAGTCAGTGCTGTAGTTTGTCCCACTCATACGAAGTCTGCTCTATACCACTTCAATACACAATGAATTCAACTTGTGATCCCATGGGAAAGACTTTACTGGACGGCAAACAAACTTTTAAGCGCTGTTTTAGAAAGATTGACAATCGATTGGAGGTGGAAAATAACATTTACAGGGCTCGAAATAACGGCCGGTCAACGGTCAATGTCCGGCCAACTTTGGTGCTTGACCGGTCAAATACCGTTTTGAACGGACATGTTGACTGGTCATATAATTATTTGAAAAAAAATTGACCTACAAATCGCAAAGCCATATTGAATTTATATTAGGTCAATGTTCGTCAGGCGTGCAACAATCAGTGAAAAGTATGGCCTGTCATGATTATCAATACCGTCCTTTTTGCTCACCCGACATCCAAACATGTTCTAATTTAATAACAGTTGCCGAAACGCTAACGTTTGTTAATTTCAACTGTCAGCGAGCCACATAGTTGGAATGTAAGGGAACATATTTTTATCGCAGTCCTTGCCGCTAAATGTAATTTCTTAGTTTTTCATTGTACTTCGCTACTGCACATATTTGATAAGCATTATTTGACATGCCTTCGATATGGTGGGCTAAAGCATAGTGAGACCGATCAAGGGAAAATGATGCGAGAAATGAAATTCCTGAAAGACCTATTTCGACCCCTTCTCTCATCCCTATTCCCTCACCCTCCCTATTTGATGTCTGGGTGCGAATACCCGCTCTAACACAAAAACAAAAAACAAACAAAAAAACAAAAACAAAAACAAAAAAACAAAAAAAATCATTTCCAAAAATTGGCAATGTCCGGTCAAAAATGTATTTGGCCGGACATCTTGACCGGCGTATGACCGGCCGTTATTTCGAGCCCTGATTTACAAACAGGTTTTGCCGATAACACTATATACCGATCTCGTACAAGTGCCTTTAAATAAACAAAGTCAGATTCTTTGCGGTCCAGTACAACCACGTGAATGCATTCCTGTAAAAGGCCAATTAAATATGGTTCATTAGCACTTCGTGATTCTAAACAACTGTAACATACCAGCCTCATACGTTGTATTCGACACAATCTCGCTTGCTGGACCGACGCCAATCACATTCACGGTCCGTACAATAAAATAGTACAAGGTATACGGACTCAGTGACGTCACCAATAGACTGGTAGTGTTGTCAGTAGTATTGCGTATCTCGTGCGGCCCAGTAGTAGTGTAATATTCCACAAGGTATTTTAGAATAGGTCCATTCGTATCTTGTACAGGAGGAGGGCTCCACTTCACCAGGACAGACGATGATGACACGATTAGCACGCGCACGTCGACGGGAGGACCAGAAGGCTCTGCGGTGAAAACACATATCATATCGTATAATACTAACATCTAATCACGTCAGCCATAAATACTGCCATAGCACAGTTGTTTGCGGAATTTTACAATGAAAAGGCAGATGAATATTGTTTTAATAAATGGGGACTAATTAACAATTAGTATAAACCAACTAGTGGACTATTACAAATCCTGCATTCTGATTGGCTAGCCTACTATAGGTCTATTTGTGATAGCCCATGGTAGAGAAAAACCGCACGCATTTTCACGAAATAATTTAAAAAAAATAAACTTCAATTTGTTTCTTTCTCAGTATTATTTTCTACTATCCGACTAGTTAGTTTATACTAAAACAATTAGACCTCTCGCCCTCATGGGCTACGAGTTAAATAGCCCAATCGGCTGCGCCTCGTGGGCTATTGACTCGTAGCCCATTCGGGCAGCGGGTCTAATTGTTAAATAGACGGCGCCTGGCTAGCCAATCAGATGGCGAGTTTGCCAATAGATGGCGGCTGGGTTATGCTAACTTTAAATAGCTACCTCTTACACAATCATCAAGATAATGATTTTCGTTTAGTGCGGTTTGCCCTATATTCCTACATCCTACAACAACACTGAACACCCTAGGTATTTTTCCTAAATAATCCATTTTGACGATGTTGTGCGCGCAGCTAGAACAATGTCTATCTGTTTTAAATAACAACAGGCTGCTGAAACAGAACGAGTCTTAGCAGTTCGCGTCTATTGTTCTACTGATGCGTGCGCAACATCGTCAAAATGGCCTATCGAGGTATTTCTAATACCAGATCCACAGGAAGCCCAAAGCATTAGTATTGCTAATTAACGTATTTCTAATAGCAGATCCAATGCCTTTCGCCCAAAGCATTGGTATTGCTAATTAAGGTATTTCTAATAGTAGATCCAATGCCTTTCGCCCAAAGCATTGGTATTGCTAATTAAGGTATTTCTAATAGCAGATCCAATGCCTTTCGCCCAAAGCATTGGTATTGCTAATTAAGGTATTTCTAATAGCAGATCCAATGCCTTTCGCCCAAAGCATTGGTATTGCTAATTAAGGTATTTCTAATAGCAGATCCAATGCCTTTCGCCCAAAGCATTGGTATTGCTAATTAAGGTATTTCTAATAGCAGATCCAATGCCTTTCGCCCAAAGCATTGGTATTGCTAATTAAGGTATTTCTAATAGCAGATCCAATGCCTTTCGCCCAAAGCATTGGTATTGCTAATTAAGGTATTTCTAATAGCAGATCCAATGCCTTTCGCCCAAAGCATTAGTATTGCTAATTAAGGTATTTCAACCCACCAATTCAATTAAGGGTACTACGGTAGCTTTTTCTGGGTGTCTAGAAGCCTGCTTTTTCACATTGCGTTTTTTTTACACAGGAAGTCCTTAGCATTGCTATGTGGTGCGTCATCGGCTATATTTTATATCTTATCGGTTTTATGCAGAAGTGAAATAAGGACTCGAAGTCCATTCTATGCCACTTACTTATTGTATAGTTATACAGCAACAAAATTGCTCGACTAATGTTACGTATACAAACAAATTAAGGGCGCTTAGAAATGCAAAAGAAAATTAGCTTAATTGCAACACTATTAATATTACTATTTCGACATCTTGGACAAATTTTCTTCCGGGTGCACAGTCGATCTGGATTGAGGACCATCTGAAAATTATCTTTATATGTAACGATGCGCAATTTTCGCATCAGTCATTTTCGCACCAGTCATTCTTCGGGAGCGCAATCACTTCTGGGTGCGCAATCACTTCCGGGTGCGCAGTCGATCTGGATTGAGGGCCATCTGAAAATTATCTTTATAGGTAACGATTCGAAGTTTTCGCACCATTCATTCTCCGGAAGCGCAATCACTTCTGGGTGCGCAATCACTTCCGGGTGCGCAGTCGATCTGGATTGAGGGCCATCTGTAAATTATCTTTATAGGTAACGATTCGAACTTTTCGCACCAGTCATTTTCGCACCAGTCATTCTTCTGGGTGCGTAATCACTTCCGGGTGCGCAACACTTCTGAGTGCGCAGTCGATCTGGATTGCGGGCCATCTGAAAATTATCTTTAACGATGTAACCCTCGATAAATAAAGTTATTATAAAATATTATTATTATACAGCGGACAGTAATAAATCAACGTAATAATGTTTACATACGTGTTGGATAAGTTGTCCCTTCTACTACAACAGACTGGCTGAACAAGTTAGCATTGTTGAAGTTGAATGCAATCACTGTAAACACATACGACGTGTACTTATCCAGACCAGACGCTACAAACACAGTCCCCGTGTCATCGTATTTAATCTTGTTTGCCGAGTGATCTTGTGAAGCACTCCGAATATAGACACGGTACCTGATGCGACCGTTAGGGTACTGGGGCTGAGCCCATGCTATCGTGATGGCGGTGGAGTTCAGAACTGTAGCGGTGACATTCCTTGGATGTGATGGACCTGAAATAGTTACACTCCACACGTCACATCCTTATGGTAATGGCACAAACAAATCAGCTTTATCATGTAGCTAATAAAGTTCACGAGTATCGTAGCGGCCACAATGCGTTCACGAAAGTTACACGCGAATAACGCATGACACGTCTATGGAGAGAGCTGACCTGTTTAGATGGTACACAAAACATAGAATATGCAAATGACGTCATAAATAAGAGCTACTCACGTCCTTCAGGTGTTTGTGCGCTAACAGAGACCCAGTTTCCATGACCTTTCCTGGTGCGAGCCGTCACTTGTATGCTATATACCGTGTATGGCGACAGGTTGGTTATCACATGACTCTGAACGACTCCAACCGAGGTCCTGGTGTCGTGCTGGGAGCCAGTCACTCTGTAGGATACCTTGATAAGATTATGAAAGGAAGTTAAGAACACTCGGTGAAGTTCAAGGACTTTTCAAGAACTACCCACACTTTTCAAGGACCTGTTTTCCACGAGATCACATATTAATGACCTCAAAATTCTACGCATATTAGACCCAATGTTAGACTCTTTGTTTGACTTGTTTGCACAATGCATCATTCAGTGTCGCTCTTTTGGGGGCAAAAATAGGCTGTTTTACTGTCTTCCCAAATATCCAACGAGGTTTCAACAAAATCAAGGAATTTTGGCAAAAAAATGAAGGTATTTTCAAGAACAAAACCTAATCCTGGTAACCTAACCTGGCCCTTATTTCAAGGACTTTTCAAGGCCCGTGCGAACCATTTATTTTTCTTTCCAATCACATTCAAAAGTACTCCTTTTTCTTAAAGGTTAAGGAAAACCTCATAACCAGAAAGGAAAACCAAGTAACTTTCTCATCAAGGAAAACAACCCACCAAATAGCCAAGCAGTACTCCGTTGGGGTTCATGGGACTTTTCCATTCCACAGCCATTGCAGAGGAATTGATGGCCGCAACCGAGAGGTTCCGAGGTGCACTGGGAACTGGAGGGAAACAGGAGCATGTACACGTATGAGTGTATCTGTTATAAACATGCTACTTCATTTAAGAAATGAACCAGATCATCCGTGTTTGCACAGGCTCATGCATGCAAACCGACGTAAGTTTGGGAGAATTCGAGAGCAGAACAAACACGAAACCGCAGGTATGTATGCATGAGCTTGTGCAAACACGGAAAATCTGTTTCATTTGTTTTATAAAATAATTATTTTGATAAAAGAAGCACTTACGGTGCTTGTCTTTCGATGTTTGCACAGGCTAATGAAAACATGGCTATCAGCCAATCAGAACGCGCGTACTATCTAAATTATTTTATAAAAGGGGTGTCTCAAGCATGTTGCATTCTACTACAGGTCTGCACGTGTGTTATAAATATTCATCAAATAACAAAATGTGAGGGAATCACTTTTTCTCAACATTTTTGTTTGCATTTCTGGGACCGGTCTTCAAATGCACGATGCAACATGAACAATGCACGAAATAACATCGTTGAAATACCTGTATTGTATACTCAGATGTTAGCGTTCATTCTAGAAAGGAAGCAAGGCGGGACATTTTCTCATTGCTTCTCAGATTTTGCAAGACTTGTATCTCAAAAACGGATGATTAAGTGTCCTACAGAATCTGAATCATTCTATGAGCACGAAAAGTGTCGCATTCAAACATTAACGATAATGAGTTGTAAAAGTGCGAGAATATCGCAAAATCGCGCCCAAGAATGAACATTGATGTTAATTTTAAATGCATGATTACACTTTAATGCACAAGGCAGAATGATTTGAATTTGTGAGCGACGTAAGCATAATCACAAGCAATATACGCAGACGCAGGGCCACAATTGTGAGATAAGAACAATCGCCGCTAATGATCAATGCATTGCGTCTGCGTACAATGTATGCTGCTTGTGCTGATATGCTTGTGTCACTTGTGTGAACTAGACTTAAAGCCTTGGTCAAACGATTTCAACATCGGCACAACATCGGCACAACATCGGCACAACATCGGCACAACATCGGTACAACATCGGCACAACATCGGCACACCATTTCAAACAGTTTGTTGAAAACGTGTTGCATGGATAGCGTTCGAATGCGTTAAGTTTGATTCAACATCTCCTCAATACCGTTTGACTGCTTCATTCAAAATGTGTTGAATACGGGTATATGTGCACCTATGGCAGCAGGGTGGATGAAAGCACTGGTATGTAATCAACTAAAGTCGATTGAGGTATGCTAACCGCCGTGGAAAGCGAGTAGCAGCTGACGTTTCGAGCGCTAGCCCTTCGTCAGATGAAAGCAGTCTGATTCTCATTCCTAGGTCTCTCGCAACCGATTTACCCATGCAACACTGTTGAACCGATGTTTAAACCGTTTGACGTAGGATTCAGCTTGGTTCATATACTAGCGGCATAAACATCACTGTAAGCAACATACATGTATGCAGACACTGCGCCTTTATCAGCGGCTCTTCTCAAACGTTCTACTAACACGTGTGAGATAACAAGCGCCTGCAATGTTAGTGTATTACTGCGTGTGTTGCGTGTGTCGCCCTTATGCCGATGGAACTAATACTAACCAGGCCTAAGAAAAACATTCTTCCATGGCTGTTATTCTTTGTTATAGACGTTTTGTCGAGTTAGAATACGAACAGTAAAGCCGAAAACAATTGCCTCACATTCAGCAGGATAACGTTAGTGAAGTGTTAAACGTTCCTTGGTGAAAGCCACTTCAGAGCCACACTGAGATTCTAATCGATCTTTGGGCACAGCCGTGAACTGACGACCTTAGTACATAAGAGCGGATTTAATACGAGTGGGCAAGTTACGGCAATGACTTACGGCACGGTTACTGTACGGCATGCCATGACATTGAAATGGTTTCCCCATTGTCTTTATATTTCTCATCCAATCAAATTAGAGTTACGGTAATTTAAAAGTAAGTTACAGTACGGTTATGTACGGACATGCCGCACGTATTTTTGTCCCCCCCCCCCCTCTCATACGATACACCTATTTCAAAAAAGGTTGTCCCGGTGAAATGACAAGCGACATTCACACTTTTTCCACCGGACACAGCTGTCAGCGTATGGCACCACCCCCACATTTTTGACCACCTATTTCTATTCTGGGTGCATCCAGTGATGATTTTATTACAGAAAATGATAGCATAAGACAAAACAGGCAGGAGATTTGCTGCTAGATTTTACTTTTTCGTTTTGGAGGTATTCATGCAGGCAGGCAGCAGGCACCACCCCTCCCCTCTCAAAATGTGTTTTGATCTGCTCCCTTATAACTGTCCAGCTGTGCGAAACGGATAAATGACGGTGTAATTCGAAAAATCGATTCGCAGGAGACCATTAATATTCGTCTAAAGTTTTGACCGCGAAAACAAATGATTTCACCAGACTTACAACAACAATCCATTTCGGCCTGCGAATGTCGCTTGTCGTTTTCCGGGACAACCTTTTTGAAACAGGTGTACACGTATACACTCTAGAGCAGATTTCGTATGTGTGGGACAAACTACAGCACCACACAGCGGTCAAACGTCTGCGCGTGCGTATTACGGTCAGTCTGGTGGGCGGCCGCGCGAATTTCCCGCGCAAAATTGACCTTAAAACATATTACAGTGAACTTCTACCCCCAAAAGTTAAGAAAAATACATGAAAGTTAAGCTTTTTATTTTCACAGTCGACGGGAAATTGAACAAACTTCAAACTGTGAGTTTACCAATTTGTTTCGTCATTTACCAAAAAAGTTCTCAAGGTTTGAAAACGGGTGTGTGAACAGTGACGGCCGCCGGCTCGCTTTGAATTTGTTTTGGAATATGTTGTTGTTGCTGCAAGACTTTTGACGCATGCGCAGACGTTTGACCGCTGTGTGCTACAGCACTGACTACAGCACGGTTACCGTACCGTACAGCATGCCGTGACGTTGAAATGGTTTCCCATTGTTTTTGCCCTGCTGATCCAATCAAATTACAGAAACACGGCACAGCACGGTTATGGCAAGGCTACAGACATGCCGTAGTTTGTCCCACTCATACGAAATCTGCTCTATGACTGAGGCAGTTACACTTATAAGCGATCAATAAACTTACCATCTTCATCAGTACGCACAGTCACCACTGCACTGAGAGGCCCTGGAATTTCTGTCACGGCACGAACAAGGACCTCATACACAGTCCACTTCTCCAGGTTACGCACTGTGATGTTCAAACTTAATCCTGCATTAAGAGGTGCCAGCAACGCCTCGGGATGTTCCGTTGGCTCTCCGGTAGGTTCCGTAGGGATCGTAGGCACACCTGGTGTTGGAGTCATCACTATGCTACTACTACCGTAATGCGTGACACTTATGAGAGGTGTGACATTTTGGATTGATCGCGTGACAATTCCAGTGGGACGAATGACAATCAAACTTGGAACACTCCCTATAGTGTTGGTGTTACTTCTGCTCAAGGTTATAGTTGGTGTAACAGGTGGAGCAAATGTTGGACTGACAGCTTTCCTTATAATGACTTCATAATGCTTAAGGATGCCATTAAGAGTGCATGGAGGCGGTGACTGCCAGGACACATAGATGTTTGTGGAGCTTGTGTTATGTGCAAGGACATTTTGTGGAGGAGCTGTTGGTCCTGAAGGCAATATGTTTGATTTCGCTTAATTACTAAGAACTGTAAAATGTAAAACATAAAATATACTACAAAAAAATGTACTGTAAAACATAAAATGTACAAAGTTAATTAAGGTATCTGTCCTTTTACCATTTTAAAAGTTGATAATTAGGTAAAAGTTAGCGCATCATTATAAATACATTCAAGTAATGATGGCATTTGAGGGTGCCTCATTATTATAACTTGTTCTACTGTTCATTAATTGCCATGAGCTGGAAATTACCACAAGCTACCAGCCTTTACTTGCAACAATAATTCATTGTACATGGGTAATACATATTCTCATAAATGAAATGAAATTTGTCTTCGGGATTGCATGCAAAGATAATGGTATTTGACCAAAGTTTCTGTTTCATCAGCTAGATGTGATTTTTAGCAGCTCAAATCACTGTATACAAGAGCTACGATGTATTTAGATATACGTGTACCATATTTACTCGAATAAACGCCCGGGGCGTTTATTAAAAACTGAGATTCTTTGAGGGGGCGTTTATTGAGGGGCGTTTATTAATTGGGTGTTATTTTTGGAGTTTGCAAGGCCATGTCTATTACTGTTAGTGTGTATATGTGATACATATTACCACCATTTATCAGCATTTATTGATATATGCCCTTATATAACAAGAACTAAAACAAAAAACCTTCAATTATGTCGTACAGTATTTAAAGTAGCTATGGCTTGCGTGACATTTTTAATATCGTATTTGATGGGTGTCACAAGTTCTTCTTACGTTGTTGTTTATTGTTAGATATTTTAATGTTCTCAATAAACGCCCCCTCTCTATTAATAGAAAAGGCCGGGCATTTATTCGAGTAAATACCTACTTAAACAGGGATTGCTCTTCCCCTTTTACGGAAATTAAAAATTCAGTTTCAGAACAGTAAAACAAGTAAACATGTTTTCAGTCAACTCCTGTTACAATACTAAATTGCTGACACTAAAATTAAAATAATCCAAGCATGCTTCTTTCAGAACTTTTTCTTCAAGGACTTTCCAAGGCCAATCATCCACACTTTTTAAGGACTTGTTTTCCACAGGAAACTCATTTTTTTACCCATATTAGACCCTTTTTACTTGTTTGCAGAATGCCGCTCTAGCGATCTTTTGGAGGCAAACATAACGCTGTTTTACTATCTTCTCAAACATCCAAGGAGGTTTCAACAAAATTTAAGGAGTTTTGATAAAACCTCAAGGTCTTTTCAATGAGAAAACTGTTGTTTTAATGCAAGGCCTTTACAAAGTCCTGACATTATTTCAAGCAATTTTCAAGGCCCGTGCAAACCATGCAAGAAATTAAGGTGAAAATCCAGAAGCTGCAGTTACTCAGTGATGCCTTGTCAATAGTAGTTTACAATCTCTTCGGTGCATTTTGTTTTCATTTTTAACACACAAATGTTCAAGTGTTCGATTTGAATTTCAAGCAATAACAAATGTCCGTCAGAGATCACTCAAGTGGAGAATCACAAGTTGCAGAGCGTTGTCGTTGATGTTCACTCCGCACAGGCTGTCTTCGACCTGGGAGAGGCTGATTAACTTGGCTACGTTGTTCACTGCTCTGTAATTTTAATTTCACATTTCGAGTTTGTTATTCGTGAAAAGAGGAGGGGCTTACCCTTTATACCGAAACTTCTTGTTTAAATATTATGTACCTGGGCTGTTTTAAGTTACATTACTATTTCACAAGGAATTGCGCTACAAAAGTGCCTCGACTGTTAAAATGCGAAATTCTGTGGGTTTAAAATCAAACAAGTCATCAAAAAGTGAACAGAGGGGAGATACATTTGTACATGTAGTTGTGTATTAAAGACTTCAGGCGTCATTTTATGACTGTTTACGAACTATGTACATGTAGCCTGTACACTGAAGTTTAACATTTACCTATTTGTTTTGAATTTTGCATGATAAGCAATCAGTAGGGAGCACTCAAGCGGAGCATCACAGAGATGTTTGCTTGACAAAGGCTGAGTGACAACTGGAGGTGTCAGTGGCCTGACCATGGCCTTTTTATACCGGAACTTCATGTTTAATGTCCCATGTGCTATAACCAACACTACAGTATGGTTGAATTGTTGTACATGTATGTTTGTTAATTAGTACATGTATGTTTTCCCCATCAGCATTAATAGACATAAATTACACCGCTCAACTCGACAGACATAAAAACTCCATAAGTTGCATCATGCCACATTTAGTAATTGTTACAAGTGTGAACGTGATTACATAAGATCATCATTATTGTACAGCATTAATTTGTCGAGCTACTGTAAATCTTGTCAAACTTGTTCCCGCCCGTGAGTACCTCAACTTTGATTGTTTATTTAATGCATTTCTAGTTAATTACATTCTAGAGAAGCAATTTGTATACAACAACTAACCTTCAGCAGGAGTGGTGGTTGATGTGGCAGATGCAGTACAAGTTATCATTGATGTTAAACCTGTTGAAGCAGGAAGAACCATAGAACTCCACAGTGATGCACTGCTATGATGACTTGATGATGATATTAAAGTTTGTACAATACTTGACACTTGAGATACTGAGGGCGGTGAAGTAATAATTGGTACTGACACATCGAAGCTCATAACTGATGTCCTTGTACTTAAGCTAAAAATATTACCACAAGTATTACAAACTGATGTTGATGAAATCATTGCAGAAATAGATCTCATAGGAATTAAAGTTCTGACAATCGCTGACATCGAATAAGAAGATTCCCCAGTTTGTTGACCACTCTCTACTGCTGTACTGTTTGCAACCCCTGCAATTGGAGTTGATAATGGATAAGAAGTTGAAATGTTCACCACATTTGTCGATATGCCCGTTTCTACTTTGAGTGTTGCTGTGGGGATAATACCAATTACACCAGTTGAAGATGAATTCAACGGAATGCTATATGCTGCAGATGAAGAAGTAATAACTGCCACAGTAGAACCATTGCTGTTTTCCATACTTTGAGATGATGAGGCTAAGCCAGATGGTAGGATGTATGTCTTTGAGGCAATTAGGTTGCTGAACAAGGACGAGGATTTGGAATAAGAACTAGTTACAGTACCCTCATACACGTAGGTACCAGAAACAGTGGGGTAAATGGTAGCTTCTGCAGCTGGTAATGAGTTCTGTGTTGTAGGAACCACTGTCTTCAGCAATCCATGAGTTGTCATAGTTTGGGTAAAATTTACTGTCTTACTGTCTGAAGTTGTATCAACACTAGTGCTTGGTTTATCTGCATACATACTTGAGTAAACACTTACAGAAGATTTAACACCAGTACTTAGTGGATCTGCATATATACTTGAATGAACACTTGTGGAAGTTTGAATCCCAGGTGTTTGTTCAACAGAAGGACTAACACTAGTACTTTGTCTCTCTGTACTTATAGTTGAGTGAACACTTACAGAAGATTTAACACCAGCACTTGGTCTATCTGCATTTATACTTGAGTGAACACTTGTGGAAGTTTGAATCCCAGGTGTTTGTCCAACAGAAGGACTAACACTAGTACTTTGTCTCTCTGTACTTATAGTTGAGTGAACACTTAAAGAATATTTAACACCCGTACTTGGTCTATTTGCATTTATACTTGAGTGAACACTTGTGGAAGTTTGAATCCCAGGTGTTTGTCCAGCAGAAGGACTAACACTAGTACTTTGTGTCTCTGCACTTATAGTTGAGTGAACACTTACAGAAGGTTTAACATTAGTATTTGGTCTATCTGCACTTACAGTTGGGTAAACACTTACGGAAGTTAGAATCCCAGGTGTTTGTCCAACAGAAGGTACTGATAATGAACTGCTACTGCTGATCTGAGAGGAAAGGGGTGATCCATCTGCAGAAAATATTGATACAAGAATTCATTAGAATTCAATGCAGAACGTTTCTAACACTTTAAGCTCCAATTAAACATGATTGATGAATGTTGTATTTTAGTGGTTGCTTCCTTTGAAGGTTTCCATCTTACTAAGGTTAAAGAGCAAGGCCCTGAGATTGCCTGTATAATTAATATATTAATATAATATGGTTTATGTTTTCCCCCTGAAAAAAGTCATTCTCCAGATTGTGAATATTTATAGAATGATAATTTCGATATTATTAAAAGCGGCTTTGGACTTTTGCCCTTAGCCATTTTACTCCAAATATTTGGCACGTGTGATGGTGCAGGGGAGCCACAATGCATTGCGCCCCGTCTTCAGAAGTGTTGCCACGTGACCTCGCTGTCCTTTGGTCATTATTAGCCACTCCCCAAGGGGTTTTTCAGAACTAATTTACACTTTTAGTTAAAATTAACAACTTAACTAATAAAATCTAATGACAATGTATTACGACTTGTGAACTACATGACTATACGAGCATAATTATTTACTAGATCAATTTTAAAATATTTCTTAAGAGACCTTTTGAAGGTTAATTGGCATCGAAGTGACATTATTGGTTGAAACTGGAACTGCTGTTCCAGATTTTTGCCAAGTGGTACAATGTACATGTACATGTAGAAGAATGATCATTGAGCAGTTGAAGTTCTGCATTTAGCTAAGTTAATGTCATCTGCCTGTCTAGTTACTTGGAAATGTATTCCGGAGGGCTTCACAAGTTTATTACTTACAGTAGGTGAGGCCGAGAGAGGCCATTAAGACATTTAATATATGCCTATCAGCATATTATGCAATGTATATATACAGTCAATGCCAAAAAGGTTGTCCAGCAGAACATAATATAATACTTTAATATCCATTGTTTTGGCCTATTGTCTTAGTCTAGACAATAGCCCAAAACAATGGATATTATAGTATTATATTATGTTCTGCTGGACAACCTTTTTGGCATTGACTGTATACATGTATATATATATATATATATATATACATAGCCATATATGCATTGCGGTAAACTAACATTGTCCTAGACATACGCACATATATTAGATTTATAGCCTTTGTTCAGTTCACACATTTTACATAAAGAATGGTAATCAGCCGTGAATGTGCTTTGTATTTGGTAACAAAGAGCCACGGTGGTCTAATAGTTAACACTCTTGGTTTCCATTCGAAGATATTTTATTTCGCTTTGTTGTGCCAATTGCTATTTTAAGCTCTCAGCTATGTTTCCAGTTTTTCTTTTCCCCTAAACTTGTAAATAAAAGCAATTTGAACTGGAATAAGAAACAATTAAAACATCTTGAAATTCACTCGTAAACAAACCAATTTACAGCATTCATTTCTATTAATTGTAGCTTCATTTTCGCTAGCCGTTACTTTTGCTAAAACATTTGTTTAAAATGTACTGTATTTAATACAGTATAATAATAAAACAATTATTGAATTAGGTTTTTGCATGATAGCAAAAATTATCAAGACCTCGGTCTGTTTTATCAGCCTCAGCCTTCGGCTTTGGTAGATAATTAACACACCTCTCGATCTTTTGATAATTTTCACTATACTAGCATGCTCAACTTCGATCATCCAATAATTGCTTATTAGTATTCATTATATTAAACTGCATTATGCAAAATAAAAATTAAATAAGGAATAGTTTCATCTAAATACTTCTTTCTTCGTGTTATACATTGTATAAATTTTAAGTAGTTAATATATAACTGCATTTACCAATATTTCATTTCAAAGAAAAGGTCTAAAAAAATGGCACATACAAAGAAACGTTTTCCTGATCTAAGATTCTAACTTTTTCTTACAAAAATGGATGTTTCACATAAAATTCAAAGTTTCATGTTTGCACTTAATTATTAAACCTCACTTTCTGGTCCTGAACACTTAAGATTGCCCAGCATCAAGCTACTCATTCCATAGAGCAGTTTTTTGATAGAGTGTGGACAGATCTGGACAGAGCGCCGCAATCTTCGTCAAATGAAGCTCTAGATGATCTTAAGTGGTCAAACTTGTTACATAGAAGGCAATTACAGCAATGCATTTTTATATAACTATAATACAATGAAAGATAACTATAACTATATGGGAATAACGCTTGCATATGAGGTCTAAACATTCATAATTACAACACACGTAGAAAGGACAATATAAGTCAAACCTTAAAGTCAAATACTAATTGGGGACTATTGAGATCTCAAAATAGTCGTTTCATTGACTGGAATACCTTGCCTCTTTAATTAAAAATCCTTCCCTCTGTAAAGAGTTTAAAAAAGGTGATTCTGAGTTCATGGAATAATTAGCATTAGGCATATATATATTACTAAGGATTCGGAGTATTTAAATTCTTGGTTGATTCATATTTCGCTCTACAATACTGTTTCGTGGGGACCAAAGTCCTCACTCATCAGGAGTATTGTAGAGCGAAATATGAATCAAACAAGAATATAAATACTCCGAATCCTTAGCATTATTGCTCTACAGCATTGTATCGAGCACTGTTTGATAGAATTAATTGAAACATTTATTTATCTATATCTATATATCTATATGCCACAAGCATCCAACGTTTTAAATCTCCATCACAATATATGATATAATTCGACACAAATGAGAGTTTAAACGATTTTAAACGTAAACCACCTACATGTATATTTCGGCCGCATACAGCAGCCTTCTTCAGGGTGAACTATATATATATATATATTAATATACATGTATATTACATTTCATCATATTACATTTTATTAATAAAAAAATTCTATTCCTATATGTTGTACAAATGTATGTCAAATTGACCCTTCAGGTCAAATTGACCCTGAGTCAATTTAACCTAGGTCAAATTGACCCAGGTTTGGCTATCAATGTTTCTAAAAAGGGATTTATTATTTTTGGGGATTCATAACAAATGGGGTTTAGTTTTTTTAGCGGGGAGTACTAAAAAGAAAAAAAATCACCCACCCCACCCCTAAAAATATTATTTGCATAACCCTCCTCTCCCCTCTTCTACCTACATCCCACTTCACTTCCTACTACCACCCCCTACTTCTATCCCTTTCTTAACCCCTCTGATGTCATACTATACCACTTACATTCTGGTCACCCATTCATTTACTTACCTCACCCGATCGGGCAGTAACTTGGCCGAATCACGAGGAATGCCTGGTAAATATTAATCCAGCGGATTATCACACAGAAGTGCTTGCTGATTTGAACACACTGTTTATTCTCCAAGTGAATAATTGACGAACCCAGTCTCTCTCATTATGCGCGCATGCGTACTGCTAACAAAATCGGACTTGGAAATAATAACATGAACGATACTAAACCCGGACCAAACTGTAACACAGATGAAGTTTGTGTTGACTTTGCATTCTTTCATGAAAATTGCAGCAATTCAAAATTTAATGTAAGCCTTTAACATCATTCAGGGTTAGGGCTAAAAAATGTAAATTCCGGGCTTGCCCAAATCTAGAGTTTCATATGCCCAAGGCAATTTTGAACAACCCCAAATTTTGGTCAACATTTTAACAAACTTCTAGTAAACTTGCCCATTGGACAAGTGACTGTCAAAAGGTATATGTATATGGCCGAGGTGAAAATCTGCTAGTCCCCAGACTATCGGGCACAAGATTTTCCAAGCTCTAAAGGGTGCTCCACCTTTTCTTTTTCCAAGCACCCTTTCACTTTTCATTGCACACTTTCATTGCCTAGGTAGTTCCAGCAAATATTTATACAACTGTACTGTACCACAAGTGGCATCAATATTTTATCCCTCCTCGCATTTGGAAATTCCAAAATGCTCTTATATTTTGAAAGGTATGCAATATTTCCTGGTGCGGTTACCCAGTTCCCATCTAAACCTTATCCGTCACGCTCCATCAAAGTGCTCTGAAGAAAATTGTAATAATTACAATGTACAGCAAGATGACCTAATAATTCTACAATTTTAGAACCAACAACAGAATAAAAGGTTATTAATTTAAGAACAAAGATCATTTGTGAATTTAAACCCAGTAGGATGACTTTTGCCAGATGATTCTTGATTGGACTTACGTATCTGTTCAGCACTCCAAATACTGTCATGAGCATGTGGTGTGAGAGCAAAATATTTATTTTTCTTTCTCTCAAAATTAAATGAAACCAATTAATCCTACATACATGTAACATTTCTATTTTAACCCCTGTTTTAATATTCAATTTGCTATTTCAGTACATCAGTGATCCCTAATTTCTCTCTGATCAAATTCATCTAGCAAATTAGTCATCCTACTGCATGGATTTATAAAATTCACAGATGATTTTCGTGCTCAACTTACATGTACATTTGATTCTGTTGTTGGTTCTTATCCAATATTATTAGGTCAGCTTGCTGTAATTACAATTTTCCTCAAAGTGTTGTGACGAAGCATGACCAAATTGCAAAGGTTTGTATATGGGGACTGGGTAACCACACCAGGAAATTGTGCAATATTGCAATACTTTTCAAAATGCATGGAGGTGGAAACTTTGAGGTGATCTATACAATGTATTGCAGACTTGTTTATCCCCCTCCCTTCCAGAATTCCAGTTTTACATTAATTGTGACCCAATAATAATTTCGTATCTGACCCCTACCCTCTGGAAATCCACGGTTTTTTTTCCTTTAAAAATGTCCTGCTATAATTTTGAGCAGCTTTAAAAATTGTTGCAGGGGAGTTCAAACTAAAACAGTGACCATGCATGCAGAAATATTTTTGACAAAGAAAATGTTTAATCCACAACTCACTGATCATGAGCTATTGTATCAACAGTGAATGCGAATGAACATGCATTGTACTGACACGATTACGGTTTGTCAAAAAATAGAGGCCAAGCACTAAAAGAGACGCCCCCATCCAATCGATTTGATTTTCCACTGAGCTATATATATATTGAGATCGCGCGCCGCAGGGGCACTCGATTCAACATCCAAAGTCGATTATTTCTAAGCAAAAGACAGTAAGAAAGTAACTCATAATGAACCTAATGCCTTTGACGGTGAATTTAATAAAGAGCACTTTGGAACTAATTGATTTATATTATGATTTATGTTATAAAGAATCACTTGCGAGAAAGGAACAAATTAAGATGTGATCCAAAATGCATTCGCCCACCGGCTAGCTTGCGCTCTTAAAAACTTGCAAGTCCCTCATTATCAGAAATATTGCTTGTGGCCTATATACTACACAGAGCTCCAAAGAACAGACGACAGAAAAACTAATATAGCTAACAAACATTTGTAGCCATGAAGACTTGACAAACAGAATCATGCGAATATGCAAGCACTGTCAAGCGTGAAGATCATTTGGCTCAACAATGAAGGCCAGGTTAAATAAAGTGTGTGCATCGAGTCATACAAATTACTGCTAACACTCCAACCTCACATTTCAGAGTACTACTTGAACGATTTTCTATTCTAGATCGTTTGATCTATCCAATGAACACTTAATTTACCTGCATAGATGGTCGTCAAACAGAGAACTATTAGCACTAGCAGCCATCTTGATGATATCAAGTACGAACAGGTCGCCATCATTGCTGGTTATTGCTCTAATATTCACTTTGATCCACGTGGTTGACACCAAACATCGAGCTAGGAATACATGGTTGTTGCATGTGGCTATAACACTAGAATGACTTGCTTTGTTGTCCTTTTGCAGCTCGTTGAATTTCGCCGTTTCCGTACAACACTCCGAGGTCGTATAAAGTGCAGACAGGAAGTAGACACCAAGCTCCCGCAAGCGCCTGTCAAGCCATTTCCGGTGCTTCTGAACACAGTCAAAATATTTAATTGAATTTTTTTTCGACGCCTAATTAATTCTAAATCACAAATCACGTTTTGTTCAACATTTTTCTTGTTTAAAACATCTAGGACATCATTTCTTTTCAGTTTCTGCAGAATAATAACTTGCGTGTCTTCTACTTGCGTGTGCATGTGGGGGTTTAAAAAACAACCTGGCAAAAAAAAATCCGATCACCACAAGCCAAGACAATATTTGAAAACAAAATGCAATATGAAGTAATAATGTTGTACATTTTCATATCCTGAATCCATAAAAGTTGTATTGCAGTGGATATAATGGAAATTAAGAAGAGCGATGTTTCAAAGTGATTTCCTTTCTGAATTTTAGCCTGAGGCGCCAGAAACAGCCGTCGCTATTCGAGGGCCAAAAGCGATACCCCCCTCCCCTCCCCGGCGAGAGATCGGAGACCGCGACCTGCGCTTTCTTTTCAAAACTTTTTCAAAACCCTCGTGCCTGTTGGGTCCGTACGCGTCTGACGTGAGCGGGCCAGAAAAAGCCTTCCGGCCCTGCTCGATTTTAGATAGATAGATAATAATAATAATAACTTTATTTACGTGTCAAATACATCTAGCAGAGGGGAAAAACCCACCGCTAATAGGGGACACCTACAACTAATAAGATGTTAAAAAAATCTAAAAATCTAAAAACTTGAATAACAATATCTATAGTAATAATTAATGGTGACTATTTACAAGTTAAAAAACTAACAGAAGAAACAATGCAGTTAAAGTTAAAATGCATTCTAAAATAATTATGTGTTGCATAAATGGCAGCCACTACAACCGCCTAGTAAATTACTTAGGTCACGCTTCCGTATACATGCTTTAAATTTTCATGCACAACCAGCAACAGAGAAAAAAAAATCCTACATGGAGGGGGAGAGGCAAGGCAGAGGCCAGGGACTGCACAAATGTACAGTGATGCCACCAACTGCAAATGGTTTCCTTCTATCACTGTTTTTGTTGCAGCAACTCTTTTGTGAGAGGTACACATATGTATCCTTTGATTTATCCACTATTAAAAGCAGGAGAAATTTACATAATTTTTCGTCTCTCAAAAAGATTTGTTTGAATGGGATTTCACTGGTCTCGCTATGAGCTTGAACCATAAACAATCATTTGCCATGCAAAGTGATGCAGCTGTACACTTTTATAGGTATCAATATTAAAGTATAACTTTTAATATGGGCACGCTAGCCCTGATCAAAAAAAATTTCACAGGAACATGGCTCTTAAAGTTTACTTAGGACAAGAATTATATCAAAATCATTGCACACAGAAGAGGACATTTGCTATTGGTCATCGCTTTGAAGTAAATGCGATTTTATTTGAGAGAGAGAACAACTTCAGTCGCATTACAAGTTTATAATGTGGCTTACCTGTTGATACCAGAACTATACGACGGAGAATTCTCTGCTTTCGTTTGAACGCTCCAAATTCTCTCCTACTGCAGCTCCCGCCATACCAAAAGTCACACAAGAAAAATAGTACGAAATCATGACGAAATAGAACTTTAACAGTGATTTGTCCCACTCTAAACTTGAGAAACCTCAATGTTCTATACGGCACCAGAATACTGCAAATTTATTCTTCTATCTGAATTCAGCGGTAAGTATTCAAGCTAAACCCAGGTAGTTCCTAAACCAGTAATGCCTTGTAAAAAATCACTTTACTCGCGAAAGCAAATTCAAATTTGTACGGTCGAAATCTTAACTAGGTCGAAATGCCCCGCTTAACGTACAACGGACGTTAAGGTCAGACCCCTCCCCCCTTAATGTCCACCCATTGTTTTATGCTTTTATAAAGTCAGGAAAAACAGTAATGAAATACACGGGAGTTCACTTATAAACAAAGTATAAAACAAGCTTACAGCTTTAATAGCTGCAACTGTACAGTCAGTTAGTACCTCGAATTCCCGTACGAGCTCATTTCGGACCTTGACTACTAAAATACTCATTATGTCACGACTATAAAACTGAGTTTCACTCACCTTCTAATCAAAAGACCTTGTTGAAATTTCCGGGAAATTCAACAGAAATTGCGCTCTATCTAGATCTAGTTGACTGGAAACGTTTGATTAAAAAGTGTACTTCTATTGATGAAAATGTGTTTGTTCTGAATGCCCCACACTAACGTCCATGCCCTTACCCCCTCCCCCCTTCCCCCCCCCCCCCCCCCCTAAACGTCCGTTGTGCTTTAAGCGGGGCATTTCGAATATGTCGACGGCCCCTAATCACTCCAACTGACAGTTATCAGTTGCAGATTAGATGTTACTTAACTTTGATTTGAAGGTAAGTGGAAGTCATATATCATTTTATTTGTTATATAAGGCAAAATAGCTCCCAAATCCATGTATTTTTGAGTGAAATGACTGGGCCGATAATGGAAGTGAGTCACCGGTTATCGATATGTAGGCTTTTGTACGCAATGACTTTGATATGCAAAGGTAGCTAATTTTGAATAGATTAGTACATAAAATATTTTCAAAAAAAAAACGTGCATGAGATTGTAGCCGAAAAAAAATTTGCTGCACAGCAAACTGCAGTAAAAAAAAATGTATGCAGCTTGAGAATCCCCCATAACTTTTCTAATGGTCCGTCCCTAATTGGGTGTTTGCCGTATGTTACTGTATTAAAACTAGGTAAGGAGAAATCTGATTGCCTTAAGTTATACGAGCTGTTGTTAGCCTTAAATAAGCTACATATATATATTGACTTAGGGCATAAGTTATACCTAACTTTGTACATTAAAATGCATATATCTTGTAGCCGTCTATTCAGTAATGTGGGTAAGTTCGCTTTTTCTAACAATAACTGGTAACTGGACTGTTTGTCCCTAAAAACAGCTCTTAATCCTCTTTCCTGTAATCTTTCCAACTTTCGAGTATCACTGGCTCTACAGAAATGCCATACCAGATGACAGTAGGTGAGATGAGGGAGGATAGCTGTCTTATAAAGTTGTAATTTAGCCATAGTGGGAATTAAATTCCTGAGTCTCATGATCACACCAATCCTCTGACTAGCCTTCTTACATACAGTACCAATATGCTCATTAAAATTAAGTCTACAGTCAATTGTAACTGACCCAAGAGTTTCAAACTTTCAGATGCTCTAATATCCTTGCCCTTTACAGTAATACTTGTATTATTTTCATTGTTAGTGCCTTTGTTACAAATGTTCATCGTCTGATATTTTTTAAGGTTGCCTTCAAGGAGATTCAGATAGATAGATCCAGATAGATAGATCCAGATAGATAGATCCAGATAGATAGATCCAGATCAGATAGATCCAGATAGATCCAGATAGATCCAGATAGATCCAGATCTGGATAGATCTTTTCAAAACTATTTTCAAAACCCTCGTGCCTGTTGGGTCCGTACGCGTCTGACGTGAGAGGGCCAGAAAAAGCCTTCCGGCCCTGCTCGATTTTAGATAGATAGATAGATCCAGATAGATAGATCCAGATAGATAGATCCAGATAGATAGATCCAGATAGATAGATCCAGATAGATAGATCCTGAGATAGATAGATCCAGATAGATAGATCCAGATAGATAGATCCAGATAGATAGATCCAGATAGATAGATCCAGATAGATAGATCCAGATAGATAGATCCAGATAGATAGATCCAGATAGATAGATCCAGATAGATAGATCCAGATAGATAGATCCAGATAGATAGATCCAGATAGATAGATCCAGATAGATAGATCCAGATAGATAGATCCAGATAGATAGATCCAGATAGATAGATCCAGATAGATAGATCCAGATAGATAGATCCAGATAGATAGATCCAGATAGATAGATCCAGATAGATAGATCCAGATAGATAGATCCAGATAGATAGATCCAGATAGATAGATCCAGATAGATAGATCCAGATAGATAGATCCAGATAGATAGATCCAGATAGATAGATCCAGATAGATAGATCCAGATAGATAGATCCAGATAGATAGATCCAGATAGATAGATCCAGATAGAGTGAGTCACCTTTATTTTAATACGGTAATTTCAATAAGCTGAACTTCTTTACATGAAAGCCGTATATATAACAAACATGGTTAGTAGTAACTATATATACTGTATAATATAGATAAAAAGAATATACTACTACCACTAAAGTAAAAAGGTAAAAATAATGCCAATAAAATAGCAATATAAGTAATTGACAATGTGTACGAAAACACTAGTTCATCAGTACATAAATACAAGCAATGAAAATCGATTTAAATACTAATTGACAATTTGTCTGCACTCGGTTAGCTTTTTCCTAAAAGTTGCTCTTGTTTGAGATCACCTTTGAGGTTTTGAGGAAGGGAGTCCATAATTTAGCTCCTCTGTATGCAAAACTTCCTTTATAGCATTCTGTCCTCGGTATAGTACACGGTCAATAATTAAATTATTATCACTTTGTCTAAGCCTAGATCTATAGGGATTATTTATTGAGATATTTGAAAAGAGCTTGCTAAGATACTTAGGTACTCTTTTACCAATGGTGTCGTACATCATTACGCTCAAGTGTTTATCCCTTCTAAGGGCTAGATTATCCCAGTTTAATTCATTTAGTATATCGATAGACCTGACATCATATCCTTGCGAGGTAATGATGCGTGCTGCACGATTTTGTAATTTCTGTAATCTTCTGGTTAGGCCCTTATTAAGATTTCCCCATACTATGTCCCAATAGTCGAAAAGAGGCAGTATCAGGGCATTATAGATTATTTCTAACATCTCTTGAGATACAAAATTTCTTGCCTGTTTTAAACCACTAATAGCACGACATACTTTTTTGCTTAGATTATTAATGTGTGTATCCCATTTTAAGTTATTATCAAGGTATACACCAAGATATTTGGAGGATTGAACTCTCTTAATTGATTTGTCTCCAATAGAAATAGGTAATATTTTGCCTACATTGGATAGTTTGAAATCTGTCCCAATGAACATATACTCAGTCTTGGTGACATTCAGACTAAGTTTGTTAGCCAATAGCCAATTTCTAATACTATTTAGGTCTGAATTAACTTTCTCCTGTAATTCTGTTGTAGATCTGGCAGCAGTAGTGATAATTGTGTCATCAGCATACATATGTGACTTAGTTTGATGAAGACATGTGGGAAGGTCGTTGATATATAAAAGAAAAAGTAAAGCGCCTAAAATAGGGCCTAAAATAGACCCATGTGGAACACCACAAATTACTTTTTGGGGTTTGGAAATACTACCTTCAACAACAGATCGCTGCTGCCTATTTGATAAATAAGATGCAAACCAGTTGATAGATAGATCCAGATAGATAGATAGATAGATAGATAGATAGATGACAGATAACATGATAATATTTACAGTGAAAAAAAGTATATGAAGTTTATCCTCGAGAGTCGAAAGCATTTCACGAGTGACCGCAGCGAACGAGTGAAATGTTTTCCACTTGAGAGGATAAACTTCATATCTTCAAACTACCGTGTAATTTTCTTTTTATTATATGGACAATAAACTGCTCTAACTGAGAACTCTTATCTATTAATTTGACTCACTGTCAGTACAACCTTCTTCGTCAGTGATCTTTCTATGTCTCTTCGTTGCAGTCGAGAACATCTTTAGAGAGTTTTAGATCGTATTTGGCTTTTTGTGCTCGGAATATTCATTATCATGCAGCTCATTTAAGCTGTTTAGATCTTCCTCTGTGATTTTCGATCACAAACCTAGCCCGCCATCTTTGTAGTTCAAAAGGCGACAAACGTGATGTCATCGATAAGGATATGGAAACTACGCTACTCAGTACCCGGATGTGCAGTAGTTTCGTATGACTTTTCTGTGAGTGGTTTATTTCTCAGTAAAACACTATCGTCCATATAATAAATAAAATTAAGCGGTGCAATTAAGTAAAACTTTTACAGGTTTATTTCAGTACAGTTGTTCTGAGCCCAAAGTTTCCCGCCACTGATTGTTACAGTGGCAGCCTGAATACATGGATACATGGGTTTTATGTGAATCGTGTACAAACGTACGAAGTACATACATTGATTGCTTTTTTCAAAATAACATCAGTATTACCATAATTTCAAAAGATAATTTGACAATAATTTACAATTGGCTTTATAACAGTAGTTTTGCAAATATTATCAGAGACAACTATATATTAAATTGTATTATCGGACGTCTCCTCTTTTTTTTTAAACAATTGTAAACATATTTAGCTGCATGAGCCTTTTGGAGTTTCTTTTGTGGGTTCATTAGTGCGAGAACAATTGTTTCTCTGTCATTGTCTCGGTTTCTTTTTTGGCGAGTCAAAATGTTTAAAATAAATATTCTCTTAGCTTATTATCAATTGGGCATAATTTATCAAGAAGTGCATTTAGTCTTCGACATCTTTTTGACATTTTAAACAGATTCGCCCTTCCTGTTTTTAATTTGTATGGTCTTTTCTATTACTAATTCTTAGTCTGGTTAGAGCAGTTCTGTGTTTCAGATTTTTAACTTCTGTGAGGTAATTCTCATATGTTTTAAATAAGCGGTATGTTCTTAATTTATTTCGCTGTTGGGGTCTTTTCCTATCATCATTATACACTTCGCTTAGCCATGTTAAAATTCATTATCTCTTAGTCTCTATTTAAGCCATACTTTTTGTTGAGTAATATTGTCTTGATCATACCAAAGATTTCCAAAGCCGCAATGGAATAATATTTCTTTGACTTTCTTACTCCAATATGCTTTGTTATTTTCGGTTCAGTCTTGTTTCATGATAGATACAGTAAGCGTTATGGGCTCCTGCAGTAAGGTAATTCTTGAACGTTCTCAAAATCAACAAGTTTAGTCCATAATTTTATGCATCTATGTTTTGCATCCACGCACATTTAGGGGAAATCGACCAAGCTCTGCACGGCACGCGTTATAGCCTGCTTTCAGGCAGTAGATGTTTTTTTTTTGCGCAGCAAACAGAGCATCGAAGCGGCCATATTGGCCGAGCGTGATTGAGACCTGTCATTCGATCCCAGGTAAAAAAAAAACACCATCTAGATCTACTGCCTGAAAGCAGGTTACATGCACCCTTGCTTGACGCCTGTATAACATATAACGGCGGGTGTTACCTTATTGTCTAGTTTAACTACTGAAGAGTCGGCATGAAAATACATTGAATTAATATTTGTAGAAGCGTCCGTTCACTCCGGTTTTCTTTAATTTGTCAAGTACTAATAAATCAACTAAACAAGTAAAGAGGAGATTACTTTTCTTTTTAGGTTTACTTTTTACATATTTATCGATCATTGTTTTCAGGATAAATATATTATCGGTCGTACTAAAACATAAAAGCTATTCCTTTTAGCTTAGCCCTCCGTTTGCGACGTATCTGTTCTACCGACGAATCTTTTAAGACCCGTACTGCTGAATTAACTACATACCTGCTTAAACGAGGCTATAACCGCTCCTTCCTTGCTAGACAAATACAACGCGCTGCCGATATTCCTCGCACTCTCACTTTACAAACGAAAGACGCACACATTTCTAACCGTATCCCTTTTGTTGTTACTTTTAATCCATCCCTTCCACATATCTCTAACATCATTAGGAAACATTACAGCCTGCTGCTCTCTTCTGACCGCTGTAAGAAAACCTTTCAACACTTGCCCATGGTAGCCTTTAGACGTACCACCAACCTGCGTGACCTACTCGTTAAAGCTAAACTCCCTTCTAACTCGACTAATTCCCAGCTCCAACTCCCACCTGGCTCGTTCCGTTGTAGGAAGAACTGCGCCACTTGCCCTTACATTTCTGACGGACTTATTAACTATACTTTCTTTGCCACCGGTGAAACGCGCTCTATCAAAGTTAACCTGACCTGTAACACCAAAAATCTAATCTACATGATTCAATGTAACCGCTGCAATTTAAATATATAGGTGACTGCTAAACGACGCTTAATAAGGACGGTGCCTACTAATTGCAAACCAATTTGTTTTCTAAAAATCTATATGTATTGTTTGAACCCCCTAAGGAGCTTTTGAAATCAGAAAAAAATTTATGGGGTACCCATACGTTTAAGAGAGATAATTAAGGATGAAAATCGAAAAAAGTGCTGACTCAGCATTTTTCTTTGTCCGAGAAACTATTTTTAATTCGATTAATATTTTGGGTTATCTGGCAAAATATTAGGACAAAAACGTTAGACATAGCGTTCTTCACAAAGGATGCCAATCAAACTATTTATCTTACAATGATTATCATTTTTTGTACAAATTTTGCTTTGTAAGCCTCATTAGTGACCATGAACACACACATATTTTTTGCCGAAATGGACATCAAGTTTCAATTTTATAAAGACAAAAAATATATGTAAACGTTGTTTAGCTTCTATATTATAGATTACAAAAGAAAAAATGAGGGTATCCACGCGTTTTAAAAAGTTATGTGGACGGTAAGCCTCTTTATCGCTAATTTTATTTTCAAAAATTGACATTTTTAACCAAGGCCTCCCTAGTAAGTCTGAAAATTGGTTTCTTTTATTGCATTCTGGGAGATTTTCAAAATGGCGGTGGGGAAAAGAGTCAGTCCCGTCTTTCGACTTTCTTCATTGAAAATCAAAGCTGTTACTGCTTCCTTTGTGCTCAAACCCCATACAGTCCTTCCTTCTTCATTCTTCTTTGGATTTCCAAGAGGTTTACCCGTTTTCACAAAGCTTATTTGACCGTATTAATTTTTTCACACATTGTTTATACTCGGCCGAGTCCATGTTTGGAGAAACTGACGAAACTCGAAAGCATCGACAGGCCTAAAGCACAAGGCGCTGGGCGAAAAGACAGCAGTGATTCATGGCAGTCCAAACAACCTTCATTCAATTGGTCGGGTAAATCTCCTAAATCTACGATTCTTCGACCATCTTCCCACGATAAATCATTGAAATGGTCGGCTGTTTTAATACCATTTCAGCTGAAAATTGTCTTTCGTGGCCGTGTAGTGGAATTTAAAGATTTCCCAAATCGTTCATTTCTCAAGCATATCTTTCGACCGTATTTTAAAATCCTTCATCTTTCTGTCTGTAAAATTACACAATTAACACAGCTTTTTCAAAATAGTTCTGCAAATGGCCTGTCTCGCGGGATGACCCGCGGGACGCAAGATGCGCAGAACGGCGTGCGCGCTGACAATAGTAGGCACCGTCCTTAAAAGACAGATTTAACGAACACCGCCGGACGATAGATAACTCTAACAACAAATCTAAACCCACTACAGTTGCTGAACATTTTCTTAATTCTCCTAATCACACTGCCAACGACATGCAACTTATTCCTATCGAAAAAATATTTTCTAAGAGAGACTCTATACGTAAGGCCAGAGAAGCGTTTTTAATCGCACAGGCTAGAACACTCGAACCTTATGGCCTTAACATCCGGGAAGAGTCATACTAGATATCTGTTTTCACCTTCTTAACATTTTTTCACGGTCTATCATATTGTAATCTGTTTTATGACAGCTCAGTAGTGTGGCAGCCGAAATATTGTACCACTAATTTCAAATTCTACGTTATATCGGTCTTTGCTTTTTCATACGTACTAAAACGCCTGAATATAAAATTGATTAAACTCCTGAATAGACTCTACAACCCCCCCCCCCCCCCCCCCCCCCCTCCCCCCTTCCCCCCACCCCCAATAAAAAATAGACTATAAACCTTTTTTGAGTATACAGCGCTGTCTGGTATGGAATAGGACATTAGGGAAGGGCATTAAGGTATTTCCAGACCGAAATGAATTATGAGTATAGCTTACGGTTTATTGTTCAATTTTTAGCCTGTTACAGCCGTCCGAATTTTCCTATATTATTTTCCTATTTTCCTATATTACCCTATTCCCTACTATCTCCCAGACAACATTAATTGAAATAGCTGTATCCTGGGGTGTTTGCCATTTACACGAAAACAAAAATGACAATTCCAGTTGAAATATGAAATGGATCATTCACTTTTTGGGAAAACCTTTCTGAAATTGTGAAGTACCTCCAGAAGTACTCCTCTTTACCCGGTTGGAACGACCGGCCGGGAATTTCTGTACCCGAGTTCACGTTAATTCTCCCGCTTTCAGTCTCTTGAGGACAACAGCGATATTATCTGCTGGGATTGTAAGTGGTATAGTTCGAGGCTAAGTATACATACTCACATCACTGCAAAACACGGTTAGTCGAGCTAATTATGCATTAAGGGCATGTTTATTCAGTATATTCCGGTAGAATAAAGAAAACGTCTCCTGAACTATTAGGCTATCTTCATTGTACATATTCTGATATTGTAATCCCTCGAGACTGTTTTCCATAGCGACAACAATGCTTCTTGTAAAAAGGTCTGCGTCTAATTTGCATAACACATGAATGTATCTTTCAAACAAGAAAATTCATGAGTTTCAGTATGCCACGGTGTTGACTTTGTTCGAGTTGAGGACTGATCAAGCGAAAAAGGTACGTTGGAAGAGGTTTTAACGCCATTGTTGCCGAGTGAAATACAGGTTGAAGTTAGTAAAATATAATCTGGGTATTTCGAACGCTCAGTCTGATCTATTGCTCTGACCAAGGATATCGGCTGTACTGCGTCGCTTCTAACATCTGGCAGCAGACACTGCCGAAGTAAAATGGAAAACTTATGCCAGCCGCATGTTTAATTTGAAAAGCTATTCTTCGAACTGCAGTTCACTTTGGATCAGTCCTGTGAAACGGTAGATATAACTCAACTTTCTCTGAGCAATTGCTAGAAAATGTACCTTCAAAAGTCAGTTTCCTAAACAAAAGTCGGATTTTTTATTCAAATCTCGAAAATAATTCTCGGGGAGTTAAGCACATATAATACTAAATTTCTTTCGTCCTCTGGGTTGATAAGTACCCGGATAAAACCCCCTCTGTGCTGAGTTGGTTAATTTGTGAGTAGTCAGTCGTTTCGTTGGGCTTGCCAATTCAGTAGTTACAATATGTATGGCAGCCGAGGTTGTCAAAAGAGCAATGAACTTAAACTAGTGACTTAATTTGCCTTAGATTCTGTTCTGCAAAATTAATATCTCTGTAAATATTGCCACTGCAGTACATGAGTTAGAAATCATAAGGACGTACACAAAGACTGATAATTTCTTTATTAACGCATTGATAAGATAATTACCTAGTCGACTATAGGACCTATAGTTCTTTTTTGTTTCTCAAAACATATATCGATATGTTATTGATGGAGATATAATCACCGAAGTAAGCTTATTAATTCAAATTAATTCAGATCGGTGCTCAGAAAATGAACGATGTTAAGTGAAAATTAGTCTTCAACTGAGGCTAAACATTCGAACATACATTGCTGAACAACATCAGACCAATGTTATTCTGTATAGGCCCCATGTTGGACGATCCTGGTTGGACCAATACTTTCTTCTTGGTTTGAATGTTGAATGAAAGTTTGTTTTTGTTTAGCTACTTCGAACGGCTTAGCCTCGACTACACAGAATTAACTACAAAAGAATGGCTTTTTCCGAGTTTCATTCTTTCTTCCCTTAATGTCAACGGCATTCAATCATTGTATATTGTCTTCAACAGTCAAATATTTGACCACCTTGGCGCTCAAGTGTTCTTCGTTTTGGTTCTGTACTCTGCAATGCCACGAAGATATCGTAGCACAATGAACTGGGATAACAGGGTAAGCAGCTAGATATATAAACAGTACAACACATATTTCAATCAAACTGAGTCTGTCTTTTCATTGAGTTTTTATGTCTCAAAAGTCATGGGGGAAATCGATTATATTTTATGAACGAGAAATTTGTTAGAAACAATTTTGCTATCAATTAATACGGTACAATAACGGGCGGCAGGCGGCGTTCTCGCGAGATATTTTTTTTTCCATTTATCTTCTACTGCTGAATGAAATCTTGTTTCCCTTGCTATGATTAAAGCAATCAGGTACCTCATTTCCCGCCGCTATATATATATTTCTCGCCGTATGTCATGATACTGATGTATTTTCTCAGTGGAACCGAAACTGAAGGGAATTCGACTATTAATTCGATAGGATCGAAATTTGGATCGAATTATGGAACGAAAATTCGGACACAATGGCCCAAACCAAATGCATATTATCTCGAACTAAGCTTTAAATTGTTCGTCTTTATCCCACGCAAAAATCAGAATACAAGTCGACCTTCCGATATGCAAGTCACTTCACAGACGAAAAGTAATGCATTCGTGGCAGTTTAAATACTGAAATTGTATTCGAACCATGCAGGAGAACGTTTTAAAAGGAATGATGGCGGACAACCATGGAACTTTGGTCGATATTTACACACCTACGCATGTATTGAAAGGAACGGAGCACTTAAAGAATCTGCACTCTTTATCCTGAGCTTAAGAGTATTCTTCCTTTGTAGCCATGGGGCGGCTTTTAGTAAAGCGTAAACAATCAGAATAGGGATCGGGCTAAATAACCATTTTAGTGTATGAAAATATAAAACTCCCAAAGTCGGTACAAAGTGTATCAGTCATCTACACCAGGTCACGTGATCGCTGGTTATTACGTTCAATAAGATTTCCGCTTTTTGTCCAGAACTCCCTTTATCAGACTCAGTTATGGTTGTAAAATGGCTTCTAAATTGTTATTATTCGAAAAATATAACCGAAACAATATTTTTATGAGTTTTGGTACCCTCGACATGAAACGTTAACCCTCGACGAAAAGACGGACTCGAACAAACTCCAAGACAATTCACTATGATCCGAAGAAGAAGAAGAAGAAGTAATGAGAATAGCTGGTTTGCAAACAATCCCCCCAGAAATTCCGAAATGACAAAGCCATGGTGGTGGAACTAACAAAAGAATCTTTAAATTTTAGGTTTAGTCAAAAGTTTGGTCGTTTAAAACCATAGATCGATCGAAAACCGTAAATAAGTGTTTTTCCCCTCACATTGCTTTTTATAGTAAAAGCGTTCCTTACGTACCTATTAATAGTAACAAAATCGGTTGAATAGAAATGTAATTTCCGACAGGTTGAGATTGTGAAACTGGCAGAAATGAATATTTTGCCGGCACGGAGCAGAAGACTGCGCTGGGTCGAGACTCCCGGTGATGGTCGCACTGTCAATCACAGTGTTTTGCGCGCAGAGACATTTTCTGTATACAGTGGAACCTCGATTTGTTCGTTATATCGAGGGTTCGTTAAATCGAAAACCTCGTAACGAATTTGCGTAAAAACAACCAAAATGTTCGTTATATCGAGGTATAGTTAATAATTGTTTTGTAACGGTGTTACGTCGCACTAAGAGGATAAAGCGGATCTGTTGATGTCTCGATAGTGCCAGTGTCTGTACTGTATATACACATCTAATGAGCTGTTGACTGAGAGGTTTTCTTGTCTTGTTGCAGGATTAAAGGATTTGCATCGCTGTTAGTCTGTTCCGCATTCATCTTTTGTCGCATGTTGACATTTATTCGTTATATCGGGGTAGATTTTACGTTTGGGCTGTCGGATTGTGTTCGTTATAACGAGGATTTCGTTATATCGAGGTTCGTTATATCGAGGTTCTGTTACATACATGTTACTTGTAATTTTGCCGGGCTGAAGAATATCGTTCGTTATACCGAGGACTTCGTTATATAGAGGTTCGTTAAATCGAGGTTCCACTGTACCTGTATTCAATAAAACAAAAGCAGAAGTGCGCAGAGCACTGTGGTTGACAGTGTCTCTTTAAGCGCTTCGCCTCTCACCGCCCTGTAGCCCAGGTTCGATCCCCGAACGCGGCGCCATATGCGAGACCTGTTTGATGGTATCTCGCCCTTGCTTCGAGGGTTTCTCTCCGGGTTCTCCGGTTTTCCTCGCTCTACAAAAACCAACACGCTAAATTCCAATTCGATCTGTGAAATAGCCGGGTCCTGGCTTTGATCAGCCTCAGGTCCCGTTAGATATTCAGTTTATGCTTAGCGCGTATATATAGGCTGACCGTTAGAGATTTGAACCATTCTAGGTCAGCCTTGCAGATTTAATTCAAATATATGATGGTCTTAATTTATTACGCTATTTAGAACAAACTAATTTAAAATGAGCGTAGTTTATAGAAGCCCCCAGAGTTGGCGGCACTGTTTGATCGAAAGGGAACATTGGAACTCCAACCTTCAAATAGTGTACTCAGAACAGCTACAGGTGAAACGGTTTAGAGTTTGGCTGTAGTACGCAGTAACGCGTTCCTTTCCGTCTTGCATCTGTGACAATACAGCACCGACGCCCCCGGGGAGGGTACTCCTGTTTGTGACGTATTATGTATGTGCCGCCCGGGTGGGTCAGGGTTTTGAGCTCAGTTTGGGCAGGTAGGGTCAGGGTTTTGACCTGATTTGGGCAGATCAGGGTCAGGATTTGAGTATAATTTGGGTGCAGTCAGGGTCGGGGTTCAGTATTTTTTAGGCAGTTAATTTTTTTTAGCTACTATGTCAAAAAAAAGACCTTCTGTTGCCGCCTGCCCACATGCAAGCACTGAGGTTCCCATACATCGTGACGCCTCTAATTTTATCTATGTACTTCATCTGCTGATTTGTTTACCCAATGCCACGTCCCGACTTGAAATGTTCCGTATTTTGCATGAAATCCCGGTACGCGGTATACCGGCCAGGATATATATCCGACCGTGTTTTGAAAACAATTTAAAGAAGGGGCAATCAGGTTTTTTTTTTCCAAAAAGGGGGCAATCAGGGTTTTGGAGCTCGGATTGGGTCAAACAGGGTCAGGGTTTGAGCCTCTTGGCCTCACATACATACCCATTTTTCATGTAAGTACCCCCCCCCCGGGCCGACGCCACACGATTGGACGAAACTTACTAGTTTCGTTGAAGACAATCAGAGGGATTGGGACAGGCATATACCGCCGCTACTGCTGATGTCATATCGATCATCAGTGCACGAGACCACCAAGTACACTCCAGCGATGCTCATGTTAGGCAGGGAACTAAGAGTGTCTCTGGACCTGGTGTTCGGTAGACCTCCTGAAGAGGATTGTGAAGAAAGCTACAGCGCGTAAGTGGATGGGCTAAAAGGGCGAATCGAGAACGTGCATGAGTTCGCAAGAGCTCACCAACAGGCAGCAAGCAACCGCATGAAAGCACGCTATGATATGCGTTGCAACTCGACAAACTTTGCGTAAGGCTCCACAACCCACAGCGAAGGAAGGGCAGTTCACCAAAACTGAGTTGCCATTGGGAGGCAAATGTGTTGAAGCAAATAAATGACGTTGTCTATCGAATAAAGCGAAATCGCCGTTCCAAGGCTAAGGTCGTGCATCGAGACCGATTATGTCGCTACCGTAGAACAAAAAAGGAAGACTGGTTCAAGGCTTCAGATGGGAGTACCGACAGCGGAGACCCTGGCACTGATACGCCGATCTCCACAGCAGAGGTCCACGATACCGGTGGTACTGCAGCGAAGGCGCCGGGGTCGCCCGACATCGACATCCCAGAACCCACAGGGCGAGGACGTTATCGAAGGACGAGGGTACCTCCTCTGAGATATCAGAACTTCGTCATGGACAGTGGCTATATGACAGACACTTAAACGTTGTTGTTATTAACCGGGTCGGTTAATCTAAGGGGGGAGTAGTCAGTGTGAAATGTCACGTGTGTGTCTTCAGTGCAGTGGGGAGCTCGGGTGGCGCAGTGGTTAAGCGCTTCGCCTCTCACCTCTGTGGCCCAGGTTCGAATCCCAGACACGGCGCCATATGTGAGTTGAGTTTGTTGGTATCTCGCCCTTGCTCCGAGGGTTTTTCTCCGGATTCTCCGGTTTTCCTCCCTCCGCAAAAACCAACACGCTAAATTCCAATTCGATCTGTGGATTAGCCGGGACCTGGCTTTGATCAGCCATGGTTGTTTCAGGTCTCGTTAGAAATTCAGAGGTTTTTTTTTTGGGGGGGGGGGGGGGGGGGGAGGGGGGGGGCATTACAAGTTTATAATGTGACTTACTTGTTGATACCGTAACTATACGAAGCAGAATTCTCTACTTTCGTTTGGACTCTCGAAAATCTCTCCTACTGCAGCTCCCGCCATACCAAAGGTCAAAACAAGAAAAATAGTACGAAAGCGATTTGGCCTACTCTAAACTCGAGAAACCTCGACGTTCTATACATCAAAATGCTGAAAATTTATTGTCCTATTTGAAACTCCCGTAGGTAAGAAGTCAGTTCAAGCATGCGTATTCAAGCTAAACCCAGTTTCCCTCTGCTAGGTGGTTCCTAAACCAGTAACGCCTTGTAAATTCACTCCAACCAGCGTAAGACAAATTCAAATTTGCCATGTGGAAATATTAATATAGTCACTCCAAACTGTTTCCACTTGTAGATTATATGTTGGATATAATAGTAATAAGTAATAATAATAATATTTTATCAGGAAGCTCTCTCACGGATGTGATTTTGAGAGAGGCCCTGAAAAAAGATTAGATTCGAAAGATTAGATTCGAGAGAAAAAAGAAATCATGAATTGTTTTATTCGCAAAAAAGGGCCAAAAAAAGCTCCTAAAACCGTGTTTTCAATTGAGTCATTCGACCCATACCGAAAGTCAGGTCACCCTTAATCGATATGTATGCTTTTGTACGCAATGACTTTGAAATGCTTTAACAACTCAAATTAGCTGAGAATGCTCTCAGGAACTCTGGAGAAAATCTAAGATAATTTTGATAATGAATGGCAATGATTTTTGAGTTGATGAAAAATACTACTCAATTTCTCTTGCAACCCCCTGTTATATTAAATAACCGGTGCCTTATGTTTAGTGTCCCTATATCACTAAGTTAATTTTCTATTGTAGTTTCTGTTGGCTCTGCTGTTGGTGGCCAGTATCAGCATCTTCTCTGCAATGTACCTTTATCTTCCCGTAATAGGTGAGACTCCATTTACATGCGCAAAACAAAGACGGCACGGTGCCGATAAAATTGCGGCACGGTGTCCCTAACTTTCAACGTGTAAACAAAGCAGTCCCTTATTTAGTAAGGCACTGGTACCCTAAATGTTAGAGGACCACCTACGAGAGGTAGTCTCGGCACGGGTAAAATCGGCATCGTGCCGCGATTTTGGGTGCCGTGCCGTCTTTTTTGCGCGAATAAATGGGGTTAAATTGGCAACATATGCGGTCTGCTTAGGCCTGAGTTACGCTATCGACATGAACAAAAGCGCAAGTAAAATACGTAACATACATAACATACCATATTTAGTATATTTAACAAATACAAGATAGTTCTCCATGTCCTATATCCAAATTAAGACTGATTTACACGACAGGCATTATGGGTACGGTACTCCTAAATTTTAGGTACGCGCAGGAGGCCATTACCCGGAGCGTCTATCTCATATACTACGTCTGTGATTTTTACAGACTAGGTTATTTTTAAAACGTGCTTCCCGCGAGTTTGGTTGCGCTAGCCAATCCCAAGCGTTTGCGTAATTCAAATGATTAACGTTGTTGCAGCCATGTTGGTTGACCAAACACGAGAAGCTAACGAGGCATCTTTTGTTGGCAACATTCCGCGATGGAAGATGTAAAATCTAAAAGTAACCCGGTCTGTAAAAACGCTGCATCACGAATATATGACAGATCGACGCTCCGGGTAATGGCTCCTGGTACGCGTGTAAAAAATGATCGGTACGGCTAGTGCTCGAAACGTCAGCTGCTACTCGCTTTCCACGGCGGTTAGCATACCTCAATCGACTTTAGTTGATTATATACCAGTGTTTATCTTCCCCGCCGACGCAGCCAACACTAGTTTTTACAGGAACTAGTTACCTATCGTGATATATAGGTAGCCTGTTTGGAGTGCCGTGCCCAAGTTAGGAGTGCCGTACCCAAGTTAGGAGTACCGTGCCCAAGTTAGGAGTGCCGTGCCCAAGTTAGGAGTGCCGTGCCCAAGTTAGGTGTACTGTGCCCAAATTAGGAGTGCCATGCTCAAAGTTCTTGTCGTGCAAATCGGGCTAAGTGCGCGATCGAGGTCTTGAAAAGCTGTGGATGCACGAGCGCAATACGAGTGCATTTAACAGCTTTTCAGCACCTCGAAAGGGCATTATTTTGTTATAGACCAAAGGAGAACCATCCTATTTGTTTTATAATATAAAATTCGATCAACGCGTAAAGAAATTCATAATGCTCGAGTGTGCATTAAACGAAAATCAAGCACGCTGAGCAGCCAATGAAATCGCGCGCTCTTAGGATGCTCCCGTAGCTTACTAATCTCACTGCGCCACGAAAGCGCTTGTCGATTAGAACATATACAGTATCTTCTGAATACGACATTAGTCCAACACTATTTTAATAGAGAACCACACGTTAATCATTCCTCTACTTAAACTGATTCACTTGCAGATCCCGGACTACGGATGACAAGAAGTTCTGTTGTACCTGAAGGAAATAAAGAGGAGTATATTGTACGGCAAAATAGCAGTAGCATGCTGGAGGTTCTCCTTAAGGACTTATTGACGGAAGGCTACTTTCCATGGGATGTAGAAGAAGACTGCCCTTACCTCAGCGTTAGAAAAATACCCTACGCAAAGCATAACGACGAACCAACGCGAAGTAGATACTGCAAACTAAGAACACCGACAAAGGATGAATGTAAACAAGCGGTGAAAAGTTATAAGGTTGGCGAAGAGCCATTAAAATGTTCAGATGAAACTAAGCCGACGTCCCTTTGTACTGTTGCTCAAAAGCGGAGAGAAAGTCCAATGAGTATGGTAAATGTACTGTGTGATACGTCTGCGTGTGGTTCCAATCCATTGTACGTCGCAAATATTGATCCAGTTTATGGAGTTTTAGAGTCAAAGGAGAAATGGAAACGGTTTGTACTTGCAAGGGAGCTGGAAGTCCACTTATCAACCATCATTATAGAGAACACTATAAATGGGTTCAACTTCTGCTTTATACAATGTCTAGCTGGGGATCAAAACTCTAGGATTATCAAAACAATTTTCATGTTTCCTCCGGTAACATCAGGGAATAAAAAGGAATCACCTAATTTAGGACTGTTCAACATCAATGTCGTGGTTCTCGATTCTGTTTCGCGCCCTCACGCGTACCGTTCTTTGCCCAAAACGATCCAAACCCTAAAAGACATCGTTTATGACTCCTCGTCAAACTCAACCGTGTTAGATTATCAGTTCATACAAGGTTTGGCGCCCTATACATTTGTTAATCTGAAAGCATTCTTCACTGGCAGTACTCGGAACAAAATTCGTAATGGGCCGAAATCATCCGGGCAAGATTATGGTGTGGAAGTGTTGTACGAAAAGCTAAAGAAAAAAGGATTTTACACTCTTCTCCAAGAGGATTCTTGTTGGTACGATAGTTGGGGAATTGTACTTTCGAATGGAATGCTCGTCAAAAAGGTGGAAAGTAGGGGTGAAATGAAGGCAAGGTGGATTAGACTCAACGAACACATCAGAAAATGCAAGATTGACGACACCGGGCCAACGCATGCGTCTTGCGTGGTGTTCCAGCAATACAATAAAACAAACCAATTCAACAAGCCTAATAAGTTATGCTACGGAGGAAAAACATTAGTCAGTTATTTCCTAGAATACGTAGAATCTACTATTTTTAGGTATTCAGAAAACGATACTGGCCATAATGTATTTGCATATACACACTTGAGCATAGGGCATGAGGTTACGGGCATGCGGGTAAAGCAAGGAGATGAAAGACTAGCAGAACATCTGAAGATGATGGCTGCGGACCAAAATACCTTGACCATATTGTTCTCTGATCATGGTCCCAAAACTACTGAATACTCGTTTCACTCGACAGCAGGGATGTACGAAGTCTATGCCCCGTTTCTATTTATTATACTGCCTGAGGAGGTAGCCCAAAAACTTGGAAAGAGAAGAGTTAAAGCTCTGATAACCAATCAACATCGACTTCTAACTCTAGCAGATATAAACGCAGGCTTGACGTCTTATCTGTTTGCCCAGGATTTGGAAAATCCCTCGAATTATAGGAATGAAGGAATTTTCAATGAGCTACTCGAGAATCGAACATGTGAGGAGTTACCAATGCAATTACAGGCCTTGTGTGTTTGCCGTGGGCGGGAAAAATGGTTTCCTGACAACTACAGAAACTTCTATTGGATTGCCGAGTTTGCAATTGGAGAACTGAATAACAAAATACAAACGAAGTTTCAGGAGTCTAATTCAATAGGGGGATTTGGTAGCTGTCAGAGGCTTGTTGGTTATAAGTTTACTAAAGTACACCAAAAGAGGGACGACAAGAATTATTTTGTTACGATGAATATTCATGTCTGGCCTTTAAAAGAGATATTTGAGGTTTCAGTTAAATATCCCATCATCCCTCCAACTCTTAGAACTGGTTACAAGAAGAAAAGGAAGCTGGCTCGCTTATTGCATAGGCGACGCGTTACCGTGTACAAGAGCTTCTTTGCATGCAAGGATAGCACCGTACCAGTTGCGTTATGTGTGTGCAAAGTGAAACAAGTTCGTGTGCATGCGCATAGGAAGACCACGTCCAATTGGAAGTGGATCAAAATGAATTCTAGAGCCAGCGTGTATGAAGTAATAAATCGTAGTATAAACCAAAGGGCACAGCAGCGTATTGAAGACCTCGATAACGGATGTCTCCATCTGATCACCAGAGACTACGGGAACAGGAAGATACTTGCTTACGAGATAGGTAACTCCTGCAGTGACAAAACGTACAGTGTTCGCATTGAAGGACGCTCGGTCTGTAAAATAATTACATCGGTTTCTATACCAACAACTGTGCAAGTTCCTCCATTTACAGTTTATTTTGCTTTTACTGTGTTTCATTTCAGAAAGCCCCATGACTTCACCCCAATAGTATCGTTCCAGTCTCGCCAGCTTAAAGCCTAGCTAGAAGATACGGTATGCAGCGTTTGTATTTAGGGGAGGGTTGGCGGGTCAAATACCCATAACAATTTCTTGCACGATATTGGAAAAGAGAAAAATACCTTCACAATAAACTGAAGATAAAATATTGCAAACTCATTTATTATTGGCGACTTTGATTTAGTTTTTGAGCTTTGAAAGATAATCAATCAATCAATTGTATTTGTTTATCCACGCTAGCCCATCAACTAACACTGAGTTCCATGAGGGGCGTGACTACATAGAACATATCTACAAAAATTGTAAACTATAAAAATCTATGTATAATAATAATTTTAAAAAAGAATGTCTAAAATCTGCTAACTATAATGTTACTGCTAAAAATATAATTGATTTTAATTTAATTTAATTAAACTATTTAATGCTGGCTAAAAAAGGAGAACCGAGGAAAAGAAGAGCATTCTCTAATGTTGCTCGGTAAGGCATTCCATGTCTTTACGCCCTCATAGCTCCAACTTTTTTTAGGAACTCAGTTTTCGGCATAGGCAAGACCAGCTTGGTAGACCAACCCCGAAGGTTATAGTTGCAGTGGCTGCTGTCATTTAACGTTTGGAATAACTGAGAAATTGTTATAGGTGCCAGACCATGGAAAGCCTTAAACATTAGCTTACACTTCACTTGCATCCTCTGTTCTTGTAGCTTCAGCCATCCGAGCGAGTTTAGAGCAATTTCAGACTGGCCCGCTTCATTTCCTCGTTTCATGATTATTCTAGCGGCCCTGTTCTGAAGTTTTTGCAGCCTTTCAGAAAGGACGCTGCCAAATGAGTCGTAGATAATGCAGCAGTATAGTCAAAATATGTGGCCTTACTATTGCATTATAACTAGCACTAGTGTTTCCTTGTCCACAAAGTATCTTTATAACACCGATACCAGCGTATGGTCGATATGACTTTGCCATGTATGGAACTGGTCAATTTGAAGACCAAGTACCTTACAACTATTGACCCTGTTGATCCCCAATATTAATATTGGGCGGTCTAGGTAAATGACTAATATTTTATCTAGATCCAATCAGTGTATACTCCGTTTTGGCAAGGTTAAGGTTCAGTTCGTTTGCAGATAGCCAATCCTTTAGATTTCTCAGATCTCCATTTGATGATACCTCTATTCTTCAATAGTTTTGCCAGCTGTTGCTAAATTAGTATCATCGGATTGGCAAATCATTCACATATATTAGAAACAGAAGTGGACCGATTATCGATCATGAGGGATTCCACAGGTAATCCTCGCTTGACCTGAAGACGCTTCATTCAGTTGACACTTTTGACTACCGTCAGATAGATAGGAGAACAGGAGATTTTTAGCGGATTTCCTGATGCCATGGAGTTCTAATTTGCGTATCTCATGGTTTACCGTATCAAAAGCCTTCTTCAGGTCAATGAAGATTACTATCGACCACAAAATTATCATGCGCAAGCTTCCCAACTAGGTTGTTGACCAAAATGCCCTACAGTGGTTTGACTCGTACTTGAGCAATCGTAGCCAAAAGTGTAATGTCAACGGCCATTTATCAAGTGCGAGTCCAATTACTTGTGGCGTCCTACAAGCTCTATTATCGGTCCATTACTTTTCTTAATATATATTAATGATTTACCAAACTGTCTGAGCAAAGCTTCCCCTAGAATGTATGCCGATGACACAAATATTAGCCTAGCTGCCTCTTGCCTAACTGGTCTAGAAAGTATGATTAATGCCGAATTAAACAACCTTAATTGCTGGCTCATGATCAAGGCAAATAAGTTGAGTCTTGATGTTGCCAAGACTGAGTTCATGATTATTGGCTCTCGCCAAAGGTTACAGGCGAGAGCCAGTAATCATACGATCAACATACAGATAGAGGGCAATGAAATAAGAAAAGTTGATTATACCAAATCTTTGGGTCTATTTATAGATGAAAATTTATCTTGGAAAAAACATATTAATGAAGCATCAAATAAAATTTTCTCTGCTATTGGCGCTCTCAAACGAATAAGACCATTTATATGCGAGAATACTGCTATAAAAAATTATACAGCATTAATTTAACCCCACTTTGACTATTGTAGCTCAGTGTGGGATGGTCTAAGTAACCAGTTAAGTGATAAACTACAAAAGTTACAAAATCGCGCAGCCAGAGTGATGACCAAATCCAACTATGACACAAACTCTAATTTTCTTCTCAATATGCTAGGCTGGGATAATCTATCTATAAAACGTAAGAAACAGAAGGCAGTAACAATGTACAAAACACTCCACAAGCTTTCTCCAGTGTACTTACAAAAAATATTCATTCCCCGTAGCACAGATTACAACCTAAGAAATTCGGAAAATAACTTAACCCTACCTAAACCACGAACTGACTACTTAAAGCGTAGCTTTAGTTATAGTGGGGCCCTATTATGGAATGATCTTCCCAATGAGACAAGAAATTGCGATTCTCTTGGGCGATTTAGAAGGGATATCGATAACATATTTTCCGTATCGGACTCCCACACGGCAATCATGTAAAACAGTGATATTTTAAATATATTTTTAATTGTAATAACTGATGATTTTACCGTGTTTAAATAAAGTGAATGTATGTATGTACCAAATTAAAGATAACAAAATAATACACTTTCGAGGTCTTGAAAAACGGCTAAATTCCGCTCGTGCATCCGCAACCTTTTAAGACCTCGAGCGCGCATTATTTTGTTACATAACCACGGAGAACCATATTATATTTGTTAAATAATATTGTTATTGTATAAATATTCAACGAACGATAATATAAGTTACAAATGAAAACTAATGTTAAATCACATCTGTTGCAAACCTTGTATTACATGTGTTTTCACAACAAAAATAGACCAATATGCATGTATGTATATACTATTTACAATATGAGTGGCGATGTTGTATCAGATATACAATGGTGAGCCGCTTCTTGTATTTATGATATGCACCACCTAAAATTTTAAGTTTTGATTTCTCCCACCTTGCTATCGATGTGGGATGAATTAGTTTCTCACAAAAACATGTCCCACAACGAAGAGACAGTGTATATGCAATAATAGAGCAGAGTGTAGCGTGAAGAAAAATAGGTCCCACATGGAAGAGACGGTGCGTACCTTCTCATACTAACTAGCATGTTAGTATCCCGTATCATTCCATACAGGATTCTAGTTGGCTTATAGTTAGTACTCTGTATCATTTGATACAGAATACTAATAGGGCTTATTAGTATTCTGTATCATATACAGAATACTATTAGGGCTTATTAGTTACTGTATCATTGATACAGAATACTAATAGGCTAACTAGAATTTTGTATGGGTTTACAGTGTATTCACGTGACCCGAATGCTGGGTCTGTATTGGCTAGTACCCTTATGAATTATTAATGAATATTATTAGTAATAGATAAAGAATGAGTGGCCGATCTTTATCCGATTTACAAAAATCGAAGCCAAAGTTTATGTAAATCAGGGCGAAATCTATCAGATTTAAAGATCACTTATCGGTCTGTGATTTCCTTTGTTTTTGCTTCATGAATTATTAATGATTTGATAAGTATATATGAAATATCCAATTCAACATTTAGTTTATTTAATTTTAAAAATTATACAATATTAAATTACGGTATTACATTTATATGAAAATAAATAAAACAGATTTGTATTCATTTGTTAGAGTGTTGGTATCTTTGGATTATTTATTACAATACTTTCAAAAACTCGTATACCTAATTAATGAGCATTTTGTCCAATTAGGTGAAGCAAATCAGTCACGTGTATGCTTCTTTATACGCAGTTAAACACTGGAGAGAACGACCCAGAGTCTTGTCTTATTGAGGTGAGGATGTCCACACGGATCTTTATACCGATTTTTAATGTGTGAGTGAGGGTCCTTATAAAGATTCATGGTGAAGCCCTGGTTTTATAAGGAATGACTTGGGAGGATCTTTATGGGGACTTCACTATTAAGAGTGAGGGTTCTTACAAAGATTCATGGTGAAGCCCTGGTTTTATAAGGAATGACTTGGGAGGATCTTTATGGGGACTTCACTATTAAGAGTGAGGGTTCTTACAAAGATTCATGGTGAAGCCCTGGTTTTATAAGGAATGACTTGGGAGGGTCCTTTATGGGGATTTCACAAGTTAGAGTGAGGGTCCTTATAAAGATTCATGGTGGAGCCCTGGTTTTATAAGGAATGACTTGGGAGGGTCTTTATGGGGATTTCACAAGTAAGAGTGAGGGTTCTTATAAAGATTCATGGTGAAGCCCTGGTTTCAGTAAGGAATGACTTGGGAAGATCTTTATAGGGACTTCATTAGTAAGAGTGAGGTACGTTCTTATAAAGATTCACGGTGAAGGCCTGGTTGTATAAGGAATGACTTGGGAGGATCTTTATGGTGATTTCACAAGTAAGAGTGAGGGTTCTTATAAAGATTCATGGTGAAGCCCTGGTTTTATAAGGAATGACTTGGGAAGATCTTTATGGGGACTTCATTAGTAAGAGTGAGGGTTCTTGTAAAGATTCATGGTGAAGGCCTGGTTTTATAAGGAATGACTTGGGAGGATCTTTATGGGGACTTCATTAGTAAGAGTGAGGGTTCTTATAAAGATTCATGGTGAAGCCCTGGTTTTATAAGGAATGACTTGGGAGGATCTTTATGGGGACTTCATTAGTAAGAGTGAGGGTTCTTATAAAGATTCATGGTGAAGGCCTGGTTTTATAAGGAATGACTTGGGAGGATCTTTATGGGGATTTCACAAGTAAGAGTGAGGGTTCTTATAAAGAGTCATGGTGAAGCCCTGGTTTCAGTAAGGAATGACTTGGGAAGATCTTTATAGGGACTTCATTAGTAAGAGTGAGGGTTCTTATAAAGATTCACGGTGAAGCCCTGGTTTTATAAGGAATGACTTGGGAGGATCTTTATGGTGATTTCACAAGTAAGAGTGAGGGTTCTTATAAAGATTCATGGTGAAGCCCTGGTTTTATAAGGAATGACTTGGGAAGATCTTTATGGGGACTTCATTAGTAAGAGTGAGGGTTCTTACAAAGATTCATGGTGAAGCCCTGGTTTTATAAGGAATGACTTGGGAGGATCTTTATGGGGACTTCATTAGTAAGAGTGAGGGTTCTTATAAAGATTCATGGTGAAGGCCTGGTTTTATAAGGAATGACTTGGGAGGATCTTTATGGGGATTTCACAAGTAAGAGTGAGGGTTCTTATAAAGATTCATGGTGAAGCCCTGGTTTCAGTAAGGAATGACTTGGGAAGATCTTTATAGGGACTTCATTAGTAAGAGTGAGGGTTCTTATAAAGATTCACGGTGAAGCCCTGGTTTTATAAGGAATGACTTGGGAGGATCTTTATGGTGATTTCACAAGTAAGAGTGAGGGTTCTTATAAAGATTCATGGTGAAGCCCTGGTTTTATAAGGAATGACTTGGGAAGATCTTTATGGGGACTTCATTAGTAAGAGTGAGGGTTCTTACAAAGATTCATGGTGAAGGCCTGGTTTTATAAGGAATGACTTGGGAGGATCTTTATGGGGACTTCATTAGTAAGAGTACTAGTGAGGGTTCTTATAAAGATTCATGGTGAAGCCCTGGGTTTATAAGGAATGACTTGAGAGGATCTTTATGGTGATTTCACAAGTAAGAGTGAGGGTTCTTATAAAGATTCATGGTGATGCCCTGGTTTTATAAGGAATGACTTGGGAGGATCTTTATGGGGATTTCACAAGTAAGAGTGAGGGTTCTTATAAAGATTCATGGTGAAGCCCTGGTTTTATAAGGAATGACTTGGGAAGATCTTTATGGGGACTTCATTAGTAAGAGTGAGGGTTCTTATAAAGATTCATGGTGAAGGGCTGGTTTTATAAGGAATGACTTGGGAGGATCTTTATGGGGACTTCATTAGTAAGAGTGAGGGTTCTTATAAAGATTCATGGTGAAGCCCTGGTTTTATAAGGAATGACTTGGGAGGATCTTTATGGGGAATATTAGAAGTAATATTAGAGACGTTTTATCGAGTAATTCATAAACATCCATTTCTTATTAGTTCCTAGCCAAATAGGAGAGAAAAAGCAGATAATTTACAGTCTAAAGTGTATTGTTAAGCCAAAGAAGGGCGATAAGAAATGCAGATAAGCTGTCCCCCAAACCATACAGAGCTCTCTTATTTTTGTGATTTTTGAAAGTACACTCAACACACACATTTTGATTTGATTTATCTTGTGGCTGGGTTAGTGTGTTTAATTCGTATAAATTTACATACTCAGTCCCAGTCCTTTACGAAATGGCTAATAACCACGTTATAAAACTCTGGATCGAAATCGGTCCAAAGCTCCAATATGAAACTATCATAACGACCAGACACTCTAAAAAGCAAATATTCAATTTAGTTTTCAGTTCATAGTATTGATTCCCTAGATAGAAAAAGACATATTTCCCTGAAGCGCTCGGACTTCCCGCGGGATGAACCAACTGGGGTATTACATTTTAAAGCATAAAAAGGGAATCATTTCTAGCTTGCATTTTCATCGAACATCAATCATTTTACCTAGCTGATCTGAAGTGCTTTATTTATTATTTCAAAGTTCTCCTTCAAATATATAAACTTGCAGTAATTAAGGACATTTGGAATACTTATTCAAGTTGACTGTGAAGTGAAAGATTGTTTTAAGACCAGTATTAAGTATGATTCTCAGTAATATTGTGTTCCAAGTCAAGCCTTCTTACCCATGGAGCCGCGGAGCCACCACTGTCAAACATCTCAAATAGTGGCGTTGTCTTCTGCACTTTAGCCCCGAAGTGTTCTTTAGTCGGAATCACTGCCTTGAGCTTATATTTATTTCGTCTTGCATGGCCAATGTTTCCTCGTGGTTGCTTGTAGACCTTGCAGTTCTGCATGATTCTGGTTTGGCGGGAATTTCGTACCACGTAGATTTGCACCACTATTCTTCGCAGTCGCCTACATTAAATATAGGGTATAAATTAAAATTGTTTGGTCCCACTAAATCGCGGCTGAACTGGTTTAGCCGTTGTGCAATTCATGTAGTAGTGTCGATTACTGCGAAACCGGCCATTTTTATTTAACAAATACATTCCATTCTGCCGTGCGTCTGTTATCTTATAGATGCACAGATGACGTCACAACGTGAAGAGAACAAAGAAGTGCGACGAGACACAGTCGAGTGGTGCAACCGATGTTCTCTTCACGTTTGGTGTCATCTGTTTTGGCGTCATTGAGAAATTGGTTGCGCGCGCTCATGACACCATCCTAATAACACACGGCTCTTGACCAATCAGAGCGTGCGTTTCGGATTGATTATTACATAACATCGACTAGGCTCTGGTTTCTCATATATTTGAGTGCTTCCGGTCTTTGGAGAGTTCATTGAAGACTTCAGAACCTTGAATGTTTCCTCGAACAGCTGACCGAGGCATGTCACCTTTTCCATAGGTGCAAACGAGTTGCTGATTGGCTACGTGTTTAGTCTTCATACGTGCGAGTGTTGCTGATTGGTTACGTGTTGAGTCTTCATACATGCAAGTTGCTGATTGGCTATACGTTTACTCTTCATACATGCAGTTGCTGACTGGCTACGTGTTTATTCGTCATACATGCAAGTTGCTGATTGGCTACGTGTATAGTCTTCATACATGCAAGTTGCTGATTGGCTATGTGTTTAGTCTTCACACATACAAGTTGCTGATTGGCTACGTGTTTAGTCTTCACTCATGCGAGTTGCTGATTGAGTAATACATGCAGTACCACTTTCAGACCTGTATTCTGATTAGATCATTATACTCTAGCTGTATTGTTTTGTTCTTAGGGTTAGGGTGTTTTATATTTTTGGGTAAGCCAATACTGTGGCTCGTTCCGAATGGTACTGTCCGGCTCCCTTCAGGGTATGGGAGAATTCGATTCTCATTAATATTATTGCTCGTCCGGAGCGTAACAGGTTTTGCGACCGATGAATGCTGACATAGAATTTGATTCGTTTCTTGAGCACCAGACATATAAAAAATTGCAGGAATAGATGGTTGCACATGACGTCACGGCGGCCATGTTTGTGTACCTTTAACAATAGATTCTTCGTTAGCTTCTTTTGTTAGGTACACCAACATGGCCGCCATGCCCTTTGCAATTTGAATCTCTGGGGATGACTGCAACCTATCTATTCGCTGCTAAATGTAAAGTGATTAGCGTCGTATGGGATGGGTTTACTTAGTTTTGCAATAAACGTGATAGAGAGGTTCGACATTCTTATCCGTGAGTCACCCTAGGACTATATTTGATTAAATCCGGTTACATTTTGAGTTTGTTTTTGCCGTCTTGCCTTCAGCAACACTACGTGAAAAGGGAAGCTAGCCTATGAAGGGCACGAGAATACACAACGGCGGACGCAACGAATGCAGCTCTTATCAGTGTAACATTCTCAGTCGAAGTGAATGGCGATTGGTTTACATTGTATATAAGAATGGGAAACACAACATTCTTGTAACGGACAATTAGATACAACAACTTACTTCTTGTTCAGAACATCATTCTAGTCATGTGTTACGTAATCCTATGGGGATGAGCGTTATGTTGGCAAAATGCCGGGCTTAAAGTAAACAGTACAAGTATAAATTAGGACATTAAGTAAGAAAGACTCTAAAGTTTATTGACACAGCTGTTTGGCCGGTTACGTTAAGGTAAGTTCTTGAAAACGTTAATTTGAACAAAATAAGTATAAAATTATTTATAAAATTGATGGGTTTGTTTGAGCCTGTTTTACGTAGTTTTCTAGCAGAAGTCAAAGCAAATTTGCTGACGTGCTAGTACACCAAGTACTGACAAAATCACGAGGCCACTGAAATTATCGTTAAGTGATTATCTGGGCGAGGTAAGAGATTTCACATGTGTATTTAAATACTAGTATTCATTTCAAACTACCGTAGCTCTCCTGCCCGAACTATGGCACTACCGGAAATTCATCGCCAACAATCACGGACATTGCGCCCGCGGTACATAAGCGGTTTCTACCATAAATGACTCTAAAATGTCCTCAGATTTTACAAAGAATGTATGGAACGACTTCACAATTTTGCAAATACAAGCGAGCATAATAAATATTCTCACCTTGCCCGACCAGCAGTCTAGTATACAAGCCAAAGTCATCTGATTGTTGCAAAAAAATTGATCAGATCATTCCTATGGGAATATAATCACAAAAGCGTAGCGGCAATCTTGGTTGGTAGGAACAAAAGAAGCAAAATAATTAACGTGGTTTCTTTTCTTCCAACCAACCAACATGTCCGCCAGTGCAACCCGCCAATTGCTTGTGTTATGCTTTTTCTTTCCACTATGCTATACTACGAAGAAAGTCGCCACTCAATCCTTCTTATGGACAAAACACACTAAACCAAAAGTTGACAAGTTCATATCTCTATACCAATAGCAATTACTCAATTTGCCGGACTGGATACACATACTAGACCTGCTTATTGTTCGTAATCCAAAATTATACACTCAGGCCATAATATTTCCTTTTCCCGTTCTCCCGTAAGTCGCTACAAATCGAACAAACGATGCTCCATTTGTCGTAGTTGTTTCTGATTCGTGTATCGATGAGAATCTCAGGGTGATTTTACCCAGAAAATCGCTCGAAGGTTCACACATTGATATTTGGTATCAAACTTTACACCGAAAACTCCGCTATCCAAGCATGTAGTTAATTGTGGGATAGCTGTAAAAACGGTAGATTTGGTTAGCAGATAAACCTACGAACATTTAACTTCCGGTAAAATTTTCGCGCGAAAACCAAAATAACCGCATGATTTCCATCTCACTCAGGAGCATAAAATCACTATTTTCCAAATATTCAACTTTGAAGAAATATTTTAGGTATCACATGAGTTTGACAGTATCAAGCCTCCGGTATGTGAAAAATAAGTGTAGCCACACTGAAAACCGCTGACGTACCGCATACTCGTAATGACCGGAATAGTTGGCGATGCGTTCATTGCCAACTAGATTTTTTTTTTCTCCGTCGTACCTTAAAAAGATGCTGACCTGCCAACAAACGTTTTAAGCTAGCTCTGTCTAATCAGTGTACGCACAGGCTGCGGTGTAGTATGACTGACCGAGATTGTATATCTCTTAACAGTATATTAACTGTTATTCCTTTTCTCCTTTCCATAGAGTTGCCAACCCACGATGACTGGAAAGCTCCTGTTACTAGTTTTACTCTTGCACGCGCTTTATATTAAAGGTTGTTTTGTTTTACCAGAGAAGCTATTAAGATTTGTTAGTTCAATCACAATATTGTAATGATGGGCATTCCTGCAAACGCAAAGAAAAGAGCCTGTTAATTCGCACTTGGCTGAAATTCTGTTTGGCTCTACACGGATTCCATACAATTACTCTCAGCCAAATCTTGTTTTGTAAACGCGTTCACACATTCGAAAAAAAAAAGTTCCTGAGGTAGGACAACCTCCAGTTCGTCAAACGTTGTATTGCCGTTCTTGACATGTACAGATTACTTTGAAGTGAAAGAAAGTAAAAAGGCCCTTAAATAGCAGTTTTGATCAGTTAGTACCGGCTTATCAGTTAATTAATTAGCCTGATTTCATTTGTAGGTCACTTGTTAAAACTGGTCATGATTAGTTCTGTCATCACAATTATCATTATACATAGTTCGTGTAATTGCTACCATAATTCAGTTTATTTACGGTATATTTCTTTAGTTAGTGTACATCAACAGAATTTTAGTATTTCCATAATGTACTGAGTCTGTGTTATTGGTGAGCGAAAATTATTTTACTCTGTCAGTAAATTATTTTACTTTAACTGTCAGCTGAACCCAAAATTGCTGTTGACGCTAAGTACAGGAGCGTGCATCTCCCAGATTAGGTCTGTCCAACAGCAGAACAGATGATGTAGCTCTTTTTAGCTTTGTATTTCCCACGAGAAGAAACAAAGACCGTCACTTTTAACCAATCAGAATGCACTGAAAAATTGTAATTAACACTGTTCAAACTGCTAAAAATACTAAAGCGCAAGAGAACAAAAGACAACGTAATCGCATACCAGAACTTCGCGACTATAAATAGCCACATCGTCTACTGTGCTGTGGTAATAATGGGCTCCTGTTAGTATTATAAGGTAAAAAAAATAACCTTAATATTTACGAATGATTTGTTTTGTAGGGTTCCAGGGGCAAAAGATCCGAGAATGCCAGAACAAACTTGCCATGGCTGACAATCAGATGTCCGCCTCCTCCGAGTGGAACTCATTCCACCGAGCAGCTAACGCTAGGTTACATTTCTACGCAGGCAGAGGGAGGACTGGGGCCTGGTCTGCTCGGGTTAACAACATTTATCAGTTCCTTGAGATTGATTTCGGTAAAGCAACCCAGATAACAGGTGTGTCTACAGAAGGACCACAGGACGCCAACCAATGGGTAAAGAGTTACACTCTGGAATACAGTGTTGACGGCGGGATTTTCACTCCCTACAGAGTTGGTGGGAAAGTTAAGGTAACGCCGATTAATATAGAGTGGTTTTCAGTTGAGTGTAGTAAAACCAAACGCAAATTATCCACAGCCAGCCAATCATAGGAGCGAGTAATCACAAGTAACTCATAAATGGCTTCCCTGTGAGCCAATACCAAAGCAAAAGCAATTTGCGTTTGGTTTTACTTTGGATTCTGATTGGTTGGTTTGCTTTCTCAGCTATTAAGAGGGCTTAGTAAACGCAAAACCAAAACACTTCCGACACTCAATTGAAATCCGCTCTAACTTTTCCTTTTTACTTCACACTAGCAGATAATATAAAATATAAAATATTGAGTTAGGCACAGGGAGTCCCTAACCGATACTAGAATATTGGAAGAACATTAGTTTTTACGCGCGTGGGTTACCTGTGGTTCCTTTGCCGCGCGAGCACGGTTGTGAATTTATCGTAGTCTGTTTGTTTTTAATCCCAAAATTGCACATTCGCAGCATTTCGGACAATAAAGTTCTGGCTGTAAAACGAACCAGCTAAATATGTAGCGTATTAATTATTCTGTAGTCTGCATTAGTTTCAAGACACCGGAGAATGTTTTGAGCGAGATTTAAGTGTTTGAGTTCACTGACAACTGTTCTCTGATTTTCACTGTTGATCCAAATATTGCACTTTCTCATCCAAAAAATGGACTTGTGAGCAATTCTCGTACATTTTAAGCTATAAACGTGCCGATATTAGGCCTGAGCGGATTGTGCTCCTAAAAGTGGCATATTATGCCGCTAGCACTGCTCCAAATGTTGTCGAATTATGCCCAAATTATGCCAAAGTTCAAAAATTATGCTCGTAGATTACACAATTATGCTCACAAAAAAACGTTTTTCGAAGACGGCCGGCATTAGTTGATGCGCGGCATTTTTAGTTGTTCACACAACATTTTATAGACTTTTAAGTACCAACGGACACAGAAACCAATCAGGCGTGACTGTTCCCACGCTCTGAACAAAAGACGGCTTTTTGGCTTTTTTCACGTTTAACGCACGTTAAGTGAAATTCAGGTATTTGCTTTGTAAAAATTTAGAATCTAAGCAAAATATACCAGCTAATAATTAGGAAAGGCACTATAAAAGCAATAATAGCATTGCTTTTGGCTTTAATGCTTCAAATTATGCTACAATCTGGTAATTATGCTCGAGCAGTGCTTCTTTGAAAAATTATGCTAGTTTGCTCCAATTATGCCAAAAATTATGCTAGCACAATCCGCTCAGGCCTAGCCGATATACCGCACAGTTTAAGAAAGCGCTAGGAACTTCACGCACTTTGCGCCATTACGCAAACATTTCTATGCACCATGCTCTGAAAACTGAACGAAATCTTCTACGATGTAACTCCTAAAGCCAAAATAACCCGAGGAACTGACAGGTTCTATAAATACTACGTAATCAAGCTATGAATACGAGCAACATTTCTATAAATTTATCGAGGCTTCTTGTGTTCCAGATGAATGCAGTATTTATTTCACTGAATAATAATCCGGAACAATTTCTTTGTACTTATATCTATGATTCAGTTTTAGCTCAAAGCAAATTCACTGGTGAGGTTATCTTCTAGCCAAAAATGTTTTGGACATTTTATTGTTCATTCGGAAAATGATGACTGGCCCACAGGTAGCATAAACTAATCTAGGCGGGCCGTAGTCATTACAAATAAATTACAAAGATGGGGAGAGAAAGAAAAGTGAGTAAATAAATAAATGATCGGTCACGTGAATTTTAGTATATGCCAAAATAGCTCACTGACCATCCGCGAGTTGCCCTTAAATTTTAATCAGTTTATTTGCAATTTCAAACAGTTGATTTAATGTACTAGGAATATTCTAGACTTAGTGAAGGCGGGCCGTACTGAACTGAACTGAATTTTTGCTGATGACATAATTTATTTATTCCTTCACGAGCTAGAAAAAGCTGTTAATGATGAACTAGAGAAATGCACTAAAATACTGTACAGCTAATAAGTTGTCTATTGATTTCAAAAAGGCTATATGTTAGTAACCACGCCCAAAAAAAACAGTATAACAACCTGTACTATAGAGAGGAACACATAGGTGTATTTATTGATGAGCATCTAAAATGGGATGCTCAGCTGAAGCATGTTATTTAACAATACTAAATGACAAAATATAGGAATTATTTAACCTCAGACATTTTGTATCTATAGATATGTCGAAACAGCTTTATTACACACTAATATATCCCTACTTAAATTATTGTGTAATAATAAGTGCCAATAGAACAGAAAATGACACCCCTATTTTCGACTTCTAGAAATCTTAAACTTGAGAATATTTTTAACATCGTATCATCCCTTAAGCTTGTTCATGCGGCTGCCCTCTGATGTTACCTTTCTGCATCTGAAGTTCATAGTCATAACACTCGGATATGCTTCTAAACGAAACCTATACAGACCAGCTTCCAGAACAAATTATGGCTTAACTAGATTCAAAGTAATAGCATCAAAAGATATCATGGTAAGCAGTACCAACAATGATTAAAACCTTACCTCACAATAGTTAAAAAGAAGAACAAGTCAACAGCTCCCCGGGTTATTTTGGTTTCAGAAGTTACATTCTAGGAGATTCCGTCCAGTTTCCAGAGCATGGTAGAACTGGCTTGCTTCAGCCTTGTTTCCATGCGGTAAATGTTTGACTTTCATGTTTTGTTTCTTTCTCCTAAACTACCTGTCCAAATGCCACTAATTTTCCTTCTTGGCATGTTCAATACCTGGGTTCGCTTGTGTAGGAAAATTAGAACATCTGATCAAGGATTTCGTGTCAAAAAATTCGGAATGCTAACAGAAGTCCGTCGCGAACAAGGTTTTCCAGTTTGACCTAAAGTATATTGCATGGCATGCGTGCATTAGTTTATGCTACTTTAAACCTCGAGCAGAGTTCCGAATGCTATACATTGGTTTGATCCCTGTTCTCTAAGCTTTATTTAGGTGTATAGGAACCCCAGTTTTGTTCTTTCTATGCAATACCATACCTGTCCAAGTTTGAGCTGTCTGGCACTAGAAATTAGGGACATATGGCATCTACTTAAAATCACGTGAGTCATTATTACGTTATCGCCACTAAGTGATTGATAGGGACTCACTACCATGTCTGTCCAGGTTTGAACCACCTGCCAGTAATATTAAGAGAGTATTATTAATATCAGTTAAGAAAATCGCATATCCCATTCACAGCTAAACGTCCGTCAATATATCTTCGGAAAATCAAACGTCATTCGGAAAAGTCAACGGCGTGCTCGATCCACGGGTTAACACCACGCATCCACCTAACCCCAATAACTCGTTACTGCACATGCGTGTATCCAAGAATTAAAAGGGGAAGACTAACGCCAGACACCCAATACATTAGAAATGTGATGACATACGTAATCTTACGCTGTACCGTGTTTTACTTTAACAGGTATTCACTGGCAATAGGGACCGCTACACTGTCGTTAGTCACCTGCTCCCTCGTCCAATTATCACTCGCTACATCCGGGTACATCCAAGGACCTGGCATGAACACATCACCATGAGAGTAGAGTTCTACGGTTGTTATAAGGGTGAGCGATTTCAGACTCAGGATCATTACAGTGCGATTACAGTAACCGGCGCCACTTTGACAACAAGAACCAATCACATTGCAGAACGAAAACAACTCATTCCAACCGGCTTACGGTTATTTGAGCCAATCAGTGTCAATTCCAAGACAATAGCAATTCGACTTACTCGAGATTCGATCCGAATGAAAGGCGAATTTACTCGAGCCTATTAAGGACTAGGATTTCATGGTAACCAGACTAAATTATAAAATACAACAAACTTCCCAGTTTATCATATGCTCGTTAGTGTCACACTTGCCAATTCCGACGAGTTACGTATATTGGCATAGTTGTATGTATCTACCCAGGTCACGTGACCATCTGTGGGGAATACAGATACGTAAAATCGTAATTAACTTTCTGTGTTCTTACTTTCGAAGCTCTTACTTTCACGTTTTGGCCGGCAGACTTAGCTGCTTTAAGGCGTAACTATGCAAAATAGGTCACTTGACTTTTAATTTCGCCTATTATCTCCTTAACGAATAAACATATTCCAGGTGCTAAATCGCGATCATGATTTACCCATAGAGTGTATTCTAATTGTTTGAAAGGATTACGTTTCCTGTTCCCCATCACCGCAAATTGAATTTGGTATTTGATAACGTGATATCCATGAACACCTAAGTGCAAGGCTGAAAAATGGAAATCGTTCGATATTATTGTGCAAATTAAGGCAAGTTTTAGTGATTTTCGGTTGAAGGCTTAAAATCCCAGGCCTTAATTATCTTGAATTCATATCTTGTTTTCTCCCATTCCTATTGGCTAGCTGGTGTACGCTTTTAAGTAAAATCGTCAACAGCATACAGTTTATTTTATGCTTGACTGTGGACATATTAACTCATACCACTTCAGGCATTCAGCAAAATCATGTGAGGTTCTTTGAGTATCGTTCTTAGACGAATCATTAACACTTTTCTCAACATGTGTATCGTCTCAGGGTTCACCCTACCTAATATTCCCGAGTGTGTATCCCCAATGGGTCTTAGAAGTGGTCTGGTTAAAGATGCCAAGATGTCCGCTTCGTCCCAGTGGAATTCTGGTCACAGAGCAGCGAACGCGAGACTTCATTTCCATGCTGGCGGAGGGAGGACTGGTGCCTGGTCAGCTAGAGTAAACAACCATCAGCAATGGCTTCAAGTGGACTTTGGTCAGGTGGTGAAAATCAAAAGGGTGGCCACTCAGGGCCGACAGGACGCCAACCAATGGGTGAAGAATTATTCACTTAAATTCAGTCGAGATGGAATCTTCTGGGAAGACTACCAACAGGGGAAATATGTTGCTGTAAGTTGTACTTATTTGAAATGGCTTGGGAAACTCATCAGTAATTTTAAAAATCATAACAGAAAACAAGTTTTGAAATTGGTGAGGGTACTTTTAGTTATAAAAGAAGCTCTAAGAGGTGGTTCTACTCTTTTCAGTGTTACACTATAATTATAATCGCATAAACCAATCCATCTCAATATTGTGAAAATGAATCTTCATGCATTAAGTCTTGTTGACATCTAGTAATGTGCAAATACGGACAAAGATTTCTACACAATATTATCAATTTATCTTATCAACTATCCAGGTTCTTTCCGGTAATGCCGATAGGTTCACCGTAGTCCTCCACCAACTACAGACCGCAATCATCGCACGATTTGTCCGCATTAAACCCAAGACCTGGCAGAACCACATCTCGCTCAGAGCAGAGTTCTTTGGTTGTAGAAAAGGTATACTATTATAACAAGTCAATAATGTAACTTTGAACAAATTTAATTTGTATGCATTTTTTTAACCTTTCTCTTATTTCTTTTCCCTTCTTCGTTAGGATTCGTAACTCCACCTGTCCAATGTGCTGCCGCTCTTGGAATGCAAACTAAGAAGATTCCTGACTCGCGACTCACCGCTTCCTCCATGTGGAGTGCAACTCATTCACCTGCTCGTGCTAGACTTCACCTCCCTCGCCAAGGCAGTCTTATGGGTGCTTGGTCTGCTCGATTCAACCATCTCGGTCAGTGGTTACAGGTAGATATGACTCAGATCACCAAGGTTACTCGTATCGCTACACAAGGTCGCCAAGACGCGAACCAGTGGATCACGAGTTACAGTCTGCAGTTCAGTTTGGATGGCGGCCATTTTGAGCCATACATCAATTCCAAGATATTCAAGGGTAACAAGAACAGGAATACGGTTGTTGGGCACATCTTGAAGCCTGCTATCATAGCGAGGTTCATTCGAGTCGCCCCACGAACCTGGTATGGACACATCTCAATGAGACTAGAGCTCTACGGTTGCACAACAGGTTTGTAAGCTACAATGTATATAATTTCTCGATCCAGCGTTTCCGATTTTCTCTCTCGCAATTTGCTTTTAGATCTCGTATTTTTGTTTTACTGAAATCAGTTACGTTGTCCCATAGGTTTCCAAGTACCAAATATAAACAAATGTCGGGCTGCGATTAACTTGGCCGACAATCAGATGTCTGCTTCGTCCGAATACAACGCAGCACACAGAGCAGCTAACGCAAGATTACACTTCATGGCTGGTGGAGGAAGGACTGGATCCTGGTCTGCTAGAACCAACGACGCCTTCCAGTTCCTTGAGGTGCACTTCAATAACGCGACAAAGGTAACCCGTGTGTCTACACAAGGTCGACTGGATGCTAACCAATGGGTGAAGAGTTACACTTTGGAATACAGTTTGGACGGCAGCATGTTTACGCCATACTCCGTTAAAGGAAATGTGAAGGTTTGTTAATACAGCAAACTCTTTAAAATTGACATACGCTAGTCCATTTCATTTTGTTTTTCAGGTTTTCTCTGGCAACAATGATCGCCACAAGGTGGTTAGTCACGTGCTCGCCAATCCAATCATCACTCGCTACATCCGGGTACTTCCAAAGACCTGGCAGGGACACATCTCCATGAGAGTAGAGTTCTACGGTTGCACTGAAGGTAGATCATCTATTTATGTCATGTCTAATCCTTGACATTTCCTTCTTGTTCCTGTCTTCCAACCTTCGATGCATTGGGATCTGTATCATTACAGGATTTGAGCCGCCTCCAAAACCAGAGTGTGTAACTCCACTCGGTTGCCAATGCCTGACGATCAAAGATCACCAGTTCTCGGCATCATCTGAATACAACGCGGCCCTGAAAGCAGCAAACGCGAGACTGCATTTGAACGCAAGGAAAGATATAGGTGGAGGCTGGGCAGCTAGGCTGAACAACGTTAATCAGTGGATTCAAGTAGACTTTGAAAGTTACAAAACAGTTACACGAATTGCTACTCAAGGCAGACAGGAAGCCGAGCAGTGGGTGACAAGTTATATGGTGCAGTACAGTATAGATGGGAAGCAGTTTATTACCTACAAGAAGAATGGAAAAGATAAGGTGGAGTGCCTCTTACATGTACATGCTGAACATATTTACGTAAATGATCTATAGTAGTAAAATAATGAATGGTTGAACCTATAGTAGTGTCAACGATCTTTATTCACAAGCCTGATATTGTTCATTTTGATCCTTTGCATTCTTTCAGGTATTCCTTGGTAACAGAGACAAGGGCAACGTTGTACTCAATGGATTCGACCCTCCCATCGAAAACATTCGCTTTATCAGAATTCTCCCCAAAAGCTGGCACGGTCACATCGCTATGCGCATGGAACTGTACGGCTGTAAAGGAGGTGTGTTCATCATGACGGCTTTGCAAAACGTATCCCCCTCCCTATTACACCGGACACATTGCTAACATTACAGTTGCATGTCTGGTAACGTAAAATTTGATCGGACAGTCAACTATTGTTTGTATTTTCATTTCGCAGGGATTCCAAAGCTAATTGCTCCGTGCAGTAAAGCTCTGGACCTTGGCATCATCCTCGATCGTTCAGGTAGTGTTGGCGCCGTCAACTTCAAGAAAGTCAAAGAGTTCCTCTCTACTCTAGTGACTCGCCTTCGCATCTCTTCATCCGGTAGCCGTCTTGGCATAATCGCCTACAGCTCCACAGCGACTCGTGTCGTCAGCTTCGCTTCTGTTGCATCGCAGACTCTTCCTGCCATGAAGACTATTATCAATGGCATTCCATTCACTGCAGGCGGGACTCGTACAGACATGGCATTGAGGCTGGCCAATAGCGACATGTTCTCACCGAGTGGAGGAGATCGACGTGATATACCAGACGTGTTGATTGTGATGACAGATGGCAAGACCAACGCTGGCAGTGCTCCTTACCCCACTGTACTGAAACCCCTTCTGGTGAGTACAACCGTTGAGCGCGTGACCAAACTGATATTTAATTGTACCAAAGCTACCAAGTTTAATTCGTAACATTCCTTTATGTTAATGTCGTAGTACGCTAATATTTCCTCTACATATATTGTTATTTTCTATGTAATCACTTGTTTTTAATAAGTTTGAATCGGAACTAACATCTCAATATAATTTACGCGTTAAAAGAATATTCTAGGTTACTTGACTTTATCAGTTTCATCTTGAATATTCTCAAGTTAGTCTATTAGGAATTTCGTAACGTAAAGAGTAAACACTAGTTACACATATGAATGCAATAGCATAAAACCCACTAGTAACACAACAAAATCGGGTGAAATAAACAAATATTCTCGAGGTTTTTCTGTCGTCCCAATATGAAGTGTACCACTACGATCAAATTCACATTAGTGACCGCCATTACTGGAGGCCGTTCCTTTATTCAGCGGAACTGATGTCATACTCGCAACGCTCGGCTACACAACGCCTTGGAGGCATATTTCCACTAAACCTCTTCTCGTATACAAGAAAGTTATTTATCCTTGCGAGATTCGCGCGAAATAGTGTGTATAAAATAGTATAGCCACGCTGGTTGTCGTGTTGCGCTATGACATCACTTCCGCTGAACTGAATGAACGGCCTCCATTACACTGTTATTTGCAAGGAGTTATTTTAACTCCAAAAGAGTTATTCTGTACCATTTTGTTAGTGTGTAATGGCGGACGGGACTGTTCTATTGACATTTAATGGCAAATAGAAATAGTAAATGTTCGTCGTGGCACTTTAAACGAATATTAGTCGTTCTTGATTATATATATAGTGGGAACTTTACTGTTGCAGCACATGCATTTTGTCGGCTTGATAACATTGCTTCGAATCATAGACGACTGCTGCCTTACGTACGGCATTAGTTTTGAAGTATATAATTATACGTCTAAAATCAGCCAAGTACACTTCAGTAGGTGTTCATTGACTGTTTCTTGTTCTTTTCTACAGGCCAAGCAGGTTGATGTGATCGCTGTTGGTATTGGTTCTGGTATCAACAAAGCTGAACTCCTTCAGATCGCCAACAACAAGCAAAACAAAGTCCTTCAAGTAGACAACTTTGATGCCCTCTCCACCAAGCTGAATACCATCCTGGCAATGTCTTGCAAACCAAAATAAAATCGTTATGTCACGATACCAAAGATGTACTGTGTAATAACAATAATACGTATTTGGAGCGTTATACAATGTCTCAATGCTCTTACATGTAGCTTAATACAAATGCAGCTAATATATAAAACCGATTGCTTGATATTACAATACAATATAAGTTAGTTATAAAATTTTATAATGAAATAACGTCCTACACAAAGGATAATAATAACAATAAATTTAACTAGATGCACTAATTAGAAAATGGAAAAATACAATAAAAAGTCGAACATAAGTTTTAAAGCTGACGAGAAAAAAAAATGTTTTAGTAAAGGACTTAAAAGAGCTAAGGCGGTCTAGATATCTAATATGACCGGGTAATGAGTTTGGGAGCAGCTACAGAAAAAGCCCTATCACCGTAAGTAGAGGTATGACTACAGGAACAGACAAAATGTTACGGGGAGATGAGCGTAAAGTACGAGTAGGGTTATATCTATCTAATGTTTCAGTTATGTAGTTTGAGATTGCCCATGGAAAGCCTTAAAGTCAAGAGTAGTAACTTGAAATATATTCTGTCTCTGCCGATGGGCAGCCAGTGAAGGTCACGTACGTAGCATTGGTAATGTGATCTGCTCTATTTATTCTCAAAACAAAACCAGCAAGGACTAGAAAATAAAAATGAGTGGAGATCTAACCTTGTTGTTATTTGTAGAAAACGATGCAGGAACCTTAATAGGCAACACTTTTTTTATAAGAAATTAACGCTCATGTTAATTATAAAATAGCAGAGTATGCTTTCCAGTTTTTCCCTTCCCAAAAGCCCAGAAATGCCTCCAACCAGAAATAAACACATCATTGATGAAGACGAATAACTTCACAGGTAATATTTTTAGACTTTATTGATCATCTTAGTACAGTTTTAGATTTTTTCTAAAAATTCCCATACATTCCTTGTACAAATCATTAGCTTGGGCTGCCTGTGGGTAAACAAATCAGCAGATGAAGTACATAGATAAGTACTGAAGTAAGAATTAGCGGCGTCACGATGTATGGGAACCTCAGCGCTTGCATGTTGGCAGGCGATCAAAATGCGGCAACAGAATGTCTTTTTTTTTACATAGTAGCTAAAAAAAAATATGAACCCTAACTGCCTAAAACATAGGTACGCAATGCGTACTAGAAGATACTTGCAAGAATGGCAAGTTCTTACAAGCTATGTGAGATACCTTTGGTGATAAACTGGACATTAACTTATGACAGTAATCTGAAAGGCATAAATTATTGCTAACTAAAGTATTTTGATGGAACTCCCAGTGTTTATATAATAGCTGTAATGCAAATATTTTATTAGTATTATAACATATGGGATAGGTCTATTTATTTACATGACTAGTATTTCTTGAGAACTGATTTTAAAGCAATGCATGGTATCTAGTACACTCTTCACTACTCCATCCATTTCAGTATCCTATTAATTTGTATAGTGACAGATTGTTTTCATATTGTAACTGTTGCAAGTATCCTGTCATCTGAGTGCATTTTTTGTGTAGAATAGCATAATG